>OY748330.1:5000000-6250000 GCA_963556525.1 Cochlearia excelsa
AAATAAAGCAACCAATCGCGGGCCGCCACGTGTCAGTGGGACCCGCGAAAAAAACAGAAGCGCCTCTTCCACAAGCTGCGTAGGAAATGGATTCTGCTTAAATTGGTGGTCCCGCCTTTAAATATGCATTAAAATCTGCCTAAAAGATGGTTTGTTTATTTCTTTTTTTGATAAGCATTAATCTTGGTTACCTTTAAGCAATGGTTATGCAAAATTAGTAATATTCATATTTTAATTACTTACACTAAAACGTTAATAAGCAATTATAAGTTGCGTATCACATTTTGGTTAGCTTTATTTACGGCATAAACTTATTCATATTAGCACAATTATACTCTACACAAATTGCAATTAATTAAACACTTTAGATGATGTGTGTTAAAATATAAAGCTCCATGTTAAGCAATCATATTTTGGGCTAAGCATCAAGTGGAACATCCATTTTCATTTTGAAATGAATAATACATTCTTTTTTAGAAAAATATCATAAATTATATATGAAATATTTTGAACTAGTGTTTTTTCAAAAGTTTCAAATATTCACTGTCATAGGAAATATTATAGAGTAATTCACAAAACTACACCATTTCATCCATTCCTTTACAAAACTCTACATAATTCAAAATTTTCTCATAATTATACATTTTCAAAATTTTAAAAGCTTGATTTAGCGAAAATTTGAGACCAAGTTTTATGTCAATTTTTGTAAAGGATTTAGGTTTCCAAATCCTTGTCCCGAGACAATTAACCGATTTACGAATTCTAAAGACACAAGACTTTAACCCAGTTCACGGCCGCAACCGCTACATCTGGGGTGGATCAGGGATCCACATGAACATCCACTATGAAGAGTCGGAAAACACCTCCGACGTGGTTTACAATAAGAAGATCAACCGCTCTCTCGATCTCCGATTATATAACCCCGAGAGAGTACAAAGAGAACCTAGGAAGAAAGATTACTACAAGCTTAGCCTAGATACCGAGAAAAGACTCTTTCTCTATCTAGCTATCTCTTGCTTTACGAGCCACCTCTAAGGTGCTCAACCCTCTTTCGCAACATTCCTTAAAATAAAGTTTTCATCAAACTAAAAGAATAAGGGGAAGGAAGAAAGCGAATCGATGTGCTAATTCCCCATCCTCAAATTAGTCCTTCCCAAGGATTGTTGTCTCAACGAATAATTGTAGGAGTTAAATCATTTACTCTTTAAAACTTCACCAAAATTAAAAAATTTCATTTGGATTCGATAATTAGTGTTTAGGGTATAGTGATTAAGTGGATAGGGTTGTTTGGGTAGGCATAATTTGGATTTAATTTTTAGTGTTTAGGTATAGTTTTATGAAGAAAATTTTAAAATGTGTAGTTTTGTGAAATGCAATAAAAATGTGTAGTTTTGTGAAATGCAATAAAAATGTGTAGTTTTGTAATTCTCCCGATATTATAACCATAGTTTGAATCATTTCTAAGAATAGCTACAATAACCCACAACCTTTTTCTAATTTAGATATCAAGAGTCAAAACTAACTTAATAAGCAATAAATAATAATCTCTATGAGTTAAAGTATCCAAAGTCAAAACTAACAAATTAAAGTTAAGAGTTTACAATGATCAACAATCAACAAAAAATGATGTATCCAACCATATAAACATATATCGTATTATCGTTAAGAATTATTTGAGTGCATACCACATATATCGTTGGACCTATTTGAAATTATTTGTCTCACCACATCCATCACTAACATGTATATGACATTAGTCACCATCTCTAACTATAGTCTACCGCCTAGGGGTGGGCATTCGGGTATTCGGATCGGGTTCGGGTAGAACCGATCGAGTCCGGGTATTTCGGGTAGGGGTATTTAGGACCCGTATGGGTACTTTGAGTTTTTCGGTTCGGGTTCGGGTAGGAACCGTTCGGTTCCGGGTCTTTCGGGTACGTATGAGATATTTGGACCCGGAAAATACCCGAAAAATCGGGTATCCGTTCGGTTCGGGTATTTTTCCTTTATTTTCGGGTATTTTTCGGATATTTTCGGGTATTTTTCGAATATTTTCGGGTATTTTTCGGATATTTTCGGGTATTATTCGGATATTTTCGGGTATATTCGGATATATGGGTACCTATAAACATATGAAATATAATAAAATTTCGGGTATTCGGGTACCCGTTTGGATATCGGGTCGGTTCGGGTATTACGCGATACCCACGGGTACCAACTTTGAAGTAACTTTCGGGTAAATGTCTAATACCCGTACCCGAACCGAACCAAAAATTCGGGTCGGTTTCGGTTCGGGTATCGGGTAATTTGCCCACCCCTACTAGTACCGCCAATAAAAACAAAAAACTTATATTTTATAAATGTGATATTAAAAGAGATGCAAAATGCCAAAATGTGACGCTACGTAACATACAACTTTTAAATATATATATGCCCCACTTCTCATATTGATAAGGATTCTCTTCTTATATTAAAATTAGTATTTACTATGATCTACGGTAAATTAGTAAAACTAATATCATTCTAAATTTTATAAAACCGCAAACTATATAAAAAGGATTAGTTTCTTTGTTAGAAACAACATTTTTTCCCGGCTAATTTTTTTTTTTTTTGTAAAAATAAGGACTTTAATTTATGTTTGATATGTTTAGCTCATGACACGAATCAAAGGAACCTATATAGGTAAAATTATAAATTAGGTTTTTTTTTAGGATAAATCAAATCTATCAACTTCAGAAAAGATTGAACATGAATAAGTATTGAAAGCGATAGTGATATAAGCTAAGAGCTAACAATTGCTAAAATTCAAAAAAAGAAAAGAAAAACTAAAATATCCCACTTGTAAGAGAAAGAGATGTATGTATCATCAAGAGTGTCCTTAACATGGGGTCATAAGTTAAAAGACTGATCAGTCATTACATAAACTAAAGTGGAATCGAATTAAATGGGACCACATTTGCTTACAAATAATAATGCATGGTTTGGATTTGTATAATATATAGTTTTCTTTTTAATTATATATTTTTGGTATGTGGGGGCAATAGAAGGATTTTGGCATGTTGCTGAAAACAGTGTACCAATAGTAGAATGGTTGTATTGTAGGAAAATCAGTGTTTAAAGTATTGTCGATGGCAAATCAAGATATACTAGTTTGCATGGTCCTAATATCTAGTTTTTTTTTTATAATTCATTCCCGCCATTTCCGCGTTTCAATAACTATATATATATATATATATATTTTGAATAGAACTAATTATTCATGTTTATGTTTAGACCCTATTTACTAATTTTAAACATCATATATATCAATATCAAAGAGGTCGCGGTCCATTAACTTAGAAAAGATCGCTCTAAAAAGTCACGAGATAATTTTCCGTTGAAATGGGATTCACACTTAAAGGGTGAATAGTTTGTTATGATACTAGAGGGATTATTGGTTTCGGCAAATTTACGCCATGAGATCTATAGGTCATTCATCTACCCGACATACTAGAGGGATTATGGGCTTCGCCTAGTCATTCATCTACCCGACATCCTCATCACGAGGCGATAAATATATTTTTAGTCAAGATTGTGCATTCTCATTTTTGGATCGGTTTGTTTCGGGTTTTATAGGTTCATGTAATTTAAGGTTCAATTTTAATAAAATTTGGTTATATATTTTCAAAAAGTTGTTAGTTTTGACAATTATAGTTATAAAAATTCAGATAGATTTTGTATTTCAGAATTGTTGGGTACTAAATATAACTAATATTTCGGTCCAAACTTTTAACAAAAAAAATATTGATCGAGGCATATTTCAAATTTGGACCATATGCTTCATGTACATAGTTTGGTGTCTACCATTAAAGATTAAATAAAAAGTACTATAAATTTTGTGGTCAATCTAAGCTAGCGACATATCAACGTTGAGAGTTAAGTTACTTATGCAAATATAAATTGTAAATTCTTTTCTTCCATTTTTCTTGTTATCTCAGTTTTGTTTTCTTGTTCTTACAACGCTTATAAGGCAATTCTCACAAATACCATGGAAAAAGTGATTATGATCAAGAAAAATGGAACCAAATATCATAAAATTTGAATTGAACTCTAAGCCTTAAAAGCTAAAGTTGCTAACCTTAACCTCTTCAAAACTAAACTCTAAACACTATATAGCGAACCAAGTGATTTTTTAATAAATGTCGAGTGTTTAAAGTGAAAACTTGTTTATTATGTTTATGGTTTTTTTGGTTCAGATAAATTTTAATTGTACATTAGAAAACAACAAATTTGCGATGTATTTTTTTTGTCAAAAAAATGTTTGTCATGGTATATTAAGGAATTTCCCAAATACTCCCTCCGTTTTTTAATGTAGGATTTTCTAGAAAAAAAAATTGTTTTGAATTGTAGGATTTTCTAGCATAATTGACACATATTTTCCTATTATGTCCTTACTTATACATTTATGGTTTATTTATGGTTTATGATGTTTATATTTTATCAATCATAATAACAACAATAAATGAGGTTATAAAAGTCATTTTAAACAACTTCTTAATTTGTGATTTTTTTCTAAAATCTTATATTAAAAAACGGAGGGAGTAGTTAATATTGAATTTTTCATGGTCGAGATCAATTTTTGTGATGCTTGATTAGCTTTATCTAACTGGTGATTACTAGTGCTTCTTCATCTGGATTAAGAGTGGTATATCACTTTATTGCTAACACACTGTTAGACACGTGCGACCATTCGGTTAGTTCAATAGTTCAGATTCGAAGAACACTGTGTAAACTCCACACAAAATTATCTTACTATGATAAGGTTCCAAAAAACAGTAGTTATTATTAAAAAGAAATTAGAGAAGAAAATTTAATGAGGTTTTTCAAAAATGATGAAATCTAGAGTAAAGTCTAAAAAAAAGAAGACATTAAACAAGCATAAAATTTAATAATAAAAAGGGTAGTTTAGAGAAGATCAGACAATATAAATGAAAACCATTATTGCAATATACAAGACGAAGTAGACACAAGTAAGGAAATTAAAAAAGAGACAAGACACATTTTGATAACTAGAAAACAAAAAGCTTATTAACACAAGATAACAATATATTTATATCAGTAATGTGTGATAATTTGGTCTCTATCTGACACACAGATCGGGTCACAGAAAAACCCATTATTATAATTATTATTATTTGCATTATACATTACAGAGGAAGAGCAATGATAGCATTTAGAGTTTCACTGTTACTCTCTTTGACCACTTCATTTACAAAAACACACTGCCTTCTTCTGTGTTCAGTTTCAGTTATCTCTGCCTATATACATTTACTTTATTTATTTAATTATTTTTACAAAACTTCTTCTCTCTAACATCATAATAGCCAAATTCAAACTAGATTATATAGTCCTCTGATAACACAAATATTTAGAGACCTAAACTTAAGAAGTTACAAAACATACAACCGGGGAAGTGACCTTGGTCTAGTGGCAGTCATAAGTCCACAGAAGACAGGTAGCACCACCCCACCCGGGATCCATTCCCCGCGCCTACGATAATGTAGGTTTGGCTAATGGGCCGACCATTTGTGGCCCAAATGTTGACAAAAAAAAAAAAAAAAAACATACAACCATATTCATATATTTGGTTGACAATAAAAACTGATGATATGAGAAAAGACGGCATAGATTCAATGGTATTTTTGTCAGTAACACAAGTAATATGGGGGAAATGAGAAATCTCTGTGGCTACATGTTCATTGATGTTTAAACGACGAAGAGAACATACCTGTTAACAATACTTCTGTTTGAAGAAAGACGGGTTTTCCGATTGTGTATTATATATGTTTCGGAGTTTTCAAGTTCGACCATCGACATCAAATCCAGAACCTGTCCAGCCTCCTCTTCCTTTGTTCATTATACCGATTCCTCTTCCTCCTCTTCCTTGAATCTGTTGCGGTTTCTTTTTCGCTTTTGAATCTCCTTCACTTGTTGCTGGTCTATGTCCATGTTCTTTACCTCCTTCACCCTTCCCGTTGTTATTCTCGGGGTGTGTCTGATTAGCACCCGGCGTTTGGGAGCTGTCTACTACAGGTTTAGTCTCTGGTTCATGAACCTAAACATTGAACATGATAATAAATATTCAAAATCTTCCCAGGCATATAGATTTGATATTGGCCATCGTTAGCGACATAAACATGCGGGAGAAACAGATGAGTTATGTAAAACTAGAAGGAAAGATTGATTACTTGCTGGATAGAAGTAGATGATCTGTTCGGATTCAGAGCTTCTAGTCTTCGTTTTAGTTCCTCAAGCCTAGCATACTGCGTATTGCTGCTTTCTTGCACCTATGAGTAGAGTTTAGAAAAATATTGTTGTGATTTGAACATCTCCCAATGTAGGAAAAGTAATCTATGTGATTGGTTTTGAACAATGATATGTACCAGGCTGTTTAAATCTTCGCAAAGCCTCTGCTTGGCAGCTTCTTCATCCATTCTAGCTTTTGATGCTGCTTCAAATGCCTTAAGAAGACAAACTTATATATGAGAAGTCTATCCCAACAATAAATATGTAAAGGTCACAACACAAGATGAAACACGGTACTCAAGCAGTGGAAAGTAAAACATAGCTGAACTTCAAAAGTTAAATACTAGCAAACAATTCACTTAGTCAGTTATTTTCTACAATACTTATAAGAGGCCAGATATCTGAGATATCCGTTGATATGAGAATTGGTTCTACCACTTGCATCACAGCTAAAACTATAAAATCTCTCGTCCACTGAACTCTATGCTAACGAATTTTCATACAAAACATGACAAGAGAAAACGTAGACTAGCATTAGTCAAGAGAGAGAGATAAACCTTTCGTGCTTCTTCCTCTTTCAACTTCGCCGCATGGATCTTTTCAGTACATAGTTCAATTTTCTTTCTCAAGTGTTCAAGTGCTTTAAGATTTCAACACAACAAGAAGAGATTTACATAAAACTTAATCACCCTTTCCATGAAGCAAACCGAAAACACAACTAAAAACCGAAAGCTAAGCCAAACCTGCTTTCTTAGGTCCTGCGGTGAGTTTCATTTCCATGGTAAGGTTTCCGAATTCTCTTTCGACATCCCTAATCTTTGTATAGTTCTCCTCAATGTATCTACAAGACAATGACATAAAGAATCTCATCAAAATCTTCCTAACTAACGAAACATAAAACGAGCTAAAAAGAACCAGCTACATTCGATTTCTTAGAGCAACCATGTTCCTCTAGTCGAAGCGATTCTACGCTATAAACGGAATAGACCTCTAAGAAAGACAAGAACCAAAACTTAAGCTACCATGGCTCTGAATATACTCACAAAATACTGTACTATGCTCTTATAGAAGCAAAAATTGCAAATTAACAGAGACAATCTACATTTAGTTCCAAAAAACCACTAAAAGGAAGAATCTCATATCGCAAGATCTACACACACACACTACATAATAATCCAAATACTTAGAAACAAAACTACTTACTTTCTCAGCTGAAGCTGCTCTTCCGCGATTATCTGATTATCAAAAACAAAATCAACACACAGATCTCGTTTCAGTGAAAGGACACTACACGAACAATACTTAGTGTGATGATTCCTAAAAAAAATAAATAGTTACCTTCTCCGTGTAAGCAATCACAGGAGCTTCTCTAGCAAGGCCATCGGCTCCGATCTCAGCCTTCAGTTTCGGATCCGAAGCCATCTTCTTCCTTCCTCTAAAACTTCACAAATCTATCCAACAAAATGCTCCGATCTCTACAGAAACTTCACAAATATACGATTCACATTACGCTTAGAGATAGATGTGATTCGTGTTTAGTCTCATTCTTCACTCTGATCTGAATCGAGGAAGATGATGATGATGATGGAGAAAACGTGAGAGAAACGAGAATTATCGTGTGAGATTTTAACGGCGAAACAAAAAGTTTTAAAGTTCGTTAAGTTTCCACCCGAAAGACTTAACGTTCCGTTCTTAACGCCGTTAAATAAATTAAATGTCGGTTATACCCCCGCACCACCATTCCCCAATTCAAGTTTGACTACAAAATTCACGGAGTTGTCACGTGCAGCTCACGTTCTTCTACTCTCAACTTTAACCGGTTTATTAATTAACGGTTAGGTTCAATAGATTTGTCGTTTAGCGTACAAAGAGACTGCGTGCCGTTCTCAAAAACCTAACAAAACGGCAAGTGGTTGGAAAAACAGAACTCAAAACCAAGAAAGAATAACCCAATACTAAAATTCCGGGGAGATCAAACAAACTACAAAACACAACATTCTTGAGTTCCTAATATTTGGGGACAGAAAGAGAACACACCCAAAATACAGTAGAGAGAGAGAGAGAGAGAGAGAGAGAGAGAGAGAGAGAGAGTCTTGTTTAAGCATTTTAGGAGCGAGAAGAAGCAGAAGAGGTGATAAGGTCTTGAACAGCATTCATTGTAGGCATCGCCGGTATCGCTCCTCTCTCTGTTACTGTAATGGCTCCACAAGCGTTTGCGAAGAAAAGCGCCTCTCTTAGTTTCTTCTCATCCTGTAGAGATTGTCACATAAAAAACACCTTTAGTTTTTTAAAAAGACAGTAACATGTAATGAAAAAAGGACAAAGCTAAACAGATAAGTACCTTAAGGATTGTGAGATCAGAAGCTAAGCTGTTCAATAAGCCGCTTACGAACGCATCTCCTGCGCCGGTTGTATCGACAGCTTTCACTTTTACTCCACCAACTTTGCCTTTAAACTCCTACAAGACGTCAAATATACAAGAATAAGTAAGAAAATCTAGTAACGGTTTTGATATTGAAGAGAGAAGACAAGACCTTAGTGTAGTATCTACAGCCATTAGGTCCTTCTGAAACAACAAGAAGCTTAAGATTCGGATGAAAGAGCTTCTGCAACACAACTTCATCATCATAAGGATCATCACCACCCGTCAAGAACGTAATCTCATCCTCGCTTACCTGAAACAAACTCGTCTCATAAGTACTAGTAATGATCTGATATTTTAATATGATAACTTGGAGTTTCATACCTTTATAACATCTGCAGAATCCCAGATACTCATTATCTCTTTCCTCGCGGCCTCTTCTGATGGCCACAAGGGAAGTCTCAGATTCGGGTCATAAGACAAGAGACTACCCGAGTTTTTAGCTATTTTCATAGCTGCAAGCTGAGTAGAACGACAAGGCTCCTCGATTAAACTTATAGAACCGTAATGAAAGATCTTTGCCTGTAATGAAAGACCATTAGACTTTTAAAGTCTCAATCGAAAAACACGAATCAAACAAGGAGAATAAAGCTACTACCTTCTGTATAAGGTTCTTGTCAAGCTCAGATTCCGAGAGAAGCATATCGGCACTCGGGTGTCGAAAGAAGAGAAACTCTCTTTCCCCATCAGCTCGTAGAGTAACAAAGGCGAGAGCAGTCCTTGCATTGTGGTCGAATCTCATACCGGAGTTATCGACATTGTTAAGCCTAAGTATATCAGCTAACATTCTACCAAACTCATCATCACCAACCTACAAACAAAGATCCCAATCAAAAACACACTTAAAACAACTAACAAGAGAGACCCTTTTGATTCCAAGGAAATAAAGTTAAGACCTTTCCGATGAAAGCAGAAGAGCCACCGAGCCTAGAGACACCAACGGCTACATTAGCCGGTGCACCGCCTGGTGCTTTCTTGAAAGCTGGTGCTTCAGCTAGTGAAACACCGCCAACAGTTGGCACGAAATCGATCAACATCTCTCCGAAACAGACAACGAGTGTCTCTGAATCTCTTGTGTCGATCGTTAGATTCTTCAGAGTACCTGTTACGAAAAAGACACGAATCAGATTTCATCTGCTTTTTTTTTTGGATCTCGCGTACAAACACAAGGGATTCGATCTATAGGAGCAAAACCCATGAAGAGATATCATCAAAGATCGAATCTTTGAAGGAAAAAGATGAAACACAGATGGTTATTTCCATGGAAATTGAAAACCCAATTCGAATCTGAAGCTAAAGACAAAAGATTACTCAGCGATGGTGACAGATCAAGAAACAGAGAACCTGGGTTTTTGAAGACGAACCTGAGATGGCGTTCTCACCCATGTTTACGAGTCCAAAGAGAGATCTTGAGATCCGTAAGAGAAAAACTGAAACAGAGACAAGAGAGACGAATCGGAGAATTTATGGAGAAAGAGAGATTTGAAAAACTTGTGTGCTACTTTTTTTTTCTTTTTTTTTATTGTTCTTGTTTGGTGCTAATCGTTAAGTAGAGATGAAGAGACGAAGTTGGTTATTTATTAGTAGGGGACATTATTATTACGTCATCAAATTATTAATTTTTTCAGGTCTTCCTACCTATACACTATTAGTTTGTGACGATGGTGTGAGTGAGAAAAATCTATGAACCGACAAATTAAAATTAAAAAAAAAACACAAAAAGTTCTTTTAATTTTCTTCCTTTTTGCCGTTTTGGTTTTAAGGTCAAATGATTTTTTTTTTGTTTATAGAAAGAACCTAAATGTTATATCTTTTTGTAACATGTTCTCCAAGCAAAAACTTTAGTTCGGTTTTAGACGAAAACTATATCAAAAATAAAAAATAATGATTTAATTGATTTCAGTTACAAATTGCTGATTTATTACATATCAATATACAATAAAACCTCTATAAATTAATAATGTTGGGACTACGAAAATTTAATAATTTATAGTGATATTAATTTACATTATAAATTAATAATTATTAATTTATAGTTTAAATTAATATTTATTAAGTTATAGAGATATTTTTACAGAAAAGGTAACAATTTTACCAAATTTGAGATCTTATAAAGTACGTGTTTTACGAGTTCCGTAATTATTTTAAAATTTTTTAAAACACAACTTAAATTCTACGAAAAATTATTGTTTGGGATTTTATAAGTCCATAAAAATTTTATAAAGTTCATTTAACAATTATAAACATTTATTTTATGTAAAACAAAGTTTTAACATACAACTTATAATAAAAAACGTAATGAAATTTTTTGTCATTTACGTATTGATAAAATTTAATGTATATGTAATCTTAAGAAAACAAACAGTTGCGGTAATCATATTTTACTAAGTTGTCATAGTTATATATTATATGCATAAAACTACAATTATTAATTTATGATATTATTGGGACCATATTTTACATAGAAATTGTTTTAAAATTATTATCTTATCAATTTATCGAAATTGATAATTTTTTACATTATTCCGATTTGGGACCGACATATTTTATTATCTTATAGTGGATACTAATTTGTAGAGTATTAATTTATAGATGTTCTACTGTATTATTATTCTTGGAAATATAATTAAATTTAGTTAATTTATAAAGTATTCATTTCCAAATGAACTAACAAACCTTTAAAGTATATTGATTTATCATAAATTAACTTATATAAGTTTTATCATATATAGTAAATAACAAGGAGTTTTGCATACGTGTCATGTGGAGAGAGTTTGTAGTAAATTAAGATTTTTTTAATTTTTTATTAATATAATATTTTTTTAAAAATTTATGATTATCTCTTTTATTTTTTAATAATTTATATCATCACATATTATTTATTAATTTAATATTTCGAAATTTCAATTATATTTCCTAAAATTTATTAATTTAATATTTGAAAATTTCAATTTTATATTCTAAAATTAAGAAAAAATTATATATTTTTTATTAATTTATTATTTTGTTATTCGTTTATGATTATCCTTTTATTTGTAATGGTTTATATCATCATATATTATTAGTAGTTTGATATTTCAAAATTTAAATTATATTTCGTAAAATTAAGCAACTTTTTGATTTTTTATTAATTGAATATTTTGGTTTATGATTATCCCTTTTATTTTTGAGTTAATTATCGTATTATATACATTATAAAACATAATTTGTCAATTAACTGTTTTTGATGTAATAATTAAATTTTGGGTAATTTAGTTTGATTTTCGTACTTAAAATAACAAATTTAACCTTATTCACACAAAATCATTCACAAAAATTATTCACGATTATCTCTATTATTTTTTAATCGTTTATATCATCACATATTATTTATTAATATAATATTTTGAAATTTCAATTATATTTCCTAACATTTATTAATTTAATATTTGGAAATTCAATTATATATTCGAAAATTAAGGAATTTATATATATTTTTTATTAATTTATTATTTTGTTATTTGTTTATGATTATTCCTTTTATTTTTAACGGTTTATATCATCATATATTATTATTAATTTGATATTTCAAAATTTTAATTATATTCCCTAAAATTAAGGAACTTTTGATTTTTTATTAATTTAATATTTTTGTTTATGATTATCCCTTTTATTTTTGAGTTAATTAGCATATTATATACATTTTAAAACATAATTTGTCAATTAACTGTTATTGGTGTAATAATTAAATTTTGGGTAACTTAATTTGATTTTTGTACTTAAAATAACAAATTAAACCTTATTCACCCAAAATCATTCACGAAAAATCATTCACACAGATCATTCATTGAGATAATTAAGAAATCATCATTGACATAAATCATTCATTCACAATTTCACATATATTATTTATCATTCACGTATACCAATTATCATTCACAACAATTATTTCAAATTTGACAATTGTGAAGTTAATGGTAATTGTAATTTAAAAAGTCAAGATCACCTTATAACAAATTAAAAGAAAATCATTCAATTAATAAATTTATGTATTGAAATATACTTATTTTCTCAATTTTTTTTATGTTTCAATGGTTTATATCATTATATATTATTTATTATTTTAATATTTCAAAATATCAATGATATTTTCCTTAAAATATATACGATTTCAATATTTTGAGAATTTTAATTTATATAATAATTATAAATGGTACTACATGCAACATCATCTGATTTTGTTTACATTCGTTATGATTCAAGTTGATCTTTTGTTTTATAATATTTATGTAAATATTATAAACTTAACTTCGTTTAAAATATTAGATAAATATTGATTTATTGTTATATATATGTCAATTTAAAACTTTTTATACCACAATATACAATTTTATACTTTTCGTAATTCAAAGCCATTATAATTATTAACATATTCATTAATGAGTTTTTCTTCAATTATTATAAAACTATTTTTGTTGAATATGCTTTATTTTTATTAACCAAATTAGTTTGTGAACATATACCTTTCACTTCTCTTAAAGTGCCAAACTTATTATTTTGTAGAAAAGAATATGTAACAAACATATGCTTTGGTAGCATACAAACTTACATTTGTAACAATTTTTCAATTTAATGGATTAATTTTATGTAAAATCTCCTATCACTATTATAATTGTTTCTCAAAAGCGAAAAACTATAAAAATAAAATAAATTTTTTATTTTAAATCATATAAAACTACCATAAAACACAAAACCACATTTTTGAAGTATGTTATTTTTCATGTTTTCATTTTTTATGGATAATTTATAACATTTTTATTTTGGTTTTACCTCATCGTGATCTTAACGTATAGTTTGAATTATCATTAATGTATCATTTGAATTCATTTAAAAATATCAATACTAATTATTTTTCATGTAATTTTTCCGAAATTTATTTATATACGCACCATGCGCGCATGTCAAACCACCTAGTTGTACATTATTTGAGTTTATTTTAAAATTTTGTCTCATGAAGATCACAAGATGATAAGCTACCAATAACAATGTAACACTATAACACTATATCATCAAAATAAGTTTTTGTTTTAAAAATACCATTAAAATGTTTTTATAGCAAAAATACCATCAAAATGTTTTTTTATAACAAAAATACCATTAAAATATTTTTTATAACAAAAATATCATCAAAAAGTAGTAGTTTACAAAAATACCACAAACTCAAAAAACGAGTTTTAACAATTTTAGATTTTAAATTTTTTCATTTGGGTTCGCTATATAGTGTTTAGGGTATAGTTTAGAAGGGGTAAGGTATAGTTTTTTGAGATTTTGGGTGTAATTTTGAAAATTTAAGATTTGTGGTATTTATGAGAAAAAAACTTTTTAATGGTATTTGTAAATTTTTAAAAATTTGTGCCAATTGTGTTAAAAAACTTTTTTTGGTGGTATTTGTTGGGGATAAATTTAATCATCCCGGTTAAGGTTTAACCATGCGATTCAGACCGGATTGACGGCAGATCGGACCAGTTAACCGGAATCAGCGGCAATATCGGAACCGGCCTCCTTTAGTTGATATTGGGCTTTATATGGGCTTAATTATCGACATAAGGTAAAATGGAAAAGATATATTACTAGATTCTCTTAAATATTCATTAAGGAGAGAATCTAGGAAAATATCTAAATAAAAGGAAAAAGGTCAATAAATGGAAACATGTCAATTCTTATTCATAAAAGGAAAAGGAAGCTCATTGACCTAAAGATCTCTATATAAAGAAGGAGCTAGAAGACCTAGAGGAGATATTCACATATTCATATATTCATACACTTTTCGACATAAACACTTGTTTCTAGAGAGAATATTCGATTATAAGTTTTAGATTGTTCTAAGTCTAGATCTTGAATCATATTCCTCTTCTTTTGTATTCTTTGATCGATTAATAAAGACATCTAATTCAAACCGACTCTAGTAGTATTAACCGTTATCGAATTTCGTGGTTCTTCTAACGGATCGCTAACTTTTGCCCAAACAGTATTTATAAGAATTGCCCTATTTTTTGATGATTTAATTAATTTTTATTTTTAATCACTTAAACAATCATTTAAACAATGTTACATTAATTTTTATTTTATGAATTCTCTATTTTTTGTATATTTTTCGCTATTTTTAAATACTTTGTATGTTCTTTATTTTTTGTATTTTTTCTTAATTTTATACCACATGTTTTTTCTTGTGTATTAAGGTTTTCTTTACTTATATTAATATATTTTTCATATCTTTTAATATTATTTTTTTACCCAATGTCTTAAATTGTATTTTTTTTCTTTTTTGCTTTCATGTTTTCTAACTAATTTTATAATATTTTGTATACTTTTTATTTTATTTGTTACTTATGTAATATTGTTTTATATGTGACGTTTAAATCAATTTTATTTATTAAAAAATAAAAAGAACACATATTTTAAAATTTATATGAATTGGTGGAAGTGATTTTGGTCTACTGACAATCATAAGTCCTAGCACCATCTCACCAAGGATCAATTCTCAAGGCCTCCGATATTGTAGGTTTGACTAATGTGCTGGTTATTTGGGCACAAATGTTAACAAAAAAAACTTATATGAATTAGTAATTAATATTGTCACATAAATTTTAGGGAGAATCACAAAACTACACCATTTCCAAAATACTTCACAAAATTACACCTAAACACTCAAAATTAAATCCAAATAAACTTTACCCAAACAATCATACCCCTTTAATACTATACCATAAACACTGATTAGCGAACCCAAATGAATAAAAATTAATTTTGGTAATTTTTTAAAGGTTAAATCAAACTTTTGAAATTTTGAAAGGGTGTAAATATGTAAAAATATTAAATTAGGAATAGTTTTGTGAAGAAAATGTTGAAATGGTGTGTGTAGATTTGTGAATTCCTCTAAATTTTAATGCATTTGATACATTGTAATATAAAAATATTTTTAAAATAAACTTGAAATTTAATACTATAGTTTATGAATTAGTAATTAATATTGTGCCATGAATTTTTTAAAATTAATGAATTTGATAATGAATAAGTAATAAATTTGAAGTGATCATTGGAGAGCTCCCTAAATAAATAGCAATGAATTTAACCCAAAATAATATCAACGAAATCAAAAGCAAATACATATACTTCTTCTTTCTTATAATAATAAAGGAAACGAGTTACAGATTTGCTGCTTATAGTTGACTTTGACGCATAGGTTATAGGTAGGAAAAATTGCAAAAAAAACCCAATGGTTTCAACTTTTCTACACAAAAAACCTGACAAATATTCAGGTGTAAAAAAAAACCTTAACTTTTTTATTTCTTATTTTAAAACCTAAGGTTTGTTTTTTTAGCAAAACAAACTCTAGCCAAAAATCAGTTAAATTTTAGCGGAGAAAAAATTATTCGTTTCACTTAAATGAAAATGTGATTGTTTCACCATCATATACAAAATGGATATAAGAAAAAAACGAGATAAACGAAAAAAAGTTATGTGATTTTGAACACTTTATCAAAGACTGAAGTTATGGATTTTAGGACAAATAATATCATCTTTGTTTGTGTTTTTTTTGTTTTTCTCGTTTTTTCTTCATATTCTCTTTGATATACGATGATAAATCAAACCCGTTTTAATTTTATGTGAAATATGTCGTTTATTTATGCTAAAATTTAACCGATTTTTCGGATAAGGTTCGTTTTGCTAAAAAAACAAACCTTAGGTTTTAAAATGTGAAATAAAAAAGTTAAGGTTTTTTTTTACACCTAAATATTTATCAGGTTTTTTCTGTCGAAAAGTTGAAACCCTGGTTTTTTTTTTGCAATTTTTCAGTTATAGGTAAGATGAAAAGGCGAAGTTGACGTGGAGCTGATTCCGGTTCGTATCGGTCCAATATTCCGGTTTACTCACTTTAACCTAACCGGCCGCGTATAAACAGAGTTAGCAAAAGTTGGGTTAGGCCCAATAAGAGAATAAGATAAGCCCAATAATAACCGACACGTCCCAGTGGCGACGCTGATCGATTCGCCGGGAAAAACCGCGGCGGAAGAAAATCGCAGAAATCAGAAAACGACGTCGCACTCTTCGAGACACGTCACCGTGTTTCTGATGAAGTAAGTATTAGTCGTTTTTTGGCCTTCACCGTCGTGTTCTTTATCTATTGTGTGGCGATTTTAGGTTTCGAACGACGATGAATTTATACTTTATAAATGTATTTCTTTAATGATAAATTCCTTAGAATACCACCAAAATAATTTTTTGTTTGGAAAATACCATTACAAAGTTTTTTATAATAAAAATATTTTTAAAATGTTTTTTATAACAAAAATATCATTAAAATGTTTTTTATATCAAATACAAAAACCAAATTTTAACAAGAGATAATTGGCTTAGAGGTACTTTTTAGTTTTCTAATTTGCTAGAAGTTTTTGTTTTTTAATTGTTAAATGGTAATTTTCATAAGTTAAAAGATAATTATAACCTTTAGGTTATTTTTTATGTTTATTCGTGATGAATAGTGAATCGAATACGTAAATGGTGAATCTAATACGTGAATGGTGAATAACACTGATAAATAATGAATACATATGATGAACGATGAATAATGATAGATGAAAGGTAAATGTCAAATGATGAATATCGATTGGTGAATAGTAAATAGCGTTGGTGAATAGAGAATACTGGTGAATGGTGAATATCGATTGGTGAATGGTGAATAGCGGTTGGTGAATGGTGAATATCGATTGGTGAATGGTGAATAGCGGTTGGTGAATGGTGAATAGCGGTTGGTGAATGGTGAATAGCGGTTGGTGAATGGTGAATAGCGGTTGGTGAATGGTGAATAACGGTTGGTGAATAGTGAATAGATTTTGTTAAATACTAAAGGATAAAACAGTCTTTTCGCATATTCTGAAAATTAAAATTATCTATCTATACTATTAAAAGAGAAGACAAAACGCCTACGTGTCGCGACGTGAGAGGTTTTAGGATATTTTTTATTTTTTTTGCGTTGTAGTCCTTATATTTTTGAATAATTTTTGTTCGACGAATTCTATAAATTATATTTCAGGCCCAACGAATTCAGACCCACATATAAAACTTTTAAGAATTAAATTTCTCCCACATTAAAAACAATAAGAAACAATATAAAAATCTTCTAATATAAATAAGACTTTATCATATACAAAATCATTAAAGCGGACCTTCGTCTAATGGGCCTGCAAATTTCGGTAAATGGATTGGGTCTTCATTTACCAGGATATTCATAATGCGGGTATTTTTCTTTGAATAAGCTTGCAAAGTTTGATTAGTTATTTCGGCTTTCGATAATGGTCTTTCATAGATGCATACCTCATAAATTGTCGACGGGTATCGGGAACTTTGATTAGTGGATTGGAGCCTAGGCATTCGGTTTTCAGGTCAGCCTCATTCGAGTTCGAGTTTTTTGGGTTAAAGGATGTAGGATTCGTTCGGGTTATTTACAAATACAGTTATGTTCGGTTCGAATCTATTCGGGTTCATGTCGAGTTTCATATATTTAACAAAACCTAACATGGAACCAAATATTATTCGGTTCAAATTTTTAGGTTTTACATATTTTTGGTAAGAACTTTCGGTCTTATTTCGGGTAATTCGGGTTCTGTTCGGGTTTTGGTTCGACTTATTCATATAACCCACAAATTTTTTTGAAATAGCCTACTAAAATCCAAATTACCTTATCAAAACTATATACATGTGTATATCTTCGGGTCTATTCGAGTACAATCCGGGTCTCAGGTCGGTTCGGGTTAGAACGGAAACCCGAGTTAGAAAATATTAAAACCTGATAGGATAATACGAGAACCGAAAACGGACCAAACCGGATTTTTCAGGTCGATTCGGTTTTGGGTTTCGAATCTCGGGTTAAATATTCAACCCTAAAATGATCAATTCATGGTCTTCTATAATATAACTTAATATTATTTATGAATATCCTGTCCCGCGCAAGGCGCGGGGTACTTACCAAGTTTTCCTAATTAGAAAACTTAAATTACCCTATTCACAATTACAAAACAAAAAGTACATAATCTACTAAATTTCTCTTTTAACAATTTAGATTTTAAATCTTTTCATTTGGGTTCCCTATATATTATTGAGAAATTCCTTATAATACCATCAAAATAAGTTTTTGTTTTGAAAATCCATTTAAAAAGTTTTTTATAACAAAAATACCATTAAAATGTTTTTTATAACAAAAATACCACAAATACAAAAAACGAGTTTAACATTTTTAGATTTTAAATTTTTTCATTTGGGTTCGCTATATAGTGTTTAAGGTATAGTTTTGAAGGAGTAGGGTATAGTTTTTTGGAGGTTTTGGGTGTAATTTTGAAAATTTAAGATTTGTGGTATTTATGAGAAAAAAACTTTTTAATGGTATTTGTAAAACTTTCGAAAATCTGTGCTAATTGTGTTAACTTTTTTTTGTGGTATTCATAAGAATTGCCCTATATTATTTAGGGTATAATTTTGAAAGAGGTAGGGTATAGTTTTGAAAGGGGCATGATATAGTTACGAAGGTTTTGAGTGTAATTTTAAAATTTTAAGATTTGTGATATTTATGAAAAACTTTTTGATGATATTTGTAAAAATTTCGAAAATGTGTATTACTCGTGTTAAAAAAAACTTTATTTAGCCGTTATTCATGAGAATTTCCCTTTGTTAATAACTGACCAAACCGATCACTTAAAACTATCTTGTCGTGTCAAATTCTTTAGTACTAAGTATGGGGAAAATTTCAGTGTAGAAGTTGTAGAGATTATGTTTCAGGCTAACTTGGAGCCTCATGAACATTATCTAATGTTAGGCATTTAGATATGTCTAATGTATTCTATGCACATGATGTGTTCCATTTTGGTCTCAAGAAGGCTCTTCTTTTTAAGATCAGATTTTGGGGTATTTTCTTACAAGAAGCTTTTTTGTATGTCGTTTTTTGTGGTGTTGACGTTTTCTATTATTTCCGATTTCATCCTGGTTTCGGAGTCCATAAGAACCAAAAGAAGACTATAATAGTGCAGTTTTTTTCTAACAGGTGATGGTGACAGAAATATGGTTTCAAGAAACAAGTTACTTTGTCACTCTTTCACAGACTTTGTTGCTATCATTGCAGCCAACACACGAGGAGCAATTCTATGTTTCGGAGATTGGTCCTAAGGGTGGGTTTGCTATGGTATTTTGATCTATTCTTCATTGTGTAATGTTATTTTCAAGAATATTTTTTAACACCCAGATCTGTGTTACTCTGAGTGAGTGAAACCCCCCCAAAACTATGACCTGAATCAACATATGTAGTTTTTATTTACTTCATCATTTAGCTATAGACTCCATTAATCCAATAATATGTCGTCTGATATTGCTCTCGACTCGGTCTTCTATAAAAAAAAATTATGCTTGTTTTCACTGAAGTTGGTTTCATGAAATTTATTCTTACATGGATGTTTTTCATCAATCTTATTCCCTAGCCTTGGATATACACTACTCTACTTTTATATTGTTAAAATGTCTTTAACCTTAAATGTCAGGGTTGTGTTGTCATGGCTTTGCTCATGAAAACAAGGAAAGAAACCAGAAGATAAGTTGGTAGAGTATCTTAAAGAGTTATTATGTCTAAGAGAAATATAATGAAGCCGGTGAAAGATATGGTTAGGTTCATCCCAGTCCACTTCTTTTTTCCGTACACTTGATATAACTTATGATGATTTAGTCATGCTGGGTACTTTTGGATATGCCGATAAAGTTAATATAATTCGGTTTTAGGTTAATGGTAGTGTTGCGTACGCAAGGTGTTCAAATCATGGTGTGGATGCACAAATAGCTCTAAAACCTTTGATTGGTTTGTTCTTGTTTTGTTTTGTTTAGGTAGGCTTAAAAAATCTCCTAGTTATGACTTTTATGTCTTTTAATAGGAGTGTTGAACTAAGTTGTTGGAGTGTAATTTTCCTCAAGAGGAGACCAAGTGAATATTCAGTTGCAGGGGACACAAGTGGATAAGAAAGCAGAGAAGAAGCTTCACTGTTTTTTTTTTCTTCCACCTATGTACTTTGCCAGGCTGTTTTAGCTGACAAGAGAGACTATTCTCCTATTGGCCCTACAAAGACCATTGTAATACAAGTAAGAGACACCAATATCTACTTTCTTGGATGTTTTGTTTTACAATCTAGAGAGAAAAAAAATGGAAGTGAAGAAACTACAGAACTTATTTACACAGATTCTTGGTAACTAAAGATTTTCCTCTTTACTCTTTAACAGTGGGAGACATGATTTTTGGGTACTATTAATGATAAAGTCTTATGTCTTTTTGTAAGGGAATCAAGAAAACAAAGATCTATACGAGATCATATATGCTCCCTCCCTCATGTCTTGTGTTAATCAGTTAGGTACTCTCTCTATCTCTATCTCTTTACTCAATAATGTCACATGAGAAAAAAAATGAAAAATCTATTACAAAGTGGATAAACACAGGAGAATGTAATAGGAACTAACTATGTTGTGTGTGTCCTGTTTGTTAGTGACAAACCTGATGTCGAAAGGGTACTGTGTCCAACATTGTTGTTGTTATTGGTCTATCAATATCTTTAGTTATTTCTCCTCTATATTTATTTTTATTTGAAATTAGAAAGATAGAAACTCAATTAAGTACACATCACCCCTTGTTCCCTACCATCTTTTTTTTTTCTAACTCATGTTTTGTCTTTTTAGTAACTCCACTTTGTTGTTACTTTTAAGTAAATACACACACTTAAAACTTGTTGACCTACAATATCAAAAAAAGAAGAATTTACAAAACTACACCTTTTAAACCATTCCTTTGCAAAACTACATCTAATTTAATATTTTACACATTTACACTTTTCAAAATTTTAAACTATTTAAAAGTTACTAAATTTAAAATATTTTCATTTGGGTGCACTAATAAGTGTTTAGGGTATAATACTAAATGAGTAGGATTGTGTGGATATGATTTTGAGTTTTTAGGTGTAGTTTTGAAAAATGACTTTGAAATTGTGTAGTTTTGTGAAATGCAATATTAAAAAGTGTTGTTTTGTAATTATTTTTATAAAAAAGAGAAGAAGCCCCTCTTTTTCTTACTTTTTCTTACTTTTTGTTTGTGAAATGCAATATTAAAAGGTGTTGTTTTGTAATTATTTTTATAAAAAAAGAGAAGAAGCCCCTTTATATGTATAGATACTTTGATTGTAATGTTGTGTTGTGTGTAATAAGAATAGGAAGAAGCAGAGTTGTTTCTTCATTGTTTAGTAAGGAGAGAGAAGGGTGATCCTCTCTTTTAGAGCATGACAGTTTATTACAAAAGTTAAGGCAAACAACTTTCATAAAAGAAAACAACTTATACTTATGCCCACAGTTTTAACTGTTAAAAATATTTTATTTTTTTCTTCAGGTATGTTATTCATTTGCTCGTTGAAAGTTTTTAAAAAATGTTTTTTTTTCTTTTATTGTGACTTTTTCCTTTTCTGTCACTGTTTACAATGATTTCTTTTTGATTCCGAAAATAGAAACTGTAGAGAAACTATTCACCCTAAAAACAAACAAAATGCATGTAACCAGAATCGTAACACTATGAGTGGGTGAATAACATATTAATTTATGGGAGATTTTCAAAAAATACCATATATGAAAAATATAACTTTTATCAAAGCTATAGCTTTTTCCTATTAATTTTTTGTTGGAAATTCTCTAAATGTATTATATCATCATTTCTCTCTTTATTTTTATTTTTTTTTGTTAATGAATGAGTTTTGCTATCTCTAATATAATCGATGGACCCGGAAAACTTTGGACGTATTTGTTTGTCGACAAATAGTGAATTTTGGTACTCTTAATTTTTAATTTTCAATAATCCTTCATAGAAACAACTAATAATATACATAAATGATATATCCATATATGTTTTTTGATTCGTTTCAAGGGATAAAAACAAGACAATCACACGTTGACTCTATTTTACATTTTTGTTCAATGTTTATGTTTATAACTTGCAAAGTTTTCTTTATCATCGAAAAAGACTAAATATATATATATTGTTCCTAGTGATGGCTGTGGAATTAAAGAGAGAAACAAAATTGAGACAAGTATGATCACTACAGTCTTTGTAGCCAACGTGCATCTTGTCTTATTGTCGCACAATGTAGTTAACATTATTGTTGAGAAATCGTTGTCACTTATCCACATTCTATAAGATTTTTCTTAGGACTTGAGAAAGACATTAAATTTACAAATATATATATATATATATATATGGGAATTAATTTTCTCATTTTCATAAAAAAAAATAATTTAATTTTCTCATTGTCTATAAAATTGGTGACTGTTTTCAACATTTGATCATTAGAAAGTTATCCAAGTAAACCAACCTATAAGCCAATAATTATTTTATAGTTGCGATCTATCAAAGACTCTTTCATCACCAAATATTTGTCAACAATTTTTGATATTGTCGAATTTGTACTACTTATTTTAGAGATAAATCAATGTTTTTGAATCTATAATACGTACTTGGAAGAGTGTTTTATTTGTTCGTGTAGAAAATCGAAATAAAAAGTGTTTACATATTTTAAAATCGCAATTTAAAAAAAAAAATATGAATGGATGTTGGTGGGTCTTTAAAAGATATAGATCAACACGTGAATGTTGGATTTATTTGCATGATCATGGTGTTAACAATATAATGTAACATATGCATTCTTTATCTAGCATGTAATGAACCTTTTTTTTTGTTAATATGTAATGAACCTTTTATTCTCTAGATATGCTATCATGATTAACATTATGAGTTATGAAACCAAAAAAAAAAACATTATGAGTGTGAAATGGCGAATATGGGCTATTTCATGCAAAAGAGAACTCATACTGCACATATATTAGTCTCTTTTATTGACTCTTCTTCTTGTGGCCTTTGTTTAAATGGGCTCCACGTCACTCTTCACAAACCACTTCTTCTCCTCTTTGTCTTTTTCCCATGTTGTACGTACACGTGGAAACATAATTGTAAATTAGGTTTCAATTTTGATAAAAAAGTAAATATGCACACTTCAATTTTGAATATAAATTAAATTGTCTACATATAATAAATTATGCTTACACTAAACTAGTAAACTGGGTTTCCTTTTTATTAATTTTCATTTCATTACAATATTTTTTTCGATTATGTGTGATAAACGGGTTTTTCTCGCTTAGTATGGTATGTTTTGATATTAACCAACATGCACCTTGAAAAAAAAATTATTTTTGTAAATTTTTCAATTATTCACATCTAAAACCTAAATCTTAAACAAGTGGAAATAATTGACCAACTATCTTATATACTTAATTTATATACAATATTACATATTTAATGAAAAAAGATCTTACATTCTTAATTATTTTGATAAAGACAATCTTACAAATTACATCTTTAACAAAAGAAAATATCTTGCATCTTTAACCATAAAAGTCTTGCATACTTAAATTAATTTGATAAAGATCACGATCTTGCATCTTTAACTAAAAAAAAGTCTTACATACTTAGTTATTTAACCAAAAAAAAATCCTACATGCTTTCACTAAACCAAGATCCATTGAGCATGACCTAACGCCCATACCACAATGTTGTCCAAATCATGTTTTAAAGTTTCAAATGTATTTTAGAG
This sequence comes from Cochlearia excelsa, assembly GCA_963556525.1. Classification (NCBI taxonomy): domain Eukaryota; kingdom Viridiplantae; phylum Streptophyta; class Magnoliopsida; order Brassicales; family Brassicaceae; genus Cochlearia; species Cochlearia excelsa. The sequence goes on from OY748330.1 coordinate 5,024,397, forward strand.
ATACCACATAAATGCTAAAATATAGCTAGAAAGCCTCCTTTTTAATCCATGTATATTAGTAATTTTACTATGTAGTTGAAGTGATGATCATTAATATTAAAAACTTTGAAAGTCTGTTTTTATTGCATATGCTTATAAATTGAAAATAAAACTAGTAGGTCTAAATATAGAAGTGGAAAACTACGAGTATAACAAAATTTATGATAAGGTGTATGTTTTACTATAGTTTTCAAATTTGTTGGTAGTGTTAGGAATTAATTAGCTACAAACAAAAAATGATAGTAATGTTAAGGACTTCCAAAGGATCCAATGAAACATTGGGCATTAAGTTACCATTAAGGGCGACCCGAAATTATTACCATTTTGTTAGATAATATCGGTTGTAATTATCCATATAGATAGTAGACTATATGTTTGACCAGATTCTTAATATCTGGATAACGATAAACTATATTATATATTATATATTCAGATATTTATAAGTTTTTTTATGTTGAAGTAAACTTAAATTATATTATATAGTTAGATATTTATAAGTTTTTTAAGTAAACTTATATTATATTATATAGTTAAATATTTATATAAGTTTCTTCATGTTGAAGTAAGCTTTTTACTATAAATAGGTTCATAACGTTAAACAAAAATATATAGAAATCCAGAAACAGTTCATCTCTCTAGCTTTATCTCTATAGAATTCTCTTAAACATTATATACACATAAAGATACGGTCTATATACTTGATTGTTTCATAACACGTTATTAGCACGAACGTCTCTGCTTATACGAGGTAATCGTTGGATGAGCTTCTATATACCCGGTTAAATATTATCCAGGTAATTTTAAATTATGTCGTTATGTTTATAAACATAATGGAAAAATTCTGTTTCAAATCTATGACAGAATTTATATCCTAAAATGTTTAAATTATGATTTTACTATATAAAAGAAACTCTGGCAAAATTTAAATTAATATAGTTTAAAATTTAAGAGAAACTCTATCAAAATAATTTTTGCCAAAAATATAAAATTAATAAATCTAAAAGAAACTCTGGCAAAATTTAAATTAATATAGTTTAAAATTTAAGAGAAACTCTATCAAAATAATTTTTGCCAAAAGTATAAAATTAATAAATCTAAAAGAAACTATGGCAAAATTTTAACTAGTATAATATTAAAAATCTAAAAGAAATTTTCCAAAATTTAGTCGATAAAAAATTATCGATATTTATAAATTTAATTTTTATATTGGAGTGAAAATTTAGTCTCCAAAAATCTATAATAGAATATGCCTCTTTGATCAAATAGAAGACTATGTCTCTTTGATTATATGAAAATATATGTCATTAATCAAATTGAAGATAAGATAAGGTCTCTTTGATTATATTGATGATTTGTCTCTTTGATCTTATGAAAGTCTATGCCTATTTCATTATACGGTAAGTTAAAATTCAAAATTTATATATTGAATATTGAAAAATAATTAAATGCTCATGAAGAACCTAAATACTCACAAAGAGCCTAAATGCTCACGGAGAGCCTAAATGCTCACGGAGAGCCTAAATGCTCACGGAGAGCCTAAATGCTCACGGAGAGCCTAAATGCTCACGGAGAGCCTAAATGCTCACGGAGAGCCTAAATGCTCACGGAGAGCTTAAATGCTCACGGAGAACTTAAATGCTCATGAAGAGCTTAAACGTTCATGAAAGAATATACGCTCATGAAGAGCTTAACTCCCGAAGAGTTAAAAGTATTTTAAAAGAGCGAAAACGCTCTAAACGAGCGAAAGAAAAGTTAAACGCTCTAAAAGAAAACATGATGACGACATGCAATAAGTATAAAAATGGCAAAAGATGTATATGAAAGCAAACCTGAAGTTTACTGATTGATTAAAGTTTAATATATCCGGTTAAGCCATCCGGGAGTATTAATGATTGACGATCATTAAAATTTGTTGGAAAAACAAGAAGTTTTTCAACTTATGCATGTTTTAAAGAAAAGAAAAATCAAAGTCATCATGTGAAAATAAATGAAAATCACCATTTTTGGGTTAATTTTAGGGAGCTCATTAAGTATAATGGTTGATTTCTTTAACAGACCCCCGTATTATACTCTTAATATGATCGATCTAAAAGTGAAAATCGGTCTAAAATAAACGAGCATTATAGCCGTTATTTTGAGAAAGAGAGTAATATGAATCATATATTAAAAGTTAAAATTATATTAAGATTTTGCTATAAAAAATATAATTCTCATTATATATTTATTTGCATAAACAATAAAAGAACAAAATACTCTTTAGAAATTCTAAATATTTTTATTTATTTTACAAAAACAGAAAAAATATTACAAACTTCTAAATTAACTGTATATATATAAAACTATTTGTAAAAAACATAAACTTGTGGTGTACCACGGGTTAAATCCTAGTTATATATTATATATTCAGATATTTATAAGTTTCTTCATGTTGAAGTAAACTTATATTATATAGTTAAATATTTATAAGTTTCTTCATGTTGAAGTAAACTTATATTATATTATATAGTTAGATATTTATATAAGCTTCTTCATGTTAAAGTAAGCTTTTTACTATAAATAGGTTCATAACGTTAAACAAAAATATATAAAAATCCAGAAACAATTCATCTCTCTAGCTTTATTTCTCTAGAATTCTCTTAAACATTATATACACATAAAAATATGGTCTATATACTTGATTGTTTCATAACACATTTCAATATTTTTAGATCTTATCAAAAAATAGACAAACAACTAAGAAATTCAAACTTGAAAATGTTTAATCTTATGCAAGAAAAGAGAGTAAAATAAAGTAAAGTGGAACCAACACTTCTCCTAATAGAGACAAAACACAACCTCGGGAACATCTTCATCCTGCCAACTATAAAAACAGAAACAACCAAAAAAGATCCATTGAATTAATTTCTATTTTTATTTCAAACATTTTTTGTCTTTTTATGATTAAAACATCTAATTAGTTCTTAGTTATTCCCATCGCAATTTGTTTGTTGGACCAAAGCCAAAGTTGATTCTAAAGGATTTTTTATATTTATTAAATTTTGTAGTGATCGAATATGAATTACTAGGATATCTATATATTTTAAATATTTTTGTTAAAAGGTTTAATATTTTAAATTGCATGAGAAAAAATTGTTTTATAAGCTTAATAGCCTAAAAGCCAAGTGGCTTATAAGTGACACACTTGACACACATGCAATGAATATTGCTTGGCGCAAATCATAATCATATTTACCCCAATTAAATGTTGATCATTTTAATTTAAAAAAGAGAAATTCCTTAAAATACCATTAAAATAAGTTTTTGTTTTAAAAATACACTTACAAAGTTTTTTTATAACAAAAATACCATGAAAATGTTTTTTATAACAAAAATATCATCAAAAAGTAATAGTTTACAAAAATACCACATATACAAAAAACGAGTTTTAACACTTTTAGATTTTAAATTTTTTCATTTGGGTTTGCTATATACTGTTTAGGGTATAGTTTTGAAGGGGCAGTGTATAGTTTTTTGAAGGTTTTGGGTGTAATTTTGAAAATTTAAGATTTGTGATATTTATGAGAAAAAAAAATTTTAATGGTATTTGTAAAACTTTTGAAAATCTGTGCTAATTGTGTTAAAAAAAAATTTTAGTGGTATTCATAAGAATTGCCCTTAAAAAAATAAGATACGAATATACAATAAATTCAATTTGAATACAATTACATGCATGAATACCAAGCATATGACACAAGTACGCATTTAATTTAGGGATTAATTGTCGTCTAGTTTTTTTTGTCGTTTTGATTGAGACCAAAAATTTAGTTCAACAATATACGCAATTGTGACACCACAATTACTTATATAAAAATAGATTATTGAAAAATCCCATGCGGTAAAGCCCTCCAATACAAAAACCTCAAAATTAAAAAAAAATTATCAAAAGAATTATTATAAAAGAAATAAAATAAACAAATGTACACTAACAAGACATGCAAGCTTGGTTATTTAAAGAACCCTTTGTTCCCTTACCTCCTCAACAACTTTCACTCACACATCTTCTCTTTCACTCACAACAAAACAAAACAAAACAAAACTCTCTATTTTTTTTTTATAAAAAATATGGCAATACTATGTTCAAAATCTATACAAGAGAAAGAAGATCAAGAACCAAAACAAGAAGTTGAAAAAGACCAAACACATTCAATAATCTTTAACCCTTCTCTTCTCAATCTCCAAACTCAAATCCCAAGCCAATTCATTTGGCCTGATGAAGAGAAACCTTCCATTGACATACCCGAGCTCAATGTCCCTTTCATAGATCTTTCAAGAACTCAAGATTCATCTTCAAGACTCATCAAAGAAGCTTGCACAAAACATGGTTTCTTCCTTGTTGTTAACCATGGTGTTAGTGAGTCTCTAATATCAGATGCTCAACGTTTCATGGAATGTTTCTTTGACATGCCACTCGCCGGAAAACAAAAAGCTCAGAGAAAAGCCGGTGAGAGTTGTGGCTATGCTAGTAGCTTCACCGGTAGATTCTCCACTAAGCTTCCATGGAAAGAGACTCTCTCTTTCCGGTTTTCGAACGAGAGTAAAGGATCAAGAACCGTTCAAGATTACTTCTCCGATACATTAGGACAAGAGTTTGAACAATATGGGTACGTGTCCTAACTTAGAAAAAAAAAACAGAGCAATAATACCTAATTTCCTCTGTTTTTTTTTAATAAACCGGCTTTTTTAACGAAACCGGAATTAGTTAAACCGGTTTTTATTAGTGTTTTTATTTTATGGTTTTGTGTTTATAGGAAAGTGTATCAAGACTATTGTGAAGCAATGAGTTCTTTATCACTCAAGATCATGGAGCTTCTAGGGATAAGTTTAGGCGTAAACCGCGACTGTTTTAGACGGTTTTTCGAAGAGAATGATTCGATAATGAGGCTAAACCATTATCCACCATGCCAAACACCAGATCTCACTTTAGGGACAGGACCACATTGTGATCCAAGCTCATTGACAATACTTCACCAAGATCATGTCAATGGCCTTCAAGTATTTGTCGATAATCAATGGCGATCTATCCTCCCTAACCCCAAGGCTTTGGTCGTAAATATCGGTGACACTTTCATGGTATAACTTATAACCATTTAAAAGAATTACAATATAACCTCTATAAATTAATACTCGTTACACTAATTGTTCTATAAATTAATAGTTTTTCCCAATATCAAATTTGATATTTAGTGTTATTTGTTTCATTATAAACTAATAATCATTGTAGATTATTATTTTTTTACTATTATGGTGTAATCCATACATTATTAATTTATATGTTTTTGGTTTTCTTTGTGTTAGGCTTTATCGAATGGGATGTTCAAGAGTTGTTTGCATAGAGCGGTTGTGAACAGAGAAAGCGCGAGAAGATCAATGGCGTTTTTCTTGTGTCCGAAGAAAGATAAAGTTGTGAAGCCACCAAGTGAGATTTTGGACAAGAAGACACCAAGAAGATACCTTGATTTCACTTGGTCTATGTTTCTTGAGTTTACTCAAAAACATTATAGAGCAGATGTTAATACTCTTGAATCATTTTCTAATTGGGTCATTGCCAACAATAATACTATTTAAGAAAGAAAATTGTTATTGAAATATTTTTGTTTTCTTTAGTTACTATGTTTATTTTTATGTTGTTATCAAGATGTAGTGCTTTCAAATGAGTTTTTTTCTTCTTCTTTTGTGACTTTTTGTCAAGCCCTTTGCTTAGGTGTCATATTTGGGAGTGAATTTGATTGAATCAAATAGAGAAAAAGAGTAAGAAAAATCCAAGAACAAAGTACACATCAATTATTCATTAAGCAGTGAGTCCAATTTAAGATTGAAGAAAGAAATAATTTGTGCATCATATACATCAACATGTAGTGTATAAAGAGTCATCATAAGAAACAAAACACATGGAGCCACACATGAAACCTATCCAAGAATGTTCTCTTTTTTACAAACATTATAAGAAACAAAACTCTTATTAATACTTGTCATCCTCTGAATCTTACCTGTTTATTAACATGTATAATGTTTGCACTATACAATTCATTATTGAATTTGAATTTCTTATTTTAGTTTTTTTCTCATTTTATTTATTTTTGTTGAAAGTTTTTAATTTTGCTAAAATAAGTTTGCATCTTTGACCAAGAATGTTTCTAGTTAATAAATATTTTTTTGATAAATTTAAGGATCAATTAAAAATATGGACCTCAATAACTTCAATATTAGTTTTTAGAAACTATTTTAGTTTCTTTTAGGTCTGACAACTACCGACAACAAATAGTGGACTGTTTTGCCCCTATCATAATCCATTCTAAAAACGGCGGCTAAAAACAGAGCATTTAATGCATTGATCTTTTGTCAGAGCTGAAGATATTGGCAGGATTTTGGAAGATTTTTTCAGCTACAAATATTTAATATTGTTAGCGATAACAATTTAGTTAGCATTAACCAAGTTCGTGGCGCTAATATATTTTTTATCGCTTATACGATATCTTTGTTTTATAATGTAATTGTTATGACGATACTTTATTTGTTATCGCAAAACAAAAATCTTGATTCACACGAATAAATAGTGAAAATATGTTAAGTTACTGTGATAATATTTATGTTACATGATAATAGTTATCATTACCACAATTATTTATATGTTCTAATCGTAGTAACTTAATATAGATCATTGATGACGATGATATGAATTTGTTTATGGTGATAAAAGCGAACTTAGAAGATATGTAACCTTAACATATAAAATAACATGTAAGAATTAGAGTAACAAATAACATCAATATATGCAAACACTCTAATATCAACATATGCATACACTATAACACCAATCAACTCTTCAATATAAGCAATACTTCTCTTGGGAAAGTTGAGAAAGAACCATCAAATACATCAACTACATTTGTTACCGATAACAATTTAGTTACCGCTAAGTCACTAACTAAGTTAGTGGCGCTATTAATTTTGTTACAGGTAGCATGATTCTTTTGTTTTTATAATGTAATTGTTATCATCTTTTTCTATTTGATATCGCAAAAATTTAATGAAAATATGCTAAATTATTATGATAATATTTATGTTACTTGATAATAGTTATCATTATCACAATTATTTATGTGTTCTTATCGGGTTAACTTAATTGATATCTAATTTATATATTATCATGAAAGTTATGTGATAAACATTTACTTATCGTGTATTCGTGTATTAGCTAACTTATAGATTCACATATTTAATTATCACAATAAATTTAATGGACATCGTTAATGTATATGTCATCATTGTATATATTTTAAATCAAATTGTTATTCATACAACGGAATCAAACAAAAGAATGTGACAAGGGGTGTTTTTTGTATATATTCCCTCTCAAACGGGTCGAGCAAACCAATGACCAACCACAACTTCTCGTTTTTGTAATAGACATTGATCCTATTAAAATATACAAGAAATTAGTATGGCAAGTTATTCACTATTAACTTGTATGGTAAGATACAAAATAAACGGTAACACGATTACCGACTAACAATTAAGTTACATAATGTAATGAATACACAAATGTAAATATGCTCGATAGTTATCGGCTACCAATCGCATAAGGAGTTTTGTACCAATCAATGCAGTAACAAACTAATGAATACAAAACATCCCTCAAATTACCCACTAACCAAAAATGTAATTGGTAAGGTTATGTGAAAATAGAAAGTACAAAACAAACAAGAATAAATTTACAATTTTGACAAAAATTGTTATAAAAATAACATTTACAGTGATTTGAATGATAAACCCGGTGATTTTCGAACTAAAATTTGTATACACATCAATCCATTTACAAACAAAAAGAGGGAAACTCGATTTGAACAATAAAATCTAAATGTGTGGTCGAAACTATCGAATAAATAATGAAATTGATAACTAAAATCAATGAGAATCAAATTTAACATAATAACATACTCATGACTGAAATAAACAAAGATTCATTCGTTTACCTGATAACTCGTCGCTTACTCCGATTATCCTTAATCTAAATTTTAACAAATGATTAAAAATTTGTGAGGATAAAAAATGAATGTAGATTTGAACCAAAAAAAATCTTCAGTTTCAGAGAGGTTTAAGACGATTCCGAAAGTGAGATGAGGAGAGACTATATTAAGAAAAATAAAAAATAAATATCTCAACAAAAAAAAATTATGTCAGTGTTGTGTCAGTGTGGCTACAGATTCAAAGTTGAGAAAAATAGGGGTAGTTTCGTCACATTGAATGTGAATAGTGATAGCAACAGTAGTTGCTTTTCAACACCTAATAAACCAATTGTCTAGGTCCATTTCTTATAATTATCCTAAATTTAATATTCCAGAGAAACAAAGAGGTTGGTAAATATTTTCTAAATGATTCTTATAATAAAAATAAACAATGATTGTTTTTAAACCTTAACCCAAAACCGTAAACATAGTTGGATCTAAAGTGCAACAAATAAAAAAAAATAGCAATGAAATATAACATATTTTAAAGGAATGATGATTTTTTTACACCCGGATAGTACCATTCTACACTGAATCCACCTAAACTCTCAATCTCTACACGTATACCCTTAAACTCGTAAAATTATCTGATTATCCACACAATCTCATTAAAATCTAATTAATTCCACATTAGGCCAAAATTGCAATTATCTTATAAATTAACCGTGAAAAAATAGACCCGATTATGATTGAAATCTAACCCGATTACGATCTAAAACTATGGATCTAGGGATTATATGTTTTAGCGGGTTAAATCCATAGTTTTATATCGTAATCGGGCTAGATTCGAATCATAATCGGGTCTATTTTGTCACGGTTAATTTATAAGATAATTGCAATTTTGGCCTAATGTGGAATTAATTAGATTTTAATGAGATTGTGTGGATAATCAGATAATTTTACGAGTTTAGGGGTATACGTGTAGAGATTGAGAGTTTAGGTGGATTCAGTGTGGGATGATACTCTTCGGGTGTAAAAAAATCGTCATCCCTATTTTAAACCAGAATGTAATAAAATTATTTTACTTAATTGTCTCCAAAAATATGGTGTTAACTAGGATTTAACCTGTAATATATCACGAGTCTATGTTTTGTAAAATTGTTTTATAGATCAATATATTTAATTTAATTTTTAAAAATTTTAATTTATTTTATAGAATAAATATAAGGGCAATTCTTATGAATACCACTAAAAAAATTTTTTTTAACACAACTAGCACAGATTTTCGAAAGTTTTACAAATACCATTAAAAAGTTTTTTTTCATAAATACCACAAATCTTAAATTTTCAAAATTACACCCCAAAACCTCCAAAAAACTATACCCTACTACTACTTTTAAATTTACCATTAAACTACTACTTTTTTGTATTTGTGATATTTTTGTAAACTACTACTTTTTGATGGTATTTTTGTTATAAAAAATATTTTAAAGGTATTTTTGTTATAAAAAACTTTTTAAAGGTATTTTTAAAACAAAATCTAATTTTGATGGTATTCTAAGGAATTTCTCTAAATATAAAGTGTTATAATTTCTTATTATTATTATCGTTTTTCGTGGTATATACAAACACTAAGAAGTTTTATCATTTATTATTAAAAAATTTAGAAGTTTGCATTTTTTTACGATACATAAAATTTTGTAGCACATATTTCATAGGGATAATCACAAAACTACACCATTTGAATTACATTTCACAAAACTACACCAATTTAAAAATACTTCACAAAACTACACCTAAACACTCAAAATTAAATCTAAATAAACCCTACCCACACAATCCTACCCCTTAATATTATACTCTAAACACTAATTAGCGAACCCAAATGAAAAGATTTTAATTTTGGTAATTTTTTAAAAGGTAAATCAAGCTTTTAAATTTTTGAAAAAGTGTAAATATGTGAAAAAATTGAATTAGGTGGAGTTTTGTGAAGGAGGGGTTGAAATGGTGTAGTTTTGTGAATTTCTCTATTTCATAAAGCAAAAATTTAATATAATTTATTAGCTGATTTTTTCAAAATATTTTAAACTATAAAATTTTTTATCTTATAATATTATAAGGATAGAAAAATACCCGGATCCAAAACTAAAATACCTAAACGAAACCGACCCATGTGATGAGATCGAGTTTTAACCTCAATCACAAACAACCCCAAGTGCAAGGCACATGACGTTGTAGTAATATAAGGATCGAATCCACAAGGAGAGAAGGCTTAGAACAACAAGAATACAAGAAACTAGCTTAGATTAGATCGAGTAAGAATATTGGTTTGTAGCTAAACTAAACTAAGAAAGCAATATAAGTAAAATAAACTTGAAATCAACAAAAGCGATATTAAACTAAAGAGATACTAATGGTAAAATATGGATCTTGGGGTTAAGATCAATGGTTTGGATGAATGAAATCAAGCTAATGACACTAAAACTAACAAAGGAGATGGCTTTCTAGGACAAGGATCACTAAACTAGATTAGATCACTTCCATGACTCAAATCCATTCTCTAATCATAAAAACCACAAATCTTCCGACCGAGCCTAGATGATTAGAGATCATTAAGTATAAGTCCTTAAAAGTCCATCTTAAACCTTAGACATCAACTTCCATTGGCTAAGTATAAAAGAATAACAAGAGATTGGACTAGACATTTCATCGAACACCTTCCGGGCATGAAACATCCTATAAGTACTAAGCTAGGATAATTACTTCTACCTTAGTGTTAAGAACATCTAATGCTATATAAACCATAACCTAAACATTTTAAACATCACTAACCATCATCCATCATCCTAACTTATAGAAACCCCAAGATCCAAAAGATGACTACTCACTATGCATAATAAAAAGAAAGCTAGAGATTAAAGATAAAAACATTAATGCTAGATAAAGAAGATTAAAGAGAGAATCTAAGATTATATGAAACTAAGAAACATTCAAAGTTTTACAAAAGTGGCTACAAAAACTAGAGAGAAAAATCATCTGTTTCATTAACATAAACCCTAGTTGTATTTATAGGGGGCAAAATAAAGTGCACATGTCGCACAATTTCCAGCGGTTTGGTCCAGCGGTTTGGAGGCCGCTGGATTGAACATCCGCAACTTCTTCGTTTCTTGTCTCCTCCGGCGGTCACTCCTAGCGGTTTGAAGGCCGCTGGAAATCACACCGCGGGTATCATTCGGCTGCCTGGATCGGCGGTTTGGCGCGGCGGTTTGGCGACCGCTGGACTTCTCACCGCGAGCTAGCTTCGGCTCCTTCTCCTCGGCGGCTTGGGCTGGCGGTTTCTAGGCCGCTGGAGCTCCACTTCTTCTCCTTTGCCTCCAATGAGCTTCTCCTTAGCTCCCATTTGCTTTCAATGAGCTCCCCATAGCTCCAAGTACCTAAAATGAATGATATAATGCAAAAATGACCTAAAAACTAACTAAGACTCTATTCTAAACTACTTAGTGAAAATATGCTAAATAAGACTATAATCTATATGAATTATGCAACTAAGGTCCTAAAATGCTATGAAAATACATGCCTAAAACAGCTAAAATACACACTTATCACCATGCTTAACATAAATTTTAATTTGAATATCTTAGACATATATCAAAAAATTTGTAAATATTTATCATCAAAAATATCACAGATTAGAAGGCGAACATTAGAAGTGAATTATTAATTTATTATAGCTTAGCTTAATATTTGGGAGAATTACAAAACTACACAATTTGAATTACATTTCACAAAACTACATCATTTCAAAATTACTTCACAAAACTACACCTAAACATTCAAAATTAAATCCAAATAAACCCTACCCACACAATCCTACCCCCTTAATACTATACTCTAAACACTAATTAGCGAACCCAAATTAAAAGATTTTAATTTTGGTAATTTTTTAAAGGGTAAATCAAGCTTTTAAAATATTGAAAATGTGTAAATATGTGAAAAAATTGAATTAGGTAGAGTTTTGTAAAGTAAGGGAAGAAAGGGTGTAGTTTGTGAATTCCTCTTAGTATTTTGGGATATCTATAGGTTAGATTTATGGAACAATTACAAAATTACATTTTTTGAATTGTATTTTACAAAACTACATCATTTCAAAGATATTTTTTTAAAAATTACACATAAACATTCAAAATTAGATTTAAATAAACTCTACTTACACAATCATAACCCTCTAATATTACAATCATAACCTTCTAATATTATACCCTAAACACTAATTAGCGAATCCAAATAAAAATATTTTAATTTTGGTAACTTTTTAACGGATAAATCAACCCTTTAAAATTTTGAAAATGTATAAATATGTAAAAATATTGAATTATGTGTAGTTTTGTGAGTAAAAGTTGAAAGGGTGTAGTTTCGTAAATTCCTCTAGATTTATTTAATTTTGGAAACCAAAAGTATTGCCATTAATAAATGATAATGACTGCATGATATAGTTTCTTTTATTGTATTTGTTTAAATATTCAATATTATCACTAGGAAGTTACTCGCGCCAATAAAAATTTACGTAATAAAAAAATAAATATTTATTGGTAAAAACGATGTGTAGTATAAAATGAGATAAAAAAGAATTTGGATCTCATGTGATCCGCGTTAAACGCGGAGTTTAAATTTGAAGTATATATACAAAATATATTGTATTTTGGTTTTTATAATGTTTTATGTAATACTAGTACTATTTTAATATTTATTATCGAAAAAGATTATCATTGCCATTTCGATGTTGAATATTTACCATTACGTATAATTTATTATTTATCATTAAAAAACAATAACAACATAGTGTCAATCCGGTCTCTATTTGTCATAAAACTCAGATTATTAAAACATCGGATAAAACCACTGAATTTTCGGGGGCTCGACTCAATTTTGTGTTCAAGTTTTGTCATTTGACATGAACTTTGATGTTTAATACAATTTTACAAAATAATATTGTTATTTATAAATGAACAATATGTTTTATCATTCTTTTGTACGAGAATATAACATACGAACATTAGGAAAATTATAAAATTGTGTTTTTCATTGGCTTTTTAAATATTTTAAACATATTGTCTAGGAAGGTTTAATCACTCCAACATGTCCAAACTTATTCGAAAAATTTTTGCTCAAATTTTGGGAACCGGTGGTTCAACCGATGAATCGGGTAAATTATGTGTTCAAATTTTGTCATTTGACATGAATTTTGGTGTTGAATATAATTTTACAAAATAATATTGTTATTTGTAACTGAACAATATGTTTTATTATTATTTTGAACTCAATGTGATAGAATATAACATATAAATATTAATGAGATCTATTAGAAATTATAAAATTGTATTTCTTATGAATTTTTTAATATTATATTTTCTATATTTTATGATTTTTTCAACATTTTTTAAATATATTATTCATTTATTATGTCAATCTAATACATTTTTTGTGATAAATTTGTGATTTTTGTTTTGGGATTTTATGAATTTTTAATGAATATTTTAATAATGTGGGACCAGAAATGTTCATGTGATGACACGTGTAATTTTTACATTCATTTTCTCTCTCCGTCTCCTCTATTCATAATATAAGAACATATATCAAACATATATAATCTTTTTCATGTAAAAACAATGTCTATTATAAAACAATTTCAAATAACAATGTGTACTACAAATATTAAAACACTAGATTTTTTGACCCGCGGCAAGCGCGAATTACAAATTTATAAGTATATGCATTATATAAAAATATACATAAATATTTTTAATTTTCGGCATATAATTATTTAAAATAAATGTGAAATTATTTTTAACTTGTCACTCATTTAATTAATTTTAACCCGTTTTCAATAGATTAATCTCTCACATCGGTACAATGCCAATTAAAATTTAAACTATTGTGGCTTAAAGTCAATTATGATTATAGAACAAATCACTGATTTTACTAATTCCATTTAACTCTTAAAAACACAAATGATTTATTTATACGTAGTGTTTCAACTAACATGTAGTTTCTACTATCAATATGTGATTTTTTCAAAAAAAGTTATTTTATCAATTTTATGGGCTTTTTAGTTCATGTTTTATGGACTTTTAAAATTTCATTCAAATTTTCAAAAATGTCTCCTCAATTAATATATATAAGATTTTTTATAATGGAATTTTGTGTAATTAAGTCAATATTTTTAGACATAATTATAATTATAATAGGACAACAAAAATAATAATAGAAATTATTATAAATATACTCTTATCTTTTTTAACAAAAAAAAAACTCTTATCCAAAGCCATTGTCATGCATATTTTTATTTGGAAGTTTTCATGCCAATGGTTTTGCATATTTTTATTTGGAAGTTTTCATGCCAATGGTTTTTGTCGGAAACGTGTCATGCATGATATAGTAAAACTTAAAACTTAACCTTTTATCAGAAAAACTATAAACTTGACATTCTTATTTCAGACTTAAAATATTGTGTTTGTTACTTTTATCAGAAAAACTATAAACTTGACCTTCTTATTTCAGACTTAAAATATTGTGTTTGTTAGATAATATCGATTGTAATTATCTATATAGATGGTAGACTATATGTTTGACCAGATTTTTAATATTTGGATAACGATGAACTATATTATATATTATATATTCAGATATTTATAAGTTTTTTCATGTTGAAGTAAACTTATAAAAACATGAAGAAACTTATATAAATATCTAACTATATAATATAATATAAGTTTACTTTCAACATGAAAAAACTTATAAATATCTAACTATATAATATAATATAAGTTTACTTCAACATGAAGAAACTTATAAATATTTGAATATATAATATATAATATAGTTCATCGTTATCCAGATATTAAGAATCCGATCAAACGTATAGTCTACTATCTATATGGATAATTACAACCAATATTATCTAATAGTGTTTACTTTCTTGCATAATCTCCGCCGATATATCGAGCCAACCGTTTATCGATATATCACATTTAAGACATAAATCACTCATCACAAATGGATTTCAATCAGTGACCTTAAATATGATGTGTAGTTAAAATTCAGTGTCGTGCACAGACTCGAAGGGATCTGAGGCTAATTAAAAAAATATTAGTCTGAAAAAGTTATAAAAGTATTTCTACAAATATTAATATGATATAAATATTTGTATTCAAACTATATAAATTTCGATTAATTTTTTGATATAAAACTAAGTTTTTGAAAAAATAAATTCATTTTTAGTAATAGTTTTAGTCAAATTTTGTTGGTAGAATTACAAAACTACATCATTTGAATTACATTTCACAAAACTACACAATTTTCAAAATACTTCACAAAACTACACCTAAACACTCAAAATTAAATTCAAATAAACCATACCCACACAATTCTACCCCCTTAATATTATACCCTAAACACTAATTAGCGAACCCAAATGAAAAAAAAAAAATTTAGTAATTTTTAAAAGGGTAAATCAAGCTTTTAAAATTTTGAAAAGATGTAAATATGTGAAAAAATTAAATTAGATGTAGTTTTGGGAAGGAAGAATTGAAAGGGTGTAGTTTTGTGAATTCCTCAATTTTGTTTCATAGGAATGACAAACCAAAGTATAATCATAATTTACCAAATGATCATAACTTAAAAAACAAAAATATTAATTTATTATATTGTTGGGACTATATTTTTTTTTTTTTTTTGTCAACATTTGGCCATATTACGGCCCGTTAGCTAATCCTACACTGCCGTAGGCCTTTGAATTGATCCGGGGTGGGAGAGTGTTAACCTACCTCTTGTGGACTTATGAATGCCACTAGGCCAAGGCCACTTCCCCGTTGGGACTATATTTTTACATAAATATTTCTTGAAATTTATTATCTTATTAATATATATATAAAGTATTAATTATATATAGTGGGATGGGTTAGGAGTCAAAATATTAAGCGTTAATTAAGTTTAGCTAATCCTATATATAAAAGATTAGGGGAACACTCCTTGTGTTGACACATCATCACTCAAAATTTAATATCAATTCATTAAATTTATTGATTTAAAAAATATATGTGACAATTCTAACTATTAATTCATAAAGTTATTAAATTTCAAATTAGGTTTTGTAATATTATTATATTACAATATCAAATGCACTATATCTATGTGAAAATTTTATTTACTAATTCATAAAAGTTCTTAAATATGTGTTTTTAATCTTATTGGTTTTGAATATATAAAAGAAATTTAAATTCAATATATGTAAAACCACATCACATAAATAATAAATAAAATCAAAGGTATACAAAACTTATAAAATTAGTTTAAAAACATGAAAAAAATATATATACAATTTAAGTCATTGAGTAAACAAATACTAAAAACATATATTGCACAGTTCATTTAGGTGAGCAAAATATAAGAAAATATATCGATATAAGTAAAGAAACCATAATACACAAGAAAGAAAAACAAATACAAAAACTAAAGAATATACAAACTATTTAAGATTAATGAAAGATATAGAAAACAAAGAATTCAGAAAGTAAAAACTAATCCAACAAACATTATTTAGGTGAATAAGAATAAAAATATCAAGAAAGAAAAATTACTAGATTGAAAACAAAAATATAATATATTAAATTTATTAAAACATATATAAATATAAATCCGCGAGTATCGCGGATTCCCTCCTAGTAGACTATAAATAATTTTAGGGAGGGGCCTGAGGCATGGCTCTGAGGTAAATAAATAAACCTTAGATTATACATAATTCTTATATATATATATATATACAATACTTAAATATTTATTGAATAATAAAAAACGAAAGAGGACAAGAAGAAAATCTCTAATCACATTTTTTTACTAGTGTTATCACAATCCCAAAACACACTCCCATCACGTGCATCTTTTTGTTTTCTTTCTCTTCATTACTTTTAATTATTTTTAGTTTATGAGCAACAAAAAAACAAACGAACAGATCTTTCTCCGCCGATATAAACGACTGCTTGGGATTTTGCATCACATTAATAATCGAATTTAAATTTGTTTTCTTCTTCTCCATAGTTTGTTTTTTGAAAACTAAGGAATTCACAAAAATACATATTTTTAAACTTTCGTTAACAAAAAATATATCTAATTCAATTTTTTTTTCTAAATCTACACCCATTCCAAATTTTAAATGGCTAATTTACCATTTTTTCCACTAATTAGGGTTTATGATTTAGTTTTAACATGGTATGATTTTGTGGATAAAATTTATCTGGATTCATTATTTGATTGTCATATATAGTTTATAGTTTTGTGAAATAATTTTGAAAATGTGTGGTTTCGTTAAATATAGTAGTTTTGTATATACTAGTCTTGATCTATTTAATCTTTTAAAGTTTTTAATTCTAACAAATTTGATTGGCTTTGTACCTATTTTAATTTATAATTTCATAATTCACTTACATATTTAGTTTTATAGCTAGGAAGCTATTGTACGTAATTTTGTTTATTCATGTTTAAGATTTGATTTTATTATCCTTTTTTGTACTTCAGTATTTTGTTATAATTAACTTACTTATTTTATAAGTAAAAATCAAATTACACAATTGTGTCATTATAATAAAATAATAATATAATTGCCAATATGGTCCTCTAGTCATGTGTTGTTTCACTTATCTTTTTTTTTGTTGTTTCACTTATCTTATTTCCACATATATTAATTATTAGCATGTTAAGTTGTAACAAATAAATATTAGGGAAACTGAACAAAATGGTTATAGAAGAGTGTATAATTACCGGTGTTGATTCTTGTTTAATTATGCGGCAAGAAAAAGAGTTGCTTATTGTTCTCTTTATCGTATTTTTTTTAATTATAGCACTAGATGAGGACCCGCACGTACGTGCGGAGTTTAACATGTTTTAAAATTTATATATTTAAAATTATTTAGTGAAAAATATATATTAAAAATTCCTAAATTGGATTATATGTATATAGTTTCTTATTTCATATAGTACATTAAATAAAATTTATACAATGTGCGGGGTGACAAATAAATTATGGGCTAATCCGAGATTGATCCGCATATAAGAAACATTTAAAAAATTATTTACTGAATATATTTAATACAAAGTTCAAAACTATACTTATGTATATTTTATTATTATGAATATAATTTAGTCATATCTTATCAATTATTTATGTTATTTTTGACCCGTCGAAAATTATAATCTTATCTATTAATTTGATTTAATCTCATAACAATTATCAATCGTTCAAATTCGCTTTGTGATTTTTTTAACGACCCGTAAGGAAAATTAAAATATGTATTTGTTATTCTTTTCTTTGTTTATATCTTAATTAACTATATATAAATTTAAAAATAAATCAAGTTTAGATTGTTGTAGATATTATTCTTACAATAACTCGTGTTTTTTTTATTTCGATATGAAAACTATTATCAAATTTTATTTTATTTGGTAAAGTTTTAATCGATTTTCATGTTGAAATTTAAATCTTTTGTTATCAAAGACATTTCACGAATATTATTGTTTTCAAATTTTGTCATATATAAATGTTGAAATTTAAATCATTTGTTATCAAAGACATTTCACGAATATTATTGTTTTCAAATTTTGTCCTATATAAATGTTGAAATTTTAATTAGGTTTTTTGTTTATTTCCTATTCGTTTTTGTAGAATATTTTTTCGAATTTAAAGTTTAAAATTAGTGAAGATTAAAATTTGAATTCTTTTGGGCCTTTGTAGTGGGCTTAAAAGTGTAATTGGCAAAAACAATCAAAAACATAGGTTATATTAAGAAATGTAGTGACATTACATTATAATTAGATTTTTACTAGGATTTAACCCGTGACACACCACGGGTCTATGTTTTTTAAAATAAATAAATGCATATATCTATAATTTAACAATTAATAATTATATTTTTGTTGCATTTAAAAAATAATAATGTATATTAAAACAGGAGGAAAAAGTAGCAAATAATATATATGAAATATTTTGTACAAATGGTGTTTTTAAAATGTTGTTGTTATTATATTGTATTAGCTATCCATATATTAACACATGAGAATAATAAGTAATTCAGAGTACATCCAAAGTAATTTAAATGGACCATAGTTTAAATCACAAACTTTAGATGTAATAAATAACATTAATAAAAAGCACGTGGGTTAACACAAATATAGATATATTTTTTAACCTAAGGTTGATATTGTTTATATCTAAGGTTGATATTGTTTATATCTAAGGTTGAATGCGTCATTGTGTCTTGTACGGGCGCAGATCACGGAGGAGTGCAAATGTAGTTGCCATTGTTATTATGAAGTTTATTGTTGAGTTGTAGTTGTTGGGTTTGTGATGGTATTGAATAGGTAGGATATCCTATATATAGATGACATATTACATAGCTAAAGTTTAGAGTTTTCCTATACTTGGTGACCAAGTGTA
The DNA here is from genome assembly GCA_963556525.1 of Cochlearia excelsa. Lineage (NCBI taxonomy): Eukaryota > Viridiplantae > Streptophyta > Magnoliopsida > Brassicales > Brassicaceae > Cochlearia > Cochlearia excelsa. Next base: position 5,043,906 of record OY748330.1, read on the forward strand.
TTACAATTTTGGAATCAATACACAAATTATTGGTAATACGATTTTCTTTTTTTAATTACTAACATTCCTTTTTTATTTTTCGAAACATTATGTTGCTTTTTGTTAAGATTTACAAACTTTGGCATCAAGTCTTTCCCATTATTGATAATACGTTTTTTTTTTAAAACTTTGCATTGAATTAATGGGTTTTTTTGTATTTTAATATAAATCAATACCATATTTTGAATATATGGTATAATTGTCTCATGTTTATGGTAACATGTCATGATTACTAATGGTACTACTAAGGTTAGTTTATTATAAGGCAAATCTAATTTTAAATTCAAAATTGAGAATAAAAGTTATTATACTTAAGAAAAGATGAAAAATGTATTTTGATATTGGGCCCAATATCCATGTTTATTTTAGAAAATACATGTCATAGTTTTTAATTTTGTATATATGGTATCGTAATAGATATGTAATAAAATATTATTTGGAATACATTTAAATAAAAAATTTATACTTATTTATTTTTATTTTAGAAATTACTTGTTAGAATTTTTAATAAGTATATGGTATTTTTAATAACAAAATATTTTATGGTCTAAATTTAAATAAAAGTTAGTATACTTAATTATGTTTATTTTAGAAATTTAAAAGTTATAAGAATATTTAGTATAAAATTCGTTATAAAATATTATATGGAAAACATTTTTAAAAAGTTAATATACTTAATTATGTTTAATTTAGAAATTACTTGTTAGAATTTTTAATAACATGGTATATTGTATTTTTAATTAAATAGTTTTTGAAAATTATAAATGAAAAACGAATTCACACATGTTTGGTTGTAGGTTTAGTGTTATTATCTGTTATGATTGTTATCCAAGATAAGGATATAATTATCATTTGTTAGTTTTGTTTGTATTATGTAAGTTATTGTTTTACCCTTTATTAAAATTTTGAACATATGTTAAAACAATGGCATTGATTGTAAATAATTGTGATTTTTTTGAAAAATTTAAATTAGTACTTCAAAAATACTAATATAGATAAGGGTTTCTTACAAAAATGTTTTACAATTAATAGATAAGATGCACATGTTTTTAGAATTAGTTGAATATACTGTTGATAAATCTAATTAAAATAGAAAAAATGATTAATTAAAACTTTATTTGTGCAAAAATATAAAAAAGAGAGAGATTTAAGTTGTCACCAATATCAAAATAAGCTTATATTGATAGTCATGAAAAGATTTAAGTTAGAGTTTTATAAGTAGACTGTAATAGTATCCTCTCTTGACTCAGATGAAAGCAAGTGACACATTACAAAACCCAAGTTGGAAGAGAATATCATTGCATGGTGTTTATAAAAAAAGGAAGACATGTTTACATGGAAAGATTGTGAAGAGTCTACTTGAGATACTTGAGATATCATCATGTTAAATAGTTTGAGAAATCCGTTACCGTCGAGTTCTTAATTGGCTTGTTGCATAGCTGCCAAGAGACACATTGGCTCTACTACAACTATTTTCTTGTCAAGCTCACTCATATTATGAAATGTTTCCTTTTATTCTTAATTTGTGTATCTTCTTAATTTATGTTTTTGCACGGCTTTAAAAGTTTTCCTAAATTTGCGTTGTCTTTAGACTATCATTATTGCATGATTCTTAGTGGATATCTTAACCTCCGGCCCCACGAAAACCATTGGATTTGGTTCCGTCCGATCCTAAATAAGGATCGATTTCTTGTATTGTTCCTATAATTGATGTGTTTTCAAGAATTTGTGTTTCCTAAACGTGAAAACAAAAAAAAAACATATTTTAAACAGAGTTTCCATGTAACATAGTAATTCAAAATTTATTTCATTTATAAAGATAAAGCTTATGTAATTTGATGAGACATAAACAAGTGCATATTTGCAAAATATTATATGGGCTTATTGGGCCAATAAAGTTGGCCCCAAGTGCTTATTTGCAAGATTACCAACAATAAATTAATATATAGTTTTTACATGACCTAACACCATTGTTCAAGTTTGTCAATTATAATAAATAAATAAAAACCCATCTTCTCTCCATTATCTTTTGCTGCTGCTTCCGGCGAATAGAGAGGTAATTAGTTTCTTCTTCTCTTACTCTCGAATATGTGTGCTGTTTAGTCTTTGAATCGATTTTAGATTTGATCATTTTATTTGATTATCTGTTGTCTGAATACTCGGATGTATTTACTGGTTCATGTTCTGTCTTGATTAGGATTAGATTTTTCAGTGTTTTGATTAAATCTCTAAGTAGAGCTTTTTAGTGCCCTAACTAGGGTTTACTAATCTTTCTTAACTTGATCAATACGTTTTGTTGTGAATGCATTTATTTTACAGATTAGAATAAGAAGAAGGAAAGGGGGTTTGAGAAATGGCAGGTCCAGAAAGTGGAAAGAAAGAAAAGAAAGAGAAGAAAGTCAAGGCAGAGAAGGTAGAGAAGGCAGTTCCAATTGGGAGCAAGAAGAAGGAAACGCGTCTCGGTCTCACTGCTAAGAAAGATGAGAAATTCGGCGAATGGTACTCTGAGGTCTCTTGTTTATTTATTAACTCTCTTGGATTTGTTTTCGCGGTTTTTTGTGTTCCGATCATTCTGTTTTTTGAAATGTCTTTTATAGGTTTGTAAACACGAGATGATTGAATACTACGATATCTCCGGATGCTATATCCTCAGGCCATGGTCAATGTCCATCTGGGAGATTATGCATGTAGGCCATATCGCGATTGAATTTAGGAATTGGGAACTAACAAGTATTGATTGCTATTCATCATTTTCTCCCATTTGTTTGTAGACTTTCTTTGATGCGGAGATCAAGAAACTGAAGGTCAAGAACTGTTATTTCCCTCTGTTTGTGTCTCCTGGTGTCCTTGAGAAGGAGAAGGACCACATTGAAGGATTTGCTCCAGAGGTTGCTTGGGTTACAAAGTCGGGTAAATCTGACTTGGAAGTCCCGATTGCGATTCGACCAACGAGCGAGACAGTGATGTATCCTTACTACAGCAAGTGGATAAGGGGACACCGTGACTTGCCTTTGAAGCTTAACCAGTGGTGCAATGTTGTTAGATGGGAGTTCAGCAACCCTACCCCTTTTATCCGGTACTTGAGATTATTTATCTACACATACTCCTTTCTCGCTTTTTATGTTCATATTTTTTGCTGCTTTCCATACATAACTCATTTCATTCGCAGGAGCCGTGAGTTCCTCTGGCAAGAAGGGCACACTGCTTTCGCCACGAAAGATGAAGCAGATGAAGAGGTAATAAACTTTTGCATTGCGATTCGGTGTCTTCCTTTTTTTTACGAGAAATCATTGCATTGTACAACTGCTTCTACTGTTCTCAGGTCCTTCAAATTTTGGAGCTTTACCGTCGCATATATGAAGAGTATCTTGCAGTTCCAGTTGTGAAAGGTATGAAGAGTGAGAATGAGAAGTTTGCTGGGGGGCTTTACACTACAAGTGTAGAGGTATGTAATCTTTCTGTATTTTGCTTTCACAGTCATAATATTTTGTTTTGTGGATTTTACTCTTTATGAATAAATATACTTTTTGATTGTAAACAGGCTTTCATTCCAAACACGGGCCGTGGTGTACAAGGCGCAACCTCTCATTGCTTGGGACAAAACTTTGCAAAGATGTTTGAGATCAACTACGAGAATGAGAAAGGAGAGACCGCAATGGTGTGGCAGAATTCTTGGGCTTACAGTACGAGGACGGTATAAATACTTGAACACTTACTTGGCTTATTTGTTCCTCATGTGCTATGTTATGTAGCTGGTGTTAACTTTTCAATTTCTTTACCTTTGTATATAGATTGGAGTAATGATTATGACTCATGGAGATGACAAAGGCTTGGTACTCCCTCCTAAAGTAGCATCTGTGCAAGTTGTTGTGATCCCTGTGCCATACAAAGATGCCAACACCAAAGGGATCTTTGATGCTTGTATTGCTACTGTTTCTGCCTTGTCTGAAGCCGGTATCCGCGCAGAAGAAGATTTAAGAGACAACTACTCTCCCGGATGGAAGTATTCAGACTGGGAAATGAAAGGTGTTCCTTTGAGAATCGAGATTGGACCCCGAGATCTCGAAAACAATCAGGTGAGAACTGTGAGACGAGACAACGGAGTCAAGGAAGATATCCCAAGGGAAAGCTTAGTCGAACACGTTAAGGAGCTGCTAGAGAAGATACAGGGAAACATGTACGAAGTGGCGAAGCAAAAGAGGGAAGCATGTGTTGTAAAGGTAAAGACTTGGGATGAGTTTATGGAAGCTCTGAACAAAAAGAAACTGATATTGGCTCCATGGTGTGATGAAGAGGAAGTGGAGAGAGATGTAAAGGCGCGTACCAAAGGCGAAACAGGAGCAGCTAAGACCCTTTGTTCTCCATTTGATCAGCCTGAACTCCTTGAAGGCACACTCTGCTTTGCTTCAGGAAAGCATGCAAAGAAATGGACCTATTGGGGCAGGAGTTACTAAGTTTGTTCATTCATCAAATATCTTTACTTGTAAAAGACTTTTAAAAATTTTGCTGTGTCAAGTTATTAGAGAAATAGCTATGATTGTTTTTGGATTTATTTATCAGAGAATAATATGGAGAGATCACCATGGTTGCTTTCTTGGTAAGTGACTTCAATTTTGATCATTTTATTGGCTTAATTGTCCAGAAACCTCTTCAAAATTTTCTCAGAGGTTTTGTTTTTTTTTTTCTTCAAAAAGTGATGTTTTTTGTTCTTTCTTGTAAATTTGTGTGCACTGAGGAAAATAGTCAAATTGGGTTAAGACTTTTTTATTTTTTCTCTGTATGGGATTTTTAATGCTTTGGTGAGCAGAACAAGTGTAATATCTCCGAGAGATTCATTTGATTTTCAATTTTTGCTTTGTATCCCATTTTATTATATGTTTTAAAAGTTTTGATTTGTTTCATTTTATTTGATTCTCACAAATTTTATGCATATTTTATGTTTGTTAATTATGCTAATGACCACTAATATTATGTAGTTTTAGTTTTTATTGGCTAATTCTTTTGAATAAATGTTAAAATAATAAATTATTTATAGGTTTCTAAACATTGTGATTTTAGGGTAGAAAATCTTAAAACATGGGACAAATAGAGTATTTTTTATACATCACTTTCTACAAAGAAGAACACGTTTAAAACTTCAACTTAATGATTTCATAAACTTTAATGGAATTTCAAAAAAATGAAGTTTTGCATTTATCACAAAGTTGGGTGAAGGAAATCTCTAGCAAAAAGTAGATTTGTTTCTTTACTTATTTCAACTTGTGCAGCAAATATATATATATATATATATTAAAACCTTTATAAATTAATAATGTTGAGACTATGAAATTTTATTAATTTATAGTGATATTAATTTATACTATAAATTAATAATAATTAATTTATATTGTAATTAATCATTATTATTCTATAGAGATTTTTGTACAAAAAGGAAACGTTTTGTTAATCTATTGACCAGTTTTGTCTACTTATTTTATTTTATTTAAAGTTAGTTTAAAAAAAAAATTAGTGATTACATATTATGTGAATAATACATTTTCTTAATATCATTTTTGTATAAATATTCAATTTTGTTACCCTTTGCGCAAATTATAACAATAGTTTATGTACCTTTAGGACAAGTTACACGTAAAAAAAACAATTATCGCGTTTAGAACTTTTCAAAAAATTTAGATCCAGATTGATAATACGACACCAAAACTTTTTGACGCAATAAGAAAAATTAGATATGAACTTCAATAAGATTCTATATTTTGTAAAATCAAATTACACTAGAGACATATTTTTTTACTAAGTTTCCATACTCATCTTATAGTTCTATAATAAATGTATGAAACTAGAATTATTAATTTATTGATTTATTGTGGCCATATTTTTACATAGAAACTTTTAAAAAAGTATTATCTTATTAATTTATCGAAATTTACTAATATTTACATTGGCCAAACTTAAGACTTAAATTTTTTATTAATTTATAGTTGTTATTAATTTATAGAGTATTAATTTATAGAGATTCTAATGTAAAAGCTAAAATTTACATAAATCTAGAAAAGAGTATGGGGCACATGCCCCCACCCTCAATAGCTTGGATCCGTATAAGTTATGTTAATAACAGTCTTGAGTTGTATTAACAAGTAATATATAGTGAATAAAACACTTTGATTGAGATCTTGTTGTGTTTGGCTATACACTTGCATTTTTCTATACAATACTTACATGACATGTCCTAGGTAATATAATGCCTAAAGCAAAAAAAAATTTAACCACTACACTATAAGAATTTCCGAAAATTTGATGCTTTTTTAATTATAAATTATTTTTGCGCCTAAAGCACATGATTTACCCGTTTTAGCTCAGGACCGCCCACGTAGACTTAATTGCATCAACTAAAAATAACTTAACGAGCATTAATTATTACATCCGATTCTCATGGGATATAAATACATACCAAACTAATGTGAAGTCAGCACAACACAACAATACTAGCACAATGAAATACATACTTACATAAGTAGTTTTGCTTAAAAAGTTTAAGGAAAAAAAACAACTAAACAACTAATTACTTTATTCTGATCAATCTCTCTTCAAGTTCTGCTAAGTTAATCATGGTTATATCATTGACCTACAAAACAAAGAAAATTATTGACCTAAAAAAATAGGAATGATATATGATTTATTATATCTATATAGAAGGTGATGGAACCAAATCGGTCCAAAGTTTTCAACTGAAAAAGTCAACGGCTTGCAAATCCGCTAGAAAAAACAAGGGAAGAATTACAAAACTACGTCATTTGAATTACATTTCACAAAACTACACCATTTCAAAATTACTTCACAAAACTACACTTAAATATTCAAAATTAAATTCAAATAAATCATACCCATACAATCTTACCCCCTTAATATTATACCCTAAACACTAATTACCGAATCCAAATGAAAAGATTTTAATTTTGGTAATTTTTTAAAGGGTAAATCAAGCTTTTAAAATTTTGAAAAAGTGTAAATATGTAAAAATATTAAATTAGGTGTAGTTTTGTGAAGGAAGGGTCGAAAGGGTGTAGTTTTGTGAATTCCTAATGATATTTTAGAGTTTTCACATTTTCATGATCATTATGGCCTCGACAAAATTTTAATGTGTGTGTTAGTGAATTTAATTTAAAAGTTATAATTTTGTTAATCTTTAAATAAAAAACACCAAAATTTAATGTTTTAATCAAAATTCATATTTTTTAAATTGTAACATGAAAAAACAAAACGGGAAAGCATACACTACTAAAAAACTTCACTTTCATTTTGTAAAAAAAATAAATATAATTAATGCAAAACTAAAATTAATTTATACTAACAAACATGTTAAATAATTTAGTGTAATGAAGAGTAATATATATTTACCTCATGAGCTTGTATGGTGTAAATAAGCCTATCATCAACAATAGATGATATGGAGTTAAGAAGACAAAGACCATTTTCACTAAGCACTTGAATAACACTTGAAAGCTTTGGTTTGCCACCACAATTACTATGGCTACTTATAAACATGATGATCTCTACACCCACCAAACACTTTCTAACCACCACATGATTCTTCTTCTTCTTCCTACACTTTGAATCATCATCATTATTACTACACAAGGACCTTCCTCTAGACACTAACATGAGCTTATCTTTCCTTGAACTTAACTCCTTGATATTCCTTTGAAGATACTTTATGTAGTTCACAGCTTCATTCACTTGATCTGATGTTGAACGCTTACCCTAATAGAAACCCAAAAGATCCCACCAAGAAACAAAGAGAAAATATTAAGATTACATATAGATCTAACTTTTTAAGACAAAACACTATAGTTATGTAATAACACAAAGTCAAAGCAACACTTTATATGATCTCTTTGTTGTATTATTACAAGGAATATAAAGATCAAAGAACATAAAGATGGAGTATATATAGATCTAAAGGAGACATCATCAAGAATCAAGATTAGGGTTTTTTACCTTAATAAAGTGAAGAGGGAGAAGAGAACGAAGAGAAGTATAAAGAGAAGCCATTTCTTGTCTTCTTTGTTTCTCTATTTCTCTATGCATCTTCTTCTCCATGTTGTTATTATCACTACTAACTCTTAGCTTAGAACACTTTCTTCTCTTCTCTTGACAATAGTCCATGTCTTAAAAGAGCTTTTTGATTTTTTTTTAATTAATATTATAGTATATATAAAGAGATTTTGTTCTTGAGACAGCAAGATCTGATCTTGTAGGATCTTGTGATTATGTGGTTTTGATTTTTAAGTCTTTGAGAAGAAATTAACAGCTCAGGGCTTTGTTGTAAAGTTGAAAAATAATTGTAACAGCCTTGAGGATTGAGCAAAATAATTAAAATAAGATAAATTTTTTGGGTTAATCTATATTATTATTTTTGAAGTACTATTTTGAATTTTTCCAAAAAAACTCACTTAATTACATAATATGCCATTGGATTTAAATAAGGAAAAAAAATTCATTATGGTGAAACCATATTTAATGTTTATCAAACAAAATCTATAAGATAATATTATTATGAGAGAATCACAAAACTACACCATTTGAATTACATTTCACAAAACTACACCTAAACACTCAAAATTAAATTCAAATAAACTTTACCCACACAATCCTACCCCCTTAATATTATACCCTAAACACTAATTAGCGAACCCAAATGAAAAGATTTTAATTTTGATAATTTTTAATAGGGTAAATCAAGCTTTAAATTTTTTGAAAGGGTGTAGTTTTGTGAAAAAATTAAATTAGGTGTAGTTTTGTGAATGAGTGGTTGAAAGGGTGTACTTTTGTGAATTCCGAAATCTTTCTTTCACAAAACTACAACCTAATTTAATTTTTTCACAAAACTACACCCTTTCAAAAAATTTAAAGCTTGATTTACCCTATTAAAAATTACCAAAATTAAAATCTTTTCATTTGAGTTCGCTAATTAGTGTTTATGATATAGTATTAAGGGGGTAGGATTGTGTGGGTAAGGTTTATTTAGATTTAATTTTGAGTGTTTAGGTGTAGTTTTGTGAATTATTTTTTAAATGGTGTAGTTTTGTGAAATGTAATTCAAATGGTGTAGTTTTGTGATTCTCCCAAAATTATTTGTATCTATAATTGTAATTATTTTTATTTTAAATAAATTTTGGGTAAATCCGGTAGTATGGTTAAGTTTTAAAAATTTATGTTTGATTCATATTCAGTTCCGGATTTTCGGGTGGTTAAATTATCTATCCGTTCGAGTTACTTATTTTTTTTATCGGTTTCGTTTCGAATATTTCAGTTTTGTTTCGATATATTAATTTGGATCCAAATATTTTGTTCACTCTTATAATATAATAAATAAAAATTTCCTTAGTATAAAATTCGGGTAACCCCGGAAGTTCGGTTCAGTTTTACAAATTTAGGTTCAATTCTGATTTGATTTCGGGTTTCAGTAGTAAATTTCTCTACCCGTTCAAGTTACTTATTTTGTAGATCGGTTTTGGGTCGAATATTTCAGTTTGGTTTCGATGCGTTAATTTAGATCTGAGTATTTTGTCTACCTTTTAATATAATAAATAACAATTACCATAGTATAAAATAGTTTGAAATAAATCAACTTATAAATTATGTTAAAATTTTACTATATGAAATATGTACTACAAAATATTATATAGTAACAATTTTTTTTACTTCAATACCTTTTAATATTTAAATAATTTTGGGTCATTTGGTTCTATTTCAAAAAATTGTTTCGTTTCAGATTTCGGTTCCGGGTTTTCGGTTAGTAAATTTTTCTTCCCGTTCGAGATATTTATTTTTTGGATTTGTTTCAATTTTGATATTGTAGTCATGTTTCGGTTTAGTATTTTAGATCCGGATAATTTGGATAATATATAGTAAAAAAAAATTATAACAATTTTTAGTATGAAATTATTATTTGGTAAAATAATAAAGGACTATAATAAAATAAAAACATATAAATAGTTTTATATATTCTGTAAAAACAAAAGATGTATCACTAATTTCTAAATTAAATTTTTAGACATATAAAACGATTTAAAAATATATAAATCCGTGGTGTATCACGGGTTAAATCCTAGTTAATAGTATTATTTTACTAGAGAAGAAGATACGTTGGTTAGACGTATCAGAAAAAGATAGAAAGTAATTAATAATACGTTTGTTAGGATACGCACGCGTTGTAATGTTTTATTTTTGTCTTCATCAACTTTTCTTTTTTTAGTAATACTAGATAATTTTCCCGCGCCATGTGCTGATTTATGTTTTTTGAAAATTAATTTAAAAATGTTGAAGTAAATGATTTATCTATTAAAAAAAATTCTGTAAAGTCAAAATTATGATTATAGGCTATCTAAAAATTATGATTGTAAATATTCATTGTTATAATTCATGTTATTGAAATATACAAGAAGAAAGAAAACGTGTAAAGAAAAATTGTATTAAAACCAAAATAATTGGCATACATAAAACAATGAACAATTTAAAAGGATATTTATAATTAAGAGACCCTAAAGCTTAACTCTATTGAACAAGTCAAAAAGTGAATATTCATAATTAAACATGACAAATCTTTTTGTTTGCTAAAAATTCTAGATTTTGTATTTTATAAAGAGTCAAGTTTTCAAAAATTCCTTAATTAAAATTTCCTAAATTCATAAAATCAACTTTCCGAATATTTTATTTAAATTAAAAGTTATTTCGCAAATTTTATATTTCAACCATATTGACTCAGTCAACAAAAGTTTATGATTAAAATAAAAAGTCAACAAAAGTTGAAATTTATTTTGACATTTTGCGCATTTTATTATTAAAATCATTTCTTAATTGAAATAGAATATTCATTAAAATATTTTTTAACCAAAACATAATTGAATATTTTTTCATGATATTTTTAAAAATTTCTCTATATTAAATTTGCATTTTCAAGAGATATATCTTTCGTTAATTTATTGGTTATTTTTGATAATTTTCCACGAAAATTTATAAAAGATGAATATTCAAATTTAATAGTCACTGAAAAGTCGATGATTTAAATAATATTTTTCCTTTTAATTTGATAACTAATATTTTGCAGAGAGCTTTTATTAGTGAGCTTATGAAAGTCTTTTACGTTTTTTTAATGAAATTGATTAGGTGGCTATTTGATTGGTTGTTATTGAGTAAGTTTGTCATGTCAAATTTTTTTGGCTGAAACTCCTTCTGGTGCTGACACCTAAATTTTTTGTGAAAATCATTTCATAAATAATGTCTTAGGTTTTTAACCAAAAAAATAATTAAATATTTTTTCATGATATTTTTAAAATTTTCTCTAAATTAAATATGCATTTTCAAGAAATATATCTTTTGTTAATTTATTGGATATTTTTGATAATTTTCCATAAAAATTTATAAAAGATGAATATTCAAGTTTAATAGTCATTATTTAATTCGATAACTAATATTTTGCAGAGAACTTTTATTACTGGGCTTATGAAAGTCGTTTACGTTTTTTTAATGAAGTTGTTTAAGTGGCTATTTGATTGGTTGTTATTGAGTAAGCTTGACATGTCACATTTTTTTGGCTGAAACTCTTTCTGGTGCTGACACCTAAGTTTTTTTGTGAAAATCACTTCACAAATAATGTCTTAGGGATATGTTTAATTTATTTAACCTTGTTATTCGTTTCGTAAGGTCCAATAAGGTCATTTAGTGTATTATGTAAATTTTAGGAAAATATATTTTTATAAGAGAGTTTTGATTGATTTATATTAAGTGTTTATGGCATGTCATCATTTATTTGTTGAAACTAAATGTGGTGATGACACCTAAGCTTATTTGTGAAAATCACTTCACAAATAATGTCTTAGAGCATCTCCAACCCACCTCTATATTTGTCTTTAATCTCTATTATAGAGCAACATTTGCTCCAACCCATCTCTATTTTCTCCTCTAAAATAGAGATTGTTATATTTTCCTCTATATATAGAGGAAAGCTAAATTTTCCTCTATAATAGAGACAAACTTTTTTATTTGCATAATAGTCCTTTAATTTATTTTTTCTATATAAACTATAACTAAAATATATAAAAATGTCATTTTCTTTTATGTTTTAAATTCAAAAATGTTTTAAATTTTCAAAATAATCATTTAAATTTTATAATTATAATTAAACACAAGTTATAAATATTAACTCAAAAATTTAGATTATTATTTACAAAAAATAAATTATATAAGGTTTTATAAAAAGACATATAAACTTATGTAAATATTTTTATTCATTCCATAATAGTTTTATGTATTGTGTAATGTATTATTATATATAATAATTTTTTACATATAATAATTTTATAAAGATTTTGCGAAAATTAAATTTAATTGGGTTAATTTGCAACTTTTACTAAATAAAATGTGTTATAGTAAAATGTAAATAAAATCTTTTATAGAATATTTTTGTTTAGAGATAGAGATAGAGAAATACATTGGAGAAGAATAGAGGAAAATGCACCTCTATTATAGAGTTTCTCTATTTTAGAGATAGAGATAGGGAAATACATTGGAGATGGTCTTAGAGACTAGATTCTTATCTGGGAGTAATATTTACAAAATATTAATTTGATATAATTTTAAATTATTTTTTAATTGATGCTTGGTGAATAATAAATTTTTAATCATATATTCTAATATTAAAAATAATTTTTTTAGTATATCATAAATTATGTATGATATATTTTGACCCGTCGCAAAATTACGCATGATGTCTCACAAATGTATCTAAAAGTATTACAAATTTAAAAAAAATTTAAAGATTTTCGGATATTTTGGTTTTTTATTTACATCATCGATTCGAATATTCTAGAAAAAAATACTTTATAATAATTAAAATCTTCTATAACTTAATATTTTTTAACTTTAAATATATTATTAATATTGTACGATGGTTTATCAGAAAATTGAAATATTTATAATATTTTATTTTTTCATTATTGTTACTTATTTATTCTTAATTCGTTTATTAATTTTAATCCTATTAATTATGAATTTGATTTTTATTTTTTTCGTTTTTCTTTAAATTCTATTAAATAGGAATTTTTTTAATATAAAATTATTTTATATTAAAATTAATACAATGACATTAAATGTAATTAAAAAAAAAATTAAGGCTTCTCAAAATTTGTCCTTCTCAATTAATAGTATAGATAAGGGACAATTACCTTGTAAATTTGTAAGAATTTTTTTATTTATTACTACTAATGAAAATTGTCTTTCTTCAAAGCTTAGAGATATAACTTATCTAATAAAACTATATATTCTTTAAGTCCATGGAAGTTCAATGTTCAAACTATTATGGACAAATTGAGTTATTTAACATTGTCACGTTATGATTTGAGCGCGTCCATGGATTATCTATAATGAAATGGACCCTGTCTGGCCATAGTTTTATTGTAAAGTGTGTGAGAGTGTAATTATCTCTACTTTTTATTCATTTATTAAATTATGATACAAAAAATTACACTAAAGTATATTAACATCACTTTACTAACATCTTAATTATTTTTTTTTGTTAAACCAGGAGGTTCTGAACCGAAGTTCATAATCTCTTAGTCCCGCGATCAGCCTTTGATAATACCAATTAATGGCGTAAATCATCGTTTCCAACGTGGTTCGAACTCATGAGCACAACATCACCAACGACTGCGATTAACCGACTGAGTCAACCCGTCGTTGGTTAACATCTTAAATATTGTATATATAATAAACAAGAATTTGAAACTTTTAGAGATTAATTATAAAATAATATACAAATAAATCATAACTTCAAGTTATTTTATTTAAAATTTATATTAGAGTTTCCTTTTTAATCCCGGTTAAACCCCCAAAATGATAAGCATAACGAATTTTTTAAATGAATGGTTTGAAAACAATTTTTAGTTTATTAGTTTTTTTTTCACTTTTAGTTTATTAGTTTTAAATTAGGTTTCATGATTGAAAATGAAAAAAACATCTTTAAAAGTATTTTTGAAGTTCAATTTCAATAAAAATGTATAAGATTACGAGACTGGGCTTATACGTTAGGCTAGCACTTTGGTGTCTGGGCCAAGAAAAAAGACATTTAGCTGTGAAGCTTGAAGTGTTATGTTTTGAGGAAGTCACAACATTAGTGTGTTGATGTGTCGGAAACAAATTGGGATGACGATTTTTTTACACGTAGAGTACCATCCTACACTGAATCCACCTAAACTCTCAATCTTTACACGTATACCCATAAAGTCGTAAAATTATCTGATTATCCACACAATCTCATTAAAATCTAATTAATTCCACATTAAGCCAAAATTGCAATTAACTTATTAATTAATTGTAACAAAATAGACCCGATTATGATTCGAATCTAACCCGATTACGATATAAAACTAGGAATTTAACCCGCTAAAAACATATAAATCCTAGATCCGTAGTCTTAGATCGTAATCGGGTTAAATTCCAATCATAATCTATTTTGTCACAGTTAATTAATAAGATAATTGCAATTTTGGCCTAATGTGAAATTAATTAGATTTTAATGAGATTGTGTGGATAATCAGATAATTTTACGAATTTAGAATATAAATGTAGAGATTGAAAGTTTATGTGGATTCAGTGTGGGATAGTACTCTCCGGGTGTAAAAAATCGAATATGTTACTACAGAAACAACATACACTAAAACAAAATGTTCTAACCAGCTAATAAATTACAAAGGTCTCATCTTTTATCAATCATTACATGTCTACAAATACTCCTACCACACGAAAACCCCCCGGCTCTATCGACGCTGTTTCCTTCGTGTCTTGAACGGGTTTTGAGACTGCGGCGACGGTGAGAACTCCATAGGCAACTCCGGCGAGCTCATCTCTCCGCTAAGCATCCCTAAAACCTCTTTCATAGAAGGTCGTGTAACTGGCGATCTCTGCAGACATCGCAGAGCCACTTTGATGCACAAAACCGCTTGCTCTTTGTCTAAATACCGTAACTTTTCGTCCACCAGATCTCCTAGTCTCCCTCTTCTCGCTAACTTCCGTGCCCACGACATTAGATTCGCACGCTGTATGATCTCGGAAGCCGGTCCCGTTACTTCCAGCGGACGCCGTCCTGAAACTAAGACTAGCAACAAAACCCCGTAGCTATAGACATCGCATTTTTCAGACACATTTTCTATATTATCCCCGGAACACTCGGGGGCGACATAACACATGGTCCCTCTCATGCTCGGCGTGCTGCTGACTCCGTAGCTCTTAACCGAATCGTGACTGTTTTTACGCCGTGCTCTCCATTGTTCACCGCTTAGACCATGATCTAACCACCAGTCTATGCTACTACTTACACTCTTATTACTACTACTATCACCTCTTCTTCTTCTTTTGTACGATTCTTCGTCAACACTCATATCATCACTGTAAAACTCAGATTCCGAAGTGTTCTTCTTCTGGGTCTTCTTCTTCATCCTCTTAGCGAGTTCTTTTCTGTACTCATCTTTCCACCATTCTCTAACCATCCTCCCCTTCTTCCTCTTCTTCCTCTTCTCCTTATCTTCATCTAACGAAAGCCACCATTCTAGTTTCTTACTCTTCTTCATCTCAAGCTTCTTACTCGACAACGAAGCTGCTTCCGCTGTTGTCTCAGCGACCCAATCGCTACTACTCGGTCTCTCCTTCTTAACCTCCGAGCCGATCCATTGCATAACATAATCTTTCACTTTCACACCACCACCAACAACATTGCCTTCTTGCTTCCACCACCAATCTTTGTTCTCTTCCAAGACTCCGCCTTTCTTCGCAACCTCAGGAGAAACAGAGACACTCGTCGTCACTGTTGTCTCCGGCGATGTCATAGGAACCTCCACCGTCTCCGGCGATGTCATAGGAACCTCCACCGTCTCCGGAGAAGCAACCACCGGAGACTGATCAGTTAACCCAAAGTTAGATTCATCATACACACTATTACTCTCTACATCTTCCACTACTACAGATCCATTTTTACCTAACTTAGCTTCTTCATCGCTCTCCTTCGCCGCCACGGTGATAACAACTTGATCCGATCTCAGCCTCGCGAGGCCAAAATCGGAGATCTTTGCCGCGAAAAACCGATCCAAAAGCACATTGCTCGGCTTTAGATCGCCGTGAATCACCGGCGGATTGGAGCCGTGGAGGTGTTCGATCCCTTTGGCGACATCGATCGCGACGAGGAACCGTCGGTTCCAATCGGCGAGCTCGTGAGATTTACGGTGGAGAAGAGCGTCTTGTAAGTTTCCGTTCTCCATCAGCTCGTAGACGAGAATCAAACGGCGTCGTTTTCGTTTCCCGTCGCGCCCGTCGCGGGAGAATCCGATAACGGAGACTACGTGAGGAGAATCTAATAACTTACCTGCGAAGAAGATCTCGTTATCGAACTCTCTTTCTCCTTGAAGAGATCCCGAGTCCATTACTTTAACGGCGACGGAGGAAGACGACGGCGGAGGTAGGTTTCCGCGGAAAACGGAGCCGAATCCGCCTTGACCTAGCTTATTTTCCGGCGAGAAAGATGCGGTGGCTTTTCGAAGAGAGGAGTAAGAGAACTCGCGTAGAGGCGGTTTTAGCGGCGGTGACGAGGAAGAGACTACGGCGGAAGGGAATCGGCGTTTGCGGCGGCTGAATCTGCAGAAACAGAAGGAGAGAGTGATGAACAGAGAGAAGCCGACGCCGGCGGCTATGAGCGGCGAAGAGATGACGGTGGATTTTTCACGGTGAGATGAAGACGGCTGATTCGCCGGTGACGGAGACGGAACTGGCCGGGACGGCATAGATATTTTTGATTGGTCGAAGCTAAAACATAAACCGGAGAAATTTATGAACTTTTTTTGGTTCAAATTAAATTTTGTTTTCTTCTGATTAGAGAGTTTTAATAAAAGAGAAGAGAAGGAGAAAAATGAGCTGTTACGAAATGTTTGTGGTCACACTGTAATTAATGACTTTTCATACATTTAATGATATTTTTTAATTGATAGAAAAAAAATATATTATTTAATTTACACCATGCAAAGAATATTATCAAAGTTTGACGGTTGATAGACACTATTTTTTTGTTGATTTTTAGTTAATACTACTAAATTATTGTTTATCAACATTAATTTAGTTTAACATATCACATGTAATCATGAATTATTGACATTGTCTTTGAAGGGTTATATCAAACTTAATTATTTTATTTAGTGAGATGGTAATATTTTCACATGAGCCATTGAGTATGGATTTATGATATATCAAGAGCATCATCATATTGACTTTTCTATTTTTCAAAAATCAAACTCAAATACGAAAATAGCACAACATTAGTTTCTCTAATTAAATACCATCCATGATGTGGAAGATATTAGATATAACACAAAAAAAAAATCCATTTTATATAAATTTGTTTGTTTTCTAGATGGGATTACTAAACAACACCGTTCTATAACAGAGGAATAATAAGTTTAAAAATATACAGTAGTATATGTTTTTAGCATATAATATTAAAAATGGTAGAATAAACGAAAACAATAAACAAAAAAGATTAAGCTAGTCTTTTTTTGTCTAAAGTATACTTAATGCAAACACTAAACATCTAAAGTATGTGGAAGATGATATGATAACCACCACTTAGAAATAATCTAAAGATTTTGATCTTATATTACATATTTATTGTCAAAAAATATATACCCTTAAAATCTCTATAAGAGTTATATCTCGTTAGGTAGCTAATTAGACCCAAAAAGTCTACTAATTTAGATCTCTCTTTCAAAATCTTATAACTTTAGTTGTTAATTTCAGAATAAACTTTTGACATTGAAGTAAGGAGGGAAATGTAGCAGATATTATAATTTGGTAGTTTTGAGTTTATAATAATTTACTTTACAAAAGATCCAAAAATATTCTTGATTATAACTTTTATTGTGGTCCAAAAGACTTATGAAACAAAAGAAGACGTAGAGAGAAGCTAAAAGGCCCACACAAATACAATTATGATTCAAAGAAAAGTTGCGACACAAACACTTATGACGATTCTTTACTTAGAAAGTGACCCAAAAAAGAAAAAAAGAACAAAAAGAAATGAGAATATTCATATCAACATTCTCCATTCATGTTTTATGTTCACTTTTTAGTTTTTATAGTTTGAATTCGAATATTGACATAACAACAATATATGAATCATATTTCATATATTCGAATATTTTACATAATATTTTCAATTAAAATCTTATTTTATTACTAAAACCACCAAATACCATGTTCAAAACCACTATTTTCTTTTCTCACATTCACACACTATATTGTTAATATCTTCATGACCCCAATTCATAACAAACAAAGAAACAAGGGACAAGCTCAAAACCCCCCAAAAACTAACTCTCATCACTATATCAACAACACCTTATTCTTTGGTTTTTAAACTCTTTTAATGACACAACAAAACCATAACAAATCCTAATTAACAAGAGCTAATTTTTGAGATCAATGACAATGACACTTATATTATCACTGCTTTGTCTACCCAAAGCCAACCGCGTAAGCAATGTCGCCGCCAACACACTCCTTGAAGGGTTCTGTTTTGAACCTCCTCCTCCTCCGTCTACGTTGTCGTCTTCTTGAGCCATTCTGTTCAAGTCAAGGCTCGTGGGAGTGTCTTCGCGTAGACAAAACCTAGCTATGTCGCAAGCTAGCTGGCTCGAGAGAACGTCCCATAGACCGTCGCTCGCTAGTATTAAGCATTCGTCACCGGATTCTCTTCTTGTGAATGTTACTTCTGGTTCCCACGCGACCATTGGTTTAAGATACCCATCTCCTGATATCAAAGGATTGTAGCGTGTAATGTTAGCGGGAAATATACTTAATACTAAATATGATCTTTAACAATCTGATCCAAACCAAATAAACGTCAAAGAAAGAAACTATATTTTTATATGAAACTAATTTGGTTATAATTACACGAACTTTTATTGACGTATCTTTAACGCTCCAATGCAAAATTATATTAAACTTTGAAGAATGAACAATGACAATTTATAAAGTGAAAACGTAACAAAATTTTTGAAGACTTATCAGAAATATTATAAGGATATTAGACAACTCCAATGGAGTTTCGTAGAGGGATCTTAGTCAGTGGAGTCCACAAAATAGTTAAGAAATCGACTCTTAAATTCCTTATTTCGGATCCGATCTTAGAGGGATCTTGCATTGTTCATGGACCACTGGATCCGTGGCGGCCCATGATTGGTGCGTTATTAATTTTTTTTATAGTTATACTGTTCATGAGTTTCATTGAATAGTTAAGAAATTTTGCCGGTTTCTCTGTTGGAAATTGTCTTATGGGTCAAGAACTAAAAAAACCGACTCACATCGAGACTAAAACTATAAACCATATCGAACGTAACCATAGTAAATTCGGTTTTATATTAGGTACTATTTTAAAAAAAAAACAAATAACTCTCTTCATTAGTCCTTGCCAACTTTCACACTATATCACAACTTTTGAACTATTTCTTTACTAGAGTTTAAGAACTAACTAATAATATAGTTTACCTATGGCTCTAGACGTGGCTAGAATCCCTTCAACTCGAGCTCCATCCACTACTAAAACTCGACCACCTGCTGCTTCGATCCTCGCACGCTCGTCCGGTCTATCCGGCTACACCAATATTACTCAACCACGTTGAACATAGACCATTTTTTTTTAGTTAAAACGTATATTACTAAATCAAAAGTAACAAAACCAACCTTATGATCATTACTCAATGGAACAACCACTCCATTACGACACAACACCGCACGCGAGTCACCCGTATTCGCCACTACTATATGATCTTGCGTCAGAACCGCCGTAACCGCCGTCGATCCCGATATCGCAGCTTCTCTCGGATCGCACTTACACATAGGCCCGCTTTTCCCGCACAAGCACGCGCTCGTTGCCAGCTCATCCATCCTCTCGAAACTCCGGTTCATCAATAAACGCCATTTATTCTCCAAGACGGCGTCGTTTTCGTTTCCTATTCCTTCCTCTTCTGATTTACACTCTGCTTGCTCCACCTCCTCCTTGACCAACGTATGCATCGTCGTGCTACACAGTGTTGACACCTGTACACACGTCAGTTTCGTTAAAATTACCAAAACACCCCTACTATTTATTTTTATTGTTTTTCAAGCGGTTATAATCAATATTTAAAAATAATTTAAATCCATTCAAGAGACTTGTTTCTTTTACCTGAGAACCGCCATGGCCATCGTATACGGCGAAGAAATGAACCGGTTTTCTCCGGTTAACTTCCGGTTTACATAAATTCGGTTTAACAGTAACCGTATCTTCCATTTTCCGAGATCTTCCCATAACCGAAACTATACCGTACATAGGCTCGACGTAAGTCTCTTCTCTCTTCATCACCGGCGTCTCCGATTGCCGATGAGAACACGACGGAGACGGTGGTAAACCACCGATATCTGCCGGTAGACCACCGCCGAAATCCGATCTCCTCCGCGCATGTTTCTTCGCCGGAGCGAAATTCGAGTTATAAGCTTCTTGGTGATCCGTACGATCTCGATCGCCAAAAACCGCCGCTTGCCTCCGCATCTCGATTCTGCGACGACGGCGTTCGCGGCATTTAGTTGGAGAGATGTTGTCTCCGGTGGATATTGTTCTATAAATCTCAGTCATCAGAGAATAATTTGAAAATTAAAGAGTTTTACTGTGTAGTCACCGCTTTATATTATGCATGGAGACGAGTGTGGAGAAGGTATTTAGACCATCTCCATCTCCGATATAATATTTTAAACTGTCAGAGAACTGTTGAGATCATATCCAACTTTTAATTAATATGATTCATTTTGATGCTCATGTCTCTAGTATTTCGGGTTTTTATTTGGCTCCTTCCCAAAAGATTTAATATCAATTGGGTTAAACTCTTTTTATATATTAGACATTACTCGTTTAATATTACTGAGATTTGGATTGTTATCCCAACATAAACATTCCGTTTAAACTAAATAAATAAATAAAAATAATATTAATTAGAGTGTTTCTTAAATTGATAAAAAAAATTCACTCTAAATTATCTAAATAAGATATTTTAGATATTTTGGGATGGGTTTTTTTAACAATTTTAAAAAATTACTTTATATAATATTATTATTATTTATTGTTTTTTTAAAAAAAATCCAAAATTTAAAACTTCTATTGGAAATGTTCTTAGCTTTGAAATATTACAAAGAGTTTTACAAAAGGAATAAAAAATCATAAAGTGGAAGTTAATAGTTTAGAGAAAAAAAGTTGATGAAATAATCATCAACACGAATTCACAAAACTATACTCTTTCGTCACCTCATTTACAAAACTCTACATAATTCAATGTTTTCACAAATTTACACATTTTCAAAATTTTAAAAGCTTGATTTACCTTTTAAAAAATTATCAAAATTAAAATATTTTCATTTAAGTTCGCTTATTAGTATTTAAAATATAATATTAAGGGATAAGATTATGTAAATAAGATTTATTTAAATTTAATTATGAGTGTTTATTTGTAAAATAATTTTGAAAAAGTGTAATTTTATAAAATATAATTCAAATAATGTAGTTTTGTAATTCTTCCAATAATCAAAACAATTAATCGTCGGTTTGGGTGAATAACAGCACATGGTGAATCATCCACAACTTCTCGGTTCCAAAGGTTGTGCGACTTGTGCTAACATAACACGTAGCATGTGATCTATGCCATCTTTTATTCTTTTTTTTATTTGGTTTCCTACAAAGGAAGGAAAAACGGCGATATATTATTATTATTATACTAACAACTTTTTTTATTTGTAATTTAAACAAGTATATAGATGAATCATAGGATGCTTAATTCACTACTTACTTAATTGTTACAATACTTAATATTTAGAACTTTCTTGAAGGTTCATATTTACTTTGAAATGTTCCATTGACATCCATTTCTTTGGTAGTTTATTAAAAACACGAAGTCTCTATTTTTTTAATTAAAAATAATTAAATCTAAATTTGAGTCATACAATAGTGTTTTATTTTTTTAATTAAAAACAAATCAAAATATACATAGACCAAATTTGAAAAAAACATTATGACTATTAGTAAAAGATATGTTTTGTGAGAAAGTGACTTGTAATTAGATTTACCACTTTGGTTTCAAAAAAAAATATTACAAGTAATCTTTACTGAGATAAACTTTCCTTAACTAGTTAAACTACACATTTTTTTGATTAAGTAGTTAAACTATACATGCAAAAGGGAAAAATGACATTTTCGGTTACATATTATAATACGCTTATAAATTAATATTTCGATAAATTAATAATTAACTAAAAATATTTTTGAAAAATGCGAAATTAAACAAATAACCTAAAAATTAAAGTTGAATTTTTTTTGTCACAAATTTCTACGAAAATAAGAAACTTATCTAAAAGATATCGTGGTTTTTATGTCGTATTTTCTCATGTCGTAAGCCTTAAATTAAGTGAAAAACAAGGGGCGATCACATCCTAGACTCACCCCTTCACATCACACTTGTCCTTATTTCTTTTTTTTTATTATCTTAAGATATTTTCTGTTTTAAAATCTTTTTGCTTGTTTCTCTTTTGGATTTTCTAGAAATAGAAACTACTCGAAGTCTCACTTTGCTTGTGTTAGTCCTTCTACACAAATATATACATTCATTACAAACTTTGTCATAATATTGTATGGAATTTTCTTCATAGAACAAATACATTGATTGATATATTTGTCTCTTTCAAAACAATTTGAAACTTTTGTAAGAAACCAATTTTAATGTCAAAGCTATATCCATATTGTAAACATTATCGTTGCAAAACTATATCGACACCAAAATCTAGTGTTTTCGTTCTGAAAAATTAATGTATTGATTTTGGCTACGCTTCAAAGTTTTATCTGTTTTGCAATCTAAAAAAAATTATGTTCACCAAAACTATAAGTAAATTAAAGAGAAATTCACAAAACTACACCATTTCAATTCTTCCTTCACAAAATTACACATAATTCAATTTTTTCCTATTTTTCACCCTTTTCAAATTTTCAATGGTTCAATTATGCTATAAAAATTACCAAAATTAAAATATTTTCATTTAGTTTCGCTAATTAGTGTTTAGGGTATAATATTGAAGGCGTAGAGTATTGTGGGTAAGGCTAATTTCGATTTAATTTTTAATAATTAGGTGTTATTTTGTGAAGTGATTAAAAGGTGTAGTTTTGTAATTCTCCCTAAATTAAAATGTGGTTTTATCATTTGTGAATGGTGAGTAAGAGTAAGTACTTAAACACTCATGAGTCATGAGTGATAATACAATCTCTTTGAATGATTGTTAGGTTATTGTGTGTATATATATAGGTGAATGTATAATAACTTCTTTTTTTCATCTTAGCATAGTGTGTAAGTAATTTTCTCCCAATTGAGAGCGTCGAGGTTCGAATCTCGGGTTATGCGATTAGATGCAGAGGTGACTACCATTGGGCCACTTGCTCATCCGCACTTTTGTATGAATAAATGTAGGTGAATTGTAATGTGTGTGGGTGAATAATGAATACGTTTTGGGGTATGGTGATATTTTTTCAGTATAAGATACATTTTTTTGTATATCCAAAAATATTTTTTATGTTAACAAATATAATCAACTAAATTATGTTTTGAAATATCTCCAAAAATGAATACTACATATTTTCTAAATTTTTTAAAAATATAGAATATCATAATTCCAATTAAGAACTAAAATACATAATTTACTTTTTCAGTAAAAATTAGTTAATTTTTTTTGTCATCAATTGGGCCACAAATGACTGGCCCATTAGTCAATTTTACACTTTCGTAGGCGCTGAAAATCAATCCCGGGTAGACTGATGTTACCTGCCACATGTGAACTTATGAATACCAATAGGCCAAGACCACTTCCCCAATATTAGTTAACTTTTGTTTTTAAGAAATTCATAAAAACTACAACCTTTAAACATTAATTCTTACAACTACACATAATTCAATTTGGTTTTCTTAATGTACATTCTTTTCAAATTTTAAATGGTTAGATTACCTTCTAAAATTTATGCATATTAAAAAAATCATTTTATTTCACTAACTAGTGTTTAGCGCTTAATATTAAAAAATGTAAGGTCATGTGTTTAGGTTTTATTTAGATTTGAATTTTTATGGTTAAGACATAATGTTTTTTTTTTTTTGTTAAAAGGGTTTTCAAATTAAAGCATGAGAAATAAAATGTTACAACCCAAAGGGCTTGGTAGGGAGCAAGACTCAACAAAAAACTTAATAAACACATAATGGATCAATAATAAACCAAGTGACAAAGCAGGTCCATAAAGGGGAAGGTGGTGATGAGAAGCCCAAAGATGAGGAGCTCGTAGAAGTTGCAATGGTGAGAACGATGATACAGACAAATTGGGTAAGAAAGATTGAACACTACAAGAAAAACGGCAAATAGCAACGCCGTTTTTCGTCTCTAAATCGTCGCTATTGGCAAATAGCGACGATTTAGCGACGAGAATATTTTCGTCGCTATACGCTCGTCGCTATTCAAAATTCGTCGCTAAATCGTCGCCATTTTTAAATCGTCGCTATTTCGTCGCCAATGTTTCGTCGCTAATTCGTCGCTACATTAGCGACGAATTAGCGACGTTTGTCGTAAAATATTAGCGACGAATTAGCGACGTTGGTCGTAAAATATTAGCGACGAATTAGCGACGTTGGTCGTATAATATTAGCGACGAATAAGCGACGGTATAAAAAATAAATTTCCAAATTAAATATTTTGCGAAAACAAATCCTTGCTAATTCGTTGCTAAATTAGCGACGAATTAGCAACGATTATAAAACACATCGTTGCTAATTCGTCGCTAATTTAGCAACGAATTAGCAAGGATGGCTTGACAGTCCTTGCTAATTCGTCGCTATAATAGCGACGAATTAGCGACGATTTAAAAAAAAAAATTAAAAAAAAACAAATTTAAAAAAAACAAATTTAAAAAAAAACAATTATAAAAATATTAAAAAAATACAAAATATTTTAAAAATACAATAAATTAAAACTAAACAGCGGGATCAGCGGGATCATCGGGATCGACGACGTAATCATCAATCCCGATATCACGTCCGAGGTCTTGAGCTGCCGCCGCCGCTACATCCGGAGGGATCACCGGTGGCCGAGTTGGTTGGACTCCCGTCGCCGCATCAACCTCGCGAGGTTTGGACTTTCCATCGCGATGATGGAGAAGAAGTCCGTGATGTTCGATAGCGGACTTCTTGTGCCGCGAGTCGCTCCCTCAACCGAACATTCTCTTCGGCGTGATCTTGGGCAGTGGGACGAGGCTGCGAAGAAGAAGCAGCGGGAACCGTCTCAATCGAACCGACTCCAAAAGTGCGGTTCTTCTTCGTCTTCGGGGCCACCTATATAGACAATTTAAAATCGTTAGATATTAATAAAATAAATATTATTTTGAATTAAATTAAATTATTTAAAATTATTACCTCATAGTAGATCTTGTCGCACTCGGTGACCGACACTGTCCCGAGGAGTTGACCGAACTACCTTCGGTCGACGTCGAACCCTGACTAAGCCGCTCGGCGACTCTAGCCTCATATGCGTTCACGATCTTTTCAGATTGTGAACTCACATAGGTCCCGTCCTTCCTCTTCCGGACCTTCTTCAAAACTTCTACAATGGGCGGAAGTTCGCCCATCTCCTCGCGCTATTGAAAATTATATTAATTAAATTATATATTTTAAAATTTTATATTATTTGAAAAAATAAAGAAATTTTAAATATATATTAATTAATACCATCTTTATACGCCGTTCGGCGTAAGAAGTCGGTCCTGATGTGTGGACATACGGACCGGTCTCGTCGATCGGTGTGAGTCGGGTTTATATAGATGGAAAATTAGCAACGAATTAGCAAGGAAATCAAATTAGCAACGATTTAGCAACGTTTTTGAAAACGTGCTTACCTACTTAGCGACCCTCCTCGCTAATTCGTCGCTAATTAGCAAGGATATATATTCGTCGCTAAAAATCGTCGCTAAATCGTAGCCAATTAGCAAGGATATATATTCGTCGCTAAATCGTCGCTAAGTAGCGACGATTTAGCGACGCGGCTCTAATTCGTCGCCAAAATCGTCGCTAAATCGTAGCCAATTTAGCGAGGAAAACATACCTCGCTAAATAGCGACGATTTAGCGACGACATTATTCTCCGTTGCTATTTCGTCGCCAATTCGTTGCTATTTCGTTGCTATATTTATTCGTCGCTATTTCCTTGCTAAATTTCGTTGCTAAAAGCCCAGTTTCTTGTAGTGGAAAGAGGATGGCGATATTATTAGAAGAATCAAGCTGTCGAAAGCCAAAGCTGGAGAATCCTTGAAGCACGCACATGATTAGAATCTCTGAAACTTGAAGCTCTATTGCGCATGATTGAATCGATTAGTTTATTAATTGCAATCACCGGTCTAGTAACTCCTTTGTGCAATCGTTCATTCCTCTCCGACCATATAAGGTACAACGTGCACTGCCAAGCCAAGATAATCAATATCCTTTTCAATTTAGTGCAGGAGAGGTTTAGTAGCTGTTGACACACTCGGTCCCAATTATATTCCACATGTAGGCCACAACGTGAAGCTGAGGTTGACCAAATAGAAGAAGAGTAAGCACATTCAAAGTAGAGGTAGTTCCTTGATTCAGGGAGGAGATTGCAAAGGAGACACATAGGAGACACCGAGAGTCCCCAGGATAATAACCGATCCCTTGTCGGACACCGATTGAGAGTGACTAACCAAGAGTGAAATCTGTGCTTGGGAATACCACCTTGACTCCAGACCAAAGCAGACCAAGTGACTAAAGGGTATGAACCTCTGAGAAACTTGTAAACCTCTCCTGTCTTGTAGTTGTTTGTGAATTTTCCTTCAAAAACCCACTGATAGACATCCTCTGTATCATTCAATACAAGGCTAGACAGGTGAACGTGAACCAGTACCTGGTTCTCTGATCTTGCATGTGGAATTCTCCATACGCCTCTTCTAAACAGGCTGCTCAAAGTGGCTTCGATAGGGATACCAAGCCTTGATCCTTCTGAACAGTTCAATAGTTTCGCAACACTTCCCAGTTCGGACCAGTTGTCTGACCAGAATCTGCAGTTCCTACCATTACCCACCTTAATTGTAATCCAAGGGAACATAACATCTCTAATCTTAAGAAGTTTGTTAGCCAGCCAGGAGTTTGATTGACTTGGCTTCAATGTCCAGAAGTTTGACAAGCTACCTTTAAGTACTTGTTAAGACATAATGTTGCGCTCCCCTTAGTTTTTATTAGTGAGTTTTACATCATGCTCTGCAAAATAGACAAAATTTTAAAATTACACGTATACGTAAGATTTTATACTAATTTTTTTCACGTTTCTATACTAAATTACATGAATCGTAATAAACGTTTTACAAAATCAAATGAGGTTATGTGAATTAACCAAAAAAACCTTACAAAAATATATAATTTCACTTTTACTTAAATATATAAAATAGAGTGAAGTATGCTAAAACCTTTAGCTAAAATAATTTAATCACTTTTAATTTTGTTATATTTGATTATATAAATTGAATTAATTCAACAACGAAACGAATTAACGGAACGTATTCGAATATAATTAAAGCTTAGTATTATTCGGGTCCAAGGCCCATCTCACACTTATTATTAAAAAGCCCATTTTTTAATAGTGAACTTGAAAATTTCAACTTCTCTCCTCCCACACACGGCGGATCAGTTTCCATCGCCGCCGTAGAACCTCGACGACGATCCCTCAGTTTCGCAGAGGTGCATCTCCGTTTTCATTCCATGAATTTTTACAGTCTTTGTTGTCTTATCAATTTTCAGACATGAACTGTTGTTAGCTCTTTGATTAACAGATTTTCAGACAAAACAAGAAACCATAAGCTTTGTGTTGTAATAATAAAAGAACCAATTTCATTGCAAGTTTTTTCTTAAAAAGCATTGATTTGATTCTAGAGAAGAAATCTCAGTTACATAAAGAGAATATTTTTATTTTATTTGTGGAGCTTAAACAAAAACACATGTAGAATCACTCCCTAACATTGGTTTGTTATTGTTGTCCTTCTCTACATAGGAGGCAACCATGTGATTATAACCGGGCTACGAACTTTATGCGTCGCGCTCTTCCACAAAATCCCACCAAACTCTGGCTGTTTCATCCTCAGCTTTGTCCTGAAAGTAACCGTGTAAGAGAGCTTCTGATGTTTTCCTGTGAAGTTCAGTGTCTTAGGCTGGACCGTGACCGTTGCGCCTTTGAATGGTGAGACATAAGCCTTGTAGCTTGCAATGTGTGGACCAACATTGGTTACTGTTCTTACAAGAGACATGGACTTAACACGTGTGTTCTCGGGGAACAAAGCTGATATCGCGGGGTAGTTCAAGTTCCCCGGGTTATTCGAAAGTGTGTGTTTGCAAGTTCTGTTTGAATGCTTTGTGAACACTTTAAGCTGTGATGGGCTTAACTCTTGTGTGCATAGGAACTCGAAGTAGTCTTGTGGTGTGATGTCGTAGACTAGACCAGGATCTATAGCTTTTAATGGATCTATGTGTCCTGCCCCGTGGTCATAAGGCGATGAAGGAGCTGATACTGATGCTGCATCAGAGAGAGGCTTAAACGTGTTGTCGTGAACGTAAGCTGTTGTCATGAGAGCTGATTTGATTGCAGCGGGGCTCCAATCCGGATGTCTCGATTTGATAAAAGCAGCGACTCCGCTCACGTGTGGACACGACATTGAAGTTCCAGAGAGTATGTTGAACTTGACCCTTCTTGGATCAGATGATAAACTCGATGGCGCCATGTCTCCTGACCAAGCGGCTAGAATGTTAACTCCAGGAGCGAGCAAATCCGGTTTCAAGATCTCTAAAGAAAGGAAGTTCGGTCCTCTCGATGAGAATGCGGCTACAACGGGTGACGGTTTGATCCCGATTCTCGTTCCAACAATCTCTAAACTCGCGGTTGCTCGTTTACTCGTCATCGCGTAGTGTTTGATCAATGTACCTTCTTTCTCTCCCACGGCAATCGTAGGAAGGAGATGAGAATCAGCAACAAGCTCTTCACCGTTTGTCGGGGTGTTGGTTAATATCATCCCTATGCCTCCTGCTCTTTTAACCACCTGACCCTTTTGAACTCGAGGAGTAACACCACGGTCGCATATCACGATCTTGCCCACCACATTGTACCGGTCTAGTGCCCCGTCTAGACAGAACGACGTGGGATCGGGGCTGCTTGCGTTCTTTCCCAAGTAAACAAGTGGATACTGTTTGGTCCGAGACAGAACCGTCCTGCCTTTGTAAAGAGACACTCCTTTGAAACTCCGATTAGTTCCAAGCTTCACCATGGCCGGAAAATCTCTATCCATGGTACTCGCAGCGACCGTTGTGATCCACGGTGAAACGTTCGTGAGGCTAACCGGTTCAGGACCACTGTTACCTGCCGAACAAGACACGAAAACACCCATCTCCATAGCTCCGAACGTAGCTATAGCCAAGCTGTCCCGCGAATAAGTCGATATCCCACCTCCTAAGGAGATTGATAGTACATGGACACCGTCAGATACGGCTTGATCAACAGCCGATAAAATGTCTGAACTGAAACATCCTCCGACCCAACAGGCTTTATAAGCAGCTACTCTCGCCTTTGGAGCCATCCCACGAGCCGTGCCGTAAGCGTATCCAAGAAGGTTAGCTCCTCTAACGGGCGATCCAGCCACCGTGGCTGCGGTGTGTGTCCCGTGACCGTCTCTGTCTCTCGGTGATCGATATTCAAGCTCTTCGTCGATCTTCCCTGTCGCAGCTTCGTATCCTTTGTAGAAAACTCGAGCACCGACGATTTTCTTGTTGCAGTTACTCTTCAAGAACCTCTTACCTGTCTCACAAGCTCCTCTCCATGTAGATGGAACAGGGGACATACCCGTGTCGTTGAAGCTTTCGCTCTCTGGCCATATCCCAGTGTCTAAAACACCGACAATGACATCATGGTCGGTGTTTCTTTCAGACCAAACTCTCACACCCTCTGGTCTCTCTAACCCAAGGAACGTTGGGCTTCTCGTGGTGTGTAGCTCGTACTTTGTCTCAGGGATCACGGCTACTACACCGTCTTGTTCCTCGAGCTTCTCTGCCTCTTCTTGGGTTAAACGAGCAGCTAAACCATGAAAGGCGGTTTGGTAAGTGTAGAGTATTGTGTTGGCTTGTTCTTCTTGTTGATTCGGTTTTGTAACGGAGTTTATCTTTGAAGTGTACCATTGTAAATGGTTAGTGTAAGGCAAAGGCATGGCAGATTTGTCCATGTGAATCACATAAGTCTTCTTGCTAGAGATTTGATCAGTCTCTGCTTGAAGAAACATGAGATTCACTGATAAGATTGTGAAAAGAAAGCATCTTTGAAGTGGGTTTTTGTCAGCCATTGTTGTGGACTTCCTCTCTCTCTCTCTCTCTAGCTCTCTCTCTCTCACTCTCTCTCTCTCTCTCTCTCTCTCTAGATAGAAGAATGAGATAGAAGTGTTGTTGTTACTATGGAGAGTGTAATAAAGATGTGAAGTAAGAGGTGTGTTTTCATAGATGTTATGTGAGAAGAGTTACTGAGAAAAAAGTGGTTGGTAATGGTAGAGAGAGAGAGTAATCAATGAAGGTCATGACTCAATTTTGCTACTTGTATTGCATTGTATAGTACCGTTAGGTTTATAAATTTATGACTCTTGTGCTTTAATAAAAAATTATATTCAAGTTTTTAATGCTTAGTTTAGTTTAGGTTATGCTTGTTTGGTGATAAATTTGTTAGAGCCGTTCTAGGCATATATTAATTGATTCACTAATGTATAATTCTTGTGGACTTTACTAGCATATATATATAGTTATATACTATATATTTTGTAATTTATTTCTGTTTTTTTCAATTTACATAGAAAACAAATGAAGTCACATCAAGTCTTTTGTTTTATGCTTTGGTATTGGTGATGAGAGGGAATAAAAACAGAGTATTTGAAAATACATAAAAAAGTATATGATAAAATATTAGTAATCTCTTTGTAAAATTCTCTTTGGTAAGAGACCGAATCATTCGTAACCTCCTTAATAAATGAATCTTATGTGTAATAAAAAAAAATGAATCTTATGTGATTCACATAATATAGTTACCGTGAATCCGTGTAGTCGTATTATTTATATGGTAAAACCTATAAACTCGAATTATATCACAAGGATATGTTAAAATTAAAAATGTCTGAAACCTTGATAATAAAACTCTTTAAAAAAGTACAATTCTTATGAATACCACTAAAAAAAGTTTTTTTTAACACAACTATCACATATTTTCGAAAGTTTTACAAATACCATTAAAAAAATAATTTTCATGAATACAAAAATCTTAAATTTTCAAAATTACACACAAAACCTTCAAAAAGCTATATCATACTCCTTCAAAACTATATCCTAAACACTATATAGCGAACCAAATGAAAAATTTAAAATCTAAAAATGTTAAAACTCGTATTTTGTATTTGTGATATTTTTATAAATACTACTTTTTGATGGTATGTTTGTTATAAAAACATTTTGATGGTATGCTTGTTATACAAAACTTTTTAATAGTATTTTTAAAAAAAAAACATATTTTGATGGTATTCTAAGAAATTCCTCTTTAAAAAATCATAACAAAACTCAGTTTTTCAGAGATAGAGGCAGATTTCATTGGTCAAGCATTTTATTTGGTCTTCATACCAAGAAAAGAATCTGACAAAAATCTAAAATACAATTTTCTATGGCTTATTTTTTTAGTTTCTTTATCAAAAAAAAAAAAATTCTATGGAATTTAATTACTTTGAAATATTAGTGGTCAGCTCAACGGTCTACAACAACCATTTATGAACACATTTAAAGCTCATTCTCTCTATTTATATATTTCTCATAGTTTCTATTTTCTAATACTATATGATATATTTAATTGAGTCGATAAATTGATATATATCATTAATGATAATATATTCATAAATTCAGAACATAGATTTAATACTAAACCACATCCACATAAAGATATGTGATAATTGCATTTTTCTTCTTTTAGAATAATCCACTCAAAAACCATATCATCTCCTACGTTAAAATTTAAATTGTTATTTCCAAATTATATATCTCTTTGTGAAATCAAGCAATGTCATCAAGGAGAAATATTGATAATTTTTGTTTTACACATAACATGCAAGATGATTAATTTCAAAAAATTTACATGTTCATGGAAACTTTGAAAATTGGAATCTTATTTATGTAAACTCTACATTTGTGTGTTTCATTTTATTTAGAGGAGAAAAAATAGATAGATTTTTGTTAACTGTTCTAAAACTCGTCCGTCTAGCCGATTCGACCCAGCGTTTCTTGTGTAAATTAAGAATTGTAATGATTTTTTCGCTAGCGCAAGGGTAGCGTCTAGCGCACCAAAATTATCATCATTGAGAAGACAATAACCATAATAAAACAGAGTGTTTTCGAATAACAAACAGAGTTTAGAGAAAACAAGCAAACACTAAAAGAGTATTTGAACCTTGAAAACAAACAAGCTAAAGTAAACCAAAGCAAAGAAAGCAAAAGCAATCTAAGAATCAGCAATGGTGACTTCAACTTCAACACCAGGCTCAATGGTTATTGAAGTGATCTGTTTCACCACATCGGGAGAGCTAAAAAGATCGATCACGCGCTTGTGTACTCTCAACTCAAACCTGTCCCATGTGTTTGTTCCTATAACACAATTCAACAAAACATACACAATAAAATATCCAAAGCCATCACAAGACAATAAATGTACAAAGAAGTAGAATATTGCATACCTTCACCACACGGAGCTTTCCTTGTTGTGATTTTGAGAACTTTAGTAGGCATTCTCACTGGTCCTTTCACTCTCAAGCTCTTTTCTTTTGCTCCACGCACCAAATCAGTGCACACTTTATAAATCCCACATCAAACAAACACTTGCACACAATAAACCCACTTGGATTATAAAGAAATTCGCAAAACTACACCTTTTTAGCCATTCTTTAACAAAAGTAATGCTAATTCAATATTTTTACATATTTACATTCTTTCAAAATTTTAAATGGTTGATTTGCCTTATAAAAAATTTACCAATTTGTTAACTAGTTAGTGTTTAGGGTATATTGTATGGGTACAATTTATTTAAATTTAATTACGAGTGTTTTGGTGTAGTTTTGAAAAGTGATTTTGAAATAGCGTAGTTTTGTGAAATGCAATTCAAAAGGTGTAGTTTTGAAATTGTACCTAGATTATAATAACTAATGACTAATGATTTCAATGCAAGATTCTAAATAAGCTAATTAACATATTAAAGATAAGCCCTTTTTTAAAAAAAAAAAAAGATGGGTTAAAAAAAAAACTAACCCTTTTCAAGGTTTTTAACGTTTTTGGAGGAGAGAGTGATTCTAATTTTGTGAATCTGTCCTTGTGGCTCTTCAAAGCCTGTCTTTCCTTGCTTCATTGGTGGCGCGTAAGCCATAGCTTTTCTTGTATAAGCTTAACAACCAAAAATATCGCAAAACAAAAGAGCTTTTAGGTTTTAAATCTAAGGAAGCAACTAAAACCCTAAAAACCCATTTTTCAATGTAACAGTTTCGAATCAAAAATTCGTATGTAAACATGTAAAATGATATGAATTATTACCAGAGAAGTGAGAAGATGTTTGCTTATGATGAAGAAAGAAATTCGGCGACGGAGAGACGATGTTTTTTTTTTGGGTTTATAAGTAAGAGACAATAAAAAAAAAAGTTAGGTTTTTTCATATTTGGGCTTATGACTATTCGTTAATGGGCCTTAAATTGAGCCCAAAATAGAGAAGCACGATTTAGCACAGTCCAATGTGGTTTTTTGGTCTGAGCCGTTTATAGAAAGGATATTTTTGTTTCTTTCTTCCCATTTTGTAATGATTAATCTTCTTCTTCTTCTTCTTTTGTCATATTTTAATTTTTTCCAAATATTATGATGTTTTAAATTTATATTCTAGCAAGACGGAAAAGTGTAGGACCGTGGACGTCTTCGTTACGCTTCACTCGCTAACGAAGCCCGGCGAACCGATCAGACACGAATCGCGTCGGTTCGTTTAGTCGCGTCTGTTCGATTTAAATGGATCAGATAATTGGGTCGAAACTTAATAAAAAGTTTCTCCCAAGAACACACGAACCGCGGCCGCGGCCGGGCGCGCGCATGCGGTGTTTCACCTCTTCATGCCTTCTAACCTTTTCGAGACTTAATAAGAGTTGGATAGTATATATACTATTCCAAAACTTTCTATGAGAACAATGTGGGACTTTTTAACTATGTTGACTTTTCCAAGTCACTATTACTTTGATTTTGACATTCAAGTATTTCAAGTTATAGTCCAAACTATAAGCTTTCCAATGGAATCATAATCCGGTAATTTCGAGCAACGACCTTGCCGGAAAAGCCACCGGAAAAGTGCTGAAAAACACTTGTCTAAAATCAAGTTCCAACAAAAAGTTGAGCTAATTTGTTTCAAGCTTTATAGTTGAAATTAAAACTAAGGCACTTATCTCTTTAAATACATGGTTGTTTACGTGTTAATTATGTAACGAACAATTTTTTATGTAACTAGTAAAATACATTTTCTGGTTATAAATCTAAACTTGAACTGAAATGCATGATTGAAGTTTCTGTAATGTTTCTATTTCTCTGTTATTAATAGAATTTCAAATGCCTAAATATAGCAAATAGTATACAAAACAAGATATATATAATTTCTTACAAAAATATTCATGTGACTGTTAATCTTACTTACTGGGTTATTGGTTGTATAATTTTAATGTATTTAAAAATCCTCTAGAATTTAAAAATAATTGAGGATTTCAAGGATTTTAAAATCAGACAAATGAATTTCAAACTGAATCTTACTAGATTTTAAAATCAAACATATGGATTTGAAACCGAAATATATAATAGATTTCTAAATTATATAAAAAACTATCGTTTTGTTCTTGATTGATTAGCGTGTTCTCTTTGTTAATATGAAGTTAATATGGAGTTGCAAAAACTTCTTGGTAATTGTTATCTTTTTCAAGATTTTCTTCTTGATCATAATTCTGTTTTTTCGGAAAATTATCAATAATTTCATTGATAAGAAAAGTTTATTTTGAATTTTTTTTTTTAATTTAACGAGGAAATTGATAAATATAACATATGAAATTAGTAAATAAATACGAAAAATAAGCACTATATAATTTGTAGAGAGGTATGAAATAAAAGTCAAGATAAAAAATAAATAAAAAGAAATCTCAAATAATATAGTTGATGTTGGTATTTGAACATTTGTATTTTTGTCTTCCAGATACCTATAAATCCACTAAAATCCAATTTAAAATCAAATTCATTTATAACTCCTAATAGTTGAATAAAATCATAGTATCAATAACACATGATTTGAACATAAATTTTAAACTTAATAATTGAATAACACTTTATCTGGTTAGGATTTACAAATTCATTAACCCCTTGGATGGTTTAAGCAAAATGCTTGTTTGATACTCTTGTTGTGCCAATCATCACAATAGTCAATAGCGAATACGATATTATTTATTTTTGAACATTAGTAAATAACTAAATACTGATCTTTCCCCAAATTATTGGGTTTTGGTTTATATGGCTTTTGACCATAAAAAAACAAAAAAATTATATGAATAACGAATATAAACAGTCATTTACTGTATGTGGTGGTCACTTGTCATGAATTTTTCGGACTTAAAACCATCTTTGAATGTGAAAACATGAAAAAATAATTTCACTGCCAAGAAAGTCATTGCACGTTACAAAATACGATAAAAATTACATTATGAAACCAATTTAATGCACGAACTAACCCACAATAATCCATAACCGGTGCGTGACCCCTCACGCGCTATATTCGAATATTGAAAAATACCCGCAAGCTTCACGCGGCGTTTGTCTCTTTCACACTCTCTGATGACGTGTCATTTTAAAGAAGAAGCCGGTATCGCCATGTCAGCATTATACTCCACATGTTTGCCACGTGTCATCATCTTGGCGTCCGTCAGTTGTTGTTCCCCTGTGTCACCGTAAGGTCAGTGTAGCAAGTGGGACCCATAGTGGCCAAAAGAACTCTGAGTGGCCCACTTTCGGACCAGAGCTTTCAGTCTCGGCTGTACGATTCTCTTTTACTTGCTTGCTGACTTATATATTTAATTAAATTTGGATTTTTATAATAATTTACAAAAAATGTATTTTTCTTTTAAATTTTTTTTTTTTTTTTTAAAGTGTTCACATCAATTACATTGACAAGAGAGCCGCGCAATTCGCTCCGCGATTGAGACGGGCCCATATTCTTATCCTTCCCAGGTTTACTTTTGTGTTTTTTCTCTCCCCTATATGCTAATCTCGATTTTATATATTTATTTGTTTTTTATTTTTGTTTTGGATAGTTTTAGTTTTAATAATTAAGTTATCGATGCAACAATTATAGTGGAGAATGCTGACTGTGGTAAGCTAACAGCTAGCATCCGATAAATTTCAATTTTTCAATTGTATTTTTTGGGTTATTGGATTATTCTCATTTTATGATAATTTTGATGGGGAAAAGTAAATTATAAATACGAAATTCTAGATATTCTCATAGGGAAACTACATATGCGAAATTGCGAATTACAGCATATTTTACAATTTACATTATGTTTTTATGGGATATACACACCACCACCACCTCGTATGTATCATTTGTGCTCATGTTTCCCTTATTTTTTTTACCTCTTTATTTCTCTCTTTTTTAGTTTTAGTTTTTATTTATTTGTTTTTCTATTTCTTGTTAAAAACTTTTTATTTATATTTTAAGATGGTAACATAGAAAACTCCACGTTAATTAGTGATGAAAAAATGATTAGAACCAAGGATGATGGAGAATCGTGGTTAGGTTTTATAGGCTACTTTACTCCCAATTTTTAGACATATAGTAAGTATGTCAACGTAAATGTATATATAATATAGAGTTGAAACCAATCTGCTTCATATTGTTGGAAATAATTAGGATCATATAAATTCGCCTATTTATGTAAATGTCACATTCGCATATTATCATTGTTATTATTTTTAATAATCAGAAATAAGATACGGTTTTTAAGATGGAATATGTTTGATAGTTTTTATTAAATTTAATATCAAGAGATGGTAATGATCTCGGTTACAAATTAAAAGTCTGAATCAAAGACAACTCTTTGATCCGGTTGATGACAAAAACAAAGCTCAAGAACTAGGGTTTGAGTTTATCTTGCGGTTATATTTTCATCTAGGGTGTGCTAATTCCCTTATCTACATTATCTTATTATGCTTTCCCGATTTTGAAAATCTCGAAAATTTATAGCATTTTATTTTACGATATATATATATATATCAATGATATATATTTTGTTGGTTGGTAAAAATGCTTACCTTATAAGATTTGATTTTGATCAAAGTTTTTATTCTGTTTTGTTGCATCATCAGCTTGTCTACAATATGTTTTGATGTAAAAATATGTTTTATAAATTATACATATAACTATATAAGATACAGTCGGTGAGTAAAATTCATATGTGATTAGTTAGGTGGAGTAACAAGAATATATAATTTATCATATTTTTCTACTTTTACATAACTAGTTAGATATATTAAGAATTACTCTCCAATGAAAAATTCTCTTTTAGTAAGATGGGTAATAACCAATCTAGGCACTCTAATTTAGACTAACGGTATACATACATGCACTATCTCTATTTTATTGGAAAATTTAATAGATTATGTACTTTTTGTTTTGTAATTGTGAATAAGGTAATTTAAGTTTTTTAATTAGAAAAATATGTCATTTTAGTTTTCAGAGCATGCGAAAAGATTGTTTTATCCTTTTTAGTATTTAACAATATTTATTCACTATTCACCAACCATTATTCCCCATTCACTAACCGATATTCACCATTCACCAACGTTATTCAGTATTCACCAACCGGTATTCTCCATTCACCAACGCTATTTAATATTCACCAATCGATAATCATCATTCATCATTTGACATTTACCGTTCATCTATCATTATTCATCGTTCATCATATGTATTCATCATTTATCAGTGCTATTCACCATTTACATATTGGATTCACTGTTCACGTATTCGATTCACCATTCATCACGAATAAACATAAAAAATAATCTAAAGGTTATAATTGTCTTTTAACTTATGAAAATTATCCATTTAACAATTAAAAAACAAAATTATCTTCTAACAAATTAAAAAACTAAAAAATAACTTTTCTGCCAATTATCTCATTTTTATATACAAATAAAAGGTCTTTATATTCTTGTCCAAAATATTCATTTAGTTCGGTTTTCTTTGTCTGAAATACATAACTAATTTCCAAAACTATTGAGTGCTCAAATTAAATCACCTTACTTGAATATGCAAACTTGATGAATAAATACCTCTTACATTATGTAATAAAAAAAAAATACCTCTTACATTAAAACTAAACAAATACACAAAAATGACCATCTAATTCTTAATTTTTTTGGCATTATGTAATTTACATAAGATAAACGTTTTTGTGTAATATTTTTTTCTTCAAACCCAAATTTACGAAATCAATAACATTTTGGTGATTTAATTTGCCTACTCAATAATTGAAATTTTGAGTTATTGTATTTCCGAAATTTGAGAAATTAAATAATCATTTTTTTTTTATTAATTAAATTAATTTAACACCTGCGTGATATGTATGTATGTTTGAAACAACGATGAGAAGTTATTTTCTTTCGATAATTCTCTTAACAAAAGTTATTTTTACTTATATATATAGTATTCACACAAAAAGTTACTATAGACACACTTAATATACGTATTCACATAAGATATGTTCACCTTTATAAATTAAACTAGGAATTAACCACGAACCACGGTTTTATGTTTTTTAAATGATGTTATATATTTAATTTAGAAATTTTGAATATTATTTTAACTTCATTGTTTAAACAAAATAGGATTAATTAATATTGTTGAAAACATATTTTTTTAATTACTATTTAATATTTTATTATATATTTCGTATAGCAAAATTTTAATATAATTTGTAAGTTGTTTAGACCAAATTATTATAATTTATTATTTATTTGGAAAAACCCGGATTCAAAATACAAACCGAAACCTAATCGAAATACAAAAATCGATCTATGCGATTTACCCAAATTTATTTAAAATTATAATTATTTTGAATATGTTATATAAGATTTAAATTTTAATATAATTGCAATTTCCTCTGTTTTTTTAGAATCGAACAGGAAATTGAACCCGTTTACAAACTATTTTTTTTATTGTTTGATATTTTTAACAAAAATAAGTTTCAACTCGTTTTAAAATTCTTAATAATATTAATCAAACTCCTTTTTAATTTGTGTGTTATTTTGTTAAAAATAATGTTATGGTTTTTTAAAAACTCTTTCTAACGGTATTTTGATTTAAGTAAAATTTTAATGGTATTTTTTGTAAAAAACTATGTAATAGTGTATTTATGTGAATTGCATATATCTTATTTTGTTTTCCAAATGACTTTTACATAATTTCCTTAATATTTTTGAGTTTATTTTTGGAGAGATTGTAATATTTCCTTATTTGGTTTTTCGTAATTAAATGTTCAAAGTTATTTCATTTTATACTCAATGGCATAATGTGTAATATTGAATAATTTTTTGAAAATTTTCAAATTAGTACTCCAATAATAATAATATAGATTTTGGTACTTGTTATAATTTCATAATGTTAAAGAAGGAGACACATGTTTGACAAAAAAAAAAAGAGACACATATTTAAAAGAAAATTGATCTTGAAAACATAAAACATCTTTCGAGTATAAAAACAAACCGCCAATCTAGTGATTAGCCTCCTCTCGTTCAAGGCGATATTCTTCTATTCAATACTATACTCCTATCAAGTGGCCCAAAAAAAGACAATTCTACACATCTTTTATTTGACTATTAGAATTTTTTAAAAATATATATAAAAAATTAAGAAAATGTTTTTCAAAAACTCGTGGTGGTCCCTATTTTAAAAAAGGAAATAATTCTGTAAAGTTAGGGAAAAAAAAAGAAACAGTTGATTAATAAAAATATTATAATTATCCTTCAGACAAAGAGTACGATTTCCCGCGCAAAGGGGAACCAAAAAACGAGGGTTTTGATGACGTCAGATTAGAACTAATCGGACGGCTGTCGATGATGACACTTTTGTCTCTATGTGGGTCCTACTTGTCCACCTCACTTTTGTAACATGCCCATCTGTCATCCATTAGCCCCATGCCCTCTTTACTATTCACTTTCTAATTTTTTTTTTTTTTTTTAAATTTCATAATGAATTTAATCAAGTTCACAACACCATTAATTAACAACTTAATTACTACACTACAAATCTCATTATAATAGTTCGTGGCTAAATATCATATCGTTTGATCTAATTAGTAATTAGCATCGATTTTCATTTTTGTAGTAGTCATATCTAAATATATAATGTTATAAAAAAAACTATTCTATTAACTCTTGTCACATTTCTAACTAATTTGTTGTTGTTATCTTTCACTAAAAGAGATATCCATTTAAATATAGACCGGATTATATTAAAAATGATATTAAAAATGATCTGAAAAACTAACTTACTTTTGACATCATTGGAAAAAACTTAATTTGAGATGTGCCAAAGAACAAGTTGTATATACACCGAAATAAATATATGCTTATTTTTAAAAAACTCTATTTTGAACTATATATATATATATATATATATTTCTTTTTCAAAAACCAGTGTAATTTGAATTAAAACAATACTATATATATACACTCACACTTATCACTCCAAGTCTCTTCATACAAGTCGGTCCACCAATTCAATTTTTTTTTATCATCTTCTCTCGTTCAAATTATTATTTACTTTTCACCTAATCCTTTTAAAAAAAAATAAAAAAATAAAACATGCATTCGATACTTCCGGTGTTACTCAGCCTCACCGTACTTACGGTGCTCTTCACATCACCGTCGCACGTCATCGGATGGCGTCCATATCCTCCAAAAACCAACGGCTCAGATCAAATCTACGCCTCTTCAAAGAAATTCGAAGGCTCATCGAATCTCGTCCGTCTCCGTTACCACATGGGCCCAGTCTTAACCAACAACATCACCGTCCATCCAATCTGGTACGGCACGTGGCAAAAATCCCAGAAAAAAATCATCCGCGAGTTCATCAATTCAATCTCAGCCGTTGGATCTAAACAGCCTTCCGTCTCCGGTTGGTGGAAAACCGTGCAGTTATACACTGACCAAACCGGTTCCAACATAACCGGTACGGTTCGTTTAGGCCAAGAGAAAAACGACCGGTTCTATTCTCACGGCAAATCCCTAACCCGGTTATCGATCCAGTCCGTTATCAAATCCGCCGTGAATTCCAGAACTCGGCCGTTGCCGGTGAATCCGAAGAGCGGTCTCTACCTCCTCCTAACCGCAGACGACGTCTACGTGCAAGATTTCTGCGGTCAGGTTTGCGGATTTCACTACTTCACGTTCCCGTCGATCGTCGGATTCACGTTGCCGTACGCTTGGGTAGGAAACTCGGCGAAGTTATGTCCCGGAGTTTGCGCTTACCCTTTCGCCGTACCGGAATTTATACCGGGGATTAAACCGGTTAAGTCTCCTAACGGAGATATAGGAGTGGACGGTATGATAAGCGTGATAGCTCACGAGATTGCTGAGCTGGCAACGAATCCTTTGGTTAACGCTTGGTACGCAGGACCCGACCCGGTTGCTCCGGTTGAGATAGCGGATCTTTGCGAGGGTATATACGGAACGGGTGGTGGTGGTTCGTACACGGGGCAGATGATGAACGATCGTCGTGGCGCCACGTATAACGTTAACGGGATTAGACGGCGTTATCTTATACAGTGGCTTTGGAACCACGTCGTTAGTTACTGTACCGGACCCAATAAGCTTGATTAATGTTATGTTTTGTGTGTGTGTGTGTGTGTTTTTGTATTTTGGCAAGGGTAGTTTTGTCTTTTTCGATTTGAGGTTTTCTCGATAAGTGGGGGGAAAATGGATGGTCAAGAAATGTCGAGGGTGGTTGTGTCATAATCAAAATTTTTAGTTAATGATAGTTTTTAAGATTGTTTTGATTATGTTAGTGAATGTTATTTATGCTTGTGATACGTACAACTCTCTTATTGTTGAAACAAAGCCAAAATCTTTATGCAAAAATATAAACATTTTGGGTTTCATTGAATAAAGGTTGTTTTGAAATGGTGTATAGTTCTAAAGTATTTATTTAAATTTTGCACGCATTATCATAGTTAAGATAAAATAATACATCTTATGGTTTGTTTACCACCTTAATGATTTCCAAATTCAGCCTTTGCTTATGATTACTGCTAATAAACATTGATTTGGTATCATTTAGAAATTTCTATTAACATCAAATTGATTTATAGTACAATATATATTGGGAGATATTTCTAAGAAAAAAATCCTTACAAGACAAGTGGATAAATCATGAAATGTAAAAGATATATTATTGAGAGAGAGTGAAGAGGAGGAGGGTAAAAAAATCCAAAACCTAACATAATTGTCCTTTAATGTTTTTCTTTTTAACTTTTTTTTTCCCTTTGAAAATTAGAAATGATTTACCCTTACTGATTTGAGGCAATTTTGTTTACTTTCTATTGTTTTGCTTTCACTAGACAAAATTATTTACCCTTTCACTTATAAGTGTTTATTCACTTATAAGTGTTTATTCACTTATAAGTGTTTTAGAGCTGTGTAAAAAACAAATTTGCCCGAGACCACTATTCTGACTTCTGAGTTACTAAGGGAAAAAGAAAGCAGATATTATAATGGAAACTGAGAAAAACAGAAAAAGAAAATGTAAAAGGAAAGCATGGTATTTTTGTTCATAATCAGCCTATTTGCCTTTCTTTTATTCAACGATGAGCACGGCTATACATGAAGGCTACAAGCCTACAACTACAAAAGTCAACAAATTTGGACAAGACTTTTAAAATAAGCTATTGAGATATAACATTATAACAATAAACAAAAACATTAAAATATACAAAAGAAGTAAAATCAACATCAAAACAATGATAAGTAATGAGCAAAATCAATATCACGATGTCTTTATAGTGGGAGAAATGCACCTCTTTAAAAGGGCCCCGACACTTGACTTCTCGTGACTCATTATTGTATTGGACACGGTTTTATAGTATATTTTTGAAAGAAAATTTTTTAGGAAGGGCAATTCTTATAAATACTACTAAATTTTGTTTTTTTAACTCAATTAGCACAGATTTTCGAAAGTTTTATAAATACCATTAAAAAGTTTTTTTTCGTAAATACCACAAATCTTAAATTTTCAAAATTACACCAAAAACCTTCAAAAAACTATATCATACCCCTTCAAAACTATACCCTAAACACTATATAGTGAACCAAAATGAAAAAAATTAAAATTTAAAAGTATTAAAACTCGTTTTTTGTATTTGCGGTATTTTTGTAAACTACTACTTTTTGATGGTATTTTTGTTATAAAAATATTTTAATGGTATTTTTGTTATAAAAACATTTTAATGGTATTTTTGTTATAAAAACTTTGTAATGGTATTTTCAAAACAAAAACTTATTTTGATGGTATTTTAAGAAATTTCTCTTCAAATAATGACCCTATCCTAAATATTTATCCCCTAACCAATTATTCTTCTTTCCTTCTTTCCTTCTTTCCTTCCTTTGTTCCTGTTTTTGCTAGCCAGTGATCGTCCGTGTCGATTAAGTCATAGTCGTTCTTAAAAACGTTTTAACGCACCCGCAATAGTTTACAAAAAGTACTCTTTAGTCTGGTCCATTCATGTAACATACTCTTATAGCCATGTCCATGTGAGCTAGTCTTGATTTAAGCCTACCTTTGTTGTGCAAAAATGTAGACTAAGAAGCTATTCAGAACCAGCTATAGATCAAAAAACCATATCTGCATATACAAATAACTTAAGGGTACATACCAATAATACACAAACTCTTTCTTTTATGGATTACAATGAACAAAACATGAAACCATCTTATTATTAGAGTATATATACTCACTCTTGGCCTTTGAGTTTCTCATTTTGTATGTACTTAAGAACTCCGTAAGCAGTTGTCCCGGCAACGAATAATCCTACCGATGGAGTGAACACTGGATACACATACTTGACAAACAACTTATCTAATTCTTCGGGGAGGAACCCTACATAAATGTAGCAAAAGAGATCAAGGAGATACACTTTTTGAAACATATTCTAAACTAATATATACATCAGTGTATAGAGCACAACACCACCA
The DNA here is from genome assembly GCA_963556525.1 of Cochlearia excelsa. Classification (NCBI taxonomy): domain Eukaryota; kingdom Viridiplantae; phylum Streptophyta; class Magnoliopsida; order Brassicales; family Brassicaceae; genus Cochlearia; species Cochlearia excelsa. The sequence continues at coordinate 5,088,451 of OY748330.1, forward strand.
CCATCAACACTTCTCTACTTCGTCATTTATCTCACACTGAAAATGTTTTTATACCCACTAAGCAACAGAGAACAAACATTGCTTTTGAACTTAATGTAGCGCAAGCAAGCAACAAGACTAAGCCTAAACGCCTACAGAATCAGCCTAAGTACTGAGATAACATCATTTATCTTACACTGAAACCGAAAAAACAGTTACTATAATGTATTATACTCTACACCCACAAGCAACAGAAACCAAGCAGTGCTTTTGAACTTGTTATAACACAAGCACGCAAAAATTCTCAGCGTAAATGCCTACAGAATCAGCCTATTTTGAGACCAATCTTTCACTCTTGTATGGTTTCTTCTAAGCAACAGAGACCAAACATTGTTTTTGAACTTAATGTAACGCAAGCAAGCAACAAGACCAAAGCCTAAATGCAAACTGAATAAGCCTAAGTAACTGAAATAAAATCAGGAGAAGAGACAAGCAAGCTTGCCAATTTTGGAGACCAAACTTCCACTCTTTGTATGGTTTCTTCTAAGAAGCGAGAAGGCGGTGAACAAAGTATCCACTTGACTTATACACACTGTCTCTCTTAATCTAAATTGGCTCCAATTACTTAGGCTTAGAGAATCATAGTTTTCTCCAACACAATCTCATTAACTTAAGCCAATCTAATAAAGAGATAATTTTAACTAAACCTTAATCACTATAGAAACCTAAAGACTGTTCTCTGTCTATTCTCAAAGTTACCTGAAGCGGCTAGAACAATCCCTTCGACGAGGATGACGATACCAAGTCCAAGCCACGTAAGCAGAAACGCGTTCTCGTTCTTTCTAAGCTCATCGGCTTTTGCAGCTCCTTCTTCGCTAACGAACATCGGTTTCTCCACCGGAGAACGACGAATCACCTCTCTCTTTCCTTTCGATTTCTTAGCTCCTGACGCGGCGGCGGCGCTCGGTGAAGACGGTGAGCCGAATCCTACGCCGGAGGAGCTCGATTTCTTGGGCTGAGACGGATCATCTGCTGTATCGGCTTCAGATTTGGCGGAGTTTTGAGATATGATTGCGAATCTAGGGTTTCTGCTTGCGTAGAGATGATAAGGTCTCGTGGAGAAGAAACACGAAGAGTGGATTTGTAGCGCCATTTTTTTGTTTGTTACATTGATTTGTTTCGCAATTTGCGATAGAGCTTCTTAATGGATAACACTATACCGGTTCATAATGTTTTGGTTCGATTCGGTTTTTAAATTTAGGTTCGGTTTTGTCTTTTATTTTGGAATTGAGAGGGTATATCTAGGGATGTCAATCGGCTAACCCGACCCGAACCCGCAAAACCCGTATAAATTTGCCCGACTCGATCCGGCCCGAATATTTTTCGAGCTTATATTTCAAAGCCCGGCCCGACCCGCTTCGGACTTTATGGCTTTTCGGGTGTTTTTCGGGCTTTTTCATATATTTTTGAATTTTCGTCTTAACAATATTATCATAAATTAATTATATTTTAAACAATAAAATTAATTTTTTACGCATTAATATTGTGATAAATATGAATAAAAATAATATCAAACTAGTTTAAAAATAAAACTGAAAATAAAAACGATCATATGTTATCATAGGATTAATAAAAAAACAAAAAAAGTTTGAAACAGAAACACTTGAAATCTAGATAGTAGCAAACAAAATTAAAAATCAAAACACTTTAAATCTAGTTAGTAGTACTAGTAGAGAGCAAACTCGGATCTTTTTCGACGTCATCTAGATTTTTCTCACCATCAAGAGCTACAAACAAAAATAAATTTCAAATTTTATCCTAAATAAATCATATAAAATTAAAAATTCGATAGATAATAATTTAAAACATATTAAATATATATGAATAATATTATAACTTGGATCACTAAATGTAAAACCTTCCAACCAAGTGCGAGTGCAAATCAATGCTTCAACATGTCTAGGCAAGATTCAACTTCTATAAAAGATTAGGTTTACAAATTATATAAAGTATATAAATATTATTATCTTATTTATTTTCGGGCTTTTCGGGTTAGCCCGAAACCCGATCGGACTAAGCCCGAAAAACCCGTAACCCGAACGGGCTAAGCCCGAAAAGCCCGATTTTTTTCGGGCTTAAATATGAAACTCCGAACCCGATATTTTACTGGGTCGGGTCGGGTCGGCCCGCAGGCTTTAGCCCTAATTGACATGCTTAGGTATATCACTCAAATTTAAGGGTTTTGGTTCGGTTCTTAAATTTCTGTTTTACATATTACACCCTTTAACATTTTAAATGTTAAATGGTTGATTTACCATTTAGAAGGTTATCAAAATTAAAAAAAATAATATTTGGATTCACTAATTAGTGTTTAGAGTATAATATCAAAATAGTAAAATTGTAAAGATATGATTTTATTTAGAATATTTAGTGTAATTTTGAAAAAATAACTTTGAAATGGTATAATTTCGTTAAATACAAATAAAAATAAATAGTTTTGTAATTGTGCCTTTTTTTGCTATATTTCTAAATCTATAACAATTTAAAGCAAATGCAAGATTAATTTGGATTTTATAATATTCGGCTCGGTCTATCCCATATAAAACCAGAAATGGCTGTTGAGATTCACTCATTAGACTATTCGAAAGAATAAATCAAAAAGAGGGGTTGACGACCTATTTCCCCACCAGAACTATCGTATAGCACTAAAACCACACAAACTTAAGATCTCGATCTATTTCCCCACAATTTTAAAGTTATAATTCTAGTTCCACACAATTATCGGTTTTGTTGGTTTTGGAACAAAACCAGAAAACCAAAATACTAACCAACCGATTTTACATGGTTAAAAACCCGACCCAGATCCAGAAACCCGACCCAGATCCAAAAACCCATGATACTTACCTCTATATATTAAAATCCCCAAATCGATTTTAAGAACCTAAAATTAGGTTTTTTATAAATTTCTCTTTTACAAAGGTGAAGAGAAACAAATTGAAGCTGAAGATGAGTAATGTAACTGCTAGTTCTAGTAGATCTTCAAATGTTAGAGGAAATTCACGATTTGTGGGTGTTCCAAAGAAGTGTTGGTGTGGAGAACAAATCGTTGCAAAGATTTCAAAATCGGAGGTTAATCCGTACAGGCGCTACTATCGATGTGCATTTGCTGCAACACATAAGGTATTTACTTTGATTTTATGTTTTGTTGTAGGTTTTGTTTAACTGAAGACTCTTTTTATTGTTTTTGTAGCTTAGCAACGACGACCATGTGTTTAAATGGGTGGAAGAAGCTTTACAAAATGAAATTGATGCTTTGGTTTTAAAGAATGTGAGATTTGAAGAACAATTGAAAGAGATAAAGATAGAATGTTTAAGATATGAGTTGGCAACATAAGAGAAGATAGAGAAGGAGGTATTAGAGAAGGTAGAAGATGTGTTGGATGAAAACAAAGTGCGTATGAAAAAATTGATGGTTCTTGTGGTTTTGGGATGTATTTCCATGGTTGTGTTAAGTAAACTAATAGCTTGATGATATTTCTTGTATTTGCTGCTTGTTTTTTTATGCAATGTTGTTTGTGTTTGGTGTTTTTCATGGGTTTGTGTTTGGTGATAAAACCATAAATTTTAATCTGAAAAGTGAAAATCATACATAATCCATAAATCCAAAAGAGTGAAAGAGTCATACATCACAAAAACATTTTTAAAAACAAAACTATAGCCTAAGCTCATTTAAAAGGCAAGTTGTTGTAGGGATAATGCCACCACCATGAACACTACTGCTAATGATATCTTTGCCTGCAAGATCCTTAAGCAGCTCACATGGATCTTTGGCTCCTCCATGCTTGAACAGCTTCTCTCTCAGCAATGTTCCCGTGCTCAACGAAAGAGGATCCTCTTCACATTTCGATTGCCATATCGTAGACGCAAAGCACTTGGCATACAAATAGCTATAGTAGCCTGCTTGTATCATTCATATACCAGAGTCAAGACACATTAGTATGATTCTATGTTAGAATGAGAGAGAGAGAGAGATATGTGTATCTTTACCTGCTCCGTAGTTGAGTAGGTGACTGAATCGAATATGCCAATCTGTTCCTTCGGTGTGGTTCCAGCTCGTGTGTTCACGTTTCAGTTCAGCCACGAGTCGGCTCGCGTCTCTCGCTGTCTTTGGTTGTTCCCCAAACAGCATTTGGTCGATCAACGCGTATGACACCTAACCATAAACCAAAACAGAAACTGAGTATTGGTATCTCTTTATGACATTTTGTTTTGTTTTCCTGCATTGAGAGGTGGGAAACAATTAACCAGACCTGACGTTGAAGTTCAGTTGCTGCAAACATGTCCTTTGCACCTTGTAATGAGTTCACCAACTTCTCGGGTATTGTCTCACCAGTTGAGTAATGGCGGGCAAATCTCTTCAGAAGGCGATAGTCCCATGCATAGTACCTGAGGGAGGGACGCGATAGGAGGTTTTAAGACACAAAACTGAAAAGGGAATTAGGAAAAAAGTTATATATTTTTGGGAATTGTGCTTACTCAAATAGATTTGAAGGCATTTCCGCTAAGTCAAGAGCCACCCGTGTACCGGAAAAATGTTGGTAATCCTGCAAAATCCAGAAAGTAGAGTACTCAGCAAAACAAGAATAAAATTTAGAGGGGTCGTAATTGGCTTCATGTACTTATAAATTTGTATAATACCGTTCGTGATAGCAGAGAATGAAGAGCATGGCCGAATTCGTGGAACAAAACTTCAACTTCAGAGTGATTGAGCTTCACGACCGACGAATCACGAGATCTTGAAAAATTGCAAACAAGAGCCAAAACCTGCATTAGAATCAGATCAACAACCAGCGTGTGAGAATATGATATGTTAAGCAATGAAGGAAATAAAAATGAAATTTCGATCAAGCATACAGGAAGTTGATATTCTGTCTCAGAAATCTTCCGTCCTCCTTTGATCGAAAAGCTAGCACAGCCAGGGTACTTGCCCTTTCTTGAGTATAAGTCAAGGAAAAGATACCCGAGATCACCCTGCAAGGGACAGTGGTATGAGTTGTAAGAAATTGAGGGTAGAAAGATGGTGTGCTAAGAAAAAGATGGTGTTTTTCGAATGAACTATCTGTGTTTAAATCTACAAGACGTATGCGAAGATTATTTTAGTTTTGTAAAATCAATACCTCGTCCGGGTGATGAAGGGCCAATTTAACCACATCTGGGTGCCATGATTCACCTGGGGCCAGAGAGACAGTATGAAATGTCGCACCGAATAGCGATTTCACAAGAATTTTAAGGCCTTCAATACACTGAGGGAGAGGAAAATATGATGCTACAACCTGTACAAGAATATTACAACAGAGAATGATGAGATAAATCTTCACAACAACGCTCAAAAAGATGAAAAATGAAGATTTGGAACCAAAATATTTTTTTGTAATGCAACAATAAGTGATGGAAATTAATTAACATAAACAACTTACAGAGGTGTCCACATCATTGACAGAGGATTTCATCTTTGCGGTATAGTAAGTTTCATCCCATGGCTCTAGTTCTGCAGATTTATTACCACATTTCTCTCTTTTATAGTCTCTAATGGCAATGAATTCCTACGGAAACGGGAACTTACTTTAGAGCCTTAAGTATCATAGCAAGAATGCCAGATTTTGTAGATATAGTGTGAATGTCAGCTTACTTTGTCCGCCTTTGGTTTGACAGTCTTGCTCAGTTCTTCTAGGAATGATGTAACAACCTTTGGCGATTTGGCTAGGTTTGGCTCGGTCACAAATTCAGCATAAGAATTACAACCCAAAATCTAAGAGCAACAACAAATTAAGATATTACAACAGAGCAAGTGCTATCTTAAAAAACACAGAATATAGTACAAAGTTCCTTTGATCATAAATGAATATGTACTAACCTGGGCAAACTCATGGCGTGCAGCAATAAGTTTCTCAAGAACACCGTGATTTGTGTGAGGAGCAGAGTTCCCTTCAATATAAACCATTTTTCTAACCTGAAAAGAGAGATGTTAAGCTTCAATAGTCAGTAGAAAAATGGATGTAGGTGCATGACTAATACAACTTCAAAGCACATTTCCTTGCTTTTGATTCAACACTACTATTCAGGGCAAGTAAGTTATCAATGAAAAAATGGTTAAAGTAAATCGAATAAAATAGGTAAACTACGCACCTCTTCATCTGATGTCCACTGCAAAATTGAAGAAAGGGTTCGTGATTCAGTAGTTATTCGAAGTCCCTTCTGTTTTGAGTTATTAACCGATCTTTTAGACCCTCTTAGACTCCCTGATGTGGCTCGGTAAATAGGGTTGAGAAGATGATGCAGATGTCGAGGGACACGTGATGCTGGAAATATGTCAACATGTCCTGGATCATCAGCAATATTTTCGCTGAACCTGAATATATAGATCATAAGAAAGTTAGAACTAACAGTACAAGTTTCAGACATTCAATGGAATCAATATTTGTGTGTTCATGGATACTCACTCACTGCATAACTGAAAAATGCTGGTTGATAAGTTATTCACTTTATCTAGTTTCTCTGCAGAAAACAAAAATGGCATTTACTATTAGTTAAAATAGCCACATCATAAAAGGTAAACAAACAGCCACAAAAAATAACAAACCAGGGCCTAGATGAATGCCACCCCGTTCAATGTCCATTCGCAAGTAATGTGCCGTCCTACATGCTTCTTTGCTAAGCAAGTCAGACTCGAGCTCTGCTTTTTTCACGGCAGCATACAATGTATGGTTCGTATTCAGATTCTGAACATCAACAACCAAAAAATGTCACCGAATAAGTCAATAGATTATATCCAAATAAAAATTTCACCTCAAGTGTCTATCCCTGAAAGGAAAAACTTCATACAGTTCAGGATAAAACAAAATCTTTCTAAAATGTATACAGGATGCTAAGGATCAAATGTTATCTTGCGTATTCATGTCTAAAACAAGAAAATGTCCGAAGATAGAGAAGTTCCCAGTTCCCACATATTTTCTTTTCACACAAGATATTCAAAAGATTCAATCAAATGCGCAAACTAAAGAACGTATAATCGAAAGTTGAGCAAATCCTTGGTCACCTCACATGTAGATAATCATTCATAACCATTGCTGCTTTCTGAGCTTCCTCAACAAATTCTCTATTACATATATAAACCGAACTAATTCACCGGACATTATTAATAAACAAAGTATTGAATCTCAGAACAAAGAGAGAAAAGGAAAGAAAGAGAAACCTGTCAGGATGTGTTTGTCTACATAGTTCAGCAGAATCAACAACACAACAAACCTACAAGATTCCACATTAACAGAAAACACCAATCACTACAAGCAAAAAAACCAACAATAACCAAAACCAGTTAGTGAAAGAACATACAGTGTCTGAAATCTCATCCATGGCTTTAATAATCTCTGGAGAAGAAGGCATGCTTGATATGTAGCTCACTAACTCACCAGAACTAACACCAAAAACATGGTTTTCATAAGCTTTCTTTCACAATTAAACCATAAACAACACAACGCACAATAGCTCAAATCAAAATCGAAATCGATTCACAAAACATTTCAAATATCTTCATGAATCAAACAAGCATAAGCTTATAAGGATAGAATCGTACTTTTCAATGGCATCCGCGACGAATCGCTGAAATCCTTTGGCCGTCTTGAGATGATCGAAGCCGTAGAGACCGGTGGCGTCTCCGGATTCACCGCTCCGGAAGTTTCGGATCATCCATCGGCGAAAACTGATTCTCGGCCGTAACCGCTGCGTCATCTTCCACGTCATCATCTGCTGCTTTGCGGCGGCGGCGGCGGCGGATTGTGACGGAGGAGGACTAGTGGATTTGAATGGGTTCAAGCCTCAGGGTTTTACTAGAGAACAAAAGTCGTTGTTTTATTTTGAACTACGTGCTGTTTTTGTTGGAAAGAAAACGGCACGGTGTTTATGACGCCAACTGAAAAACTACGAGAGTCTATATCATATTGAAAGAGAACCGGTTTGAGTGGGGTTTAAAACCCGGTTTAACTTTGAGTTTATTTTTTTCAAGTTTAACTTTTGTTTGAGATTTTTAACTTCTTGTAAAAATCGAGGATAGTGCCATAATTACCATTGATAAGTATATGATTTTGGTGTGAATTATAATATTAGTATAGGTTATTTAATTCAAGGGTATTTTAGCTAGTGCACATATTTGTGTGGGGAAATAGTTTAGAGTTGTTATGATTGCAAGATATTTTGGACAAAACACTAAAAACTATATATAGTCACCAAAACGAGTCACAAATATATAGGAAAAAAACTATGACAACTTTTTTGTGTGCATATAGCTTATAGTCTCGTAGCTTTTTATTTTTTTCTTAAAATTTTCGTGGTTGTATGTAAATTTCTAGTGACATTAGGCACGTAATATCCGCGATTAATTTGTGGTTATACATATGGTTTTTAATAGTGGAATGAACATAAATATCTATATGAGATATGAATTATATAATATGAATTGGCTTAATTAAATTAATTACATGTGATCTTATTTTAACAAATTAACAATAATCTTATTTTATATAAATTTTCACCTAATTAATTAATAACGTAGATTAGTAATAAGCGCCAAAGTATTACTAGTCGTCCTTGCAAGTTCTTCAACAACTTTAGTTACTTTCTTCTTTGTGTCTTTATTCACTTTCACTTCTTCAAATCCATCCGTACAAGTCCCTTCATCGGTCAACGCCGCACTCACCCATGTCCTAACGTTGGCTATATGCTCAGCCACGGTGTCGTCGCCACCGTCTTCTTTAAGATTCTTCATCTCCGTGATGGCTTGCTTGAGCTCAACAATCGTATCATTCATCTCCTCTAGACAATCTTTGAGTATAAGTGTTTCTTGTGATAACATTTTGTTCTTTCGTCCGGCCGCGGATTTTTTAGACTTTTTGAGAAGTTTTGAGACGACGGAAACGGCTTCTTTTGCGGATTTAACGTTGATGTTAAGCGCGGTGGTGCATAGCTTGATCGGGTCGGATTTGATGGTTGATGAGTATGTGGATAAGGACTTGTAGCAATTTTCAGGGTATTTTGTTGAACTGCACGCCGTTTTTAGGAATGTTTTGTGGTTTTGGTTGTAAGGTGGCGGTGGAATGGCTGCTGTTTTTTGGATGTTTGTATGTGAGAGGAGAATGGCTATGAGTAGTGTTAGAGAGTAGAGAAATTGCGACATGCTGGTTTTTGTATTTTGTTTTAGGAAAAATTAATATTGTTTGACGAAATGTGAAATTTTGTTGTATCTTCTATGTATATATATATATATATACGACAACACATGCACATTTGGTTTTATATTTAGTAAGAGAGTTGAATAAATCTTTTTCTGTTTTAATTAACGTAAGAAAATGGTTAAATTTGTATATGAAAGAAAAGAATATCTTTAATTATATGTTGATCTATGTGGCTATGTATCCATACGCATATGTTTCCTTTATGTAACAACAAAATCATGTTATGTATGCGTATACGTCTTATGACACATCATGGTCAACTCTATATTATGATTAAATATTCACAAAAAACTATCGAATAGAATGGTTTTATATCCTAAGAAAACAGTAAATATATGATTATTTTGTGATTATATTTATATATATGTTTTGTTCATTTGACAAGTGTGTATTCAACTTGACCATTAATGGTAATAGTTGACTTCACTATCTTTAGCTCTTTATCATTTTTATATACCACTTTTGATCAATATTTTGATATTTAATAATATAGAGAATATTAATTAACTATTACAAAGTTTAATTATTCCGGTATTTAAGCCTAAGTAAATGTGAGGTACGTGGCACATGACATGATGAATATGAATTAGATGTCCTCATTTGGGGGAATAACTCACGAGTCCTTTGATTATTCAAAGTTTAATATTAATTATTTGCAAATTGGTCGTCTGTCATGCAATTAACATAGTTTTTTTTTTGTATTGGTTGGCAAAATGAATAGAGTGTTTCGTGCTATATGTTAATTGCGAATGCATTATGAAACTAATTGATGTTGACTTTATCATTTTTAATGAATTAAGAATGCGTTTTATAGCTAAATTATGAATAAGTTTTGCTTGACATTATTTCAATACTTATTTCTATCATAGTGAGTTTTTATTCTATAATAACTAGGATTGAACCCGCGCGTTGTTTGGGATATCCTTCAATATTTTATAGTAATTTCAACAAACATTTATATTTTGTTTATGATGGTTGATTTTGTAATATATTTTATTATTGTAATATGTATTTGGTTTGAGATTGAATATAACTAACTCATTTTATTTTACCAAATTAATGAAAATAAAATTGTTCATTTGTAATTTTTGAAAGGATATTTTAGTTTATTATTATAAAACGATTAGAATATCAATATGTGATGAAATCTAATTTTACAAAAAAATTAAATTAAAGAGAAACAAAGATTGTTGTGTATTCTTTTAATTTATTTACTATTAATAATTTATTTTTGTCCACAATACCTTTATTTCAGTTTTACGTGGATATTTTAATCCGTTTTTAAATTGCATCATAATTTGTTTTTTTAATGTTATTAGAATCTTTATATGTTTTTTTGTTTATTTTATATGACGGTTATGTTTTCGTTGGATATTTGTACTGATTATTAACATTTAGTTTAAGAAGATTATTGAGAACAATTTAAATATTATTTTAATTTTATTATAAAATTGCATCATAGTTTTTTTTTTATTTATTTTGCATTATAAAATTTAATATTTTAATTTTATTATAAAATTGCATCATAGTTTATTTTTTTCTTTAATGTTATTAGAAACTTTATACGACGTCTATGTTTTCGGTGGATATTTGTAGTGATTATTAACATTTAGTTTAAGAATTAATGTATTATTTATATGTATGATTATGTAGTATTTGAATCTCAAATTTATAATGTTTAAATTTTATTTATCTATATATACATTTAAGTTTGAATATTTTTTATATTTGTTATTGTATATAATGTAATGCTTTATTTTATTATTAAATGAGTTTATGTCTTTAATGATTTCTTATTTGATTTTTATTAGTATTAAATGAATTTGATCAAAATTTTAATTTTAATTATGTATTTAATTTTTTATTGCCAAATGTCTTTCATATGGAGATAGTTCTTTTTCTTTTATTGTATAAATAGATAATAAAGATATCTCAAACTCTTCATGTAAATTATATGTACAATTAGTTTTAACAGGTCTTTAAATTACACGAATTTTCTTGAGGGTGGAACTAAATGTACATAATAAATACTATTGGAGGACATAGCAACAAATGTAGAAAAATTGGGTGGATCTATGATTATTTGATATAGGTGTGGAATAAATTTGGATCGGTGTCTATTTCCGTTGCTTGCAGAAATGGAGGTTCTAGTGTGGGCTATGAAGTGTTTAGTTAATGAAAATTCCTTGTTAATAACCAAAAAAACTGGTCATCTTTCAATACATCGATGGAAGAGTTTTTGGGAACTAACAATGAAGATTCCCCGATCCCACAAAAGAAAAATACCAAAACAGATTGCCTTGCTTGCTCGCTCGACGCGGAATTTTAATACTTTTTTTTCTGTTGTTAATTGTACTCTTTCGAATTGGATTTTCAATTTGGAATTTTCTTTTTGATATAAACATGTTGTAAAAAAAAAATTGGACCATTGAAAACTTGCAATAATGTTCACATAGTAACATGTGACTAGTAACGGTTTACCAAATTTATCATAATTAAATATAAATACCAAAATATTGATACAAATGTACAATTTTACTTTTTGAATATATGAGGTCGTTAACATGGGTGACTTGGTGTTTTGGGGCTGAAAAAACAACATGATCGTGAGTATCTCATGCAACACTCTTTTTTTTTAGTGGAGTGGGAGACAATAAACATTAACGTTTAACCAAAAAAATAATAAACATTAACTATAATGTCTGTATTAAAAAATAGCCATTATCTATCTGGAAAATTACAAAACTACACCCATTTGAATTACATTTCACAAACTACACCATTTCAAAATTATTTCACAAAACTACACTTAAACACTCAAAATTAAATTCAAGTAAACCATACCCCACAATCCTACCCCTTTAATATTATACCCTAAACAATAAATAGCGAACCCAAATGAAAAGATTTTAATTTTTGTAATTTTTTAAAAGGTAAATCAAGCTTTAATACTATATCCTAAACAATAAATAGCGAACCCAAATGAAATTTTTTTAATTTTTGTAACTTTTTAAAAGGTAAATCAAGCTTTAAAATTTTTGAGAAGGAAGGATTAAAATTGTGTAGTTTTGTGAATTCCTCTTATCTCTAAAATCACTATACAAACTATCTAAACATGTCATACTAAAATGGTCGGTCATCATCTTTGTTATGACATCCAAATTTCACTTTGGTCACTTATTTGCCATGTTAAAAAAAGACTTGCTCGAATTATTGAATAAAAAGAGCTTTTTAATAGTAAAACAACGTTAAAGAACACTATTAATTTTGGTGTAAAGAACACTAAACAGTTCAAAACTTTAAATTTACCAAGTGACTTCTTAAATGTAGGAGATAGTCACATATAACATTACCCTGTTTCTCTATTATGCTGTTTTAGTAGGTGGAGACATATTATTGACAAGTGAACCCGATACGATTATCGCCAATATCTGCACTACCGCTCCTGCATTTCGACAAGAAAGCCCGAAACATCTATTAAACCTCTTCCAAATATGTAACTCATATGGCTAGTAACTAGTAAGTGTGGTCGATGACGAAAACAAATGAGAATTTTCCCATGAATTTTTACCTAATTGAGCACAAATAAACCCTGCGAGCTCAAGATTTGCCGTTGTTCCCGTGCTATTCCGTCCCTACAACATATATCAAGAGTCAGATGATAGCGCCAATGCCAAGCTTATACTCATATTTGCTATTATACTACTACTAGTGACTACAACACCGATACCGTGTGTGTATGAGAGTATATGAGAGTGGAGTTTGTTAGACTAAAGTAAACTTACCTCCATTGTTAATCTGCTCCTAACAGCACAAAACACAGAGAGAACCATGACTACGGTAGATGCAGCCGTGTAAAGCCTCAAAAGATTTACTTTATTGCGTTTGCAACCTTTTAACAACAACAACAACAACAAAAAGTATAAACAAACCAAAACATAAAAAGATGATTTTGATGAAGAAATAAGCGTAAAAACGCAAAGGCGGGAGAGAAGGTTTAACCTAATTCTCCAATTAATGAAGTTACTAAACCGATAGCAGCAGATGCAATCGCAAGAGTGTTCGTCTCGTTCTCTTTCGTCGTTGTCAGGAACGCACACGATAACCCGATCGCATAAATCACAGCCTGCAAAACAAAAGCCTCAAAAGATTCAAGACATTTCCAAGATAATACTATACCATTTTGCTAACTAATGCTATACAACTTGGGGCAATTGCAAAAACACTCCTCTAGGAAAATACAATCACCTAAAACCCATTTTCATAAATACACTTAAACACTAAATATTAAATCCAAATAAACCCTAAACACTAAATCTTACCCCCTTTAAAACCAAACCTAAACAGAATATATTGAACCTAAACCAACATTTTTAGATACCCTTTCATCGTCTTACCACTTAAAAATATGTGTTTTTAAAAGAAATTTGATATGAGTGTAGTTTTGCAAAGTAGTGTTTAGAAAGGCGTAATTTTGTCAATTTCTCATTCCAAGTTTGAATAAACTACATTCAGATATCGAATTCGAAGGTGGAAAATACAAACATTTTACAATAAATTTTGATAGACAATAGATAAAATTTGGTTTAATTTTGACACAAAGATGTTGAGACTTTCGATTATTTTTTTCAGAAAATGAGCTAAATTTGCAAATTTGTTAAAACTATTTTCAGCTAATGAGAACAAGAACACAAAAGCTACTTCATGAAAAGATAACTCACTAAAACCATAATAATGTAACATTTGCTATACAAAAATCGAATATTCATAAAAAAAGAAATAGAGAAGGTACCTGAACAAGTATCAAAATACGGAGACGAGATCTCTCTTTAGTGACCTTTGTGTAACCTAAAAGAGCAAAACAAAAGATAAGAACAAAGGCGAATTTGATCGGATAAAGAAAAAGGGATCGGAGAATTTGAGATAACTCACGAGAGTCAACGACCATACGGTATGAGAAATCGGATCCGTCGGTACCACTTGGTCTACCACCCGCCGCCGTAGGTTTCCTCTGCTGCATCTTTCTCCGGCGAATTCTGATGCGTGTTTTCGGCGATGAGAGAGATAGATAGAGAGAGAAAACGGGTTTTTAGGCCTTAGGGTAATTTTAACAACGAAGAAGAAAGGAGTTATTGGTTTGGTTTTGGATATGACTGAACCGAATCCAAAAACCGGTTTTGGTTTTATTGTAAAAATAAATAAATAAACGAAAACTAATCCGAGTCCACCCAGAAATCAAATGTGTACTTTTTTTTAACATTAAAGTTGATTATTTTGTTTTATTAAAAATGATGACATACGAAACCCACAGATTAAAAACTAATTCGAAAACAATAAAAAAAAAACAAAAGAAGACATTATTTCAAAAATTAGCACCAAATAGTGAACTAAAATTTCAAACAAAACAAACACATTTTAATTCACAGCCATCCCAAATTTTTTTATCATATATAATAAATAGTGAGTAATTTGATTTTGAGGAATTCACAAATCTACACCCTTTCAACCCATTCTTCACAAAACTACTCCTAATTTAATATTTTCACATATTTACACTCTTTCAAAATTTTAAAAGCTTGATTTAACCTTTAAAAAATTACCAAAATTAATTTTTTTTCATTTGGGTTCGCTAATTAGTGTTTATGGTATAGTATTAAGGGGGTAAAATTGTTTGGGTATAGTTTATTTGGAATTAATTTTGAGTGTTTACGTGTAGTTTTGTGAAGTATTTTGAAAATGGTGTAGTTTTGTAAAATGTAATTCAAATGGTGTAGTTTTGTGATTCTCCCTTTGTTTTATGTGCGAACAAAGAGAAAACTAAGGAATTTTTTTCATTTTTAATCAATTTGATATTTTCGAAATCTGTCTATGAAACAAGTAGCCTGAAAATTAAAATAATTATATTATCATATATTATTTATTAATTTAATATTATCGAAATTTCAATTATATTTTTAAAAAGTATATTATAATTTAATATATTTACCTATTATTACTATAAATGGTAATTAGTTGAAGCCTCATCTATTTATGCAAATATTATAAATTTAACTTCTTTTAAGATGTTTGATGATTATTGATTTATTGTTATAAATATGTAAACCTAAAACTTTTTAGATCACATCATAAAATTTTATATTCCATAACTTTTTATTTTAACATCTTCACTAATAAATTTTTCTCTAAATCTTATAAAACTATTTTTGTTGAATATATTTTTTATTATATTAACCAAATTAATTTGTAGACATATCTTTCACGTCTCTTTAAATATAAAACATACCATTTCGTGGAACAAAAACATACATAATAAACATATACTTTTGCAGAACACAGACCTACGTTTCAAACAATTTTTCATTTTAATTGATGTTTTTATGTAAAATCTCTAAGCACATATCTATAATTTTTTTAACAAAAACTATAAAAATAAAAAATTTGGTATTTAAATCATAACCGTAAAACACAAAACTAAAAATTTTGAGGTTTGTTTTTTTCGTGTTTTCATTTTTTATTGATAATATATTACATTTTTAATTATGGTTTTTTCTCGTTGCGATGTTATCATAGTTTTAAAAAAAAAATTTATTAAGTTAACATTTGAATTCATTTTAAGTAATTTTTCCGAAAGTTATTTATGGGCATGGAGCGGGTTAGGTTGAACATAAAAACCATATTAAAATATGAAAAGAACTCATAAACAAAGCATGCATAAGAACATAAACTCCATATTTTATATTTTCTGAAACACCTCCAAAATCATAAGAAGAGGCTCCGATTAAAACTAGGGAGTATAATAGTATTATAAGGGGAGAATCACAAAACTACACCATTTGAATTACATTTCATAAAACTACACCATTTCCAAAATATTTCACAAAACTACACCTAAACACTCAGAATTAAATCTAAATAAAACCTACCCACACAATCTTACCTCTTTAATACTATACCCTAAACACTAATTAGCGAACCCAAATGAAAATATTTTAATTTTGGTAATTTTTAAAAGGGTAAATCAAGCTTTTAAAATTTTGAAAGGGTGTAAATTTGTGAAAATATTGAATTAGGTGTAGTTTTGTGAAGGGATGACTGAGAGGGTATAGTTTTGTGAATTTCTCTATTATAAACCATAATTTGCTGAAATAAAAACACTTTTTGAGCCATTCAAAAAGTTCATTATACCCCTAGCACAATATAAAATATATATATATATATATATTCATACTAAATAATTAAACAAAATCGTTACATAGTAAATATACATCTATTTTATTAAATAGTTATGAATTCGTCGCATAGTAAATATATATATACTAAATATTTTATAAATATATTTATATTTATATGTATATTTATATATATATATATTTATATATACTAAATAGTCACATGTTTGTCTCGCTAATAGATATATTTATCATGTATACTCAATTTGATTTTTAATATGATTGATCATGTGTTTAGGGTCTACAATATATAGTTAATGTTTAAGGTTTATGGAATATTGTTCTTTAACTATGGTTTAACGATTTTGAATTAGAGATTAATGTTTAAAGTCAAGATTTATAGGGGTTAAGATTTAGAGTTACGAGTCTAGAATTTAGGGTTTAATGTCCAAGGATTAGAGTTTTAGTGTTTAGTTGTTTTTCAACACATCTTTTATGTTTATTTCGTAAAATTATACAACTATTTTTAGTCATGTTAAATATATGTAGTTGAGTCGACTATTTTTTTGAATATACATCTATATTAATGTACTCTATATTTTGAGGATATTTTCGTCCATTTTAAAATTTTTCTCTTTTGATTTTGTCGTTTTTCCTAATTAATACTAAAATTAACTTTTGTAACAAATTTTCACCCAACAAACTGGTATTTAGCAAATTCACCCTTAAAACTAATAACAACACCAATATAAAAAAACAATCATATATATTAATTGAGGAGACACTTTTGAGAATTTGAATGAAAATTTAAAAAAACCCATAAAATATGAATTCAATAAACCCACAAATTGACAAAAGAAAAAAAATTAAAAAGTCCCACATTGATAATGAAAACTAAATGTTAGTTGAAACACTACCTATAAATAAGTCATTTGTGTGTTTGAAGAGTTTAATGAGTTTAGTAAAATCAATGATTTGTAAAATTTTCTTTAACACACAACAATTTAAATTTTTCAAAAACAAATTGACATTGTACCAATTTGAGGGATTAATTAGTTGAAAACGGGTTAAAAATTATTCAAATTTGTTAAAGAATTTATCCTTACAATTTGACCAAGATTGCAACAGTTTAGCATTGAATAAACGAATATTTTTTGATAAGGAAAAAACTTATGATGCCACTATTATTCTATGAAATTTTTTAATGAAATTTTTGAAAATTACTCTAATAAATAATAAAATGTTTTAAAATATTTATGTGCCAAAAATTATAAATTTATAATCCGCGTTTGGCGCGGATCAAAAAATCTTGTTCCTAATTAATTCCTAAACTTCTAAATATTGGGCTTAAACTATAAAAATAAGGATTTGCAAAGCCCATTAGTGTAATATCGATGGCCCTTTTTGATTAACAAGCCTCATATACGATTTCTTCTTATTTTCGTGGACACTTGTAATATGGATATATGATCTATACCTATCATATATAGTAAATTAGGTAATTTCTCGCGCCATGCGCGATAAATAAATTTTGAAAATAATAAAATTTTACGTAAAAGTGGATAATTATGTTTAAGGTTTAATATAAGAATATTTATAATTTGATTTACTTTTAGTCTTGGATATAAAAAATTTCAATTTTTTATTTTAACTCCACTTAGTTTTTATAGAAATATATTTATAAAAGTATTCACATAAACGGATCCGGATATCTTTCAAAAGTCAACGGGTATTCTATGACCGAATATTCGTCTAATAGATCTTAATTAGAGTAATTTTTACGGATTTAGGCAGATGCGAATCCGGATATTTTAAAAAACGGATATCTGGATCCAGTTCACCTTTAATATGCGGTATATATTTATAGGATTGTGGTGACGTTAAACGTTTTAATACTGATATTTATTGTTACATCCATTTCATAATAAATATGGTTTAAAAAAATTCTTTTATGTCATCGGTTTATTCTTTTTAATTTTTGATTGAAAAATTTAATGCGTTTTGACTTTTTTAACCAAAGTTTTTTTTATTACATTTTTCTATATTTGTTGTAATCTATATATATTTTTTTAAAAAAATAAAATTTATATTCTAAAGTATTTTTTATTTCATTCGTTTTTCCATAAATGATGCTTGAAATTTATTCTAGTTATTAGGACTTAAAAGCCTTTTTCATTTTTCATTTAATAAATGTTTTTTCCATGTCACATTTTTGATTGATTATCAAAGATTTTTTGCCATGTCACAATTAATTTGTTGAAACTCTTTGTGGTGTTGATAGTTAGGATTTTTCACAAAAATCACTTCACAAATAATGTCTTAGGGATATGAAGTAATTTGGCTTATGTGTAACAACGAGGGACAATTAAGGATTTTTTTGAAAGTTTATTAATTTAGTATGTTTGATATATATAGTTATGAATATCCTTTTTATTTTTAAATGATTTTACTAGCATATGCTATTTATTAATTATTTTTTTCGATTTTTTGGGCTTTTATGAGTTTATTATTTTCAAAATATTGTTATGAGAATCTCTTTTATTTTTCACTGAATTATATTATCACACATTATTTTTTATTTAATATTAGTAATTTGGCTTATGCGTCACAACGAGAGAGACAATTAAGGATTTTTTTGAAATTTTATTAATTTAGTATGTTTGATATATATAGTTATGAATATCCTTTTTATTTTTAAATGATTATACTAGCATATACTATATATTAATTAATTTTTTCGATTTTTGGGCTTTTATGAGTTTATTATTTTCAAAATATTGTTATGAGAATCTCTTTTATTTTTCACTGAATTATATTATCACACATTATTTTTTATTTAATATTTTCTAAAAATATTGATTTTTTTTATTATATATAGTAAATATGATCGATATCCAAATAACATAGTTTCTACAAATGTTGTCTTCAACAAAGTGTTCTAAAATATATTTTAATCATTTTTTATAGTCTATTTGTTTCGTTTTATGTTTTTGTATTTTCATTAATAACATATTATGTTTTTTTGTTTTGGCTTCCAACATTTTGTTTCATTTTTTATAATTAAATAATGTTTATGGTATTGTCATACTGTTGAAGTCATCAATATATTGGAAAAATTAAGAAAATATCACTTTTTAATTCATTTAATGTAAACACTATATATTTATTATGTATTTTTAATTAGAAAACTATTTATATCCGCGCCATGTGCGCGGGTCAAATCACCTAGTAATGTATTGAAATGCTTTAATTAAAAATTCTCTTAACATTTGCAATTCACAATTGAGTGAAATGACTAGCGAATATTGCGGGGGGATAATAATGGATAAATCACAATTAAGTGCTTATCATATTTATGTAGACTCGTGCCTCGAACAAGTCAACGACATGACTTTCTGTCTTATAAGATCCAATCCAAACCATAGTTTTTCATGTGATTCACACAACTTCAACTAATTAATGATTCTTCTAATGCTTATTAATATATAGATACTATTACAACCAAATTATTCTAGGAAACTTAACAAAAGACCTATATAATTAACTTTGAACCAAAGTTTAAGTCTTTGCGGCTTTTATGCTTTCACATAAACAATTGGTTGCATTATTTTATGATTTCGTTATTTGGTAACTTTGTTTTGTTTAAATCTTAATATGTGGAAGCAAAATAATAAAATATAATGCAACAAAAAAATTATTTGTTTCTAATAAATTTTAGAAAGAAAGCATGATGAGATAGATGTAAGAGAAATGTATGTTGATTGCGTGAAAATGTGTGCATGGACACTCGAGGTATCACATGGCTCCTTTTATTTAATTAGAGAAGCAGAACATGCCATCTTTTTCGACAAGTTGTATGTTCCTATATATATAATCATTTAAGTTAATCCTATATAGTTATTCGAAATTCATATAGTAATAGTTCGTGGTGCATTGAAGATTTTTTTTTTTTTTTTTAAAGTCGTCACGGTTATTAATAATTTGTTTGATAAATGATGACACAAACCAACCAATCAAAAAAAAATGTGGGTTAAGAAAATTAAACACATATAATTTTTGCATTCAAATCATAGAATAGAATGTCATTTATTTCGTAACAAACAATTTAAACTATAATGTCATTTATTTTTAAACGGAGGGAGTATTAAAGCGCGTCAAATTCACATTTTCATTGCAAACATCTACAACTTTTTAGTGGGTGTTAATGTGATCTTCGTAATATGATTTTACTCTAAATTTAAATTGAAATTGAGTGGAAGTTAACATCAAATCATGTTAACGATGTGGTAGTGAAAATTAACAGAAACCACTAAACTAACATATATAATTGGTGATATCTTAAACAAAGAAAAAACGTTAATTAACATAATACCAGTAAACAATGGTCTTGGTCTTGGTGTGTTCTTAGAAAAGGAAAAATGTTAACAAGTTTAAGCATTTAAGATAGGCTTAATTCTAATAGTATATAGTTGATTATGGTAGTTGACGATATGAATAACATGTGGGTTTTGCAGGATTAGGAATTCAGATCAAGAGAGATGAAAATTAAATGGTATGAACAACTCCTTTTGCTTATGACTTGTAAACCTTGGATTCTACATACTATATTACAATGTTAATAATCATATTTAATACCTTTCAAGTGACTTTATTTAATTATTTTTTGGGAAAATTACAAAACTACACCATTTGAATTACATATCACAAAACTACACTATTTCAAAAATACTTCACAAAACTGCATCTAAACACTCAAAATTAAATCCAAATAAACTCTACCCACACAATCATACCCCCTTAATACTATACCCTAAACACTAATTAGCGATAACAAATGAAAATATTTTAATTTTGGTAATTTTTTAAAGGGTAAATCAAGCTTTTAAAATTTTGAAAGAGTGTAAATATGTGAAAAAATTAAATTAGGTGTAGTTTTGTGAAGGAGGGGTTGAAAGGGTGTAGTTTTGTGAATTCCTCTTATTTTAATCTATACTATTAATTGGGAATGACAAATTTTGGAAACCCTTAAAATTTTCTTTTAATTAATTTAATGGCATTGTATAAATTTTAATATAAGGTAATTTTAGATTAAAAAAACAAAATTATTTTTTAATAGTATTTAAAGGAAAATAAAAAGATAAATATAAAAAACTATTCATAATTAATAGGATTAAAATTAAAAAACGAATTAAAAATAAATAAGTAACAATAATGAAAAATAAAATATTATAAATATTTCAATTTTATGATAAACCATTGTATAATATTAATATTATATTTAAAGTTTAGAAAAATATTAAGTTATAGAAAAACTTAATTATTTAAAGTATTTTTTCTAGAATATTCAAATCGATTATGTAAATAAAAAAACAAAAGTATCCGAAAATAATTAAAAAATTAAATTTTTTAATACTTTTAGATATATTTGTGAGACGTCTTGCGTAATTTTGTGACGGTCAAAATATATCAAACATAATTTATGATATATTAAAAAATTATTATTTATTTTTTTTATTTTTTTATTTTAAAAAAAAAAATTATTGCAGTAAAAAAAAAGATATACTAAAAAATTATTTTTAATGTTAGAACATAAATATATACATATATATGATTAAAAATTTATTATTCAACATGCATCAATTAAAAAATAATTTAAAATTTTATCAAATTAATATTTTGTAAATATTATTTTTGTGCACGCACGGATAAGAATCTAATACTTATTTAAATAAATATCTAAAATCTCCTGCCCAAACACGCTTAACTACGGAGTTCTGATGGGATCTTGTGCATTAGCGCTGATACGATCGCAACCCCAAGATCTAAACTTATAACAAAAATAAAATAAAAAAGTATCCAAGATCTCGTATGGCGTTCTTCTAGCTATACTAATCGCTGTCGATCGATAGCTATACTTTCAGTGCCGTGCCTAGACGTGGAGAGGCCTAGGACAAATTTAAAAATGTGGCTTTTATAAAAGCGTAAAAAACATTAACTATAAAAGTAAATAACATGAAATTTGTAATATATTTTTTTAATAAAAACTTTCTCTTAACTCTTTGATATATTATTAGTTATTTTATGTTTTTAATATATTATTTACTTATTTTTGTGTATTAATTATTTTTAATAAAACATAATTGTTATATGTTCTTGCTAAAAAATGTGTTTCCAATAAAGAAACTTTCACCAAAATAAATGTATAAATAAGAATATAATTTTCACTAATTTTTCAGTTAAAAAACACATTATATTAAATTAGCTACATTGATAAACTTAAACTTACATAAAAATGTGGCTTGAATTTTGTGTATATGTTTGGTGGTCTGGGGCTTTTGGCATAAAAGAAGGCACGCTACTGGCTATATTATACATAAAAGTTTGCAAAAAAGTATAATTGTTTTAAGTATTTTAATTTTAATACTTCTAACTAAACAAATTAATAATGTTATTAGCTAAAAAACAATATAAACAATGTGTTATAGAATCGTATACGCTAACAATATCGACGTAAAGATAGATCTCACTCATCATATATAACCCTCTTGTTTGCTTTTAATGTTCATACCACACTACAACATATAAATATATTTAGTTTTAAGATAGTCATGTTTTACTTTCTTGTCTATAACATTTTACTTTGATATACATTCAAAATCAGAACCACATTATAATCATAATTATGATGCACCAAATCTCTTTTGTATCTCATTTTTTACTATTTCTACTACTTTGCATCCATTTTCTTGCCACCGTAGCCGAAGACAATACCACCACCGACATTGACCGGTGGTGCGACAAAACTCCTTACCCTGATCCATGCAAATGCCACTTCAAAACCAACAACGGTTTTCGACAACCGGCACAACTATCCGCGTTCCGAGTAATGCTGGTGGAAGCAGCCATGGATCGGGCCATATCCGCTCGAGATGAATTGACCCGATCCGGGCGGAACTGCACGGATTGCAAGAAGCAAGCCGTTTTGACGGAATGCATTGACTTATACGAAGACACCGTCCTGCAGCTAAACCGAACGCTGCAGGGCGTGTCTCCGGAAGAAGTCGGTGCGGGTAACGGCTGCACCGACTTCGACGCTCAGACGTGGCTGAGCACCGCGCTTACAAACACAGAGACCTGCCGGCGTGGCTCCTCTGATCTCAACGTCACCGATTTCATCACACCAATCGTTTCGAAAACCGAGGTCTCCCACCTCATAAGCAATTGCTTAGCCGTCAACGGAGCCCTCTTGACCACGGGAAACACCACAACCACCGATGATCCTAACCGTTATCCGGCGTGGGTTTCCCGTAAGGAGAGGGGACTTTTACAATTGCAATCGGCGCGTGAAGTCAAAGCCAACCTCGTGGTGGCTAAAGACGGATCGGGACAGTTCAAGACGGTGCAAGCGGCTATTGACGTGGCGGGACGGAGAAAAGTGACGTCAGGGAGGTTTGTGATATATGTGAAGAAAGGAATATATCAAGAAAACATAAACGTACGTTTAAAAAATGATAACATAATGTTGGTCGGAGATGGAATGAGATCAACGATTATCACCGGTGGTCGAAGTGTTAAAGGAGGTTACACCACTTACAATTCCGCCACCGTCGGTAATTATTTAATTAATTCTCATATTTTTTACAAAAATTAGAATTAATGTAGATTGGATCTATAACACTTAATTACTGTCATTAATTAAATAATATTCGAATAGTCCATACGAGATAGTGTTATTCAATTAACAAAATGAGATATAATTGATAAAAGTACCACTTTTATTTTGAGTGAAAATACCACTATAATATTTTTGGTCAAAAATAATAGAAATAAAAATATAACTTTTTGTGTGTTTAAAATCTATTTTTATTTAGGTATTTAGTGATATTTTGAAAAGAAATTATTGTGGATAAAAAATGGTATTTTACCAACTTTTTAAAAAATTGTATTCTAAAAAGAGAAATTCACAAAACTACGCCCTTTTAACCCTCCCTTCACAAAACTACACCTAATTCAATATTTTTACATATTTACGCCCTTTCAAAATTTTAAAAGCTTGATTTATCCTTTTAAAAATTACCAAAATTAAAATCTTTTCATTTGAGTTCGCTAATTAGTGTTTAGGGTATAGTATTAAAGGGATATAATTGTGTGGGTAGGATTTATTTGAATTTAATTTTGAGTGTTTAGGTGTAGTTTTGTGAAGTATTTTTGAAATGGTGTAGTTTTGTGAAATGTAATTCAATTGACGTAGTTTTGTAAATTTTTTAATGGCCAAGGCGTCATATTGTGATCGTCACTATTTATTATTTTAGTACCTTATATAAAACGTAACGGTTGCTTTATTTCCCGCGAAATAAATAAGCGTTACTACTTGTAATATTTAATTTCATTTTTTGTCTTACTACGGAACCATTGCGTGTGATCTAAGGTATCGAAGGACTTCAATTCATAGCTAAAGGCTTAACATTCCGCAACACGGCCGGTCCAGCCAAAGGCCAGGCCGTGGCGCTACGGTCATCCTCTGACCTCTCGATCTTCTACAAATGCTCTATCGAAGGTTACCAAGACACATTGATGGTCCATTCGCAACGTCAATTTTACCGCGACTGCTACATCTACGGAACCGTAGATTTCATCTTTGGTAACGCGGCCGCGGTTTTTCAAAACTGTATGATCCTCCCTCGTCGACCGCTCAAAGGTCAGGCCAACGTGATAACCGCGCAAGGTCGTGCTGATCCGTTTCAAAACACGGGGATATCTATACATAACTCGAGAATTATACCGGCTCCTGATCTAAAACCGGTGTTAAATAGCGTTAAGACGTTTATGGGCCGGCCTTGGATGAAATACTCGCGGACAGTTGTTATGCAGACATATTTGGATAGCGTCGTGAGTCCGGTAGGATGGTCTCCGTGGATCGAAGGTTCAGTTTCCGGTTTGGATACGTTGTTTTACGCGGAATATAGAAACACCGGACCGGCTTCGTCGACGAGGTGGCGAGTTCGTTGGAAAGGGTTTCATGTGTTGGGAAGAGCGTCTGATGCGTCAGCTTTCACTGTCGGAAAATTTATCGCCGGTACTGCGTGGCTACCACGCACTGGCATACCCTTTACTTCTGGACTTTAAAAGACAATCTCTGGTTTTTTTTTGTGTGCTTGAATTACAATTATGTAAAATTTTACAACTCTGAATATAATTCATTATGCGTTTTATGAAAAAGGCACCTTGAGTCTTAATCGAAAATTTCGATATTGCGGTTCATGTCTTATTTCACTCTCAATTAACATTGAATAATGGAACAAGAGTACAAGACAGAACTAAACTGAAAATTCTGTCCTGTCCCTAAATGTGATCGTCACTAACTCACTATTGTGTACTTTCACATATGTAACAATCTCTAGTTACTAGTTCAGATATGAGGATAATGGTAGAAATAATGTAGAAGACCCATAAAAGAGAGCTATTAGTTACAGTTGATAAGAATTGAACAAGAAACATGATTTGAACCCCAAAATGACATATTAACCACCAAGAGCGACGCGTAAGACACATACCGCCACATGAAACTAACATTGTTTTGAACCATGAATAATAGAAAATATGAGTACCTAACAAATCAATTGGAAAAAGAGAAAACAAATAACCCAACAAATTTGTAATTAACCAATGGGGGGAGAAGAATAACAGACCAGAGACGATTTCGCTAAAGACTCAGCAAAAGGATGATGAAAACGAGGCGAGCAAAACCATCATCAGGCTGAAAATTAGCTTCAACTGTCCGTTTAGTATCGATGTTGAAGCAGAGCTATGATGTTGTTCTCTGCATGAAACAACCAAAAAGAAGAGTTTTCTTTAGATTTATCACATAGTATATATGAAAAGTAATGAGAGAAATGGGAGAGAGAATGTGTAGTTTTTGATATGCTTACTTCTGCAAGGACGCAAGAGCACCGCAGTAAAGAACATTGTTGGGCTGGTCCATTTCTGTACTACCGTTTTCCTCGGGGTTTAAGATTCTCATGTATGTTTCTTGGCCAAGATACCATCTGTCAAGATTCTCGACTCGGATGTTCCAAACTCCGACGTTGTCGAGTGAAATAAGTACAGCGGTCCATGCGCCTGGATAAACCTGAAACATACATGAAAACAAAAAAGAACCATAAGTTACCTTACACTAAGAGTGGTGTGTACATAGAGAGATAGATTGCAAGATGTGATTTGAACCTCGATCGTGCTTCGCGATATAGCATCCCAGTTGTTATATGAACCTGTTTTGTTTGCAGACCAGATACCAAAATCCATCCTAGGATGCAAGATTTTTGAAAAACCATGTCAGAGAAGGTAAACATATCGAAACTGTAATAAATATACACATGGGTGGCATGATTTTCTTACCCGACAACGTAGAAAGAATATCCATCAACATGAAAGCTCTGTACTTTGGTGTCATTGTTCTGGAATATTACTTGTATGAATCCCTTGTATGTCGCATTGATGATAGATCTGTCCAAACGCGGAGGTTTACCGTCAAGAGGTCTGTCCGGGAAATCAAGCTTATAGTCTCCTTTCACTTTATGCTCGTCTGCAAGCCTCATGGGTGTGCTTGGATTCAGAAATGAAATCCCGTTAAGCGTAGCACGAAGTGTCCCATTGATAACTGTGGGAGGCATACTCCTCAAGATGTATGTTTTTGTGATGTTTATCTTCCCGTAGTGAAATGATCCTTGCGGATTTGGACGAGCTCCACTTGCAGATGTGTTTTGCCTGCATAAGAATAAGAGTAAAGGATTAATTTTTCATGCCTAAAGTTATACAACTACTAGTTATAAGAATGTTTTAGACATACTTTATGGCCCTTTGTTGGCTCATTACAGACCAAGGGTGAGAAACATCAGTTGCTGGAACTGGTAGAGGACCAGAAACAGGTCCTTTTGAATTGGAATAATGGAGAATGCCAACACCTGTGACGCTTTGCCACACTGTTTCGTTCACAAATCTAGCACTCGCCACAATGTAGTAGTCACTTGTGGCGTTTCGGTCCATGGTGACCAAGAAAGAATAGGACTGTCCCACATGAATGTCGAAATCGGTGAAGATTGTTTGGGATGTGTATCGACCCTCGGTTTCAACTAAGAGCAATTTGTGGTTCTGAATCCTGAAGTTTAAGCTTGTCGAGATACCAACGTTGTGAACACGGATCCTGTATGTTTTCCCTGCAAAACGTATCCCAGATAAACCAATAGGGAGTGAATCTCAAATTCAATAAACATCACACTTAACTTAAAAAATGGAGATACAACTCCTCGAATAAGATTCAATAAGGATGCAAAGTGGAAACATACTGAAAGCAAAGTTCCTATAGAAATAGAACTCTCAAGAATGTTACCTGGTTCAACGTTAACAGTTTCATATTCAATCCCATCAGGTACATTGCTATTGTACTTATAAGGACCCTTTCCATTTATGAGGACTCCATCAGGCATCCCAAGTTCTTTACCAGAGTCAAGCATACTCCTTAACGCCTAAAAAATCACCAAACTTTCAGCGATAAACAGACATTGTAACTTCTAACTAAAACACCATTAGAAGTGAAACAACTTACTGCATGGCTCTGAGTATACCAATCACCAATAACAAAGCTGATTTCGCCATCAGGCTTAGGGAACGGTATAGGAACGAGCTCACGGTTATTGATAACGATCGGTCCAAATCCACCAGAAGCTCTCTGAAAATTAAGCGAAGGGAAATAGTAATAGCTCCCAATCTGATCCTTGACCTGAAACGAATAAGTGAAGTTCCAACGCGGAGGAATCGGACAGTTTGTGCCTAGAACACCATCTTGCCACGAGTTACGCCACATATCAACACCAGGCCTTTGAATCACAATCCATAAACAAACACAACATAGAGAAGAATGTCAAGAATCATTCATCATCAACAAAACTATGTATAAGATTGTTGAAAAGATCATTCACCAAGTGAGTAAGAGAGGCCCATCCAAGAGATTGAATACATTAACTTCAACATTGTAATTTGTGGTTACATTGATCACAGGGCCTGGAAATCTCCCATTCACTGCTATAACCTGCAATGAACACATTTTCAACACAGATCTGTGCTTAAACAAGTGTATTGTAACATCAAAACCTGATTCGATAATCGCTATTAACGATGCGTATGTTTAGTAGATCCAAAGAGTAACAACGAAACCTAATACGATATGATTTGTGACTGAAATAGAAGACCTAAATCACTACGAATCGGTCTAAAACATGGTCAAATCATAGCGATAAGTTTCATCGGAGGACTAAAACCCTGAAAAACGAGATTTCACTGCAATAGAGAACAGAGAAGGTAAGAGGAAGAAGAAGCGATACCTGTTGAGGAACGCCGAGAGGAGAAGCGGTGATGTAAGAGAGCTCGAAGACGTAGGAGACGTAAGGATCGCCAGCGAGAGAGAAACTTGAGAGAAGAGCGATGGAGAAGAAGAAGAAGACGAAAGCGAAAACAGTAAACACGGAGAAGAAATTACTCGCCGCCATTGTTTGCTTTGAGAGAAGGATTGTTTTCTTCTGCTATAGAATCGACATTATGGAGGCAAATAAATCGAGACGATGAAGAAGGAAGACGAAGGAAGAAGACGAAGAGGGTGTGTAAAGTGTGTGTGTGGGTTTTTGAAACTTTCTCTGACAAAGAGGAAGAGACAAAAATGTGGATTTTATTCTCTATTTTTAATTTATTATTTTAATTGGAAATCCTTAAACGCGTTTATTGGGTTAAACCGGGTTTTCTAAATTTGTAAATTAATTGATTCTGAAAAAAGTTGGAGGATTTGTGTCTATAATGTAAATGGATTTGAATTAAATAGTTACTCAAAATGTAAGGATTCTCTTTGATTTTTATATTTGTTTCTTTCCATTAATTATTTACACCTATTTATTAAATGAGTAAAGATTTGATTTATTAGTAATTTTGGTAAATACGCGTTCTAGTATGATATGATTTTGACCATTTTTGGTTATAAATTTTCGTTTATATCACACTATGTTTTACCAAAATTGGATATATGTTTATAATCTTGCTATACGAATTGTGAGATGATTCACTCGTGTCACGTTAATAACCAAACAATATCAATAAAGATATTTATTTTTGAGAAATTTCTTAGAATACCATCAAAATAAATTTTGTTTTGAAAATATATTTTTTATAATAAAAATATCATTAAAAATTTTTTATAACAAAAAACCCATCAAAAAGTAGTAGTTTACAAAAATAACACAAATAAAAAAAACGAAAAATAACACAAATAAAAAAAAACGAGTTTTAACATTTTAGATTTTAATTTTTTTGTTTTGAAGGGGTAGTGTATAGTTTTTTGAAGGTTTTGGGCGTAATTTTGAAAATTTAAAACTTTCAAAAATCTGTGGTATTTATGTTAAAAATACTTTTTTAGTGGTATTCACAAGAATTGTCTTTTATTTTTTGATAAAATCTTTTCTTTCGTTATCTTAGTACAAAAAAACATGTTTATAACAAGTTATCACAACAAAACCAATTTAAGTAGGGATAAGAATAATAATATTAAAAATATTTGCCACAAATGCACAACTTTCTGCATAACTCTGAGTTTCATTTTAATGTATTTCGTTACATTTAAGATCATATTATACTAACGTTCACATTTCGCTTTCACATGCCTTGCCCCTAGGCCCACAATCATGGGGCCCGAATATTGTATCTCTAAGACATTATTTGTGAAGTGATTTTTGTGAAAAATCCTAGGTGTCAACACCACAATGAGTTTCAACAAATTAATTGTAACATGGCAAGAGGGATTTTTAATAACCAATCAAAAATGTGACATAGAAAAAACATTTATTAATGGACTAAATGAAAAAAGGCTTTTAAGGCCTAATAACTAGAATAAATTTCAAACATCATTTATGGAAAAACATATGAAATAAAAAATACTTTATAATATAAATTCTAATTTTTTAAAAAAATATATATATAGTACAACAAATATAGAAAAATGTAATAAAATTTTATTGGTTAAAAAAGTCAAAACGCATTAAATTTTTCAATCAAAAATTAAAAAGAATAAACCGATGGAATAAAAGAATTTTTGTAAACCATATTTATTATGAAATGGATATAACAATAAATCTCAGTATTAAAACGTTTAACATCACCACAACCCTATAAATATATACCGCATATTAATGGTGAACTGGATCCAGATATCCGTTTTTTAAGATATCCGGATTTGCATATGCCTAAATCCGTAAAAAAAATGACTAGAATTCATATCCATTAGACGAATATTCGGTCAGAGAATACCCGTTGACTTTTGAAGGATATCCGGATCCGTTTATGTGAATACTTTTATGGGAGAATCATAAAACTACACTATTTGAATTACATTTCACAAAACTACACCATCTCAAAAATACTTCACAAAACTACACCTAAACACTCAAAATTAAATCCAAATAAACTCTACCCAAACAATCCTACCCCCTTAATACTATACCCTAAACACTAATTAGCGAACCCAAATGAAAAAAAATTTAATTTTGGTAATTTTTTAAAGGTTAAATCAAGCTTTTAAAATTTTGAAATGGTGTAAATATGTGAAAATATTAAATTATGAGTAGTTTTGTGAAGAAGAGGTTGAAAGGGTGTAGATTTGTGAATTCCTCTACTTTTATAAATATATTTATACAAAAATTGAGTGGAGTTAAAATAAAAAATTAAAAAAAATTATATCCAAAACTAAAAGTATATCAAATTATAAATATTCTTATATTAAACCTTAAACATAATTATCCACTTTTACGTAAAGCTTTATTATTTTCAAAATTTATTCATCGCGCATGGCGCGAGAAATTACCTAGTTTTAGATTATCTTAAGTAAACGAGACTTATAGTGAAAAAAATCTTAAGCTTTGACAAATTTCATTTTAAAACCTTACCTATTTTACTTACCTCCACCAAGCAGTAACTAAAACCGTAAGACCATTAATATCGGTGCATTTTTAACCACCTCTTATCTGTGAGATCCACGAATTTAAGCCGGTTACAGAAAATTCAATATAAGAGGCACATATTTTACTGTTCGCGGGTTCCATTGTCATATAGCGGCCCGCGATTGATGGATAATATTAATATAGTAATAGTAATAGTAATAAATTTTTGTAAATAAAACATTATAAAAACCAAAATACAATATATTTTCTATATATATTTCAAATTTAAACTTCGCGATTAACGCGGATTACATGAGATACAAATTCTTTTTATTTCATTTTATACTACACATCGTTTTTACCAATAAACATTTTTTCTATTACGTAAATTTTTATTCCGCGTTTGACGCGGGTAAATTCCTAGTTTCATTTTAAAACCTTACCTATTTTACTTACCTCCACCAAGCAATAACTAAAACTGTAAGACCATTAATATCGGTGCATTTTTAACCATCTCTTATCTGTGGGATCAACGAATTTAAGCCGGTTACAAAAAATTCAATATAAAAGGCACATTTTTTATTGTTTGCGGGCTCCATTGTCACATGTTGGCCCGCGATTGATGCAATTTCTATTTTTTATTTTCGAAAAATTAAAATAAAAAAAATTAATAGGCTTTTTTCACCTCTTAAATATAACCAAACTCTAAATTGAATATTGATGGGCTATAAAATTCATAGGAAATGTCAATGTGGATTTAACATCAACAAAGTAGGTAGATGATGATTAAAGATATTATTGAGATCTTGTGCGGATCCTCAAAATTTGGGGGTCTAGTTTCAAAAAAATGTTTTATGATATTTATTAATAAGTTTCGACATTTGGGCCTTTATTGTAAAAATAGAAAAATGTGAGCCATTTCGCAAAAAATATGTGGAGTCACAACTATTGTTTCTTTTATGAATTACTTTTCGAAATACCAGTTAAAATTTTTGTTTTTCCCGTATGCCATCAAAAAACATTTTTCGGAAAAAAACCACACGTGGATAAACACAAATGTTTCGAGGACAAAGGACGACAAATGACGAATTTGCCCTCGTGTTTTGTCCATGCGGTGTTCGTGGACAAAAAATTTGTCTACTAAAAACAAGGTTAAATTTGTCATTCGTTGTATTCTCTTGTCCACAAAACATTTGTTTTTTCCATGTGTAACATTTTCCCAAATATTTTTTTAATGGCAAGCGGGAAAATTTTATTAATTTTAATGGCATAGTGAGTAATTTTTTTTATTGTTTTTTATGGCAGACAAGGACCAACTCTTGTGCGATCAAGAAGGAAATGTAATGCTAAATTCTTGAAATAGTCATAGTTTACTGTCTTAGTTCACATGAAATAAAAGAACCACACACTTGTCTGCATAATTTAATATTGAATTGTACGTAAAAATCGAATGCTTGAATAGTTAGTGAAATCACTAACCATAATGGGGTCCTATATATACATTATGATTATTATTTTGTAATGTCATTGACATTGTTGGCTTGTCTTATGGACACAAAAAACATGGTGAAGTGGAAACTGTGAAAGTACACAGTCACTTAGAACTGAAAATTCGAAACAGAACGTCAGATTATAAATTTTATAATTGGGCCTAGAACATCATAGTTGCAACTTGTAACGTAGTTACTAGATAGACTAGCACAAAACAAAATATATCAAATTAATATGTTCATAAATATTACTCTCGCACATGTAGTAACCTATAGTTAAAAAAACATTTCATATTTTGGAAACCTATTAAGAAAATTTGTTAAATGACCTATAGTTCACATACAATAACTCTAAAAAAAGACAAAACTAAAGAGAGTTGTTTGATCACTCAGTTATGTCGTGGAGGCCGAGTGGACGGTTTAGGATAATCTTCTAAGAAAAAGGATGGTCCGCGATGTACGTGCTTCACTTGACCCGGAACAAACCGAGAAACTCTAACCGGTTCTTCAGATTTTAAACCAGAAATAACATTTTGATCCTAAACCACAAGAATCAATAAAACGAAAAGGTTACACCTAAGTTTATAGAAAGTTAAAAGATAGATTCGAATAATGCCAAGAACATGGAAGTAATTAAACTAATTAAAAGTTGATAAAATGTGGATCAAAGTACGTACCTTAACATGCGGGAACATAGAGTCTTTGATGTGACGAGAATCATAAAGATGCATAAGGAGAAACAAGAAAAGGACCCAAGAAGCAACATGGATAAAAGTCATTTTGGTCACAACATAAATATATATATATATATATATAGTCTTTATTTGCTAAAACATTGTAAATACTATGAAACGTAAATGGGCATAGAGGTGGTAGAGACTATATAATATGAGCAAGTTCACACATAAATATACATGTGAAAGAAAAAAAAACAGAAGGAACAAGAACAAAGAAAAAGTGTTTTCTTTTTATCAATCCAGATGAAAGTGTTCATGGGAAAAGCCAAAAATGAGTCAAAAAGAGCATAAGAACAAAAACAAAATGACAAGTAAAACCTCGGTGAAAGACGAGTGATTTACTACTTCTTGTCCTTCACATTACAACATCTCATTTTGACCAACATTACCAACCGCCACGTACGGTAAATAAAATATGTTAATAAATTGCATGCTTGTTTCAGATTGTATATATTACTATAAAATATGTATAAAATAAAGGGGGAATTACAAAACTACACCATTTGAATTAAATTTCACAAAACTACACAATTTCAAAATTACTTCACAAAACTACACCTAAACACTCAAAATTAAATTCAAATAAAATCTTACCCACACAATTCTACCCCCTTAATACTATACCCTAAACACTAATTAGCGAACCCAAATGAATTTTTTTTAATTTTGGTATTTTTTTAAAGCGTAAATCAAGCTTTTAAAATTTTGAAAGGGTATAAATATGTGAAAAAATTGAATTATGTAGAGTTTTGTAAAAGAACGGAAGAAATGATGTAGTTTTGTGAATTCCTCTAAAATAAACCTAAAGCACTTTGAGGGCAAAATATTTTGAGGAATTCACAAAACTACACTCTTTCATTCATTCCTTTACAAAACTCTACCTAATTCAATTTTTTCTCAAAATTACACCCTTTCAAAAATTTTAAAGGTTGATTTACCCATTAAAACTTTACCAAAATTAAAAAAAAATCATTTGGTTTCGCTAATTATTGTTTAGGGTATAGTGATTAAGGGGGTAGGGTTGTGTGGGTAGGATTAATTTGGATTTAATTTTATGTGTTTAGGTGTAGTTTTGTGATTTTTTTTTTAAATGTGTAGTTTTGTGAAACGTAATTCAAAAGGTGTAGCTTTGTGTAATTCAATAGGAATTCACAAAAATACACTATTTCACACATTTTTTCACACAACTATATTTAGTTCAATTTTTTTTTATCTACACCATTTTAAAATTGTTAATTTATCTTTTACAAAATTACCAAAATTATTTTTTCATATAAATTTACTAATTATTGTATAGAGTTTAGTATTAAAGAAGGCATACTTTTGCGGGTAAAATTTATTTGAATTTAATTTTTAATTTTTAAGTGTAGTTTTGTGAAGTGATATTGAAAATGTGTAATTTTGTGAAACACAAATGGTAATTTTGTAATTCCTCATGCTTTAGTGGGTTTTATCTCCTTTAAGAATGGTTTAGACTTAATTTGGAGGCTGAAGATGATTGTTGTCTAGCTCTCTAACGGGTCAAGTAAAACCACCTTTTGAGCATTTAACACAATCCACGAGAAATCTTGTCTTCGAAAAAGTACTCTTGAATTGCCCAAAATCATGCAAGTTTCTAAATCAAAGTAGTAACACATGTTCGTAACAAAGTTAAGGGTTTCAATAACCAAGAACCCAACATCTCGACCAAGAATGTCCCCTTCACCTATTTTAATATCCATCGATCATTTTATTTTTTGGATTTTTATTTATATGAAACACCAAGTTTATATTAGAGACGCTAAATAGTTTATGATTATTAAAAAAAAATCAAATCACATTAGACACTAGTTACATTTTTTGGTAGGATGACAAGATTTCATAAAATTAATAATCAAATATTAATATAATAAACAAAATTGAATAGAATGCTTGTATTTGTTTCACACAAAAACTCATAAAAATAGTATGAATTTTTCTCTTGATATAAATTGAAGTTGATAAGACTTTTTTTGTCAACCACGTAATTTTTTATGAGATTATTACAACTCTTAATTAATATTCTACTGGATTTAATATTCAACTAGGTGGTTTGACCCGCGCGCATGGCGCGGACATAAATAAATTTCAAGAAAATTACATGAAAATAATTAATATTGACATTTTTAAATGAATTCAAATGGTACATTTATGATAATTCAAATTATACGTTAAGATTACGATGAGGTAAACCCAAAATAAAAATGTTATAAATTATCCATAAAAATGAAAACATGAAAAATAACAAACTTCAAAAATGTGGTTTTGTGTTTTATGGTAGACTTTAGGCATGGGCAATCGGGTACCCAACCGGGTTTCGGATCCACCCAATCGGGTTTCAGGTTTTTCGGTATAAGACAACATGATCCCAATCGGTATATTTCAAAAAATTCGGTTCGGTTCGGTTCGGAGCTATTCGGGTTCGGGTCGGTTTTGTACTTCAATCAAAGATCCGATTAATACCGAATTACTCTTCGGTTATCAACGGTTCGGTTAATTTTGTAACCGAAGTACTAAAAGAACCGAATAAGTACTCGAAATAACCGAACAAATGAAAATTTTTCGAGTATTTTTACCCAAAACCCGAAAAAATTACCCATTTACCCGAAAAAAATACACAAATACCCGGAAATTTTACAACATTATTAAGTTTTTAAAATATATAATCTAAAAATTCAAATGTTTGAGTATAAATAAATTTAATTTCAAGTTTTTACAAACAAATGCATTTAAGTTTAGGTAACAAATCTGAAAATTTTGGATATAAATGTATTTATAGTTTGATATTAGTTATAATCATATATAATATATGTTTAATAACGGGTACCCGTTTGGATATCGGGTTCGGTTCGGGTTTATCCGATACCCACGGATCCATGACTTTAGGATCCAATAGGGTAATATTGTATTACCCGTACCCGACCCGAACCGATTTGTTCGGATCGGTTTTGGTTCGGATTTTCGGGTTCGGGTTTTTTGCCCAGCCCTAGTAGACTTATATGATTTAAAATACAAAATTTGTTTTATTTTTTATAGTTTTTCGTTTTTGAGAAACAATTATAATAATGAAATGATATTTTATATAAAATTAATCCATTAAATTGAAAAATTGTTACAAATGTAAGTTTGTATGCTACCAAAGCATATGTTTGTTACATATTCTCTTCTACAAAATAATAAGTTTGATACTTAAAGAGAAGTGAAAGCTGTATATGTTCACAAACTAATTTGGTTAATAAAAATAAAGGGTATTCAACAAAAAATAGTTTTATAATAATTAAAGAAAAACTCATTAATTAAGATGTTAATAATTATAATGGCTTTGGATTACGAAATATATAAAATATTGTATGATGTGTATAAATTTTTTTTATATTAACATATTTATAACAATAAATATTTATCTAACATTTTAAACGAAGTTAAGTTTATAATATTTACATAAATATTAGAAAACTAAGGATTAACTGAATCAGAACGAATGTAAACAAAATCAGATGATGTTGCATGTAGTACCATTTATAATAATAATAAATTATATTAAATTATTATATAAATTAAAATTCCCAAAATATTGACATCATATATAACTTTAAGAAAATATTATTGATATTTTGAAATATTAAATTAATAAATAATATATAATGATATAAACCATTGAAACATAAAAAGAAAATTGAGTAAATAAATATATTTCAAGACATAAATTTACTAATTCAGTTATTTTTTTTTAATTTTCTATAATGTGATATTGACTTTTTAAATTAAAATTTTACGATTAACTTTAAAATTTTCAAATCTCGTGAATGGTTGTCTGTAAATGTTCACATGTGAATGATTTCGAGTGAATAATCGTTTTGAATGATAATTGGTATAATGTGAATGATAAATAATATATGTGAATGAATGATTTATGTCAATGATGAGTTGTTAATGATCTCAATGAATCATCTATGTGAATGATTTTTCGTGGATGATTTTTGTGAATAATTTTTGTGTGATTAAGGTGAAATTTGTTATTTTAAGTACGAAAATCAAATTAAATTACCCAAAATTTAATTATTACATCAATAACAGTTTATTGACAAATTATGTTTTAAAATGTATATAATACGTTAATTAATTCAAAAATAAAATAATAACCATAAAATAATATTAAATTAATCAAAAATCAAAAAATTCCTTAATTTTAGGAAATATAATTAAAACTTCGAAATATCAAATTAACAATAATATATGATGATATAAACCATTAAAAATAAAAGGGATAATCATAAACAAAAATATTAAATTAAAAAAATCAAAAAGTTCCTTAATTTTAGGAAATATAATTAAAATTTCGAAATATCAAATTAACAATAATATATGATGATATAAACCATTAAAAATAACTGTATAATCATAAACGAATAACAAAATAATAAATTAATATAAAAAATATATAAATTCTTTAATTTTAGAATATATAATTGAAATTTCGAAATATTAAATTAATAAATTTAGGAAACATAATTGAAATTTAGAAATATTAAATTAATAAATAATATTTGAAGATATAAACTATTAAAAAATAAAGGAGATAATCATAATTTTAAAAAATTATTATATTGATAAAAAATAAATAAAATCATTAATTTCCTACAAACCCTCTCCACTTGACACTTAGGCAAAAATCCTTGCTATTTATTATATATGATAAACATATATATAAAGGGGTAATTACAAAAATACAAAAACAGAATTGTACTTTGCGAAATCACCTCTACTTCAAATCCATTTTCATCAATATAGCTAAATATTAAAGGGAGAATTACAAAACTACACGTTTGAATTACATTTCACAAAACTACACCATTTCAAAATAACTTCACAAAATTACACCTAAACACTCAAAATTAAATCCAAATAAATCCTACCCACACAATTCTACCTCTTAATAGTTAATACTATACCATAAACACTAATTAGCGAACTAAATGAATTTTTTTTAATTTTGGTAATTTTTTAAAGGGTAAATCAAACTTTTAAAATTTTGAAAATGTGTAAAAATGTGAAAAAATTGAGTTAGGTAGAATTTTGTAAAGGAAGAGATGAAAAAATGTAGTTCTATGAATTCCTCAATATTAAATATATTAAACGCAAAAATAATCCTAAAACATTAAACTTTATTCCTTTAAAAACTAAATCTAAAGCACTAAATATAGAACTCAAATGAAAAATTTAAATTCAAAAGTATTCTTGAAAAGTATTTTAATTATTTAACCCCTTAGAAAGATATACATATAGAAAGAATTTAAAATGAGTGTAGTTTTGGAAAATAGTGTATCAAAAATGTTTGTAAACTAATGTTTAAAAAAAGATGCAATTTTGTAAATTTTTTGAAACTGTTAAAGGACAAGAGTTTTATTACTTACCATACATAACAACAAAACATTGCAATACATAAGTGTTTTTGTTGGAACATAGACTACATATTTTGTTACAACAGAGCAATAACTCCCCTCCTCCCCAAGACAAAGTTTCTCTACCTCATAGTTTTTCAAGGGGACATAACTAAAAAGATACAATCAATACATAATCATCTCTTCTTGAAGAATCTGCTACCTCTCTTACCGATCCCGACAGCTGCGAGACTCGATGAGAGATGAGACCTTGTGTCTGGTCTCCAAGTCAGTTCTTTGAGAAGAGAGAACAAAGAAGAGAGCGCCGCTGAAATCTCGCTGTCTTTTATGTTCTTGCATGATACTACTCTCATGCTCTCAAGCTCTTCCCAATGAAGAATCACCGACTCTAAACCGCTTGTTGTTAGGACCGAACATCCTTCCAAAGATAGAAACCTTACCTTCCTGCAAGAACAAAGAGATTATTAGTTTTAACTATCAGAAGAGTTCGATACTGGCCGAGAAATCTTTTAAAGAGTTTGGTAAAAGTTGCAGAACACGAATCAAAGCAAAAACAATCAATGCTCTTCACAATGTGTAATATCAATGCCAAGTTTAAGTTTCTAATGTACAATGAAGTACCATAACATGTTTCTGAGGTAAGAGTAAGTTAATAAGCATCTAAGTTTTCTCAGAGAAGCTGTGTTTGATGACTCTCAAGGCAGTTAGTCGATAAAATCGTAATGTAAGAAGACCTATAAAGAGTACGATGCCCTTGTCTTCATAACAGCTATTTAACTAACAACCCATTAAACTCAAATCTTTTATAGAGCAAAGCATGTTCGAAATGATATAGAGCAAAAAGTTACCTGAGAGTTTTAGCCGAGCTGAAAGAATCATCATCAAGTCCCCAACAATCCTGAAAACTAACTTTTGCTGCTCCATCACAAACCTTAAACAACGCTCTCATCCCGTCTTTATCATTCAAACAACACCTCATGAGTTGCAAACTCTCCAAAGCAGGACAAGATCCAAGCAGCTTCTCCTGACCAGGGCTAGCGTCTATCTTCCCGCACGACGATATTCTCAACCTCTTCAAACTCTCAAAGTACGAAAGCGCAGCTATCCAACCATCATCCATTCTATGGTCACAAACGGTAAGTTCTTCAAGCACTTCACAACACTGCCCTATCGCTTTAACCCCGTCGAAGCTACCTTCACAGCCACTAAGCTCAAGCTTCACTAACCTCTTACAACCTTGCGCTAGAATCGTTAATCCTATATCAGAAACCGACGAGCTATAAAGCCCGTCTACGCTCGCAACCAATCTCAAAGCTTTTAAATTCTCGCAGGCAGCGATGCCACGCAGTAGATTATCATTACACTTGTGCAGCTCTATCTCTTCCAAATCCGAACATTCCTCGGCTAAACTCAACAATCCCATCTCGGTAGCATTCATAACCGCGAGCCTGCGTAAATCGCAACATCCTCTAGCTAAAACCCTAACCCCTCTATCAACAGCTTCACTAGGCAGCAAATTCTCCTCAACAAACTCCAAATTCGACGAATCCGAACCTATACGAAACGAAATCGACTTGTGACATAGCAAAATACCAGAGTTTCGAGGCGGATTCAAACACGCGTGGGATAAATCGACTTCCGCGAGCTTAGGAAACCTAGAGACGAGCTTCCCCGAGACGAGAAAATCCCAATCTAGAACTTTCAAGGTCTTTAAGCGTCTCCCTTGGAGATTCAGCCATCGTTTGCAGACTAAAGACAGATCTTCTTGTTCGTTCTGCGATCGAGGAAGCTTGTGTAGGATCTTTAAGAGGAGAGAATCTGGTAAAGAGAGCGTTGGATCGGTGAACGAGAAATCGAAATCGGTATGTGTCAAGGATTTGGATCTGGATCTCGGAGATTGAGCTTGGATCACTGCTTCGACTACTTGCTTGAACGACGTGGTTGGGTGGTTTAGCCATGAACCGGTCCAGCTCGAGCGTCTTCTTCTCAGTGGCGATTTCGGACTCGTAGGTATCTTCTCACGAAACGACATCGTTTCACAAAAGCTTGAATCAGTCTCTTCCTTCTTCTTCTTCTTCTTCTTCTTCTTCTTCTTCTTCTTCTTCTTCTTCTTCTTCTTCGTCTTCTCTGCTTCTTTAGTGGCGATTTCCCAACGGATACTTTGAAAGAGATCTTCGAGAGAGAGAGAAGGAGAGAGTTTCGAATTTTTATTTTATTTTTTAATTTTGGGGATAAAATAAAATAAATAATTTTTTTTTTAAAAAGGGGGTTAATGGGTATCACGGTGGGATTAGAGTTGACTGTAAATAGTCAAAGAAAGTGTTGTGCACATCTCTTTGTATTAATGGGGTCCACTTCACTCTACTTAATTATATTTGGATTATTATCCTTAATTATTCTGTTAGTTCCTAAAAATTGGTAGTTATTACTTTCATAATCTTTTAAGTGTGAAAGATTTTAATTTATTTTGAAGTATATACATGTAAGGTTTATAGATTGGTATGAATTTGTCAATGTGAAAGGTTTATTTAGTTTCGAAGTTTCTCATGACATATGATATCACGAGACGACAATCTATTTTTCCCTAGGAACTTTGACATACCCATAAATCCACCCAATCTTTTGACCTCGATTCATATCCTCCACAAAGTATTAGGTGTTTCTAATTCCCCCTAGAAAGTATAACATACGTCTATTCGATAAATTTCGATAACTTTGATTGATATTTAATTATTTACACGTTTATTTTTAGCACATAAAGTTTGAACCATGACTAATTTTTGAAGTCTTAACAACACCTATAGAAGTAGAATTTAACCAAAATAAAAGAAGTAGAATAATACGTTATGCGAAGAAAAATATTTGATTCAACTGAAATTTGTTTTTATCACCATATAGTTGTTGCCTTTTGGCAAATAGTGATTTGTGTATGTGATGTGTGGCAATTTTAGTGTATTAACCTTAATGTTTTGCCATATAATCGAATTTTTTATCGAGTCAAAATGTGTTTTTATAAACAAATTTAACCTTTTCAATAGTTTATAGGTTAAAAGTTTATTTGGAGCATAGTTGTATTTTGAAGTATATATGAAGATTGCAACCATGCATATGGCAAAAGAAGTTTCAGTATATAATATTTTAAATGATTTGTAGGACCTTCATATTTTACTAAATTTATATTCTATATGTTTGTGGTCGGATAATTTCCTGATTAATATACATATAACCAGATACGAATATTTGAATTTCAACATTCTTTTTTTTTTATATTGATCTTAAATAAATTATAATCTAAACAAGTTTTAGGTATTAAAATGTTATCAACAAACAAAACAAAACACATTAAATTGATTTAGCCATTAAGAATTTCAGAGACATGTCGGATACATATCCCACTAATTTCAGGTTAATGTTCATACTTTACAACTCAATTCCTAAATAAAATCTTATAAATTAGAAACACCTACTTAATTAGATCTTACAACAATTCATCTAGCCACTTTACTAGTTCGAGAAATAAGATGTGTATCTTACGAACTAAATATTGAGTATCACCAAGGTTTTTTATGAAAAAAAACATTGAAATTAAATCCAATAATATTCTCATATTGATCCTATGTGATTAATTTTTTTTTATTTTTATGTATATCTATACTATTAAAAGAGAAGACAAAACGCCTACGTGTCGCGAAGTGAGAGCTTTTAGAATTTTTTTTTTGCGTTTTAGTCTTTATATTTTTGAATAATTTTTTTTCGGCGAATTCTATAAATTATATTTCAGGTCCAACGAATTCAGATCCATATATAAAACTTTTAAAAATTAAATTTCTCCCACAGAAAACAATAAAAAACAAAACAAAAAATCTTCTAATATAAATAAGACTTTATCACATACAAAATTATTAAAGCGGACCTTCGTCAAATGGACCTGCGAATTTCGGTAAATGGATTGCGCATTCATTTACCGAAGTATGCATAATGCGGGTCTTTTTCTTTGAATAAGCTTGCAAAGTTTGATTAGTTATTTCGGCTTTCGATAATGGTCTTTCATAGATGCATGTCTCATAAATTGCCAACTAGTATCGGAAATTTTGATTAGTGGATTGGAGTCTGGGCATTCGGTTTTCAGATCACGTTCATTCGAGTTCGGGTTTTTCAGGGTTAAATGATATAGGTATCGTTCGAATTATTTACAAATACAGTTTTGCTTGGTTCGAATCTATTCGAGTTCAGGTCGAGTTTCATATATTTAACAAAACCTAACATGAAACCAAATATTATTCGGTTCAAAAATTTTGATTTTTTGGTTCGAATTTTCAAGTTTTACATAATTTTGGTAAGAACTTCTGATCTTACTTCGGGTAATACGAGTTCGGTTCGGGTTTTGGTTCGACTTATTCATATAACCCACAAAAAATTGAAATAGCCTATTAAAATCCAATTTACCTTATCAAAACTATATACATGTGTATATCTTCGGGTCTATTCGAGGACAATTCGGGTCTCAGGTCGGTTCGGGTTAGAACGAAAAACTCGAGTTACAAAATATTAAAACCCGATAAGATAATATGAGAACCGAAACCGGACCAAACCGGATTTTCATGTCATTCGGT
Source organism: Cochlearia excelsa (assembly GCA_963556525.1). Lineage (NCBI taxonomy): Eukaryota > Viridiplantae > Streptophyta > Magnoliopsida > Brassicales > Brassicaceae > Cochlearia > Cochlearia excelsa. The sequence continues at coordinate 5,132,118 of OY748330.1, forward strand.
TTTGGGTTTCGGATCTCGGATTAAATGTTCAACCCTAAATTGATCAATTCATGGTATTCAATAATATAATTTAATATTATTTATGAATATCCTGTCCCGTACAAGACGCGGGGTACTTATCTAGTATATATATATATATATATATATATATATATATATATATTAAATGTTAGTTGTTGTATACTTCAATACAAAGCTCTATATCTATTCCCAATAAACATTTGTGTTCATAGCTTTAGATATAATAACAAGAGGACAAGAGTTCGGTTCAAAATATACTAAAATAGACCCAAGATTTATATTCATTTTTCGTATTTTCTACATTTACAATTTTTTGGATTTTATATGTAGTATTTATTAGGCACAATTCGAAGATGTTCTTTAACAAAAAAAAAAATAATTCGAAAGATGTAAGTTTGTAATTCCCTCAAAATATATCTTTTTGGCAATAATTCTTTTTATTCTAATTAAAGTAACATTTTTGCAATGAAACATTGAGTAAGATATTATTATATATTGCAACCACATGATAATTGTGTTGCTGTGGGAGTGAGTTTAAAACATTGTCCACCAGAAAATTTTAATTCTTTGCATTTTGCGTTGCAATTTGGAATGTTTATGCAGAGACCTATCACATAAAGTCCTTGCCCTTGCGAATCGTTAGCTTCGGCATGTTCTGAGATATTTCAAAATTTTATTAAATTATTAGGACACATAAAACACTATAAAATATATAAACATACTAATCATATTTAGCTTCGAGTTTAGAAAAAAACAGATATATTGTTGCATACCTGTAATGAAGAGAATAGTCACACACAAGAACACAAAAAGTAAACATTTGCTTGATGAAGCCATTTTGTAGTATTCTTCTTTTTTCAATATGATTGAATTGTTCAATAACACACACACATATATATATATATATATATCATTGAGAATATTTGGTCAACATATGTGATTTCTTTATGGGATTTCTAATAATAACACATATATGAAATAATTTTTTTGGGGCCAACACATGTAATTAAAAGATTACGCAAAAATTAGTAATGTTTTCTAAACGGAAGTATTTTGGGTCAACTTTAATTTTAGTGTATACTCAATTACTCATTAGATATGCTCGTTTTAAAATTTTCGATTGAATAAGAAATACTAGATATCAATATCAGTATTCAACTTTGCAAAAACATAAATAATCAATGAGGAATTCACAAAACTACACTTTTTCAACCCCTCCTTCACAAAACTACACCTAATTTAATTTTTTCACATATTTACACCCTTCACAAAAATTTAAAAGCTTGATTTACCCTTTAAAAAATTACCAAAATTAAAATCTTTTCATTTGGGTTCGCTAATTAGTGTTTAGGGTATGGTATTAAGGGGTAGGATTGTGTGGGTAGGGTTTATTTGGATTTAATTTTGAGTGTTTAGGTGTAGTTTTGTGAAGTAATTTTGAAATGGTGTAGTTTTGTGAAATGTAATTCAAATAGTGTAGTTTTGTAATTATCCCTTATTATTACTAGGAGGATTTGTTTTCTATATTGGAAATCTAAATGTTTGTAGAAATTAATAGTTTTATTGTATAAACTATTTTTTTTTATTATTCTACTAATTTATTATATTTTCAATATTTATGATTTTGTTCAACCAAATAAATGGTACAATATTTGTTACTTTTTCAATTCTATACAATTTTTTGCATATTTTTACTTATTTTGAATAATATGTATTTATATATTTTTGGTATTCTTCTTTCTCTATTTTACTCGTCATGGTTTTCACTATTTTTATGAATTTTGTATACTTTTTATTTTATGTGTTATTTTGTGTAATGTGATATTATATATTGTAATTAAACTATTTTCATTTGTTCAAAATTCAAAAAAATATTGATAATACACATTTAAAATTTAGAATTAATTGAAATTCATGTGTCGATATTTTTAATGCATTTATAATCGTAATTTAATAGTATTTAATAGATTAAATTGAAATTTAATAATTTTTAATTATGCATTAATAAATAAAATCGTAGGATGGTTTTTTATAGTTAAATAAATTTAATTATATAAAATGATTAGGTGTCAACACCATGAGAACTACCATCATTCATTATATATAGCATTTAGTTTTGAAAATTACAGTAAACAAAATTATTTATGTTACTCAAACTTTTTGCCTTTGATTATTAAACCTAAAATGTCAACATTTTAATCTTGTTAGACCACCATTATAAAGGCTTTTGGAAGGGCTTTAGTGGCCCAAAAAAAACTAAAAAAATTAAAAAAATTAAAAAAAGTTAAGAGGCGCTTACCGAAACTCTTAGGTAAGAGACGACTTTATCTCTTTCTCTTTCCTCCGCCTCCATCATTCTCTCCTTTCATCCTCTTCCCTTCTTTCTCATCAATCCGAAGATTCCAGGTAACAATCTGAGAGAATATTCCACTGTTCTCCTCCGACGAAAGATCATCACCAACATCACGCTCTTCTCCTCTCCCGCCGCCACTAACCGCCGCGCCGCCGCCAACATCCTCCGAGCTTCCTCCACTATTCGGAGCTTTCCGTCGAGTTCCATCGGCAGTTTCCTGAAGCTGTAGCGCAAACTCGAGATTCCACAACACATCTCCCATCGACGGCCGATCTAAACCACTATCCGACAAACACTTCTCCGCCGTGTCGGAGAATTTCTTCAGACATTCCGTATCAATCTTCCCTTTCAGGTTTGGATCTATTATGTCCTCTAACTTCCCTCTCCGTTTACAATTCATAGCCCAATCTCCGAGACTCACTTGCTCTTTGGGCAAATTAGGGTTTAAAGCTGGCCTTGCGCATAGAATCTTGTAATCTGTGGCTAGGTTCATTTACTTAAGTTTCAATTGATAAGTTTTTCAATGTTAATACTCTGTTTGTGAAATTGTGTTCTCTGTTTTTTTGTTTATGTGGTTGTGTATCTGTTTTTGCTAATTGTGTTTGTTTTCTTATTGCCATTTCAGGGGAACAAGTCATAGAAAAGAAAACACAACTACACTCAACGTCAAGGAAAACACAACACAAGGTTTTTTTTAAGAACCCTATATTGATTCTACCTATAATCACCCTCTTTTATTATAAATCTACACAAATCTCTTTATCAACATTTTATTATTTAAATATTACCTAAGAGCCAACAAACAACTCCTCCTATAATGATGCTCTTATGATTTCTCAACCCAAATCATGGGTCATGATGACTTAGTTGTCTTATTATATATATATATATATTATTTATTTTTTTAAAACTCTCATAAGATTATGTGGTTATTCAATGGACTTGATTGTCTCTAAAATTAGAAGCATAAACGTCGTGGATATTCTTTACGTTTATGTCATCAATGTCTCCATGAGCATTGAACATTCTATCTCTTTCAACATTTCAAATTGAGAAAAAGAAAGTCGTTTTAGTTTTTTTGAGTTTCGTACGGCTTAAAGTCACTTTTTTAATTACCAAGTAAGTCAAATTTTGTTATTTTGGAGATTAAATAAAGATTATGATCATGTTTTGGCTTGATGGGTTTTTTGTTTCCATGTTTTTTTGCGGTAAAGTTCAAAACTTTTTTTGTGCTCAAATAATAAACTTATGTGGTAAGTCAATGATTTCAAAATTTAACATGGCTTTAAAATGTAACTTTGTGATGTCTAAATTTAAAAACTTTGACAGTTTTCATTAAGAACATCAAAGAGTTTCTTGATCGAATGCACTCTCTTGTCTGAAAATCAAGATCTTGTCAAAATTTTCAATATCAACTTTTATACTATTATTATTTAGTTGTCATGTTTTGGTTTGGCTCATGATATTGACTTTTTGTCTCCAATTTGGGTTTTGTGTCACACAGATTGCTATTTGTTTCATGTGGTTAAAGGGAAAGATAAGCCATGACTAGAACCGTCGCAAGACCGTCTTGCGCAGAGCTGGCCTTGAGATTTTAGATGCTCTAACCAACTTTTTTATGGTTTTTCGAAAAAAATATTAATCCATCTTACACAATATATAATGTACTATTTTTTCAAGAAAACAGTTCTTGACCACAAGCCTACCCTTAGCCACCCTCCTAACGCAGGATCTGACCTCACGTCTCCTTCTCAATCTATAACCGTTGCGATAGCTATTAGCGGAAGCAACAAAAGCAGGAATGTCGTTAAATGGGCGCTTAAAAAGTTCGGTTCTGAGAAAAATGTGGTTTTTATGTTGATTTACATTCATCCTAAGCTTACTTCTGTGCCTACGCCTTGTAAGTTTCATAAAGATCTCCTCTTAATTCGAGACTTTACGTGATCTTGATGATACTAGTTTTACGTTTCTTTCTTAAGCGGGTAACACCGTGCCTATCTCCGAGGCGCCAGAAGATGTTGCGGCTACTTTTAGACGACAAGTGATGGAAGAGACGAAACAAACTCTTTTTAAACCTTTCAAGAAAATGTGTGAACGCAAAAAGGTTTGTTTCTTTTACTTTCTTGATTCTTCCTAAATTTATAAGATATCTTAATAGCTAAATATCGACAAAGGTTGCGGTAGAACTTCAAGTACTCGAATCAAATAGTGTCGCAGTGGCGATTACTAGAGAGGTTAATCAGAATTCGATCACAAGGCTTGTCATTGGAAGATCATCTCATGCCGGTTTGTATAGGTAAAATTTTCCAAAAACATTATCATTTTTTCGGTTTAATTATGTGTTTTTCAAAATAGCTCTCTCTCTCTCACACTCTTAATGTGTATGAAACCATTCTAGGAATCATGATATTACCGCGAAGATATCAGAGTATGTATCGAACTTATGTACGGTCTATGTTGTCTCAAAAGGAGTCTACATTCTTTCGAAAAACAAACTATCATCAGACACAGAAGGTAATGAAAACATAAGAGACACTACACTTGACAAAACCGATGCCTCGAGCTACTCTTCTAGTTCAGAACCAAAGTCAAGTATGCTTCTTTCATCAATCTTTACGAATAAACCAATGAATAAGTCTAATTTTTTTTCTTCGGTTTTATACTAAGGTGTACATTCTTTAGATGTAATGCCAAATCCATTCGAATCAAAAACTCTGTCCAAGAAGAGACTACAACATCTACCAACAATAGTAAGAGGTGTCTCTGGTCGTATGGAGTCTAGTTCCGCGGAGTCAGATGAAACGATAAGCGTGTCTTCGGATGCCACGGAAGTAATAAGCAAGAATAGTAGCCCAGAGACGTCGCGTACTGCTTTTTGGAATCCTCGGGCAAGAGATTCCGATGAGAGAAAACACGGTATAAGCTCCTCTGTCTCTAGTAACCGCGACTACGGTAATAATGTTACTCATGGTGAAGATTATTACACAAACAAACAAGTAAATTTAGACTCCGAGATTACAAAGCTAAGAGCTGAGCTTAAAGACGCTCAAGAAATGTACGCGGTGGCTCAAGTAGAAACCTTGGCTGCTTCTCGAAAGGTTCGGTTTAATACTCTCTTTACAACTTTTACTTGATGAAACCTTCTTTAGCTATTGGTTTGCGTGTGTGTATGTGTATGTCTTTTCGGTTTTTAGCTAAATGAGCTTAAACTTGAAGAGCTAACACTAAAGAACAACCATATGAAATCGTTGGAAGTAAAAGAAACGCAGACGTTTGAGCAGAAGAGAAGGGAAGAGAGAGAGAGAAGAGAAGCCAAGATAAAAGCCAAAGAGAAGGCGAAGATTCAAGAAAATTCTATTGTGGCTCCTCGTCTTCCTAAGATACAATACCAAGAGTTTACTTGGGAAGAAATTACTACCGCGACTTCATCGTTCTCCCGAGATCTAAAGATTGGAACGGGAGCTTACGGTGACGTTTACAAATGCAATCTTCATCATACAATTGCCGCTGTCAAAGTTTTGCATTCCGTTGAAAGTAATCTATCGAAACAATTTGATCAAGAGGTAATATACCAAAGAAAAATGCTTTTACTTCTTTGAAAAGTTTTCTCCTTTCTTATTTACAAAGCTAAGTTTCGCTCGCCTTTTTAGCTCGAGATATTGAGCAAGATAAGGCATCCACATTTGGTTCTCCTTCTTGGAGCATGCCCCGAGCATGGCGCTCTAGTCTACGAGTACATGGAAAATGGTAGCTTGGATGATAGGTTATTCCAAGTCAACAATAGTCAACCTATACCGTGGTATGTACGGTTTAGAATTGCTTGGGAAGTCGCCTCGGCCCTTGTTTTCCTTCACAAATCGAAACCGACACCGATCATCCACCGTGATCTTAAACCGGGGAACATCTTGCTCGATCGCAACTTTGTGAGCAAAGTAGGAGATGTTGGTCTCTCCACAATGATCCAAGGCGACGCCTCGTCATCTAAATTCACGATGTACAAACAAACAAGCCCCGTGGGAACGCTATGCTACATCGACCCCGAATATCAAAGAACCGGGATGATATCTCCGAAATCGGACGTCTACGCTTTCGGAATGATCATTCTTCAACTTCTTACGGCTCAACCGGCTATAGCACTTACATACACTGTAGAAATAGCGATGGAGAACAACAACGACGACGAGCTAATACAAATTCTTGACCCAAAAGCGGGTAATTGGCCGATTCAAGAAACTCGGAAACTAGCCGCTTTAGCTCTATATTGTACAGAGATTCGCGCTAAAGACAGGCCTGATTTAGAAGATCAGATTCTTCCGGCATTGGAGAGCTTGAAGAAAGTAGCCGATAAAGCAAGAAAATCGCTTTCCGCCGCGTCGAGCCAACCTCCAAGTCATTTCCTATGCCCATTACTTAAGGTAGTAACTTGTTCACTACATCATCTTATTAACTTGAAAAAGAAGTTAGGTTAGTTTGGAGAAGAATGTTGTGAGTCTTGTGACACCATGTTAATTTTTATAGGGCAATTGTTATGAATACCCTTAAAAAAAGTTTTTTTAACATAATTAGCACAAATTTTCGAAAGTTTTACAAATAACATTAAAAGTTTATTTCTCATAAATCTTAAATTTTCAAAATTACACTCAAAACCTTAAAAAAACTATACCTACCCCTTCAAAACTATACCCTAAACACTATATAGCGAACCCAAATGAAAAAAAATTAAAATCTACAAGTGTTAAACCTCGTTTTTTGTATTTATGGTATTTTGTAAACTAGTACTTTTTGATGATATTTTTGTTATAAACATTTTAATGGTATTTTTGTTAAAAAAACTTTGTAATGGTATTTTCAAAACAAAAACTTATTTTCATGGTATTCTAGGCTTTGTCATTGATCTATTTAAGTAGAAGTAACATGTTATGTTTTGTAGGATGTGATGAAAGAGCCATGTGTTGCGGCGGATGGGTACACTTATGACCGACGAGCCATAGAAGAGTGGATGGCGCACCACCGGACTTCACCGGTTACTAATTTACCGTTACCGAACATAAACCTTTTGCCAAACCACGCTCTTACCGCAGCCATTGTCCAATGGAGACGTAGAAACCAGTAATTATCGAACAAAGCGCGCTCCGTTGTGGTGCCTGCCTTTGAAATTGTATAGTGCAGTCATATTTTCTGTGTTTTGTGAGGTTTATTTCATTTGTTATATGGTATTGGTAAATTGGTTTTGTGTTTTACTTTTTTTCCTTTATGGCTACAATAACATAGTACAAGATTTAACGTATTAATACATGATTGCTTGTCTATTGATCAAAAGATATTGAAAGCTTATGGTTCATGTGATTATCCTATCCGTGGTGTGGCTATACTTTAAAGGTTTAAAAGATACAGAAAAAAGAAGTGAAGCAAGATAAAGAAATGATTATTTTGTATTGTTATTTTATGCCTAAAACTAAAAGTGAGAAATGGTATGTTGAAGAATATAAAATAGCCAATATTAAGATATGAAACATGAGGTGAAATGAAACGAAACAAGAATACAATATCCCTCTGTATCAAAATGTTTGATTTTTTAAGATTTTCACAAATATTTAGAAAATAATTAATAAAATATACATTTATAAATAAAATCATTTACTAAATGACACAATTTTCTATATTCATGGATTAAATACAAGGGTGAATTTGCTAAATATACAAATGGTGCGTAAAAATTTGCTAAAATAACAAACATTTAAATTAATTTGCTGAAATAACAAAAAATAAGAGAGATACATATTTTTTCCATTTTTGCCCTTAGATCTATCGATTTCAGCAATAGTTATCTATTTCAATTAAATAAGTAAATTACATGTACACTAATATATATCGATGAATAATAGTTACCTATTTGCATTAAATAAGTAATTAATTTACATGTACAAAAAATATTACCCTTTAAAGCTTAAAACATAAAACATAACTATAAAGATATAACACCTTATTCATTATAGATAACTATTTTAAGGAAAATAGATAATTATTCGTGAGACAATAAACGACTATTTGTAGAATTGTATGTACAATATAACCAACTGTGAAGATATAACAAGTTTGAAGAAGTAAATAAATAGCTATTTTTGAAAATATGTATGAACAAAAGTTTAGAAAAGAAGAATTTGAGATAAAAGAGGGCGAGAAAGATCGAAAACCTAATCCAAATTCCAAAACATCTTACGTAAACCCTAAATTAAAGTATGTTTTGTACATCTTCAATTTATTCTAAAATATATTATTTCAATAATTGTTGTCTTATCATATTTCTACTTACATAAAATAAATTATATGTAGGTATACTCTAAATTAAAGTATGTTTTGTAATATTCTTAATAAATGTGATATATAAACTTAGTGGAATAAAATTGAATATTTGTGTGGACATATATAAAAATAAGATAATGATCAGTTGTCCATTTTTAATTTTTCTTGCTATTCAATAAAAGCTGTTCATATGTGGAATGTAAACCTCTTATATGTGTGATTACTATTTGAGGTAGTGTCATTTTTTATTTTTGGTATATTTTTGTATTGTATTATCGAATTCATGGTTCAAATATCGTGTGGATTACTCTTTGTGTACGAGGTAATCGTGAATCTCATGTTTTTAGTTTGAGAGTATAATCGAATTTTTACTCATTAAAAGTGTATCTTGGTAAAAAAGTGTTTCATAATGTAATTTGTAAGCGTAAAAGTGTTTCATAATGTAATTTGTAAGCGTAAAAGTGTGTTTAGAACTAAAATTCTCTTAAAAGATTGATCTTTTAAATTAAAATTTTTTACATCACCAAAGGCCTGCTTATGGGCCCACTATACATACAATACATACAACGAATATTCGGATCCACCCAATTGGATTTTATCTTTAGGTCCAAACCCAAAGATTCTCTTTAGGGTGTAATTTGACTTTTAATACACGGCACCGTCCAATCCTCTCTTTTAATTTCTCTATTAATCCTTCTTTCGTACGAAAACACAAATTATATTCCCCGTTTAATTAAATAAAATCCCAATTTATTCTTCTTCTTCCTTTACTTTGGATTTCGATCTCCTTTTTCGCCAATTATTCTACAAAACCCTTTCTCTCGCGATTCCTCAATTTCGTCAGATTTCTCGAGAATTTCATTTCGATTCGTAAAGACCCAATTGAATTTTGCAATAAACCCAAAGTTTCTATTTTTTTCCGGCGATTCTCCGATGAGGATTCTCGTGGTGGCTTTCCTCTTCGTTTCCTTCTTCTTCTCCTCCGCCTTTTCCGACGACGAAGCTACCGATCCGTTCCATTCTCCGAAGCTTTCGGTTATCGAGTACCCGTCGGAGAAAACCGGTAATAACGGCGGCGATGATGTCGATTTGCATTGCACGAGCTGGAGATTCGCGGCGGAGACGAACAATCTCTCGCCGTGGAAAACGATTCCGGTGGAATGCGCCGGTTACGTCAGGGAATACGTTATGGGCAAAGGTTACGCCGCGGATCTGGAGAGAGTCTCCGAAGAAGCTTCGATATTCGCTGCCACCGTAGAATTCTCCGGCGACGGCAGAGATATTTGGGTTTTCGACATCGACGAGACTCTCTTGTCGAATCTTCCTTATTACATCGACCATGGCTTTGGGTACAATTGTTTTCTTACAATTCATTGTAATAAAAATCTGATTTTTTTAATTACAACATTTGATGATTTTGATTGAAATATTTGGTAGGCTTGAGGTATTTGATCACATGGAGTTTGATAAATGGGTAGAGAGAGGAGTGGCACCAGCAATAGAACCAAGCTTGAAGCTTTATCAAAGAATCATTGATTTGGGTTACAAAGTTTTCTTGCTCACAGGGAGGAAAGAGAGCCATAGGCTTGTCACCGTCGAAAACCTCGTCAATGCTGGTTTCCAAAACTGGGATAAACTCATTCTAAGGTACAAAACAATGTTGGTTTCTTTGGTTTTTAAGCACACACACACATGTGTTTGATTTTGAAATGTAATCGCGTAGATATCCAGAGGAACAACACAAGATGGCGACGGTATACAAATCGGAGAAGAGAGATGAGATGGTGAGAGAAGGATATAGGATAAGAGGCAATTCGGGTGATCAATGGAGTGATTTGTTGGGTTCTTCAATGTCTCAACGTTCTTTCAAGCTCGCGAATCCAATGTATTATATCCCATGATGAGTGACCTTTTTATTTGTAAATTGTACCATAGAGAAAACATTATTATAAACCGTATATATACTTACCGTTAGGAATCAAAGTGATTTACAAGTTCAATTATAAATGTACTAATGTGATATGATCAAACTGATTTTTAATCTATACTAATAAGATTGAGACTAGACACTGATCTTATTTGTAAGGTTAAAAAAAATAAAAAAAATAAAAATAAAAAATAAAAAAAAATGAAGAAGATGGAAAGTTGTAAGCAAAGAGATCTGAGTCCTAAATCTGGAAGTCTCTGTTCCTTATAGTTGTCTCGATTTTGCTTATTCAGAGAGACGCAACAGATCTTTTAAGACGCTTTGTTGATAATCAAAATCTGAATATATTATTAGTAAGCATAATCTCTTCTTCTTCTTCTTCACAGCTTTTTATTTTTTCGGATTCGGACAAATCCTGTCGGGCTCTTACTGTGTTTTCTTGTCTTTTTTTTTTTCAGAGTCTGAGAAAAAGAAGACAAACCCTAGTTTCTTTATCCAAAGCAATGGACAGAATCAATGGACTTTCTGATGAATTGTTGATTAAGATATTGTCTTATGTTCCTACAAAAATTGCTGTAACAACTAGCATCCTTTCTAAACGATGGCAGTTTCTATGGACGTGGCTTCCTAACATTGAGTACGATGATGAAGACAGTGACATCATTGATATGAGAAAGTATCTTCATTCTATAGACAAGAATCTGCTATTACATAGATCTCCTATCATAGAAAGCTTGCATCTTAGTTTCTATGATGGACCATCTGAAGCCGAATACATCAAACGCTGGGTTGGAATCGCTGTTTCTCGCCGCGTTCGTGAGCTAAGTATCACCCATTATTCAAACAGTGTCGTACTCCCGAGTAGTTTGTATACGAGCAAATCTCTGGTGGCTTTGAAACTTGAAGGATGCTTCGTGGATGTACCTCGAACGGTTTGTCTCCCTTGCTTGAAAACATTGCAACTTCTAAGGGTGACATACTTGAAGGAAGATTCTCTTCGGTTGCTTCTATCATATTGCCATGTTCTTGAAGATCTTGATATTCAAGTAGAAGATGACAACAATGTGAAAGCGTTGGTTGTTATTGTCCCGTCTCTGGAGAGGCTATCCTTACGTATAGATAGCTATTGTTCTTGCGATGATGGGTATGTGATAGCTACTCCTTCTTTGAAGTATTTCAAAGTTGTAGATATCAGAGTCAACGATATCTCATATTTGATTAAGCATATGCCGAAGCTTGAAGAGGCACGTATCTTCGTTGACAAAGATGTCAGAGAGCTTGTCGAAGCAGTCACTTGTGTTAAACGTCTTTCGTTAACATTACATTTCATAAATGGTGAACTGGTAATTTGTTTCAACCTGTATCAAATTCTTGTTCTTCAATCTTATGATATATCACTTAGAAACCATCATTTGTTAATGTGTGGCAGTGTAAGTATCGGGCTGGTATTGTATTTGATCAGCTTGAACATCTCGAGATAAATTCATTAGGCGATGATAATTGGTCTAAGTTAGTTATCCGGTTGCTCAAAGATTCTCCTAAACTGCGAGTCCTCAAGCTCTACGTCAGAGTAAGTTTCTTGGTTCACTCTTTCTTTAATGACTAAAAGCGTGTAATCTTTCTCTCTCTGTTTTTTTTTTATTCTCAGAACGAAGGGTTTGATGATTACAAAAGGATAAAATGGAGCAGTGAACCGAGTTCGGTTCCTAAGTGTTTGTTAGAGAGTCTTGAAACTTTGGAGTTTGAAGGGTACCAAGGAAGACGAGAAGAGAGAGACTTCTTGAGTTTTATCTTCAAACATGGTCGTTGCTTGAAGTCTCCATCAATCTCTTCCGGTGAATATTACCGGAAGTTTTGACTTAAATCTGTTGTTGGATTGCTAGGTTTGTTATATTTTGTTGTTACAAGAATCAGGTATTATAGCTAGATGTAGAAGTTGCTATCAGTTTTTAAAACAAAACCTGTGACGAATTATCGGTGTGGTTAGTTTCTATAATTAGTATGTGTGACTCAAGGCTATTATTTAAGAAGATAAACCAACCTACAGACATATTATCAGTGTAGATGGAGATTCCATACATTGTCTTGTCTATGTGTTTCCTTGTTGTTGTTGTTGAAGCTGGGTTAGACTGGTTTGCAATCCACCTTTTTATAAATGTGTTCAAGAGTCTGTGTTATTCTATTATATTCTATTCTAAATTCTTATATATATATATATATATAATATGTATATTTTAGAGGAATTCACAAAACTACATCCTTTCCTTTACAAAACTCTACCTAATTCAATTTTTTTACATATTTATCCTTTCAAAAATTACCAAAATTAAAATCTATTCATTTGGGTTCGCTAATTAGTGTTTAAGTTATAGTATTAAGGGGTAAGATTGTGTGGTAGGGTTTATTTAGATTTAATTTTGAGTGTTTAGGTGTAGTTTTGTGAGATGTAATTTTGAAATGGTGTAGTTTTGTGAGATATAATTCAAATTGTGTAGTTTTATAATTCTCCCTATATTTTAACATATATTATTTGTGTATATCTTGGAGATTGTTATAGATTATATAAGCCTAGTAGTGTCAAAAGAGATAGACTTTGATAAACTTGTTTCTCAATTAGAGATTTCTCAAACAAAAACTCATATATATATATTACTAGACTTCTTCTCTACTACACAATCCTCTATATATTCATCATGTCCAACAAGGGTACTATGTCTCCTATTGGCTATATGCATTTCAGTTTCCGTGAATGCTCAATTGCCGCAGTTTCCGTTCCCATTCGAACTGAGTCATGGTATGCCAGGAATGTCTGAAATAACAACCAAATGTTTGGCAACGTTGATGAATGTTCCAAGATGCCTTGCAGAGATCGTTCAAACCATAATGACCGGAAAATTTGGAAACATAGGTCCAGCTTGTTGTAACGCTTTTCTGGAAGCAAAAGCCAAGTGCATACCGAAACTTCCGTACGTTCAATCCGTTTTTCCTTCCTATGCTAAAACAACAATGTTCACGGATTGCTAGTCCTCCAACCACATTGTAGGATCTTAAAATTAATTAGTTAATTATGTGATACATTGTTACTGAATAAAATGGGTAAATAGGTAATACCACAATGTTATAGAAAATCATCATAAAGAAGAAATAATAAAGGAGGGTGGGGGATCAAAGTGATTTTGGTGTACATCTTAAGCAAACAAATCCAATATGCTGGTAGAAGTAGATTAGTAGACTTTAAAGAAACAAACACAAAGTATAAAAGAAGATGAAGATGCTACATTGTATTGCTTCTTCTAGAATATACGTTTGAGGTTAGAGCTTATCATGTTTGGTCCATTAGTTTTTCCAACTTTTATCATTTTTATTGCCAGACTATAATAATTATATGTTATGTGATATTGTTCTATAACTTCATCTTAGAGTCAATTTTTAGTTATTAATTTTGTATTTTCCTTATAAAAGAGTTCATTAAATTTTCGTAACTAAACACCGACAAAAAGTACAAAACCATAAGAATCACAAACATAAGACCATCATTATATATGGATTAAGGTGGATTCTAACGTGGGTCCCACCATTTAAAATAAAACCACTTCTTACATCTCTTGTCTAAGAGTTGATTCTTGATTTCTTCGCGGGTCCCACAGACACGTGGCGGCCCGCGATTGGTTCTTTTTTTTTTTTTTTTTTTTAAAAAAATCGAAAAAAATAATAAAAACAAAAAATTTAAAGCCATTTAATGACTTTTACCTATAATGATGCTCTAAATTCCCTTTTGTTTTATCAAAAACATTACTAAAAAATATTTTTTCTTCCAAAATTTAAACATTTTTTATAGTTGTGTCTCGGATATGAAGAAGCCTAGAAGTAGACAGAAGCTTTTTTTGATGTTGGACCCTCATGACAATAAAGACAATTCCACAATATCATTAAAAAAAATAAAAAAAACTAAAGAGTCCACTTGCCACACTTAGTCCAAAACAACAAATTGAATTAAAACAAGTCATAAGAAATGAAAAGAGGATCCTTCCTCTCTCCAACACATGAAGCTAACAAGGAAACATCTCACTTCACTCTTTTTTATATATAACCTCCACATCTCATAACACACAAACAAAACTTCAACTATCATAATCTCATCTAATGGCTTCTTCACAACAACAAGAACAAGACCAATCATCTTTAGATCTCATAACAAAACACCTCCTTACCGATTTCTCTTCCTTTGAGACATTCATCTCAAGCATACACCATTGCACAACCACCACTTCCACTCTTAGCCAACGCAAGCCACCTCTTTCCACCATTGCAATTCCTACTACTACTACTACTACTACTACTACTAATTCACAAGTGTGTCAAGAGGAAGAAGATCAAAGACATTACAGAGGCGTGAGGCGGAGACCGTGGGGTAAGTACGCGGCTGAGATCAGAGACCCGAACAAGAAAGGTGTTCGTGTTTGGTTAGGCACTTTTGACACAGCCGTTGAAGCTGCAAGAGGTTATGACAAGGCTGCTTTTAAATTGAGGGGAAGCAAAGCCATACTTAACTTCCCACTCGAAGCGGGTAAGCACGAAGACATTAGAGACAACAACAACAATAACAATGAGACTTTGCCTTTAAAAGCAAAGAGGAAGAGACAAGTAACAGAGGAAGAAACATATGGAGTGAACCTGAGTAGCTGTAAAGCTGTGAAAAGGGAAGAGAGGGAAGCTCAAGGCGATGCTTGTCCTTTAACACCGTCAAGTTGGATGGGGATTTGGGATGTCATGGACGGTAACGGTATGGGGCTATTTGATGTGCCTCCGTTATCTCCTTATCCATCTCTTGGACACTCTCAAGTCTCTACTCGTGGTTAATCTTGGGATTGTTTATCATCTACAACAAAAGCACAACGAAGAAGTTGTGAAAACACACACACACACAAAGAAGTCAATAATGAGTAATGACAGAGCTTGTTAATCTCTTTAGGGTTGTTTAACGTTTTTCAAGATTCCTCATGGAGCAAATTACCATCTTAGATTTGGTTTGTTTGTAAATACTTTTATATTCATTCCATTCTTCTTAATGCATTTATTTCTACTCTCCCTTAACAAGAGCTCAAGAAGATAAAAAAGATTTCTTATAAAACAAAGAGGAAGTTAAAGAAAACTTACAAAACCGTACGAAACCATGGTCGCGAATCCAAGACTTGTGTCGCTGTCTATAAGGGAAAACACAGACATCCAGATGCACATTGCACAATGATTAGCAACAGCCCCCATTTCAAATCTGATGTAGAATTTCACATAACCTTTATGAACTGAAGCACATAAGACAATAAGGCAACAACTTAAGGAGGTCCTGAACCAACAAACTTGTCTTTGCCAGATCATTATCAATGTCATGGCTGCAAATACAAAATGCCCAAAGACGCATAAAAACCTAAGCCATTCCTTCATCGCCCACTCCACCAGAGCTTCTGCTTTCCGATATATCCGATGCTAGTATCACAACATGCTCACAGTTTACAACATGATAAGATATATATA
Organism: Cochlearia excelsa; assembly: GCA_963556525.1. Classification (NCBI taxonomy): domain Eukaryota; kingdom Viridiplantae; phylum Streptophyta; class Magnoliopsida; order Brassicales; family Brassicaceae; genus Cochlearia; species Cochlearia excelsa. The sequence continues at coordinate 5,148,254 of OY748330.1, forward strand.
ACTATTCCAACTCAGTAAATCAACGGAAACAGCCATTGACAATACCAACTCAATAAGAATTCTTATACGTAGAACGAATATACAGGCACAAAACTTATGTTTCAAGTACGCTATTTTATAGTTTCCATTGCATAATATCAATGAATACATGATACCAAATGAATTGGCCCATAAATGACGTCGTGATACATATATATACGGCCAACTGGAAAACTGTTGCTCACCTATAAGAAACTAGAGTCCTTAGTTACCGTGTCTTAGATTCGCGGGAGATGAAGAATTTTATTGAATTAGGCGTGGAAATGAACTACGATATGCTCTATGACATCTGCTCCTTCTATATGCATAATTTTGTTCTTGACCTGTAAACACCATAACACAAGCTATTATTCATCATGTTTTTACAACAAGGCAAGTAGAGATCAATCTTTAACTAAATGAACCGACACCATATCCGATATTATCGTTCACGCTTATACCGATGGATGTATAAATATCAAGAAAATATGCAATTTAACCCCTAAAGGAGGGAGCAGCAATGAAATGTTATATCTTATTAGGATACATGCGGGATGGAGGGAGAGAGTGAGAGACCTGTATAACACTATGGGCAGCGAATCTCTGCCTGCTACTGTGAAAGCTAACATCGATTTTTTCCCATGAGACAGAGGAGAGGCCTTTGATCATTTCTTCTGCAAGGTTGCAAAGGAACTACGTTATTAAAACTTCACAATGTACATAAAAGTAAGAAAGCAGAAGGCACTACATATGGTAGATCACACATATGAATTATTTGTAGTTCAATAACTTCTTTTACGGGCTAATCTAAAGCACAGAAAATAAGAGGAGCAGGAGTAATAGGTTCTACACAACAGAACTGATAAACGCCTAAACGGGTAGTAACATCATCTGGTGAGACCTGACCTTCTATGTCTTCTAAGTAATTCTCTTCTTTTGTTATGTCCTCAGCATCACATGGCTTGCAGAGTTCTTCGTAAACAATATGTGGATACTTTTCATTCAGAGAATCTTCCCACTGGTAAACAAGGGATTACTCAATTATCAGAGACATATCATATCAAAATATCCACTAAGAGTCAGATACCTTAGGCAGTTCACTGTCACGTCTAATAGATGCCGTTCTCCAGCCAACAATGTCTATACGGATCTAGTAAAGGAACTATAATGGCACATGCTAAAGAACATATAACTACAAGAAACACATAAAGGATACGATCATGGCCCACATTTGAATAAACAACCCGCCTTTTGAAGGCACGCAGAGCAGATCTGCAATAGAGGAAAACGTGTTCTAGCGACAACATCTTTTGAGACATAGTTAAGTGAACAAACTTGTTGTATATGGGGCATGGACATACATGAAATGGCAATCCCCGTTGTCTTCCACCATCCGTCGAAGCAAAGGTGGCTTTCCCTCTTCTTCATCTTTCAAGAACAGGTGCCGACCCGTTCTTTTAAATATCCAGTGGATAATGAGTCCTGCAACTTTCTCAAAGGAGGAAACACCAAAGAGAAACGGAACCTAGAACCAAAGACCAAAGCAGCTTTGTATAAGAAGGTTTGTTTCACGATTTGATTTGACGAAACAACTCACTGCAATAAATGCACTACACAATATGCACATAAACATAGTTAGTTACCTGTCTATTACCCATAGAACCCAAATGTGGTGTAGCTACGGTGACGAAGTTCATAGCCTTTAAGCCACATATTGTGCCTTTGGGAAGGTCTTCACTACTAGTACTGTCGCCTAACGAATATTTCGGATCCTTCTGATTACATGGCTTGTACAGTTTCCCAATTGCATATCTTGCAGCAAGCCCTCCCAAAGAATGAGCAACAAAGGAGATTTTACTGATATTTGGTCTTGTTTCAATAATTTCAAGAACCTGACACACAGAACAATCATGCATTTTTTTCGTTCCGACATTGCTAATATCAACGAACGTAAAGCGATGCTTCTTACCTCAGATGCAAGACGTTCACCCATGACATCCACACCATCTAGAGTAAGGGCAAACGCGTTTTTCTCACTACCTGTTTTAAACAGAGAGAGGTTGCATGAGAATCTTGGAGGAACATATATATATAAGTGTCGGGTTACGGATTGGAGCAAAGAAGTAGAACACTGGTATTAACACAATTAAGTAGCAACAAGATTAGGCAAAGAAACCATAAACTAGCAAAAACTTGTCTTAGTTAGTTCTTACAGTGAACAAATAATTTGTCTGGTAGCATTTTGACGAACATCTCTGCTCCGAATCTCCAATCTTCCGTACTGAACAAATCAACATTAAGAGCTCTCAAACAATTACAGAGAGAGAGAGAGAGAGAGGTTTTGATTGGTACCATCCCATGATGCCATGGACCATAACGACGAGATGATCGGCGGAAGAAGAATCAGAGTTCTTACAGCTATATAAGTCAAGGCTCCCATGGATAGATTCCGAAGAGCAAACATTGTCTTCGTCGTGATTCTCCATAGGATCCGTACAGGTCAACGAAGAAAATCACAAAAACGGGGGGGGGAAGTTTTGCGATTCGAATTCGATAGGATTTTGTGGAGTTTGGGTTCCGAAATCAGGCGAAGATTTTAGGATATGACAATTAGTCCAACTTTGTATTGTATGATGTTTTAAATTTGTTTATTGAATGTCTTGAAATTAATGAATATTATTATTGTATTTGTGGTTGATTTTAAATAGAAGATAATTAAATATGAATAAAATTATATGTTTTGTTATATTTAATCACTTATGATATTATAGAATCCGGATCTTTCCATCGTTTTTATTCGAGCGTAGAATCTGATACACGGATGAGATATTATCCTCTAAATATCTTGTGCTGGTTGAATACCTCTAATCATCAATTCATGTTTGATATATAAGAACTAGGTAAGTACTCACGATATTCATAAATAATATTAAGTAATATTATGGAATAACATGACTTGATCAATTTAAGGCTAAGCATTTAACCCGAGATCCGAAACCCAAAACCGAACCGATCCAAAAAATTCGGTTTGTTCGGGTTTCGGTTCTCATATTATCCTATCGGGTTTAAATATATTCTAACTCAGATTTCCGTTCTAACCCGAACCGACCCGAAAAATTAGGTTTGGTTCGGTTTCGATTCTCATATTATCCTATCAGATTTTAATATTTTTTAACTCGGGTTTCCGTTCTAACCTGAATAGACCTGAGTCCCGAATTGTACTCGAATAGACCTGAATATACAAATGTTATAGTTTTAATAAAGTAATTTGGATTTTAGTAGGCTATTTCAATTTTTTGTAGGTTGTATGAATAAGCCGAACTAAAATCCGAACCGAACCCTAATTATCGGAAATAAGACCCAAAATTCTTACTAAAAATATAAAAAACCCGAAAATTTGTACAAAAAACTCGAACCGAATAATATTTAGTACCATGTTAGGTTTTGTTAAAATTATGAAACTAAGCCTGAATCCGAATGGATTCGAACCGAAAAGAACCGTATTTGTAAATAACTCGAACGAATCTTATATCATCTAACCTGAAAAATTCGAACTCAAATGAGCCCGACCTAAACTTGGCATGAAAACTAAATGCTTAGGCTCCAATCCAGTAATCAAAATCTCCGATACCCGTTGGTCAATTTATGAGGCATGTATCTATGAAAGATCAAGTATCGAAAGTCAAAATAATTAATCAAACTTTGCACGCCTATTCAAAAAAAAAGATCTTCATTATGCATAAACTGGTAAATGAAGGCGCAATCCATTTACCGAAATTCGCAGGCCAATTAGACGAAGACCCGCTTTAATGATTTTGTATGTGATAAAATTTTATTTATAATAGAAGAATTCTGATTTTGTTTCTTGCTGTTTTCAATGTGGGAGAAATTTAATTCTTAAAAGTTTTATATGTGGACCTGAATTTTTTGGACCAAAATTATAGAATTCGTCGAACCAAAATTATTCAAAAATATAAGGACTAAAACATTAAAAAATATCATAGAAACTCTCACGTCGCGACACATAACCGTTTTGTCTTCTCTATAGTATAGATAAGACTTCATTTAAAATGATTGATGAAAAAGTTTTAAATCAATTTCATGTGTAAATGATCACAAACAAAATTCAACCTCATATACATATAACGCATGCTTTACGATCATCTTCTTCTTATTATTTCTTTAATATCTCGTCATCTTTCAAATAAATCGGTAATATTGTTCTGTTTTCTATTACGTCTACATTTTCTGTCTTGGCATGTGAGAATTTTACGATTAAAAGACTATTATCCCAACCAATTAATTATTCGTTTTTATGTTTTACTTAACAATTAAAACTAGTTTATACTATTTTCATGAATCTAAATATTTGTAACCAACAAAAAAATGTGTTGACAATAGAAAGAAAAAGTTGATGGTCAAAAGTATCAATTGTATAAACTAGTTAAGTTCAGGCTTATCATTTAAAATCATTAATTAAAATAACAATAGATTTCAAATTCTATTAATATAGATTTTTGTAATTACTAAAACCAATAACATTAAATTTATATTTTTTAAAATTTTTTCCAATTAATGCTATTTTAAATAGAAAAACAAAATGATACTTAGATTTAGAAAAGTTAATTGAAATCCAATATTGAAAATTCATTAAAATAATTAAACGAAAAAAATAATTAAAAATAATAAGGAGATGACTCAGTGGTGGCTAATTAAATTAGGTTCGATTCTGCCAGCAATTATCTTCAGCTTAAATCAGAAGAGGGAGCTGTATATCCTCATTGTCATCTCCAAATGTACACTCAATAAAAAAAATTCTAAAATATATTTGAAAAATCAAATCAATTTTACGAGAAAAACAAAATAATAAAAAATAATAATGAAGGCTCAGATCAGCGGGAGAATCGACACATAAACGAATCTTCCAATTTTCTTTGAAAAAAGGAAGAAACGACTCATTCCGGTCTGTTGAGCTTGAATATTCCGAGTCATCACTGCCTTACTAATTATTTTTCTCAAAATACAATTTTATAGAGAAAACTAAAGACGACGATTATAAAACAGTTAAAAGCCTTGGAGATTATAGAGAGAAAAAGAATCATAGACGCTACTACTTTTGTTTGAGACGTTTATTCTGAAATCAGGTGTGTACTTATTTATATAGGGAACCTGTAATTAGGGTTTTATTAGTCTGTCTTCCGTAGAGTTTCTGTATAGGCCCGTTAACGGCCCACTAATTTGTGGGTATGTTTTTCTTTGGTTTAGCTTCGATTGGATTTATTTTGGTTAAACTCTTTTGTGGTTTGATTTGTTTTGGTTTGATTAGGTTTATTTTGATTCACCACGGGTTTATGTTTTATGTTATATATTTGATTTAAAAATTTTGAATATTATTTTATCTTTGTTGTTTATACAAAATAGGATCAATTAATATTGTTGAAATGAGATTTTTTTAATTACTATTTAATATTTTTATTATATACTTTGTATAACAAAATTTTAATATAATTTGTAAGTTGATTATACCAAATTATTATAATTTATTATTTATTTGGAAAAAATCTGGATTTAAAATACAAACCGAAACCTAATCGAAATAAACAAATCAAACTATGTGATTTACCCAAATTTATTTAAAATTATAATTATTTTGAATAGGTAATATACTCAAAGAAGTTCCATTCCAAATGTATTGTTGTAGTAAACCCATCCTTATTTATTTTTATTTTTGATATAAAAAAACAAATCAAAAAATCAAAAACCCATCCTTATTCTTCTTTGCCATGTTTTGCTTTTGTATATTTGTACTATTCTATCAATATACTCAAAGAAGTGATCACTAGATTCAAACATAAAACTTAAAAATCGTAACAACTGTGGAGGAGGTCATTCTCAATAGAAAGCTTTCGTGAATTTATGATAATTCAAAATGTCTCATCAACTATTGTACACAAATCTAAAAACACAACTCTCTCCCTTTTGTTTCCTCTTCTTTCTTCTGCCACAATATTCTTCAACCCATCTCTGCTAATTGAAGTAACTGCCTTGCCCTATGAACCGCCTTGCCTGAATCAAATCAGTATGGTCTGTAGCGCATTGGCCGTCTGAACCTGGGAACTCTCCTGCACAAACCCCATTAAATCATTAACTACTAATAATGTAAACACAAGTTCAAACAAATGGATTCTTTTCATAATACTCTTTAGTTATCAAAGTCGACAAATTAGAACGTACCCATAAGCAAATGGAGGATAATATGGAGGCATGAATCCCCTCATGGGTCTAAAGGGACGTCTTCCTCGAAACAGCTTCATTCCGGGGACATTAGTTCTCTTTGCAGATACCTGAAACAAAAAAGTTTCTTCTAAATGACATGTCTTTTTTTAGAATATGTCAAGACATTATAGACTCTTTGAACGAGTCTGCAACCTTTATCTGACGACCATGGAGTTCTGACTCGTTGAGGATAAGAGAGTTCTGAACAGCTTCTACTTCAACAAACTCGACGTATGCAAAACCTTTAGGCTGACCAAACTTATCTGTCAGGATCGTTACCCTATTGACTGTTCCGCAGGACTGAAAATGCTGTTGTAGTTCCTCTGGTGTACACGCATAGTCCACCTAACAGTATACACAAGAGAGAAAGACACATCATAAACAAGAGGATAGAGATAAGGTTCCATGTCTTTAGAAGATGAGTCGTGTAACAATTACTAGAGACAAAGAAATAAATACAAAGCAGCCTCCAAATTTCGTTGGTTCTTTGAGAGAGTGATACAAACATACAAATGAGAAAACATGTGGAAAACCAATGGTGGAAGAGCCTCACATTGCCAACATATATCGAACGCGAATCAACTTCTTCCTTCTCAGCTGAACTAATATCACTTGAACCGTCTTCATTGATATGCAACAACAACAACAAAATAACATTACTCTATTAGTTAAGGCATTCTTGCACCAAACACACACAAAACCACTAATGTTCTCATGAGAGTTCTAAACCCTAAACACAGACAGTGCAACGCGTAAGCATCACCAAAAGCAACATCCTCTTTCACAAGTCAAACTTCTAAACCCTAATCTGAAAAATCATGAAGCTGAAGATTCTAGCATAAGCCAAACTAAAGATATGCAACAACAACAACAAAACCGCTAATGTTGTATTGAGGGATTCTTCGGTTTTACTTAAAATCGTTCCCAATGCGTAAAGGCAACATCCTCCATTCATCATTAAGCAAGAATAACTTATAAATAAACCCTAATCTGTAAAATCCTGAAGCTAAAGATTCTGATCTAATGAATCAGCAGAAGTAAAGCTATGAACAAACCTTGAGCAGAGCCCATTTCTTTCTCAGCTTTGGCTTGCATTTCACGCAAAGCCGCGGCTTCTTCCTCGATCTCCTTGATTCGTTTCTTCATATCCTCTAAATCCTATTTCAACAAACACCATAACAGCAAAAATAAACACAGTAATGAAACAATGAAAGGGGCTATTACATAGAAAAGTAAAAAGACGGATCGAAGATAACACGAAATACCTTAGATCCAGAGCCAGGTTCAAGCTCCTCATCTCCGGCGGCGGCGGCGGCGGCGGCGGTTTCGTGTCCACCACCGTGTTCTTCGTACTCCTCCGTATCCATCTCTCCTTCTTCGTCTGAGTTCTCCCCACCGTAAACCTCGTGCTCGTGCTCTTGGTCTTGCTCGTCGTGAAGCGGCATCTCTCTTATCTCTCTCTCTTACTCGGCGACTGTCGTTGAAGCGAGAAACTAACAATGTTACGGAAAATTTTAGGGATTGAAATCGGGGAAGAAAAGGAAAATGGGTTGTTTAATAATTATAGCTATCCAAAAGGGCTTATATTGCAATTATAAAATATGACGTGTAAAGTAGGTCCTACATTATTTTGAAATGGCCCTACATATGATGACGTGGCATATAGACTTTTCCAAACTCTTCCCGTTTCGTTGGACTAGTTTTGCATATAGCGTTTCTCTAATGGAAACCTCCAAAATTTTATTTTACGCAATTCATGTAAATTATATACATACTTAAGTTTATTTTCAAAATTAACTTTTTTAAAAACTAATATTAGATATGTGATGTATTCATCCTCTTGGAATGCACTGGCGCAAGATCCATAATGTTTGATTCATAAAAATAATTTAAAGGGCTTTAACAATATATGATGTGAATTTGTTTTGAGATTTCCTTCATAAAAAACTGGTCTAGCTGTCTCATCATTTTGACAAGCTCTATAATTTTGATATGCGCCTTCTTCTTTTATTGACATTTGTCATATTTTCAAACAAGAATTATTTTATTATATTTATTTAAGAGAAATTCACAAAACTACACAATTTAAATCATTCCTTCACAAAATTACACTTAATTCAATTTTTTCCTACTTTTACACCGGTTTCAAATTTTAAAAGGTTCAATTATGCTATAAAAATTACCAAAATTAAACTATTTTCATTTGGGTTCACTAATTAGTGTTTAGGGTATAATATTGAAGGTGTAGGGTTTTGTGGGTAAGGCTAATTTCGATTTAATATTTAGTAATTAGGTGTAGTTTTGTGAAGTGATTTTAAAAATGTGTAGTTTTGTGAAATGCAATTTAAAAGGTGTAGTTTTGTAATTCTCCCTTTATTTAATTGTTATATTTAAGATGAAAACATCATGTTATAATTTTTGTATAACTCTAAAACAATATTTTTTTAACAAACCATATATTTCTAATTTGATAAATATCAATTTTTAATAAAACATAAATTTTGTTTATCAAGTTCTAACAACTTGACATGCTCGATTTAACTAATATTATACTTAAATAATTGTAATACTTAAATATATATGCATCATTTTTGTAATACTAACAACTTGCATATATTTTTATAACTCTAAACCAATATTTATTTAACAATCCATATATGTATTTTTTTCATAAACATCATGAACTTAAACCCACATAAGTATATCATAATTTTTTACTTATTTGAAATTAATTCTATTGAAAAACATGATGCACTTAAATACACATATTTATCAAAAATGGTAAAGAATTAATTATATTGAAGATATCAAGTCTACAAAATATCTCATACATTTTGTCATTCAACAAAATTAAATTGTAATCAATTTTTTGATATAATGGTGACAATTATGTTGAGAATAAATTCTCATTATTTCACTTCATAACTCTTACGTAAATGAGACTATATAAGAAAGTTATATTTTTCTCATTTTGACATACATTGAAACATAGAAACAAAACTAAAAGAAATTATATTTTTCACATGTTCTTTTCTATTTTTTCTTTATTTGTTCTATTTTTAATTTGTGTTCTCGAGAGCAAAACACAAAAAAATTCAAATGTTTATGATTTTAGGTACGTCAAAAAAGCGTTATATTATGGGGCGTTTCAAAAATTAAAAAAAAGGTTTTGTGTTCGTAAATACATGTTATTTTCTAATTCTTGTATTAGTATCACGCAAACAAATAATTTAAATATTATATTTTACGAATATTAATTAGTTCATGTGTTGTAAAAATTGCGTTAGTATAGTATTTTTCTCTTTAAGTTTTTTTAAAAAGTGTTTAGAGGTTAATAATCTTCTCTTTTGAAGGCATTTTATTGTTTCTCAAGATGTTAACTCATTCAATTTTTTGTGAAAATTTTGTTGTTCAAAGGTTGAAACGTTTATGATAGTTCAAAGGTCGAAAAGTTTATGATGGTTCAAAGGTCGAAAAGCTTATGATTTTATAAATGTGTAATATATTAAAAAAATTCTACATTGTTAAATATAATAACCAATACTAATAACTTATACTTTTGCAAAGAATAATAATAATAAATATTTACATAATTATAATTTTCTAAGAATGTTTTTTATACATATGTTAGCTAAAAAGAATTTTCCAAAAAAAAAAAAAAAAGAAACAAAAAGTGTAATGAAAATTTGAAAACATTTGATTAATCAATTTAAAATAAATTATGTTTATCCATTAAAAGTCAGTTATTGTACAACTATATACTTTTATATCACTATATAGCACAATGCGCGGGTCTTTTCCTAGTTTTCTTATATTTGATTGTAAATAAAAATGCTACTTTGTTGAAAAAAAGAATTATTATTAGTTCCTTGTTTCTTCATTATTCCAATCCCTAAGACATTATTTGTGAACTGATTTTCACAAAAATGCTTAGGTGTCAGCACCACATTCAATTTCAGCAAAAGAATGATGACATGGCATTCACAAATAAATATAAATCAAATGGGCCGAGAATTTTTAAGCTTTGGGCCGAGAATTTATATACGTATAATTTTTTTTACATTTTTACATTTGCATGACGCGAGAAGTTACCTAGATAAAAATGTAAAAAATTAATTTTTCACAATGATAAAAGTTTAATAAAAAAAATCAGGATTCTCTAATAAATCAATAAAATAAAGTTATTAATATTCTTTTTATTTTGATTACCAACATAGAACTCTTGCATGATTTAAGTAAATTTATGAAGATCCAAAAATAGTCCTTTAACAAAAAAATTGTTAGAAAATATAACTCTTTAACACAAACGTTTTCGTTTGATAATATTCCTTTAACGAAGCAATCAAACATATTTCTTTCGAATTTATGAAGATCCAAAAAAAAGTAGGGTCCCTATTTGTTTAAATTATATTCAAATAATGTTTGTCAAAAAGAACTAAAAGATCGTATAATATATTCTCATGTTATAAATAATAGAGGAATTCACAAAACTATTATCCTTTCCTTTACAAAACTCTACCTAATCAATTTTTTTTACATAATTACACCCTTTCAAAATTTTAAAAGGTTGATTTACCTTTTAAAACTTCACCAAAATTAAAAAAAATTATTTGGGTTCGCTAATTAGTGTTTAGGGTATAGTGATTAAAGGGGTAGGGTTGTATGGGTGAGCTTAATTTTGATATAATTTTATGTGTTTAGGTGTAGTTTTGTGAAGAAATTTTTAAAAGGTGTAGTTTTGTGAAATGTAATTCAAAAGATGTAGTTTTGTAATTCTCCCTAAATAATATTTATCAAAAAGATTTTTAACATACAAAGATATTTTAAGTTAGGATGTAACTTTTAATTAGACAATAAAGCAATTTTCGTAATAACTTTTACTAAAAATAATATCCATATGTTTGTTAGGAAAAAATCATATTTGATATGATTTTCCAAATTATTATACGTTAATTAAGGGAGTTTTGCGAACAAAGTTTATTGCCAAATATTTAGTTTATAGAGCCGAATTAGGTAAAAACATATTCACGAACCATATAAAATTGTGGGGAATTACAAAAATACACCATCCAAATCCTTATTTACCTAATTTATCAAAATTATTTTCTTTTATACTCAATGGCATAATGTGTAATATTAAGTGATTTTTTGGACATGTTCAAATTACTACTTCAAAAATAATAATATAGATAAGAAGATATACATTTATTTGATGTGATCGTATAATTCATAGATTATATTTTTCATAAAGATTATGATAATTTAATTTTCAACTTTTTCTATTTTCGAAAATTTCCATATAAATTTGGTCTTATTTCTCCTATAATCTAGGAGTTATCATATATAGTATTAAAAATACTATATGGAGTACTTCTAACAAAGGTTTTCGAGATTTTGGAAATATACTAATAACAAAGATTTTCGAGATTTTGAGAAAATACTATAACAAAGATTTTCGAGATTTTGAAAAAAATATTGTTTAAATTATACAAAATTATAATATTGCCCATGATACGAAAGTCTCGAGATAATAGTTGTAGTTCCTCGATCAAGTCTATATTGAAAACTAACATGGTTACGAGTAGACTAATTCACGACAAAAAATTACACTTTAAAACTAAATTTAATTTAGTAAATAAAAAAATAGTATAAATTTTATAACCGAAACAAAAAATAAATCAAATTGTAAATATTATTATAATAAACTTTAAACCTCATTATCATGGTTACGAGTAGACTAATTCGCATTGTCACTGTCTTTTAACCTAAAAATCATTAGTATTAATAATGATTTTTTAACCTAAAAACTCGCGGCTTGTGCTTCCTCTCAATCATTAGTATTAATGATTTTTTAACCTAAAGATTTATATAAAAGGTGTACCTTCCTCTCAATCATTACTCACTTCTTAAAAAATATGTTTTTTCTTATACGAGCTTACAAAAAATAAAGGGGAGATAAGAAATTACAACAAACTATTTCACAAAAACAAGTTACACTTTAAAATTAAATATAATTTAGTAATTAGTAAATAAGAACAAAGTAAGAAAATTATAACCAAAAAAAATAATTAAATCAAATTATAAATATTTTTATACAATTATCCACCTCTACGTAATTATTTTCAAAATTTCTTCATCGCGAGAAGTAACCTAGTTAACTCTAAATTCAAAGATCTAAATTCAAAGGTAAAGTTGTACATAACTATGTTCTCCTACAATTTGGTTGGAGAAGCAGCAATTTGAGATCATTGTTGCTTTAGCCTTTAGCATAAGAGGAAATTACGGATTTGATGAAAGATTTGTTAAATGCTAGTGTAAAAAATGTGAAAAGTGAAAAATGTGTAAATATCAAAGAAAGATATGTTCCAAGTATATGCTAGTAGTGATTGTAAAATGCTTTATACATGGATTCTTAAGTATACGATTTTTTGTTTGATAATGTTTATGATGTATTCTTAGTTGTGTATATATGGATTCAGTTCTATATAAGTTATGTATTCATCATCACCATGGAAAACACTATCATAAGTAACATTGAGATCTAAATAATAAAGATAAATTGATTCATAAGATATAAAAGAATATGGGTAATCGCATCTCCAATCGAGTACGTGAGCGTATTCACTCCGAGTTGGGTATCCAACACCGACGACGCGACTTAGTTTAATTTTCAAAAGATGTCAAAAAATATATAAAAGAATAAAGAGTTCATTAAGCAAAGATGAAAATACTTAAGAATTTTAAAGAATATCTATTACATAATTTTTTTTATTGGAACTTAGTGAAAGAGGAAGTGGCCTTGGTCTAGTGGCAGTCATAAGTCCACTGAAGGCAGGTAGCACCACCCCACCCGGGATCGATTCCCCGCGCCTACGATAGTGTAGGTTTGGCTAATGGGCCGGCCATTTGTGGCCCAAATGTTGACAAAAAAAAAAAAAAAAAACTTAGTGAAATATAAGAAAGACAACATTATCGTTATTATTATTAGATCTTTGTCTCGTTGTCCTATAACATTAATTATGAGATTAACACAAATTTGAAAAATAAATTATTACTTGAAACTAATTTTCAATTCTACAATGTAACCGGAGGACCAGCAGTTTTAGAGCATTGTTGCTTTAGCATAGGAGGGAAAAACGGATTAAATGGAAGGTTTTGCGAGCAGTTCGCCTCGGCGTCTAAGAAAGCTTTACAACAAGCGGGACCAATGCTACCAAATTTACCCGTCATTATGGATTGTCTGATCTCTGCAAAGCATCCCGGCATATCCATCAAAGTTGACCAACATTTAGTTATGCCGGGAATCCCTGGCATACCGGGACTTGGTTGAAACGGAAATGGGAATCCTGGCATCCCAGGGCTCGGTTGAAATGGGAGCGGAAATCCTGGAATGCCAGGACTTGGTTGAAATGGAAGCGGAAACGGAAACTGCGGTAGTTGAGCATTTACGGATATCGAGATACAAATAGTCATTAGTAGAAAAATCACACTCTTGATAGACATGATGAATAATATAGGAGATAATGCAAACAAGAGGAAGAGAAAAGTTAGAAGTCCAATATATGATGTGTTAAAAGATGTACAATTTATAAGAGAATGGTGTAGTGCTTGGTGAAATATATTTGAATTACCTTATATTCAATGGTCGATTTTAAAAGTTGGAAAGAAAATAAAAACAGTCAAAAACGTAGGATCACGTAGTAATGAAAAAGATTGGATTTGATGACATTAATTAATCATTTTGACCATTTTTTGTATTTGTTCATTGTGCTATACGGTCAATAAATAACCATTTTGTTTATGAACACTCCCTTTTATCCCTTTGATTTGACTCGTATTGTATTTTATTTTGGTTTGATTGACTTGAGAAGTTTACAATAGATAATAATATCATATAAAAACTAGATGAGTTAAATATGAATGTACAAAATATGTCGTTTTGCTAATGCCAAAATAATTGTTTTGTTACGAAACACTAGATTATGATCCCATGCTAGCGTGAAATTTTATTCATAATAAACTTAGTAATTTTTTCAATATTTTAAATTATATATTTTATTTTTTCTTATTTACAAAACGACATATTTTGTACCTTCATATTTTATTGTGTCATTTTTTGTTGAGGAATTCACATAACTACACCCTTTCAACCCCTCATTCACAAAACTACACCTAATTTAATTATTTCACATATTTACACTTTTTCAAAATTTTAAAAGCTTGATTTACCCTTTTAAAAATTACCAAAATTAAAAAAATTTCATTTGGATTCGCTAATTAGTGTTTAGGGTATAGTATTAAGGGGGTAAGATTGTGTGGGTAGGGTTTATTTGGATTTAATTTTGAGTGTTAAGGTGTAGTTTTGTGAAGTATTTTTGAAATGGTGTAGTTTTGTGAAATGTAATTCAAATATAATTATACCCTAAACACTAATTAGCGAACCCAAATGAAAAGATTTTAATTTTGGTAATTTTTTTAAAGGATAAATCAAGCTTTTAAAATTTTGAAAGGGTGTAAATTTGTGAAAATATTGAATTAGGTGTAGTTTTGTGAAGGGAAGGTTGAAAGGGTGTAGTTTTGTGAATTTCTCATGTTATTATCCTATAATGTTGTTGGAGGACTAGCAATCCGGAAACAATGTTGTTTTAGCGTGGGAAGGTAAAACGGATGGAATCGAAGTCTCCGTGTGCACTTAGCTTCTGCTTCTAGAAAAGCTTTATGGACCTTAGCCCAGAGCCGCCGTGCTGAAAATTTACAATCATTAAAATGTGTCATTCATAATTTACTACTAACATTTTAGTTATTTACAAATTCATTCATCATTCAACAAAAAAAAAAGAGATAAACTAAATTAAAAGTTATAAACATTTAGCAAATAAAAACAAAAACTAGTTCTACCAATTTTAAAAACCTCCAAACCAATTTTATCAAATTTATTAGTAGATTAGCCAAGCCACGTAAGCCCAGTCGAAGCCCATTAGGCCCAATCTAAGTAGACGACCAGTGAGAGGATGAAGAAGATGGAAGATCACCACTCTTAAACCTAAGTTGCAAGCACGAGAGTACCTATACGAGTGGTTGATTTTCTCCTCTTTGATTAATCAAAAATCTGAGTATTCATATGCACAATCTTATCTTTTTTTATGCTGAACTTCCAACAGGTTTTTTTTGGTTCTAGGGTTTATATATTTTTGAAATATCACCACCGTTAAACCTAATGTCTCACTGAGTAGTTTCTCACTTGTTACTTCTTTGTTGTCTGATTCAGACAAGGATCATTGTTTTTTTGTTCTTTTTTTTTTTTGCAGGGTTTGAGAAAAGAAGACTAAACTCATTATTTCCACTAAGATATGGATATAATCAATGGATTACCCGATGAGTTGTTGATTAAGATACTATCTTTTGTTCCTACAAAAGTTGCTATATCAACTAGCATTTTGTCTAAGAGATGGAAGTTTCTTTGGATGTGGCTTCCTAACCTTGAGTACCGTGATTACGAGGCAATTTCACAAGTGAGTTTTCGTGATTTCATCGACAAGAATCTGCCATCACATAGATCTCCTATCATAGAAAGCTTGCTTCTTGAAATTTCCGATGACTCATTTCGACCCGAGTATATCAAACGGTGGATTGGCATCGCTGTTTCTCGCCGTGTCCGTGAGCTAAGTATCGATTATTCTTCTTTCAATTTGTTACCGCCGAGTAGTTTGTATACGAGCAAATCTCTGGTGACTTTGAAACTTGATGGAAAGAGTATTACTGTGGATGTTCCTCGAACGGTTTGTCTCCCTTGCTTGAAAACATTGCAACTTCTAAGGGTGACATACTTGAAGGAAGATTCGCTTCGGTTGCTTCTATCATATTGCCATGTTCTTGAAGATCTTGATATTAAAGTAGAAGATGACAACAATGTGAAAGTGTTGGTTGTTATTGCCCCGTCTCTGCAGAGGCTATCCTTAACTATAGAAAGTTGTTGGTCTTCTGGTGATGGGTATGTGATTGATACTCCGTCTTTAAAGTGTCTCAAAGTTCTAGATGAAAGATACGATATCTCATATTTGATAAAGCATATGCCAAATCTTGAAGAGGCAAATATATGGGTTGACAAAGATATCGGAGAGCTTGTCGAAGCAATCACTTGTGTTAAACGTCTTTCATTAACAATACATGTCATAGATGATGAACTGGTAATTTGTTTCAACATGTGTCAAATTGTTGTTCTTCAATCAATCTTATGAAATATCACTTGGAAACAATCATTTGTTAATGTGTGTGCAGTGTAAGTACCGTTCTGGTATAGTATTTGATCAGCTTGAAGTTCTGGAGATATGTTCATTAGGCTATGATAATTGGTCTAAGTTAGTTATCCGGTTCCTCAAAGACTCTCCTAAACTGCGAATCCTCAAGCTCTACGTCAGTGTAAGTTTCTTGGTTCACTCTTTCTTTTAGTACTATATATAAAAGCATGTAATCTTTCTCTTTTTTTTTTTTTATTCTCAGAACGAAGGGTTTGATGATTACAAAGGGATAACATGGAGCGATGAACCGAGTTCGGTTCCTATATGTTTGATAGAGAGTCTTGAAACTTTGGAGTTTGAAGGGTATGAAGGAAGACCGGAAGAGAGAGATTTCTTGAGTTTTATCTTCAAACATGCTCGTTTCTTGAAGTCTCCATCAATCTATTCCGATGAATATTAACGTAGGTTTTGACTTAATCGGTTGTTTCATGTTCTGGTATTGATGTTAGAGCATCTCCAATGGTTAAGCACCAATAGAGAGTGGTTAACCTTTTTTTAATAAAATTTAATGTTTAAGTAACTTTTTGTAAGATTAAATTTTTTGTTGTCTCCAAAGGTTAAGCAACTCTTGGTGTTTTAAAAAAAAAAATTTATTTCATTTCAAAAATTTTATTTCAATTAATAAATTATATTTTAAATTATATTTTACATTTAGATTAAACAATTTTAAATTCTTAAATTTTTTAATTATTTTAAACATTATATTTTTCATATCACAAATAATAATTAAAGATGAAACATACATGAAATACATTGCATACAAGGAATTTTTTTTTTAATTCCACCCAATCACAAATTGACACATTAGGTTGCTTAAAAAAAGTTTAAATTGCTTGTATAAGCAACAATGCTTACAATTAAACCATTATTCATTTAATTAATTCTCCTAAAATTACTAAGCACCCTTCCAAACACCCCTTAAACAACACTAATGGAGTTGTTCTAAGACCGATGTATTTAGCTAGATGTAGAAGTTGCTATCGATTTTTAAAAAAGAACTTGTCACTTGTTATTAAGTGGTTAGTTTCTCTTTATTATGATTTGTCTAGGGAAATGGTTATTGTGAAATGGTTATTACAACATGAGCAAACTCAATAATTGTGAATAAATTGCTTTATTAATTAAATTAAAATTACAAAAACATTATGATAAAAGAATTAGGAAACAGTGGGCTTGCCAAGACGAGTACCACTATTGATGGCGGTGTTGATGGTGAGCTTAAGCCCAATAAGATCCGCCCCAATTGAGAAGTAAGTCAACGCGATCGAAGTCAACCCTCAAACCCAAAGCCCACGAAGGAAGCAAGCTCGATCAGGCGGCCCATCAAGCCCGTTAAAGGTACAACCCGACAAATTGACGTCGGTACGGACTGACAGTTCACGGAATAGGTCGTCGCGGAGACCGTACGATCTAGCGCCAGAAGACACGCCATCTTGTTTTCCGCGCGAGGACTAGTCCTACCGTACGGACCGAGCGTGCTAAGAACGCGCCAAGAAGCTCACTGTAAATAGAGAGCTCCTATTCAGAACAAAGGGGACATTTTTCCTAGAGAGAAAACTACAGAAAGAAAATATTGATTGTATTTAGTCTATCTTTTAGCTCGTTCCTCCATTCCTTAGCTCGATATTTAACTACTAATAAAATTTGGAACCATATTGTAAAAGCGTTGGTTGTTATTGTCCTTGTGATTATAAGTATGTGATATATACTCCTTCTTTGAAGTATTTCAATGTTGAGGATGAGAAAGAGAGTGATATCTCATATTTTATTAAGCATATGCCAATGCTTGAAGAGACACATATCTTTGTCTATGTTGACAAAGATATAAGAGAGCTTCTCGAAGCAATCACTTGTGTGAAACGTCTTTTATTAACAATTCTTTTCCACAATGATGAAGAGGTAGTTTTTGTTTCAATGTATATCAATTTTGTGTATCTTCTATCGTATGATTATATAACTTAGAAACAATCCTTTTGTCATGTGTGGCAGAATAAATACCGTGCTGGTATTGTATTTGATCAGCTTGAACATCTCAAGATTTTTACACGGTATCTTAGGGAAGTCATTCTTAAAATAAAATAAAAAAATAAAAAGAATCAATCGTGGGCCGCCATGTGTCTGTGGACCCTACGATCAAGGCTAAAACCGGATCTGAAATAAGAGCACAAAAAGTTTGGCTTTCACTTTTAGCCGGACCCCACCTCCTAAGAAACCCGTAAAAGCTCCCATTAATTATGCTTTCACTCTTAAATTGCAATTACAGTTAAAAAGATTATAAGAACCAAACTTTTAACTTAAAAACTAACAAAAAAAAGTTTGTGACATAGTGTTACATTCCTCCTATGTGGTCTAGTGATGATGAGTCATGAGGAGACCTGTGATTAGGCAAACCCAAATATCTTTCTACAGACGGTGAATGTCTGTAAACTCTTTGTAATCCCATCGGTATTTGTTGCTGCCCATGTGTCGGAGGAGAGTATAGCCGAGGAGGTCTCCCTCCGTGAACCGGAGAATAAGTACTCGGAAGCAGATGTTGTTCATATGCAGATAAATTTCTACCTAAACCACCAGGTGGAACCATATATTCAGGTGATCTCCCGATACTTGACCGGTGAGGAAAAGCTGATGACGGGCCGAGGTAACTACTCACGAGAGCTGATATCTCGTCTCTGTCTTCTTCTCTATGACTAGGAAAGGCTCGATCGTGGTAGATAGGGTAATAAGACGAAGAAGAAGACGCTGCTGCTGGTAGCGGCATTTCCATGGCAGAGAGCCGCGGACGTTTCATCTGTTGGTTATACAATCTCTTTGCGAGTTCTGCTTCTTCCATTAAACTGATGGATCTTGCTTTCTCTTCCTCCATTAAACCGATGGATCTTGCTTTCTCTTTCATCTCTTTGTCGAGCTGAAGAATGTCTTTCTCAAGCTTAACCATTTGTTCTTTGATCTGCCACCCGGGTACTTCTTTCGCAGGGTCTAGCTTGTGTGCCTCCAGAGACTTCATCACTGAAGATAACGCGGATAACTGCTTTTCGTTTGCCTCTTTCTGTTTGAGAAAACAAAAGCAAACAACTGTCAGATTCATATAAGGATGAAAAAGAGTTCATGTTGGTATATATGATGTGAGTGGAAAGGAATCTGTACAAATGCAATCGGCGAGTGGGCTTTTCGCTTTGCCCTCTCGAATGACTCCTTCTTCATCCTCAAGAATGCTGTTAGAACTGTAGAAGCTGAAAACTTATCTTCCACACCAAATGTATAAACCAGCTCAAGAGCTTCGATATGCATTCCACGCTTGATACCTGATTCAACAATACCTATAAACCAATACATTACTGTGTTAGGACCAGTTAATTAACCTTTTACTCTAACATTTCTCAAGGCTTACTTAGCATCCAACACCAAAGTCAAATACTTTTAACTTGCAATATCGAAAACCGCTACTTTCTGAGGCAACAAGCACTAAAAAATCTCATGTTCTGTCCTAGTTTATTGCAAGTACATATAAATCTACTACCCAGTTCATATACCAGAAAACACAGATGGAACTTGATCCTTATCGATTCTATTAACTAAAGGAACCATCTTTACAATGTAACCACTTGAATGAAGACATAACATGGTACCTGAAATCATAGGGACAAGAAACGGTGACCGTCTAAGAGCAACCGAAATCTCGGCACTGCGACTCCGATGTATCAAATCCAATAAATCCATATTCCTAAAGTTATGAGGAACACCGAAACAAGCAATCAAAAGAAGCAAGCCCCTTGCGTCCATGGCCTCTGCGGCGGCAAACCCTCCTTCAAGATTAAGTCTTTTCCTCCAAGCAAGAGCGGCCGTCTCCCCCTCCTTCTTAACAGAGCTCTTGAGCTTCTTCTTGTTCTCTTCGCCAGGATCAAGCGTTAGTAGATAACACTCCATGATTACAAGCGAAACATTTCTCGCAGGGATCATAGGCGAATCTCTCGAGAAAGCTTTCCTCCCTTGCAAGTAAAACTTGCCAATGCATTCCAAAACGAACTTAGCTGGCTCCTTGGCATGTTTCAGAGCTAAAGGAAGCTCTTTCATGAGCTTAGATAAGTCTACGATTATGTTTGTGCTTACATATCTTCGCAAGCCTTTGCTACACATCTGCTCGCACAATCGTTGAGCCTCTGCTTTCTCAGATATCTCAAATTCTGTCTCAGTCTCCTTGGGAGGCGATTGAGACGCAATCGCGGCGGTTTCTTCGGCGGTTGCGGCGATGTTGATGTTGTTGCTATTGAGTTTGGAGTCGATAGCGTTAGCGATGTAATCCATGTGTTTCTGGAGATCGTCGTACTGGCGTTTGAAAACGTCCACGGCGGCTGAAAACGCGGTTAGATCTTCGATTGATTTCAGAAATTGGGGTTGTTCGGATTTATCGGCAGCGGCGAAATCGGTGTTTGTTGACTCGGATTTGGAAACCGGCGGCGATTCTTCCTGATGTCGCTGTAGAATCGTCGTCGTTGATGGTTGGTCATGGTCTTTGATTTGTGGATAATGGGAGTAGCTAAGACTAGGGATCAGATAACCATTAGAAGCCATTGGAATCTGAAGAAGAAGAAGAAGAAGAAGAAGAAGATAGATTGCAGAATTTTTGTGTTTATAGAAAGCCCTAATTTATGTTTCTACCTTCTCTCCTTAATAAATTTGTTTTTTCTTATGTCTAAAAAATGGTAATTATTATGAATACCCTTTTAAATTTTTTTTTTTAATAAAAATAGAACAAATTTTTATAAATATCATTAATTTTTATAAACTTTATAAATAACACAAATCTTAAAATTTTAAAATTACACATAAAATTTTCAAAAAGAATTATATCCAAATTTCAAAATTATACCATAAACATTATATATCGAATATAAATAAAAAAATTTAAAATCTAAATGTTAAAACTCGTTTTTTATATTTGTGATATTTTATTTTTATTATAAAAAACATTTTAAGGATATTATTATTATTTTGATGTTAGTTTAAGAAATTTCTAATGGATACGATAATTCGAGGTAAATAATAAAAAAAGAAACATAGAAGAAAAAAAAGATGGAAATATTACACGTGGCAATCAACCTTCACCACTGGTTCCCGAGCATCGAAATCGGGATTAATGGCTTAAATGCCACTTTTGGCAAAAATACGAGCTCTGCCCACTCTACGTATACAAGTGTATTCTCGTATTATTTATATTTATTTTTTAATGCATTTTTTTATTAAAAGACCAAGAAAGACAAGATGATCAAACTTATTTACGACCCAACCAATGAATTCAAACCCAAACCCGCAAATCCGACCCAAACCCATTACCAAATCCACTACTTTTAAATTTATATAATTTTTATTCCTAAATCCTGTTAAATTTAAACTAAATCGATTACATTTCTTTTCAAATCCCTAATTTTTCATTTTTCCCCTTTCTTCTCCAAGATAAACCTAATTCTAATCTCTCTCAAATTCGAATTCTCAACTTCAAATCCTCAATTTTCGAATCCGCTAAGTTTTAATTAACTCACTCCATATCAATCTCTCACAAAGCTCACACCGAGAAGAAGACGACGAAAATCCACCATGGCTTCCTCTGTAATCTCTTCCTCTCATTTATTGTGCAACAAATGTTTTCACAGTCCACCTTTTATTCACCTAATTTAAACAACATACCCAATTTTTCAAGCTCTCTCACTGTGATTTTTTAGGGTTTAAGAGAGAGACAAAGAGAGATAAAACTTACATGAGAGATGAATTTGAAGAAGTGCGGCCTCACATGGCGTCTCCTATATATGGAACAAACCAAATCAAGCTTAAATTAAAGAAATTAGTTGATTAGAAAGTGAGAGAGATCGATGGTTTTGTTACCTTCATGGAAGATGTAATCGTGCTTCTGTGAGAGTTTCGAAGATGATTATAAAGCAATGCTGGAGGTGGTCATGATGCTATTAGGGGCGAAGACGACGGAGGAAAAGAGATTCTCTAAAATGGCGGCGTCGTTGTTGTCATTGTCGTCTTGCTGCTTGCGTCTCATGTGTGTTATTATTGTATAATTAATTTAATTTGATAAAATTGTTATGGTATAATTAGTAAAACTGGTATAACTACTTTAATTTTGTAATATATTCATGGTATAACTGATACAACTATAAACAATTGAATATATGTACAATTTAATTATGAAAAAAATTATGAAAAAAACAACATTAAGATCTTCCGCCGCAACATTCTAGGTTTAGCCACAACCACATTCTTCTTTCTTGCAAGTAATCTTCTCAACCTTTTAATCTCCTCATCTTTCTCGGATAATCGGCCATTAATATGAGCAATTTCTTTCTACAACATGGTCACCGAAGAGTTAATGAAATTATGCAGCTCTTCATCTCGGGTTTTCATCTTGCTAAGTTCTTCATCAATTGCATGATCCCACTATGTCTGTTTGTGGTTGCAGCCGCTCGAGAAACTTGCTTCGGAGGAACTGCTATTTGTGTAACTGATTGGCATCGTGTAGATTGGAAGAAAAATTGGAGATTGGGGAGAGGAATTGGGGATCCGCCGTCTAGGGTTTGGAAAGGGGGAGAGGAGATGAGAAGGGATCGAAGAGAGAGAGAGAGGAGGTCGACATATATATAGGCAAAAATAAAGAGAATTAAAAAAATATATATATCTTTTTCGCTTTTTCCCTTTTTTGTCTCTTTCTGTCGTCGAAGTGGGCCACCTTTCAAATTTAAATGTAGTTGTAAAAGTTACATAGTTGTACATAAATGTATAGTTGTACTTTCATATACATAGTTGTACTTTTTAGGATTTTCACAAATTGTAGTTGGACTTTAACCTCAAAGATCTGTATCCAGTTGGCCACCTTAGTTTCCTCCTTTATTTACCATTAAATAGGTTCCCACAACAAAAATTTCATGAAATCTTACTTTCAACAATTTTGTTGTGTAACAAATGATAACTTACTCTAATTTCCTTATACTATCAAGTGTTTTATTATGAGGTCGAACGCATGTTGGATGAAAATTGAATTTATACGATTTTTTTCATTCAAATAGTTTATTTGTGGATTGAATCATTGTTTTATTGGCAATTTTGGTATAACATATTAAGTTTACGTGGTTTGAAACATTATAACATTAAGTCAACAATCAAAATAAAGTTGTACCAAGATGACCAATTTGTCCATTTAAACAAAAGTTGTACCAGATTGATCAAGTTGTCCAAACGTAATACAAGACAAATACAAACTCCATTATGATCATTCTCAACATACTCATGCCTCCTATCAAAATCTTCATCAACATGGTTATCCATCGTGCTATCCACCGTTGCGTACCGATTCGTTAAGCGTCAAGAACAATTGTATTGTTTATGGAGATTTATAACAGTCGTATACTATTTGCACCAATTGTATATAATCTGAATTGAAATGAAAATCCAATCGATATTATAATTTAACTAAATTCGCACGATTCATAACCTACTTTCGCTAAATTATCCATATGCATACACGCAAGATGGTTAACAAACAAATGTGGACATGATTAAGCAATCAATTTCATTACAAATCTCTAAATTTACAATTCTTGGAAAAAACACAAAATTGAAATGAGAGAAAAAAACAAATCAATGGATATAGATGAAAAGTCAATGAACACTAATGGACGATTCGATCCTAATATCTATTCTACAGTTGTTCGAGATGATGATGGAGGAGGATGAACTCGTTCAACAATGGAGGAAGAGGAAAAAAACTCTCAGATCTGTAGTATTTTGTTTTTTTATTTTTGTTTTCCTTTTCTTTTTAATTTTTTTTTTATTCTTTACTTTAAATCAAAATACGTGAGGTTAGTATAGGAAATTCCTTATAATGGTGGCAGTGTGATTAGAGAGTCGCATGATAGATTTTTTTTTTGCAGAAAGTGGCATTTAAGCCGCGCGCTCTCGAAATCGTCGGATCGTCGTCGTCATATCCTCTTCCTCTTCTTCTTCTTCGCGACTTCGCTAATAGGCGAAAAATTGTCTGCCCGTATGTGTACCGGGTCGGGTTCGGATCCGGAGTCAAGCTCCAACGGGTGGACCCGTGCTCGTGGCCTCGTGGTTAAGTCTCTTGTTCTTATCGGCGGCGCTATTCTCCTAAAGCGTCTCACTAAATCAACAACTCGTAGGGATCACTCTCGTCTCGTCTCTCGTTCTCTCACCGGAGAGAAGGTCCTCAAAAAACTACTTTAGGTTCTCACGCTTTGAGATTTTTTGCTCTTTTGTGTGTCTCTGATTTTAGTTTTTTTTTTGTGTTAACGAAGTTTTCGAGAGAGCAAGCTTCAAAGGATCCTGAGAATTACTTCAACGTAAGGTTGGTTTGTGATGGATTCTCTCTTCTTCATTGAGATCTTTGATTGCAATGGTAATGGGTTTTTTGAAGATTTGAAAGTGTTGATTTTTTGGCAGAATGATGAGTTGTTTAGCTGCTGAGATGGTGGATGGTTCAGATGTTTTGTATCTCGAACAGGTTTTGAGAAAAACAAACTCTTACTTCTCTGTTTACTATTACATAAGATGTATGTATGTATTGACTATTGATTACACTTCTCTTATATGAATGTGTGTGTTTCTTCTACATGTTCTTTAAGGCGTTTTGGAGGAATCCTCAGAAACCGTTTCGTCAAGTACGTACTTCAACTTCCCTTCTTCGTGGCTTCTCTTGTTCTGATATTCCATTTAAACCAAAAAGCTAAAGTCTTTTTGCGTTGTGTTTTGGTTTCCAGAGATTATATATGGTTAAGCCTTGCCCAAAAGAGCTCAAATGTGATGTCGAGGTGAGTTCATTTGCGATCAGAGACGCCGAGGAGTACAGAAACTTCTGTGACCGCCCTAAGGACCAACGCCCGCTTCCTGAGGAAGTTATTGGTGTAAGTCTTGTAAGGTGTTTTGTATCGGTAGAGATGTGACGCTATTTGCAATTGCTTGAAATTTAGCTTATAATGGGATTCAAACTAATAGGACATTGGAGAGCATTTGACAACTATAAATCTCAATTGTTGTGACCGTGGGAAACGTTGTTTGTACAAAGGGTCAACTTCACCTGGTGGTTTTCCGAATTCATGGGTATTGTTCTCCTGAAAACGTCGTAACTGAAAACGTCGTAACATCTTTGCTTTACGCTTGTTATTACACACTGATAAACCACATATATTTCATTTGGGCTGCAGAATGGGGCTAGCTTTTGTACTTCAGATCTTTCTGTCATGAAAAACAATGAGATTCACCTCTGGGATCGCGGCTTTGATGAGGATCGAAACCAGGTTCATCTCATATTTTCTCACTCTTATCGATGTTGTAGCATCAGAGTTTTAATTATGATAGTTTGGTTTTTCGGACACTACTACAGGTTTGGGGGCCAAAGCAAGGACCGTACGAGTTCAAGCCAGCGACATCATCGAGCATCAATGAAAACTTGTCTGCTTTGAACATCCTTTATCAATCATCAAATGATAATAAACCAATTCAAGGATCTCTCATCTTACAAGACTAAGCCATAGATTATACTCTTTTCCTCTTGTCTATATTACGTTCTAAAAATATCCTGATCCGTTTTGGTACATCAAAAGCTCAATACTTTACTCGACGATTGAATGTTTGATACAAAAAAAAACATGACTGCAGAGGCATAAGGTAGTTTCGTGATGTTGCAGGCATTCACATGGTACTGTTGACATAGAAGTAAAGAGCCGCGAGAGCTAGAACTCCAACCGCGATCGCTATCGGCAACGCCTTCCTGCGTGATTGTGATTACCATAAGGTTAAACATGAGAGAACCACATTAGCAAAAGAAGTTTTAAGACAAAGTGAGAAAGCAGAGTCTTTGTAGATTTGATTTACCCGATGGATTCGTCTCTTTGAAGCTCAGCTTTTCTAGCCTTTCGGACATCTTTGTCGTTGACGTTCTTGCTCACATCCGGCGTGTACGGCCTAAACCGCCGTTTAGGAGCGGCACACACTGCAAACACCAACACACAATTTATAGAAAGAAGTGGTTTTTTGAACAACAACTTACTCCATGGGATTAAGGTTAAAATAAGCAAATAGCAAACCTGGACAGAAGTAGTTATCAGGTAGCTTATCGAAAGGAGTTCTGTCATTGTAAATATACCTGTCATGCCACTCAATACAAAAGGGATCAGATATGTCGGAGAATCAAAGAAGAAGAAGAAGAGAGAAAGGTATAAACAAACCCGCAATCACGGCAGATATAAGCTTGTTTAGAAGTGGCACGCATGGAGAATTTCGGAGAAGAGGAAGAAGAAGAAGAAGAAGATGATGATTTGGGCAGAGTCTTCATAGAAAAAAAAGGCAAGAAAGATGATCGGAGGACTAGACCGGAACTGTGGAGTTGTGGAGATAAGATGTGGGATTGTCTTCCGGCGGCGTAAAGCGTCGAAGGAGGAAGATGGATCGTCGCCATTGAGGAAAGCAAAGAGTGGTTGGTGGTTGGGATCAGTAGAGAAAATAGGATTGTGATAAGAAGAGTGACAAATATGTGGAATAGTGTGTGTGCTCCTCACATGCCCATTTCTCATTTGCCACGTCACTAACTAGAGTGGCGTTCGGGTTCGGGTCGGGTCTATTCAAATTTTCGGTTGGAAGATTATAGGACCCGTTCGGATATTTCGATAATTTTTTCGGGTTCGGTTCGGTTTCTTTTGGATTCGGTTCGGATTCAGGTACCCAAAATTATAAAGAAATTCTATAATTATAAATTAAAATATTTGAAAGTATATATTTTATTAGGATGATCCGAATAATAGACAATTAAAACTATTCAAAATTATTTAAATTATACAAAACTACTCAAAAATATTAAAAAATGTTACAATTTTTGAAATAAATTTACTAACAAATATAAAATTACCAATATTTATATATATTTAATTAAATTTTCGGATAGTTCGGATACCCATTCGGATTTTGGGTTTGGGTCCATTTGGGTTTGGGTCCATTCGAGTTCGGGTTTTCGGGCGTTCGGATATTTGGTCGATTTTGGTTCGGGTTCGGATCCTCTTTTTCGGATCGGGTGCAGTTCGGTTCTTCGGGTTCGGTTTTTTTGCCCACCCCTATCGGCTATCACTAACCATCAATGTTTTGTTAAACCGGTAAACTGAACCGGGAGCGAATTTACTGAACCGGTTTTTTGTTCACATTCAGGGATTTACTGAAATCAAAGAAGAAAAAGCGAAATCGAGAAGATGATGTCTACGGCGAAGATGTTTCCTCGTCGTCGGAATCTTCTGATGAGAGATAATCTCCGATCTTCTTCTCCGTCGATTTCGAATTACTTGGCACGATCTCTCTATGGCTCGAGTTATGTTTACAGAGATAAATTTTGAGATGGATCTCTACGAGATATAAAGTTAGAAGATGCTGTTAGTTTGTTCAGTGAAATGGTACAGTCTCGTCCTCCTCTCCCTTCGATTTTCGATTTCAGTAGATTGTTAAGTGCCATCGCTAAGATGAAAAAGTATGATGTTGTCATCTCCATGGGAGAGAAGATACAGAGCTTAGGAATCTCTCATAATCTCTACACTTACAGTATCTTGGTTAATTGTTTTTGCCGCCGCTCTCAACTTTCTTATGCTTTAGCTACTATCGGGAAGATGATTAAACTCGGATATGAGCCTAGCGTCGTTACGCTTACCTCGCTGCTCGGTGGTTTCTGTCACGGGGATAAGATCAGTGACGCGGTAGCTCTTGTGGATCGAATGGTAGAAATGGGATATAAACCTAATACATGGACATTCAACACTTTGATCCATGGACTTTTTCTTCACAACAGAGTAGTTGAAGTTGTGGCTTTAGTCGACCGGATGGTGGTGAAAGGCTGTCAACCGGATCTTGTTACTTATGGTACGGTGATAGATGGATTGTGTAAAAGAGGTAATATCGATTTGGGTTTAAATCTTCTCAAGAAGATGGAAGCAGAGGAGATAGAGCCCGACATTGTAATCTACAACGCAATCATTGACGGTCTCTGCAAATACAAAACCGTCGATGATGCATTTCGTTTATTCGACATAATGGAGAAGAAAGGGATTAGACCGGACCTTTATACCTACAACTCCCTCATAAGTTGTCTTTGTAATTACGGGAGATGGAATGATGCGTCTCGCCTTCTCAGTGATTTGATCGAGAGGAAAATCGACCCTAATGTTGTAACTTTCAATGCATTGATCGATGCGTTTGCGAAAGAAGGGAAGCTTTCGGAAGCCGAAAAATTGTACAAGGAGATGATCAAAAGGTCTATAGATCCTACTAGTTTCACTTATAGTTCATTGATCAATGGGTATTGTATGCATGATCGCCTAAACGAGGCTAAGAAGATGTTTGCTTTGATGGTTAGCAAGGATTGTCTCCCAAATGTAGTTACTTATAATATTCTTATAAAGGGATTTTGCAAGTCTAAGAGAGTAGATGATGGTATGAAACTCTTTCAGGAGATGTCTCAAAGAGGATTGGCTGGCGATACAATCACTTACAACACTCTAATCCAAGGCTTTTTTAATACTGGAGATTGTGATAATGCGGAAAACCTTTTCAATTATATGGTTTCTGGTGGCATGGCTCCTAATATTTGGACATACAACATTTTGCTACATGGGCTTTGTAATAACGGGAAGCTAGAGAAAGCGTTGGTCATATTCGAGGATCTACAAAAGAGTGAAGTAGAACCTAATATCTTCACATATAATATTATTATCAAAGGGATGTGCAAGACTGAGAAGGTTGAAGATGCGTGGTGTTTATTTTGTAGCCTCGGTCTTAAAGGAGTGAAGCCTGATGTCGTAACCTACAATGCAATGATCTCAGGATTTCGTGAAAATAGATTAATGCAAGATGCATATACCTTGTTCATGAAAATGAAAGAAGGCGGGGTTCTCCCGAATGATTGTACTTATAATATGTTGATTAGGGCACGCCTTACAGATGGTGACAAAGCCGCATCAGCAGAGCTCATCAAAGAAATGAGAAGTTGCGGGTTCATCGGAGATGTTTCCACGATAAGCTTGATGACTAATATGTTGTATGATGGAAGATTGGAAAAAAGCTTTTTGGACATGATCTCTTGAGGTGAATCAGAATTCTTTTTAATTTTTATTTGGCTCTAATTTTGACTACATCTCAACGTAGTTTTAATGCGTGTGTGATTTTCGTGAACATGACTGATACTTTTCTTATAATATTTTATGATTTGGTTGCAGGCAAGTGTTGATCTAAACATCCTTAACGGAGATTTGTTGTAAGCTGTTTAACGCATAATGAAATAGCTTTGTGTACGATTTCATAAATGAATAAATGCTTACAAGTTACATCTTTGATAAATTGGATTTTTTTTAATCATAGATCATGTCTTTTATTTTATGGAGTTGATTAAGAGAATCAGTGACTTGAGCCTTATAGTTTATGTTTCAGGAAACTGAAACCATTTGTTTTATTGGTAGAGAAAACTTGGGAGCAACTCTGTCAAGTCTATTGGACACAGAAAAGGTTAGTTTCTTTTTCTGTCTGAATCTCCTTTACTTCCACTCTCATCTTCTTTTTCTCTTCGCGCGTCATGTCCTAAAGAAATTTATTGACTTTCTAATCATTTCCTGAAACGGGTTTTTCGGTAATTCCTTTGAATTTTCTCTGTTGATATGCCTGTTGGAAGTCTATTTATATAGCACTCTTTGTGACTGTCTGATTATGAACTGTAAAAAAATGTGAATTTGTTTGTGTAGTGATCTTTTCGATATTTATGAAAGTTTTGGTTAGCTTCATCTTGTTGTGGATTGTTTTATTGATATCAAAAAATGCACTCTTTTGTATGGCTATGCATTTCATTTAGAGAGTTGTTGAGTGACACAGGTACAACTAAACATGACTCTGTTTCTTCTTGAAAAACCAACCATTCTCTATAACGGCTTTTGGTACTTTGTAGGTGTGAATTTGTCGTTGTTATTGCGGGTAATGTTATTGGCCAGGGTATCAAAAGGCTCCTCCGCGTTGTGGCGGATGCAACAACCATAGCATAAGTAAGTATTACAGTTATGCAACTCTTCTATGTCATATGTATTGGCTCTCCCTCTCTCTCCCTTGTAGTTACTCTTTCTACTTATAACTAACAAGGTTCTGTTTGATTTTAGGGTTTTTGGATTAACAGTTTTTTACAAAGAACAAAAATGGAGTGTGGTAAATGCTTTTTACAATTTTGTTAGTGTTAAATCCAGTTAAATGTTTCTAATTAGTTATAAGAAAACATTTATGTACCCTTATATAACTTTTTTACATAATCAGTGGAACTAGACAAAGCATTTACAGCATATTTCACTGTTTTACTAAAAAAAATACAGAAAAATTAATAGCAGAATCTATTGTTCGGAAACCGACCTTAGCTCAGTTGGTAGAGCGGAAGACTGTAGTTGTTAACAACAGATGATCTTTAGGTCGCTGGTTCGATTCCGGCAGGTCGGATATTTATTTTAGATTTCAGTATAATGTCTCTTGACGGTTCTCTTCAAGACCTTACCAATAACCCATCTTCAAACAATCAAAACAGACTAAAATTGTATGTAGTAGGAGTAGATAAAGACATCTTTATTAATTAAAACACTTGTGTAATGATGTTTGTATGCCTAAAACTAAGAATTAGTTGTAATCTATTTTGACACAACTTACTATATTGAACCTGTATTCTCTCAGCTAATAAGGAGTGAGCTCAAAAAGTTTCATGAGATCCTATGTAGACCAATGTTGAGATCAGAAGATATGGAGATTAAAAGTGGCTGCGAGTAATTCCACTCCGCTTTAAACACCCGTTTCTGATGAGCTTTTATCGATTGTGTCGGCTTACGCGCATTGTACCTAAACAATAACACCATAAATCACTACTATCCCAAGCATTATTAACCATCGAAAGATATAAACCAAATAAATCAAAGACTTACCTGATATCGAAAACATGGATGACCGGGTCGGCTGAACCAGAAGTGATGTGTAAACCATCAGGAGACCAAGACTGGTTTATTAAAGCCGATTGCGATTCACTACTGTCTTGTTTCCACCCAAACGAATGGAGTTCGGTTCGCCTTAACCTTATATCAAACAGTCGAAGCTGTTTCTCCGGTTCCCTGATGACATTCACACAACACCGGGATTTCATCATCACAAGTAAGTAAAAATGGAGCAAAACAGTAATTTGATAAGTACTTTCTTTCTTCTTACCCCGATTGAACCATAAATAGATTAAAATCGCAAGGATTTGAGAGTACGCTCATGCATTTATAGTCTATCTGATGCTTATAGTCAGCTCTACCGACTTGTACATCAAAACCGTATATTCTTTTATCTGCACCAACCGATAAAACAATGTTCTTGTTCCTCATCCCATCCACTCCCATCACGGCAGCCGAGTGGAGATTCCTGTGTAAAGGCTTCGACTTCCATTTGTTTTCTTCGTCATCATCATCACTCTCCTTCCATAGAACAACGGCGTGATCACTTCCACCGGTGACAAAGCATGTGTTGTTTTCCCAAGGCATGAACTTTATGTTGTTGATAATCCCCTTTAAGTGAGGTCTGTTCTCAAGGAACGTAACCTTCCCATACACAAATAAGAAGTAACTAGTTTAAGCAACTTTCGAAAAGCAAAATACTTGTTTTTTCATGTGTGTCTCTTTGTCTTTATGCAGTGACATTTACCGCTCGTGTCTTGTTGAGATTTAGGATTGATATCTGAGAATCACCATCGTCTGCGGTGTATGCAGAGAAAAGGGTGTTACCGGATGGGTGCCAAGCCATATCTTCTCCCCATCTTCTCTGCTTTCGAGATAAACAATCTGTGGTACTAAGCAATGATGCTGCTAATCTGCAATCAAATAGACCGTCGGAAAAAAAAAACATAAGAGATCACAACGGATGGATTCTTTACATTGAAAAACACAAACTCTACAAGCTAATTAGGCTTCCAATTAGGTTTACATTGTTTCATCCTAATTGGGAATAGAACCATTATGCTCTAATGCAAAGACAAGAAACCATTAGTTTTCCTTCTCTCAGCTAAATTTAAGCAAGGATATATGCTAATGCTAGTCTTAATGCTACTTTTCGGCTTCTTCTCACGGAAAGGGTTTGAGAATTATATATAATTCTATTAAAAGCTGAGGTCATACACCTAAAAGACCAGTCCCTAAAACAAGTAGCTACAAGTTCATAATTTTTATCAAGCAGTATGAGCTTCCTAGTAACTCTCACCTAGTTGGTACCAAACTAATATCAACAAGGTAAGTGCTTTCTAATACAATCTTTCTGAGACAGGACAATGACTTTAAAGTGCGAATAAAACGGACCTTCCAGGCTGCAATTGCCATAAACTGACCATGCCATCGAGAGAACTTAACGGGTATACATGAAAACAGAAACACACACATTATCAGATTCAAGAATCTCATTTCAAATACAACAATAAAGGCTTAATGTGTCTTGTAGTAGTATTCTCTTATTTCACCTTGTTGCAAAGAGATGTTCGTTTACAGGACAAAGAATCAAGCTTCTTAGTTTCCTCTTGTGCTGACTTGATATCTGATTGCTACTATGACACTTGATAGTAGTCGGCGTAGAGTTTCTCCCTATCAACCGAATCAACTCTTTGTGCTCCTTTTCCTCTACAATCATAAACAAAACACAAACAACTAAAGATCTAAAAACATAATGAAACAAAACTAAATGCTTCAAAAGAGAGCTTACCGAGTTTCCTTTTCGTCCCTTTAACACGATCTACGCTAGCTTTAAGACCTATCTTGGCCTTAGCTTTGGACTTGGAGATACTACCGCTACTACTACTAGTTCTGTGATCAGGGCTATAACATGGTTTAAGGATCTTGCTAGGTGATGGTGATGGTGATGCATACAATTTCTTACAAGGAGTAATGTCTCTTGTAGTTTCATCATTAACATTTCTAACAAGTGTCTTCTTCGATGGTGTTGTATCTATCTTTGTACTAATAGATTGTGTTGAAACTTCATCAACGTGACCACGAAGGTGAGATAACTTTGCTTTTGAATCTCTCAAGCTTCTCTCTGCTTCACTAAGCTGAGAAAAAGAAAAAAAAAACCACAATCAATTTCAAAACATTCCTAAAAAAGGAAAGTAAAAGAGATTGAACACAAATCTGAGATTTCCAGAAAAGGAAATACCTTTGATTGGTAATTAGAGATGTGATGCTTGAGACGCTCGATTTCGTTAGAACGGTGATCTACTAAAGCTACGAGGACTTGTTCTTCTTCTTCCTCTTCTTCGTCGTTGTCGTCGCTCATTTTCGAATTGTTAAGGTAAGAATTTGTGATTTGGATTGGTTCTTATCTCGGCGACAAAAATGGGATCAGATCGTCTCTTTTTCTTGATGCAGGAAACAATGGGGAAAAAAATCAAACATACATAAATGAACCAACCAGAAATAAAGATATCTTTAAGAGAGTGCACTAATTTTTTTAATTATCGGTGATGCTTAGTATATGTGTTTAGTTAAATTTTTTTATTTAGTTGTAATTAATTTTTGGTTTAGGAAATTATTCTTTGTTTTTTTTTAATATGAAAGTTGCTTGGATAAGCTTTTGAATCTTAGCTTAAACAATTTAATGGTATTTATTTTTAATCATAATCACTCTTTAATTTCATCTAAGAAGTACCAATAATCATGGTCTAACAGTTAAGTTTGAATTTATTTATTTTTGTTGTTGATTTCAATATTTTTAGAGGAATTCACAAAACTACTCTCTTTCATTAATTCATTTACAAAACTCTACATAATTCAATTTTTCACATATTTACACATTTTCAAAATTTTAAAAGTTTGATTTACCCTTTAAAAAATTACCAAAATTAAAAAAAAAATATTTGGATTCGCTAATTAGTGTTTAGGGTATAGTATTAAGGGGTAGGATTGTGTGGATAGAGTTTATTTGGATTTAATTTTGAGTGTTTAGATGTAGTTTTGTGAAGTAATTTAGAAATGATCTAATTTTGTGAAATGTAATTTAAATGGTGTAATTTTGTAGTTTTGTAATTTTCACTTATTTTTATCACTCAAGTTATAAGATCATTAATGTTTTGACTTTTGAGTACCATAACAAAAGGTTTTTAGGTGAAGAAAAAACACCACAAGTAGTTTTTTTGGTACGATTATTTATTGGACTAAAATTTAAACTTTTTGCTCATTATTTAGTGTTTAGTTTTGAATTGATTATGATTTAGTTTTTTGACAAAAAAAAGGTTTAGTTTTGAAAGTTTTAAATTAATTTAAATTTTATGTTTTTTCGATTTCTCAAAAAAAACTAGTTATCTGTAGAAAAATTATATCATGATATTAGATTCCTAAAAACATTTTTCATGCAATGTTTGGGAATTGCTCTAATATTTACCCCCTAGAAAATTTATACAAAAAATATCTTACGTAATCTCCAATTTTTATTTTATGATATTGAATTTCACTTTAAGATATGGTTACTTTTAGAGAAATTCCTTATAATACCACCAAAATAATTTTTTGTTTTGAAAATACCATTACAAAGATTTTATAATAAAAATACCATTAAAATATTTTTATATCAAAAATATCATCAAAAAGTAGTAGTTCACAAAAATACCACAAATAAAAAATGAGTTTTAACACTTTTAGATTATTATTTTTTTCATCTGGGTTCGCTATATAGTGTTTAGGGTATAATTTTAAAGGGTTTATGGTATAATTTTGAAGGTTTAGGGTGTAATTTTCGAAAATGTGTGTTAATTATGTTAGAAAAATTTTATTTAGTGTTATTCATGAGAATTGTTCATACTTTTATTTTGTTTGAAATAGTTACACGTTTTGAACTACATTTCACAAACTATATCATTTCAAAGTCATTTTTCAAAACTACATCGAAACACTCATAATTAACTCCTAGTAAACTCTACCGAGTACTCACGCAAACCTATCCCTTTAATACTACTCTAAACACTAATTAGCAAATTCAAATGAATTTTTTATAATTTTGATAATTTTTAAATGGTAAATCAATCATTTAAAATTTTAAAAGTATGTAAATATAGAAAAATATTGAATTAGGTGTAGTTTTGTAAAAAAAAAGTTGAAATGGTGTAGTTTTGTGATTTCCTCTGTAAAAAATATAATTTCATTTGAACTCAACTTTTTGGATACCCTCAAATATTTTACAAGAGTAATCTTTAACTATAGGCAAATTGTATCTATGTATAGTATCTTCAATGGCACATTTTCATCCAAATCTCACACTTCAAGTCATTTGAGAAAATATTTCCCAACAAAATTATATAACTCTTAAGTATAGTTACTTGTCAAACTGTATGTAGCCAAATTATGCTGGTTAAAAATGAAAACTGTTAATAAATATGATTATAAATGGCTTTTAAGAAATTTAAGGTATGGTTTAACTTTTTCTGAGAAATCTGATCAAACATCCATATAAAATGACTCAAAATATCTCTCAACTTCTTATCCTTGGAGAAGAAGTCTCTGCTGCTACTGCATCACATGTGGGCTTGTTCACCTTCACAATCTTTCTTAGAAGATGTTATCTCAGTTTCCTCTTCCATGTGTTCCTCATGATTCTCCTACAATTATTGTAAACCAAAATCCATTCAGACAAAACAAACAGAACAGGTCTAGAAGTAAAAAAAAATTAGAAGAAGTAAACCTCTGCTATAACTGCATTGATAAGCTGCTCAGCGAACTCGATCTGCGCAATACTTCCAGTTATTTCCACTGGTCTTTGTGCAGACTTCATATCAACAACCTCTGAATCCTTCGGAATACGGATTTTGCCACCAAAATTGGGCTGAAGATACCGTAAAGCCGCCACAGCACCAACCACTACACCTACCTAACAAGAGTATTGCTATAAACGATGACCAGTAAAACAAAAAAACAGAAACCATGTCACATCACACCTTTGGATTTGGGACATGTATTGTGCGAGTGGACTCGGGCTCCTCGTTGTTACCGCCATCACCCACATGGCTATTTTCATCACAAGCCTCCTTCATAGAACATCCTCCATCATTGACATGGTGATGATGTTGATGATGAAGGTATGTATTGTGTTCAGCTTCCTCTGCAGCATACATTTCCTCAGCAAAGTCATAACCATAACTCATGGAAGGCTCGCGAAACCCTGGATAGTTATCGTAATCTGCAGAATCGCAGCAAAGTGTGTTCGGTCCAGGCACGTAGAAACTGTTTGCATTGTGTGATTGCTCTGCATTCTACAAACAAACAACAGAAACAATACATTAACAGTACAACAATCTTAAAGAAGCTATCAACTGTGCTATAATAAGCATATGGGGCAATGAAAGTCTCAACATTTAGATGAAGGATATCGAAAAGACAGCAAAAAATTACCTTATCATTATCAAGTTCATTATCTATATTCTTTCTTTGCGTCCCTACACGAACAATGAGAAAACAATTAGAGTGTCTTCCATACATTAACAGTCAACACAAATGCCAAAAAGGACTATCAGAAAATACCTAAACAAGCCGAAGGCTTCGTAGGAGAAGAATCAGACGTAGCCATTGTTATCTAGGCAAGCTACTTGACTCTCAGACAAAACGGTGCTTACTATTTTATAGTGGCTAATAGTATATAAACACACAAAAAATGGAAAACAAATCCCTAGAGTATATATATGCAAATCTACAAAGAATATATAAAGATTCTTGATATATACGCAGCCTCAGATTTTATTTTTCCTGATTTCATATTCAAATTTTAAAGTAATAGAGATTTAATGCAAAAGTATTATATAAAGTTGCCAAAATCTCTGCCATTTAACCGCTTCTTCATCAAGCTAATCTGTATCTAATATCTTTATATATATATGAATACTTGGGGAGAGTTACATATCGTTGATGCGAACCGCATTGCTACTACTAGCTTTGTCATCTTTCTTGGCTGATCCTTTCTTGCGTTTCCTCTCAGATTGTGGCTCCTTTGCCTTTAACTCATTGCACAATGACCTCAAAGACGCTGCTAAGTTATCGTTTCTGTGTGCTGCAAATAACATATATGAAGTTTAGAACTAACAAACTCTAGTCATGCAACATATGGATTTATGAGAAACAAAAAGCTACCAGAGAGAACAACATCGTCCATGTTCACAACTTTGCGTCCAGCGTGATGAGCAAATAGCTCAAGATCCTTGGCGACATTTTCTGTTAAACAAGCAAAAACTTTCAGACGAAACTATTCTGCAATCTAAAATGTACTAAACAACACTTGGCTTCACATGTCTGAATCTAATCTTTCTTCAAAAAAATTAGACTATAAACATCAACCAAAGTTAATCTACTCAACATGATAATACCACACAACATACTCAAGATATGCAAAGGAGATTAGTTTCTTTCCTTCGCCTTTAGAACTCATCTTTTTGCTTTTCTATTTACTGTTTATCTACCTCTTTAAGCTAAGTAGCTAACTTAACACATAAAAGGAGTAAAGGACTAAGAAGAAAACCCTTCTTCACAACTAATACTTTGCTAACACAAACCAAAAAGATTACTTCCAAAGCAATAATGACTTATCTCTATTCCCCTGAAGGTCGATAACGATTTCGTAGTGAATACAATATCAAACAAAAATTTGTCATTACAATGAAAAAAATACTTATTGTTTCCAAGACATTGAAAATAATTTGATTAACATCACCTGCATATTTGAAGGCTAAATCTGCCACACATGCAACAACAGGAGCAGCTATCTCCATACCGTTCTTCTTCGCTGCTCATAACCAAAATCAATCAAAAATTGATCTCTCTCCTTCGTCTATTAAGTTGATTTTCATCAATTATACAGTGAAATTGAGCAAAAAAAAAAAAACCCAAAATCTAATGCGAAAACACACACAACAATGGCGTCAATCGATTAAAAAACATTTCAGAAAATTGAAAAATCGAATCAATATTGAGTTTCTTCATTGATACAAAACATCGATTCAATCAACAAAATAATGGTGAAATCAAATTGAAAAAATCTCCACCAGAAATTTCGAGACTAACCTTCGGCTTCTGCGATAGAGATAGCGGAGAGTCTGAATCGGTCTCTGATGAGATCGTCCATGGAATCTTCTTCAAGGTATTGTACGTGGAGATCGCTTTTGTCTTCTCCTTCTACGTCCATTGCGAAAAAAGGAAGAGCCTAGGTTTACGCCTGTGTTTGGCTCTCCGGTGATAAAGGGGGAGAAATGTACGCGGGAAAAGTAAATCCAAAACGCTGCGTTTTAATCACCCAGCAATAAACTGTAAAACGCAGCGTTTTAATCACCCAGCAATAAACTGTAAAACGCAGCGTTTTAATCACCTAGCAATAAACTGTAAACCGCAGCGTTTTAATCACCTAGCAATAAACTGTAAAACGCAGCGTTTTAATCACCTAGCAATAAACTGTAAAACGCAGCGTTTTATTCTTTATAACATAAGCTATTCTGGTTTTGTCGACTAAAGAACTTTTTCAATGTTAATTTCGGATTGAAACATTTTGATTCTAATTTTTTTTTTCATTGGTTTTTAAAGAACTTATGGAAATTTTATTGCTTTTGAAATATGTAATTACTGCAAAAAAATATTTAAATGAGTATTTGATATAGTGGGTAATTACTCTACAAACCATAATAGAAAAATAATAAAGTGACATTATTATAATATGTTTGATTAATCTGTGTTCAGAAATATTTAAAAAAACAAAATCATATTGTGAATCACTTTGATGCATTGTGAAATGATTCATATAATAATTTTCTGAAATTAAAGAACACGATGATTACAAGATTGACATTGTTTTCACATTTGGTTCATAGCAATAACCAAATCAAATATCACAAAATAAATCAATCTCCAATACCAATTCATGTGTCTGCCATTTGATTCATATATTGCCTAAAATCCTTCATCGTATAATACGTATTTGATTAGTTTTCGTAAACAACTTTTTGTATAATAGAAACATTGATGTTGAATCGGTGATATGGATATGTATAATATACAGAAGATACTTTTCATATTTAAATAAATGGTTGTACATAATCCATGTCACGCTCTCTACTTCTAAGAAATTATAAGCGGTTGACAATAAGTGGCAAAAAAGTAAAGAGTAAATCAAAAATATTTATTAGAAATGCTAACAAAATAAGTCATTTATTTATTAAAAATCGAGAACTTGTTGGTCTCGTACACGGAAGCTCTAACATCAACATATTGACTATTGAGTCCTTTTGTCCATATTCATTCTTTTGGAACGAGTGACCAATACTTGCAGAGGGTAATATAGTCATTTTAGTCCTGTGTCCAAAAATATGTGTCATAATGTTCGACTCTTTAATCGAATGGTAACAGACATGGTACCTGTGAGATTTTATGGCTATTTAAAAACCGGTTTCGTACTATACCGGTTATTATATATTTTTTTTAGAAATTCATAAAACTACGTCCTTTCAATTATTCCTTCACAAAACTACATCTAATTTAATATTTTCACATATTTACATCCTTTCAAAATTTTAAAAACTTGATTTACCTTTTAAAAATTAACAAAATTAAAATCTTTTCATTTGAGTTCGCTAATTAGTATTTAGGATATAGTATTAAGGAGGTAAAATTGTGTGGGTAAAGATTTTTTTTATTACATCAAGTGTGGATAAAATTTATTTGGATTTAATTTCAAATGTTTAGATGTAGTTTTATGAATTAATTTTGAAATTGTGTAGTTTTGTTAAATGTAGTTAAAATGGAGTAGTTTTGTAATTCTCCCTATTTTTTGGTGAAACCGATAAATAAACATAGTATAATTTAATTTTCATATACAAGCAAACCGAACATTTAATAACGTACAGTATTTTGCAAAATGAAATCAAACAATTATATAATCTGACTAAACCGGCCGGTAGATGACTAAACTGAACCGGTAAATATGCCGGTTTAACTTGTGATATTTTTTGCGTTTCAGCTTGGAAGTAGTAGTAGCCTGTGTGCTAGTGCACCGTATAAAGAAAACGAAGAGAGAGGGAGAGAGATAAGGGAAGGTTAAAAAGTAAAGCACACAAACACCATATCCATCTACATTCTTCTTCTTCATTTCTCTCTCTCCTCTCCTTCTTCTTCTTCTTCTTCTTCATCGTCTTCTTCTTCTTCATCGTCTTCTTCTTCTTCGTTCGATCCTGTGTTACGCTCCAGTCGATTTCGGTGAGCTTTCTCTCTTGCTCGATTTCGTATTATTAGATTCGTTTCTGAAAATTCTTAGTCTTCTTCGATGACGTTTGTTTTTCAAGCTAGGGTTTTATGTTTACTTGTTTTGTGTGTTTATAATCTGAATTTGTGCGATTTAGGAGGCGTTTTAGATCGTGGATTCCATTGATTCGTCTCTGTTAGTGTTGGATTAGCTTTCTCTTATCTTCGTTTTAGTAGCTTGACTTTGTAGCTTCTAATGGATTCGAGCTTAGTGGAAACTCATCTTTCTTAGCTAAGACTGTGTCTTATCAAATACTTTTCTTACTGTTTTTGTTCATGCTTCAGTATTTTCAGCTTTGTAAATGATTCTTTCTATTTGAATGAATCCATAGCTCTCCTTAACAGTTTTGACAATTTATGGTTCTTGATTGGTTTGTTTTTGTCTGAATTGGTCCTTATGGTTATGTTTGTTTACTTACTTCTGTTTCTTGATAATATAGGAAGTCATGGCTATGGCCACAAGGGTGCTGGCTCAGTCTACTCAACCGTCTTTGGCCACTTACCAGAGGAACGTTCCATCTCGTGGTTCAGGTAGATCGAAAAGATCGGTGAAAATGATGTGTAGTCACCTACAAGTGTCTGGCTCAAGAATGCAAGGGTTTCTTGGATTACGTGGGAACAATGTTATAGACACTATTGGAAGAACCCGTCAAGATTTTCATTCGAAGGTGCGTCAAGCCGTGAATGTGCCCAAGGGGAAAGCTAGCCGGTGTACAACAAAAGCCATGTTTGAAAGGTTTACTGAAAAAGCTATCAAAGTTATCATGCTTGCCCAGGAGGAAGCCAGGAGACTAGGCCACAATTTTGTGGGAACCGAACAGATCCTTCTTGGTCTTATTGGTGAGGGTACTGGAATTGCTGCTAAAGTTTTGAAATCCATGGGCATTAATCTCAAAGATGCACGTGTGGAGGTAGAGAAGATTATTGGAAGGGGTAGTGGATTTGTTGCTGTTGAGATCCCATTCACTCCTCGTGCAAAGCGTGTTCTTGAACTTTCATTGGAAGAAGCTCGTCAACTTGGTAAGTTCCTTCTCTATATCAAGTCTTTTGCCTCTGTGTCTGAAGTCTCTATATTGACTGTAAAGATATTGTCCACTTTGTTTATTGTGTATTATGAAATATTCGGCTTAGCGTAATTGTGGATATAAATTTTTAATTTTTACTGTAACATTTTTGGCATGGTTACCTTTTTAAGATGTTGGAAACTTATTCCCTTGTCTTAATAAATTCTTTCGTGTATATCAGGTCACAATTACATCGGATCCGAGCATCTTCTTCTTGGGTTGCTTCGTGAAGGTGAAGGTGTTGCAGCTCGAGTCC
This sequence comes from Cochlearia excelsa, assembly GCA_963556525.1. Lineage (NCBI taxonomy): Eukaryota > Viridiplantae > Streptophyta > Magnoliopsida > Brassicales > Brassicaceae > Cochlearia > Cochlearia excelsa. The sequence goes on from OY748330.1 coordinate 5,190,507, forward strand.
TTGAGAATTTAGGTGCAGATCCTAGTAATATCCGCACTCAGGTAAAGTAGTCATCATATGCAGTTAACTGATATGTTCAATTTTCTTGATTTGAGACTGCTATTACAAAATATTGAACTTAATTGGATTGGGTGACTAGGTGATACGCATGGTGGGTGAGAACAACGAGGTCACTGCTAATGTTGGTGGAGGAAACAGCAGCAATAAGATGCCAACTCTTGAAGAGTACGGGACAAACTTGACCAAACTGGCTGAAGAGGTAGTTATTTTTCACCCTGACTATATGAGATCCCCATGCCTAGATAATTTCAGTTGAGACTTGATTGTAATAATTTATTTTGCCTTTAGGGTAAATTGGACCCAGTTGTTGGAAGGCAACCACAAATAGAACGTGTGGTGCAAATTCTTGGCAGAAGAACCAAGAACAATCCCTGTCTTATTGGAGAACCTGGTGTTGGTAAGACAGCTATTGCTGAAGGACTTGCACAACGTATTGCCAGTGGAGATGTTCCTGAAACCATTGAAGGCAAGAAGGTAAGCACTATATTGTCGCTTTTAAATCTTCCATGCACTGCATACTGGCTCGTAACATGCAGACACTTATTTTCATTTTGTGTAACTTCAGGTTATAACACTTGACATGGGTCTCCTTGTTGCTGGGACAAAATACCGTGGAGAGTTTGAAGAGAGATTGAAAAAGCTTATGGAGGAAATAAGACAGAGTGACGAGATCATCTTATTTATCGATGAAGTGCATACTTTGATTGGGGCTGGAGCAGCCGAAGGTGCCATTGATGCAGCTAACATTTTGAAGCCAGCTCTTGCCAGGGGTGAATTGCAGGTATAACACTCTTATGTGTGATCCTGGCTACATAAGAATTCTCTGCACTTTTGAGTATCTTATTGTTGATGGCTTAACTATTGATTTTGTTTTTATCAAAACAGTGCATTGGGGCTACAACATTAGACGAATACCGAAAACACATTGAGAAAGACCCTGCGTTGGAAAGAAGATTCCAGCCAGTGAAAGTACCTGAACCTACTGTGGATGAAACTATTCAGATATTGAAGGGTTTGAGAGAGCGATATGAGATTCACCACAAGCTCCGTTACACTGATGATTCTCTAGTGGCAGCTGCACAGTTGTCATACCAGTATATAAGGTGACTCTCAGATCACATGTTAATAGTTTTCTGTTGTTAACTACAGATGTTGTAAATGTGTCTTACATACATATTTCCTTTGATTCCAGTGATCGTTTCCTTCCTGACAAGGCAATTGACTTGATCGATGAAGCTGGTTCTCGAGTTCGACTTCGTCACGCACAGGTATGGTGGAATCACATGCTAGATGTCTGTAGTTTTATTTTTGATCATTATTTGACCTGGTTTGTTATTCAGGTACCGGAGGAAGCTAGAGAGCTTGAGAAGGAGCTTAGGCAGATAACCAAGGAGAAGAATGAAGCTGTCCGTGGACAGGACTTTGAGAAGGTACATCAATACCTTTTTTTTATCTATTCCTTTCGGAATTGTTTTTTTCTTTTGAAGTCTAATGAGATGTAAATTTCGTTATAGGCTGGGACACTTCGTGATAGAGAAATTGAACTCAGAGCTGAGGTATCTGCTATCCAAGCTAAAGGCAAAGAAATGAGCAAAGCAGAGAGTGAGACTGGTGAGGAAGGTCCTATGGTCACAGAGTCAGACATCCAACACATTGTATCTTCATGGACTGGTATTCCTGTAGAGAAAGTATCGACCGATGAGTCTGATCGCCTCCTCAAGATGGAAGAAACCCTCCACAAACGTATCATTGGCCAAGACGAAGCTGTCAAAGCCATAAGCCGAGCCATTCGACGTGCGCGTGTTGGGCTGAAGAACCCTAACCGTCCAATCGCAAGTTTCATATTCTCGGGTCCTACCGGTGTTGGGAAATCTGAGCTTGCCAAAACTTTGGCAGCCTATTACTTTGGGTCCGAAGAAGCCATGATTCGTCTAGATATGAGTGAGTTCATGGAGAGGCACACAGTCTCAAAACTTATCGGTTCACCTCCTGGTTACGTCGGGTACACAGAAGGAGGTCAGCTAACAGAAGCAGTTAGACGTCGTCCTTACACGGTCGTCCTATTCGACGAAATCGAAAAAGCCCACCCGGACGTTTTCAACATGATGCTTCAGATCCTCGAAGACGGTAGACTAACAGACAGCAAAGGAAGAACAGTGGACTTCAAAAACACGCTTCTCATCATGACATCAAACGTCGGAAGCAGCGTGATCGAGAAAGGAGGAAGACGTATCGGTTTCGACCTAGACTACGATGAGAAAGACAGCAGTTACAACAGGATCAAGAGCCTAGTGACCGAGGAGCTGAAACAGTACTTCAGACCAGAGTTCCTGAACAGGCTAGACGAGATGATCGTGTTCAGACAGCTAACGAAGCTGGAAGTGAAAGAAATCGCGGACATACTGTTGAAGGAAGTGTTTGAGAGGCTAAAGAAGAAAGAGATCGAGCTTCAAGTGACAGAGAGGTTCAAGGAGAGAGTAGTGGACGAAGGCTATAACCCGAGCTATGGAGCGAGACCGTTGAGAAGAGCCATCATGAGGCTTTTAGAGGATAGCATGGCGGAGAAGATGCTCGCGAGAGAGATCAAAGAAGGAGACTCAGTGATAGTAGACGTTGATTCTGAAGGCACAGTCACTGTGCTTAATGGTGGAAGTGGCACTCCCACTACTTCCTTGGAGGAACAAGAAGATTCTCTCCCTGTTGCTTGAAATAATAATAATAAAGAAAAGAGAAAGTGTGGTCTCTTCTCTCTTCTTTTGCTTTTGTCCCCCTTTATATGAATTATGGCAAGAAGAGATATTTTGGGGGTTTCTTAATCTACATTTTCTAAATATATAAAAAAACGATGTAATGTATAGATGACATTGTGTAGCTTATTTTCTCAATGCTTTTCAAGGACTCGCTTTGGTTCCAAGACAAGAGTTCTAAAAACACTAATGAATTTGAAAGTTAGGACAAACTTATAGACTAACTAACGGTTTTGCCTTGCGGACATGTCCCATGCTATTGACGAGATCTTTACGTGTACACACAGGGAACATGTTAATGTTCTTGAGAACTTTCAGTCGCCACAATACATATGGGAAACTCAATTGATCGCGCGACGTGTACCGGACAACTTCATTGAACCATAGGCACATGAAAAGATTCGTCAATGGAGTGTTTTCCCTCACAATCACAGATGCTTCAGACAAAGCTGTATGTTGAAAACACACAAACAGTTTAGGTCTTAAGGATTTTGCTAAAACAGAGATTGTGGAATGAATTTTTACCTTTTTTGCCGTTGAATCTTTTATCTTCGGGTAATTTGTCAAGGCGGTATTGATTTATCTGGATTTCGACTTCTTCGGGTGTAGCTTTGTGTTTTTTGACGACGGCTTTGGCCTCGTCATATACACTGCTTCGAGCTCCATGTTCTGAGATTCCAAGCACCGAGTTTGTTCGCCAAAGAAGAGCATCTAATACGCCAAGCGGGTCCCTTCTAAACTGGGACTTGGAGTCTACCCAAATCGAGTACTTGGCATCCGGGAAGAGACGATGAGACAACATCTAACATCATACAGATTCATCAAAACATCTTATAATATACCCCAGCTAGTGAAATAGCTCAAGCGGTAAAGAGCACAAAATGTTAACAGTACCTTTGGGATTTTTCCATTAAGCCTTTGGTCCATAAAAGGAAGATCCTTTACGACCACAATCCGCCATGTTCCAATGTATCCATTCTCGCCAATCTTATGACCCTCTTCTTCCTGTGCTGCAACCGTAACTTCATCCCAAAACGCAACGTAGCACACCTGCATCAACAAAACTCGTTCAGAACTATATGCAAATCACAAAAACAGTCCAACAAAGACTAACGACTTTTTCAAAACGCTTGCTCCATATATAAAAGAGACATTTCACGAGCAGCGGATACAAAATGACCAACCTTTTTACTTGATGCCTTTGACATACCAATAGGTTGGTAAAGGTTATCTCCACCACCAAAAGCACACGTCGAGACTACAACTTCGCAACTTCTCATAAACTTCTTATCCTCATCCGAAATCCTAAACCCACCATTCTCATTGAAAAACCCACAATGCAATGAAACAGTTTCACTTACCTGATTCACCAATAATCCATAAAATACAAACAATCTTCAACAATCAAGAACTTCAAGAACCATAAAAAAACCTCCTAAGAAACACAACAAAACCCAAAGTTCTTTAAGCCTTGTAGAGTTACCAAATGATGACCTTAAAGCTATTATCTCTCTCTGCCAAAGTCTGGTTCCCCGTAAACAGATTAAACCGCGTCCCATTACCACGAACAGCTTTCGTTTCGCCCATAGAATCATCTTTATTCGTTAAATACACAACTTTCTTAACACGAGAGCTCGAATCTTTACGCTCTAATACATCGAGATTCTCAAGCTCTTCTTGAGGCAAAAGCTTTAAACAACCTTAAACACACAACACAAATCCATAGACAACACTTTAAAATCACATTACACAACACACAAAAACACACATCAATAAGCAGATTCTTTTGGAGCTTACGTTGCCTAACACCACCAATAACTTTTGTAGTAGGATCCAATCTATTCAAATTCCCTTCGTTTTTCTTACTCGAGCTCTGAATTTTCGGCTCGCCGTGTTCCGATTTCGCCGATTTGGTAGAGATTCTCGTTGATTCGAAGGCTAGCAATGAGATCGCGAGGAGGAAAACGAAAAAGATCCAGTACCTGAGGAATAGCCTGAGAAAGTAGCGTGGGAGGTCGAAGCTGCTTGACCGGTGGCTAGGTTTCTTACGCTTTCTACGGGTTCGGGTTCGGATCCGGTTCGGATCGTTTGAATCTTCGTCGGAGACTGAGATCGAGACGCTATTGTTGTTGTTGATGAACATTGTGTTGTTGTGAAGATTTTTTTTAGCTTCTTCAGTGTTTGATTTTGTTGAGATTCAAAGTTTGGGATGTTGTTTACAAATATCTTAATGGGAAAATTGGATATAAAAGAGCTTTTTTGAGAAATTGTCCACATATATATATTTTTTTAAGATTTGCTGATATATGATTTATATTAATGATAATCCTCTTGTACCTTAAATCAATAGATAGAGTTTTACAAAGACTCTTAGAATTTTTTTTTTTTTTTTTTTTTCGAAAATAATAAAAAAAAATTAATTGACCAATCGCGGGCCGCCACGTGTCAGTGGGCCCGCGAAATAGTCAAAAGCCAACTCTTAGATAAGAGTTTTAAGCTTGGACTTTTAATAAATTTGTGGGGCCCACAGGTTAAAAGTCCTCCCTAGAGCCCCTATAAAGATGGTCTAACTAAGTTCTTTACCTACGTTACGCCGCTGATTTGAGTTTATAGATGTGTTTAATATATTTTCGTGTTTATTATTTTTTACTCAACTTTTTATTCAAACAAATAACTATATACAAATGTTTTAAACTTACGGGAGAATCACAAAACTACACCATTTGAATTACATTTCACAAAACTACGTCATTTCAAAAATACTTCACAAAACTACAATTTAGCACTCAAAATTAAATCCAAATAAATCCCACCCGCACAATCTTACCCCATTAATACTATACCTTAAACAATAATTAGCGAACCCAAATGAAAAAATTTTAATTTTGGTAATTTTTAAAAGGGTATATCAAGCTTTTAAAATTTTGAAAAAGTGTAAATATGTGAAAAAATTAAATTAGGTGTAGTTTTGTGAAAGAGGGGTTGAAAGAGTGTAGTTTTGTGAATTTCTAAAAACATAATTAGATTATTGAATTTTGAATTAGTTATATATTTAACTATATATGTGTGTTTTAGCCTCTTTATAACAAACAAATCACAAATGTGTGATTATTTTGTACTTATATTTTTTATTAGTTGTGAATTTTTTGTTTTGATAGCTTTTAGCTAACAATTTTTTTTTTTTGGTTTAAAATTGATGCATTAATAAAAGTGGCAAAGAGTTTACTTTTTTATAAAAATAAATGCGTAAAGCTTTTAGGAACTAAACAATAAAATAACGACAAAGCTAATAACAAAAAATTCTTAACTAGAACCTAAAAGATTTGTCTCTTTGTATAATCTTACTTTGTGGTCTCTCTTTATTGCTCTTGATATCAGATGATCTTGATGTGATTATGGAGACTTGTATTTATAATACTTTGTATTAAAATTTGTATTTGTATAAGATTTGATATATTATCAGAGCATATCCATTGATGTTTCTTAAAGAGATCTTAGCAGGTGAGACCCATTAAATAGTTAAGATCTGAATCTTATATTTCCTATTTAAGATCCATATCTTAACTATTTAGTGGCCTTTGAATACGTGGCGACTTATGATTGATGCGTTTTTAATTATTTTATTTTTCTTTTTTTTAAACCAACTGTTCATGGATCACAATGAATAGTTAAGAAATTTTGTGGGTTTCTCTGTTGAAGATGGTCTCACAATCTTATTTGGTGTAGGAATATTGATGGGCTTATTTAATGGGCCCGATGCAATTGAGCCCAATAGTTCACAAACTTCACATTGGACCCAAGTTACTTTCTTCTTTCTGCCTTCAGAGAAATCCCTTTCTCTCAAAAAAAAAAAACCTAGACGATAAAAAACACCGCCTCCTCTTGCCTCCGCCGGGTCTTGCCTTGACCGTCTCCGCCGAGTTCTCTTGTGGTCTCAGTCGTTTCCACGTCGAGTTACATCTGTCTTTGCATCTTTCCGACGAGTCATCTTCTCCGGTAAATCTTTTTCCATAGTCTCCACCTGGAACCACTAACTCGTTAGAAGAAGAAGAAGAAGAAGAAGATATGGACTTTGACGACGAAGACAAACCAAAAGAGGTTTCCAAAATCCGGAGATTCGCGCCGGGTCGTGCCGTAAAACCCAAACCTAAACCCGAACCAATCGCAGAGAAATCTGAACCGCAGCCGCCGCCGCCGCAAACCGATGCTTCATCGGAGTCAGTGAGCAAGAGCGCGCACGACGTTGATGGGAAATTCGCTGGACCCAAAGTTGAGCCTGAGGTCTATAATGGCGGCTCTGTTAAGATGGAGATTGATTCGAAAGTCGACAAGGAGCCTGAGATTGCTGAAGCAGAGCTTATGGAGGAAGAAGAAGATCATCGTATTCCTCTGCATGAGGAGGAGAATAACGAAGCTAATCTTGAAGTAGAAGAAGAAGAAGAAGACGTTGTTGTTCGCGAAATCGACGTTTTCTTCAATCCATCTATTGATTCAAACGCTAAAGTCGGTTCAAGATTTACATTTTTTATGTGTTGAACATTGTTGATTTTGCTAATCGTTTTGTTTCGATTTTTGTTGTGACAGCTTTATGTTCTACAATACCCGCTAAGACCGTCTTGGCGTCCTTACGAAATGGATGAACGATGCGAAGAAGTTAGTCTTAACTTACTTACCATTGGTTTTGATTTGCTATTAGCTTCTTCTGCTGTTTTTGTTTAACCATTCTTGTTTGTTTTAATTTGTGTGCTTAAGGTTAGAGTGAATCCTTCTACTTCACAAGTTGAAATAGATTTGTCTATGGATGTTTCCTCATGCAACTATGACTCCGAGTTTGGGAATAAACTAAATATGACTAAGCAGGTTTGTTGGTTAAAGTCCAAGATTATGGATTTGAGTTCAAGTTTTCGATACAAATTTAACTTTTCTTGTTGGTTTTGGTAGACATTGACAACAACATGGAAGCAGCCTCCTACTTTGGATTATGCTGTTGGGGTTCTTTCAGGCGATAAGGTGTATTTTTCTTCGTTTTTTGAAGATATTGTGTAACATTGTTGTGTTAATATCTTATTGAATTAGATGTGTTAAACTTTGCAGTTACACTTGAATCCTGTTCACGCTGTTGCTCAGCTCCGACCGTCTATGCAGTATCTTTCATCCAAGAAGAAACAAGCAGAAGCTCCTGAAGAATCTGTCGGAACATCAAAGAAACAGGTACACAACGGTCATTTATCTAACATTGCTAGATATTTTGAGGTTTTCCTTTTTTTTGGCTTTGTTAAATATTGGCATGAGTTTGTTATGCCACTGTTTGAACGATTCTAAGTTCGAGTCTAATTGTTTCATTTGCGACAGAACAAGGGAGCGCAGGCTAAGACGGATCAGAAACCAACTACTGAAGAAGTATGAGAACAAAATTCATATATATATAATTTTTATCTATCCGTTATGACTTGGTAATCTTATGATGCTATCTTTCTTCTTCCTAAAGGATTGGGTTGCACTCAAGTATCATGGACTTCAGTCTGAGTTCTGCTCAAGATATCTTATTGGAATGATGGCAAAGGGGAACTCTTCAATAAACTTCAACATGACTCAGTATGATCTCTTCCTTTCCACTTACTTCACTTTAGACAATGTGTATGTGTTTGCTTCTCTTGTCTCTCACTATAATTATATATTCTTGTCTCTCACTGAAGGGATGCTTATATCAACTCACTGTGCCGTGGTGGTGAAAGTGGCCGAAATTCTGATATGAAAGACTTGTCGAAAAGGTGCAGTGCTTCATATTTTTAATACATAGGTTTCCCTGTAATTGACTTACCAAATGTCTGGTCTCATGTGTCATTGCTTCAACCTTTGTACAGTTTCTTACGTGTTTGTTAAAGATATAGTCTTCTGCTTTCAGGGGCTTATTCTCTCTACCGCTTGAAGAACGTCTTCAAAAGTTGCTATGCCAGGTTTGTAGCAGCATTATATTTTTTCAATGAGTGCCTGCGCTAGATGCTGCTCCTAAGTTATGAATAAAATATAAGTATTAGCCGTTTCTTTTTAAATCATAACAGGGATCTCCGTTATTCCGATACACTGTTCTTAAGCATTATGCCCCAGAGTTGTCAGACAAGGATTTCTTAGTGGTCCTCGAAAAATATGCCTGCTTAGTTCAAGGTTTATGGATTCCCAGAAACAGTCTACTAGAACTAGAAGGGCCCTTTCAGGCTTCTAGGAATTATGTCCTGATGCTTTTCAGCAAGAGTTTAACTATAAAATACTCCGAGGTGGAGAAAACTGGCCGCCTTAGGGACAAGATAAAAACCATGTTGAGTGTATTTGCTAAAGAAAGGCCTCTTCTATCTGATTGGAAGTTCAAAGAGTCCACTGATGTTTCCTTCATAAAATCTTACCCAGAGATTGTTAAGCAGCAAAACCTTTTGTGGGTCAAAGTGGAAGGGGAGTTTAAGGAAATGATGAAAACCAAAGAAGGAAAAAGTAGACCCGGAAAGAAAGATGTTGAGTTCAAAAGTCCTCTAGTAGTAGTTAAACCGGAGATCCCAATAACAGTCTCTGACAAAGGAGGAAGTTCAAGAAATACGATGCCCCTTGTTCCTAGACAAAAAATGTCAGAAGATATTCAGAAGATGATACCAAAGTTCTTGAAAAAAGTGTTTCAAGCTCACAAAGTTTGCAGGTAAAGAATTTTTATCAACTAGTATTATACACTTGTGCAGTATTCAAGATTATTGGAATTTTTCATGTGGATATGGTTTGTGTGTAGCTACGAGACGATTTGTCAAGGACTTAGAGATCTTGCAGTTTCCACATCAAATCATCCAAAAGCTGATTCAGGAAAGGCACAGCAAGTGGCTTTAGCTGTGGATGCTCACCAAGACGATTTCAGAGACATTATAAATGAAGTGGCAGTCAACATTAACGGTTCTTTCGTCTCCAAGTCGTCTCCAGACCATCCAGATTGTGATCCTCTCAGGTTTATATTTGTGTTGTTGAAACATAAACATATATATATTGATTCTTTTATGTCTTATGTTTTGGTAAAAACATGCAGGGATGTGGTGATCAAACTCTTACTCACTGGAACAAAGCTTATGAAGGCTAATGTGTTAGCAGCGGGAAAGTCCGAACTTGGTCGTGAAATCACTGACAACGAATATAAAAAGGTCTCTCGTCTTTTGAGTTATCCATATTGTTACTCTTATGATCGAAAAATGTGTTATGTTCTTTTAGTCTTTGACTTGTGGTTTTGGTGCAGGTGATGACTGACCTATGTGAGAGTGAGACCAATTCTTCAGGATGGGTTTTAAAGAAAGCGCGATGAAGACTTTATAAAGAAAGAAAGAAATAGGATTAAATTTCAAAAGTCCCTTTTACGATTAGACTTTTGTGGATTTGAATTTGTCTACATTTCATTCAGAATATATTTCAATACACATGTTGAGATAAAAGATGGAAACATGTAATGTCGCATTTGAAACCGGAAGCAGAGAAATATTAACCAAAATCTATAAAGTAACTTGAAGAAACCACTCGTATATATATTATGTCCTTTCTCCTTGCTTGTTGTGTGGCTTCAAGAATCCTCAAATGTGCACCAAGTCATAAGCAAATCTAAAGCCATTGTCAAGGAAACCTATACACTGAAGACAAACATAGACAAGAGAGACACTTGTATTCCAACAAAGTTACAACTTACATATCTCAAATCAAGATATGCTTATGACTTGGTAATTTGTCTTTTAAAAAGTGTCTCTATATAATTTTCTCTTATTCTATAAAAATATTTAATATATAATTATATATATATAGTTATAAATAATTCACATATATGTCAATATATATGTTTGTTTTTACTAATAACATAATCAATATTCACCAATATAACATTTTTATTATAAATAACCTATTTTGTAAAACACTGCTTAAAACCTTCAAAATTAACTCGAGATTCTCAAAACTAAACTCTATCCCTTCAATATTATATCTTCAATCGTATACTTTCAAACTAGTAACCTTAAACGTCCCGATAAACAACTTAAACCATTAAACCGACACTTTGTCGGTGACACCAAATATTTTCGCACCCACAAAATTTTAATTTGTAAATATAGCAATTGGATTTTAAAATTTGTAACTAATTATTTCATCTTAGCTTAGAAGTTAAAAGAATGAATGCTAAAACTACACTTAAACACTAAAAATGAAACTCAAATAAACATTAAATACAAAACTCTACTCCCTTTAATACTAGGGAAAATTTCATATTAATACACCAACTAAATTATTATTAGCTCTTTTATAAACAAACTTTTTGATTGCCCATAATAATACACCAACTATTTTATTTGTTCATTTTAAACCACGAACTATTTTACTTACTTATTTTAAATCACAAACTCAAATCATCTATCCATTTAACTAAATCACCGTTAGTTGACCGCCAGTTGACCGTTAGTTTATTTTTTAAAAAATCTAAATTTTATTATTTTAATAAAGAAATACTTTAAAATTATGTAAGAAACTAGAAAAAATTAAGAATATATAAAAAGATTGTAACAAAAATAAAAGTTTCAAAAAATAATATTTTTACAATTTAAAATCATAAACAATTAAAAGATAGGAAAATAACAATTTTTAAATTTCTTTTGTGAAAACATTTTCATTTTTATTTTAAAATTTTTATTGTGAACTTCTTGTATATTTTCGAATTTATAATTTTTGTTGGATTTTTTACATAATTTTAAAGTATCCTTTTATTAAAATAGAAAAAAATATTTTTGTTTTAAAAAATATGTAATGGTCAACTGACGGTCAACTAACGATGATTTGGTTAAATGGATAAATGATTTGAGTTTGTGATTTAAAATAAGAAACAAAAATAGTTCGCGTATTAAAATTAACAAATAAAAATAGTTGGTGTATTATTCTGGACAATCAAAAAGTTGGTGTATTAAAAAGCTAATAATAATTTAGTTGGTGTATTAATATGGAATTTTCCCTTAATATTAAACCCTAAATATTAAATAGTGAACCCATAAGAAATTATTTTTAGTTATTATAAATTTATAAAAGATAATTTAAACGTTCAAAATTTGAAAAAATGTTTATTTTAAAAAAATTGAGTTAGATGTAATTTTGTAATATAGGAAAAGTTGAAATGGTATAGTTTCGTAAATTTTTCATTATATTATTCATAAAAGTCTCTATCTGATAAACGAGATTTTACCCCGTTAAATCTAATATCTTAATTGTAGTACTTAAGATGTCAAACCAAATCGGGAAAAACAACGTACTTGAATTTATGAGAAACGAACTCGGTTTAAGCGTAATCAAAAGGTTGTTGTTTGTGTGATTTTGTAACCGAAAATTAAATAAAACGAAAACGAGAATTAAGAGTTTTTAAAAGATTAATTAAAAGCTAAACAATCAAAGTTAAGGTGTTTTAAGGGTGATTAAACTTTCGATTTCAAATTGTCTTTTACAAAAATAACTTTAAGGTTTTGAAAACGATTTTAGATCAATCCACTCTCGTGGCAATGATCCTTTTCTCAACAATTAAACTAAAACAATATCTTGGATAGTTTAATCGTCGAGAAACTTTAAGAAGCAAATCAATTCTAACCACCAAGCTTATTAACACGGATCTCTCGGTTAAGCTAGGCTTGGTTCTAAGGTAATTGTTCAGGAACCTTTATAATCTCTCGATTCATAAAGTTTCCTGGGTTCAATAATCGAATGGCCAACTCGATTAAGGCTTTAAGATTGTTACCAAAGACTAAAGTTTATGATCTATTAAGTCCTAGACAATTATTAATCTTAGATTCAATCAATCCCCTTTTACCCTAACCCAATTGTCTAAGGAAACTACTCACTAAGCATGTTGAATCTTAAAACAATGGATATTGAAGAAAGCATAAACATAAACAAATCAAAGAGATAAAGGGTTCAAGAAAACTCTTATTGATGATGATGAAGATCACAAAGGTGGCCAAAGAAGCAATCACCAAGAAATCTCCAAAGTCTAAAGCAAAAACAAAGCGATGGAAAAGATAAAAGATGAAAAAGAAAAACTAAGATAGGGTGGTGTCAAAACATCCCAACCCTAATATAATATCAAAACCAAAATAAAATAAAGGAAACCCAATTGGTTTAGGAATTGGTTTTCCTTTTTACAACATAAAACCGATTTCCTTATAATTTTCGCAGCTTGTATCGGTCATAGCAAACCGATACAATCTGGTCGATACGCACTGGTCGGTAGCCTTGCTTCAGCTCAGTTTCCTTCGTATCGGCCAGGCCAAGCCGATACAACAAGTCGATACGCGTCTTCGGGTTCTTTTCCTCTTGTATCGGCCACTTCAAACCGGTACAACAAACTGATATGAAGTAAAATTGGAATAACTTTAGATCTAACCGTTGAAATCATCTCAAACCACCGCCAAATGAAAGCTAACATCTGTGGCTATCTTGTGGTAAAATTTCATAAAGATCCAACGGCGGGAACGTCTTAAACGAGTGTCTTTTTGACGCTTTTCGTCACACTTCTGTTTTTTCCATAATTGCACTCTTAAACCCGAAAACCACGAAAGAACATGCAAATGCAACCTATATGATACTAAATGCAACCTAAATGAGTTAATTCTAATGCATAACATAAGGTAAAATGTGTAAAATATGCAAGTTATCAACTCCCCCAAACTTATCCTTTGCTTGTCCTCAAGTAAGAGAATTTCGCATCAAAGTTTAAGAAGGTGTGGAGGCGGGGACCTCGTAACCAAAAGCAACACGGAAGTGTAATGAACAAGTATCCTAAACATAGTACCCTCTCGCAACCGAACTAGTTCCACTTATTTCTATCTACCTTAACTCCGTCTAAATCGCTATTATTACCAAAAGTATGTGATCCACTTGTCTAGTCTAAACACCTTTCACATTCAATTAAACACAATCAAGCATGAAACATGATTAAAAATTTCCAAGAGTTTTTCTATTTGTCTAGGTAAGAACGGGATTTCGAATCAAACGAGGAGGCTAACACTCGGGCATGTGGTTAGTTGTAGCGCGGTTTCTCTCGGGGAGTGAAAGGGTTAAGCAAAATCGGGAAAGACAAGGAGCAATACAAGTCCGACATCCATCCCTATACAATTCTATCCACTAATCCATCGTCTTTCTTTTAAACATTTAAACACCTAAACATCGAGTTTCTTAACAACCTTAGGGGATTTTATTTTGGCTAAGTCTCTTTTTTTTTTTTTTTTTTTTATTTCTTAATCGAATTCTTTTTCTTTCTTTTCTTTTCTTTTTTTTTTCGATTTTTCTATTTTTTTTTTATACTTAGCCATTCTTTTACCCCTTAGGTGTTTTACAATCACTCGTGTTTATTTTCTTAATTTTCAAAACTCAAAGACGTGTTTTACCTAGCCATTATTCCCTTCTAAATCACTAGCCCAATGGATGTCCTTTCTTGTCGCTCCCTATACTTTCAAGTTTTTGCGAAACCAAACAATCACTAAATGAAAAGAATTCTCACAAGTGTTTGGGTTTAGGCGTAGGGGGTGAGAGGGGAATCATCCTAATAATGAGAATGACCGGATTGCGCTTAAAGTGTTTCGGTTTAGGAAGCCGCAATCCGTAGAAATCAAAAAGCCATAGAAATTCTCTTGAAAACTATCAATCATGCTAATTAAAAGTCAAGTTTAAGTTCGGATAATTTTTCGAAGGTGACTTAGAACTACCAAGCTTCATAACAACACAATTGGCTTTTTAAACATCAATGTCTAGAGTTGCGGTTTTAAGATTTTCAGCGAGTTCTAATTCGTTTACGGAAGATACTACACCTAAGATACTTTTCAAAACACAAAGTGCGTCGCTTTACAAGGTTAACATCATCATAGATCCCCTATGCATATGCTCTAAATGCCATGAACTAATCCTATATGCGATTTTTTTTGTTTTTTTTTTTTTTTTTTTTTTTATGAATGCTAATATGCGAAAACTAATATGACTACTCCCCCAAACTTAAATCACACGGTCTCCGTGTGAAACAAGCATTGGAGAAGGTTCCTAAATGTATGTATGAATGACTCTAATATGAAAAACTAATGGGTATGCACATGGTTCGGTGTTACCTCGGTAGTACTAACACGACGAGTCGAAGTCATCTGTATCGGTCCCGACGGACCGATACTCTTGCCCGATATCGGTCCAAAGAACCGATGTAACAGCCGATATATACCCCTTTCGAATTCGTCTTCCTACTTCGTTTTCACCGAAACCATCAAACATGACATATATTCTAAGTAAATTATCATCTAAATGCAAACTAAAATTTTATATACAAGGATAGACATGGGACTTCCTCCCAAGTGAGCTTGTTTATAGTCTCTTAGCTTGACTTTACCCCCTTCTTTTTAGGTGACATTGGGGATTGAAAGAGATGTCGAATCTCTTTCGGTGACAACTTCGTGTACCGGGGCGGCTTGAGTTTTACTCTGTTCACCACAAACTCGACTCTATCGTTGTGCTTGCTTTGTTTTGACTCGCAGCGAGCACTCCTTGCTCCTTCCTTGAAAGCTTTCTTCAAAAGTTTAACCTCGTTGACTAACTTTCTAATGACGCGGTTTTTAGACAAGTTCGAATGCGCCATTCTAAACTTTCTAGGAGGATGTTGGTGTTCCACTTTTGGAGCTTTGGGTTTGCTCCTTGCATCATCACTAGTCTTACCATTGCTAGCATCTTTCTCTACTCCAATCACCAAAGCTTCACAAGGAACCGTCTCCGTAGGCTTTTTGACCACATCGTTGATGTTGTACCGTTGAACAAGGTCCTTCCCAAGGTGTAAGTCTATCTTTCCAACCTTCACATCTATGACGGCTCCGGCGGTTGCCAAGAAAGGTCTTCCAAAGATGAGTGGATTATCGGGTTCTTTGTCCATCTCCAAGACGACAAAATCTGTTGGAATGAAAACGTCTCCCAACTTTACCGGAATATCTTCTAAGATTCCAACGGGTACCTTCACGGATCTATCGGCCAGCACCAAAGAGATGCGAGTAGGTTGGAAAGAAGAAAGGCCAAGTCGTTTAGCCACGGACGAAGGCATAACGTTGACACCGGCCCCTAAATCGCATAGGCACTTTTCAAAGACCAAAGGACCAAGAGTGCAAGGCAAAGTAAAACTCCCTGGATCACCAAGTTTCTTAGGAGAATGGTTCTTTTGAATGATCGCGCCGCACTCTTGTGAAAGATTCACCGTGTCTTCCGAGTTTTTAAACTTGTTTTTGATGGTGTCTTTCAAGGATTTAGTGTCGTCAGGGACTAGCTTGAAAGCGTCAATAAGTGGCATGGGAACTTGTACCTCGTTTACTTGCTTCTCGAGCTTAGCTCTAAAGTACTCCTTCAAGTGTTGCATCTTAGCTCGACCCGGAAAAGGTAGCTTAGGCACGTAAGAAGACGTCACGTAGACGGCTTCTTCTTTTTCTCGGATTTTTCCTCCGTATCGGCCATGTTCTTGGCCGATGTAGGTGGTCGATATCGGTCATCCGAAACCGATATGCCGGTCGATACGAGTCCCCCGTCTCCTTATCACTCGTATCGGCCTTGTTCCCGGCCGATACGGTGGTCGATATCGACCGGATGTGGACGATACGACCGGCCGATACAACCGTTCGTATCTTCCTCGTTACCGCATGCGGTGTTCTCGTCGTCTAGGATCGTGGTCTCCGAGTCGTGTGACTGTTCCACCTCCCCGACCCGATCCGCATTGTCCTTAATGAGATCGTGTGAAAGCATTTGTGTATCACCGCTAAGTTCTATGGAGTTGACATACTCTTTAGGATTGGCTTCGTGTTTACCCGGAAGTTGACCAATTGGTCGCTTAGAAGCCGAGGTAATTTGAGCCACTTGGTTGTCTAAAGCCTTCAAGTGTGAGTTCATGGATTCGATCTTGGCGTTGAGATCATTGTAAGTAGAGTCCACCTTTGTCTTGATGGCATCGATTTCCATGAAGCTTCGGCTTTGACCTTCTAGAATTTGCTTCAACAGTTGGTTAGTTTGGTCACCTTGGGGAGCCGGTGAAGAAACTTGGCCTTGAGCGGCGGGAGGATGGTTGTAACCCGGTGGTGTATTAAGTGGTGGTCTCGGTGCATATCCTCCTTGTTGTGCTTCGAGGATAGACTTGATCTTGAGGGTTAGCTACGTTGGTGCTTCGGTAGGAAAGGTTCGGGTTGTGTTTGTAGTTGTTGAAACGCCAATCACCTTGATTACCCACATAGTTTATCTCCTCATGAGTTCGTGAAGTGGGGTCGCCTCTTCTTCTCTACTTCCTACGAAGTTGATTCCCGCTTGTTGAGACATGAGTAGCTTATCCAGCCTTCTCATTAACCGCCTTTATCTCTATCTTAAATTGCTCATCATTGCCCGAGCCGCGGATGGTGCGATCATAATCTTCCCCGTAGTTGCTATCGCTATTGCGTAGTTTTCCACCAAAAGCCGTCCATCGGCTTCCGTCTTCCCAAGGAAATTTCCTTGGCTAGCCGAATCGAGAAGCATCCTAAACTTCGGTTTTAGACCGCGGTAGAACGTGCCGAGTAAGCTCTCTCCCGTGAAACCGTGGTGTGGACATCTCACCGTGTAACTCTTGAATCTTTCCCAAGACTCGCCGAACGTTTCTTGGTCTTTTTGTGCGAAGGCCGAGATCTCGATTCTTAGCTTTGTCGTCCTCACCACCGAGAAGAACTTTGTGAGAAAAGCCGTCTTACACGCCTCCCAAGTCCGTATGGTGTCTTTCACAAGATTCTTCTGCCATATGTGTGCTTTGTCCCCGAGTGAGAAGGGGAACAAACGCAGCTTAAACATGTGTTCATTGACACCATTGATCTTCACCGTGTCGCAAAGCATGTCAAACCGGTGAAGGTGATCAATGGGGTCTTCACTAAGCAGCCCGTAGAACTTGTTGCTTGGACACCATGTTAATGAGACTAGACTTTATCTCGAAGTTGTTGTTGGCGATAGGCGGTGGTGTGATGCCACTACGGTTGGTGATGTTTGATGGCACATCCGCCGTACCAATGGTGCGTGCAACGTTAGGTGCGTTGTTTGCATCACCCATCTCGAATTCGATTCCGAGCCCGAAGTGTCTGATGTGGATGAGTCGGAGTGGAGGCTGGTTCTTCTTTCTCGTGAGATAGCTCTTTCGTGTGCTTTGATGTCTGCGAAGAAGAGCAAGCTGTCACTTTGTCGGTGACTTCTTCTTTGCATACACCTACAAAACGAAAATCACAAGGAAAGAGAACAAGTTAGTAACGAAACCGAAACTTAATCCCAAGTAGTTTCAAAATTCTAATAATTGTTCGAGTTCCTGAATCGGCAACGGCGCCAATTTGATAAACGAGATTTTACCCCGTTAAATCTAATATCTTAATTGTAGTACTTAAGATGTCAAACCAAATCAGGAGCAAACAATGTACTTGAATTTATGAGAAACGAACTCAGTTTAAGCGTAATCAAAAGGTTGTTGTTTGTGTGATTTTGTAACCGAAAATTAAATAAAACGAAAACGAGAATTAAGAGTTTTTAAAAGATTAATTAAAAGCTAAACAATCGTGTTAAGGTGTTTTAAGGGTGATTAAACTTTCAGATTTCAAATTGTCTTTTACAAAAATAACTTTAAGGTTTTGAAAACGATTTTAGATCAATCCACTCTCGTGGCAATGATCCTTTTCTCAACAATTAAACTAAAACAATATCTTGGATAGTTTAATCGTCGAGAAACTTTAAGAGCAAATCAATTCTAACCACCAAGCTTATTAACACAGATCTCTCGGTTAAGCTAGGCTTGGTTCTAAGGTAATTGTTCAGGAACCTTTATAATCTCTCGATTCATAAAGTTTCGGGTTCAATAATCGAATGGCCAACTCGATTAAGGCTTTAAGATTGTTACCAAAGACTAAAGTTTATGATCTATTAAGTCCTAGACAATTATTAATCTTAGATTCAATCAATCCCCTTTTACCCTAACCCAATTGTCTAAGGGAAACTACTCACTAAGCATGTTGAATCTTAAAACAATGGATATTGAAGAAAGCATAAACATAAACAAATCAAAGAGATAAAGGGTTCAAGAAAACTCTTATTGATGATGATGAAGATCACAAAGGTGGCCAAAGAAGAATCACCAAGAAATCTCCAAAGTCTAAAGCAAAAACAAAGCGATGGAAAAGATAAAAGATGAAAAAGAAAAACTAAGATAGGGTGGCTGTCAAAACATCCCAACCCTAATATAATATCAAAACCAAAATAAAATAAAGGAAACCCAATTGGTTTAGGAATTGGTTTTCCTTTTTACAACATAAAACCGATTTCCTTATAATTTTCGCAGCTTGTATCGGCCATAGCAAACCGATACAATCCGGTCGATACGCACCGGTCGGTAGCCTTGCTTCAGCTCAGTTTCCTTCGTATCGGCCAGGCCAAGCCGATACAACAAGTCGATACGCGTCTTCGGGTTCTTTTCCTCTTGTATCGGCCACTTCAAACCGGTACAACAAACCGATACGAAGTAAAATTGGAATAACTTTAGATCTAACCGTTGAAATCATCTCAAACCACCGCCAAATGAAAGCTAACATCTGTGGCTATCTTGTGGTAAAATTTCATAAAGATCCAACGGCGGGAACGTCTTAAACGAGTGTCTTTTTGACGCTTTTCGTCACACTTCTCTGTTTTTTCCATAATTGCACTCTTAAACCTGAAAACCACGAAAGAACATGCAAATGCAACCTATATGATACTAAATGCAACCTAAATGAGTTAATTCTAATGCATAACATAAGGTAAAATGTGTAAAATATGCAAGTTATCACTATCCTCATGATAGAGAAAACTCTCACAATCTAATATTATAATTTACAACGCAACAAAATCTAATATTATATTCAAATTAAAATTGAGTTCTGTAGTAATACGACTCTCTTTTCTTCCAAAGATTTAATAGAACCTTGTACAACTGTGTCTAGCTAAGTTCCATAATGTGACATCGCTTTCTTCTACAAAAACATCATATTCAATTTATATATCAAACGTTTTATCTTAATCTTATGTTATCTCAATTTTTAAGACAATTTAAACATAATAAACTTGGTTGTTTTTATAATTAGGACTATTTTAATTAGCTGGTGATAAGTGATGTTGTTGTTATCTAATTAGTTTGTGTATGTTAGTCAAGAAAATTTGAGTTCTCTTAGACGCTAATTATTATAAGTCTTACGTTGTTGAAAAATAGGAGTGACCCAATTACATTTCTGTATGTGATAAAGTCTCAAGTCCATTTTTGCACTTAAATGTGATACCATAGAGGCAAAATCTTAAAAGGTATCCATACCACCAAAATTATATGGACAGCTACTATTATCTTAAAACTGTAAATTCAGTTAAAGAAAAAATATGAACAATAACTATTCTAAAATATTAGTGTTTGTAACATATTTTAGTTGTCCATCCAAACTTTTTATTACGACAGCTTTTATATATTTCCCATTTGATTTTATCATGTGTGTCCTTAATTTGATTTACATTTTGAAACTGACCTACTAAAAAATATCTCGATTTCTAATGATCTCATCACTTCACGAGGGAGTTTTCACATGAGATAAAGACATAAACAATGAAACCTCTATAAATTAGTATTGCCAGGACTACATCAGTTCGATAAAAAGTTATTAATTTATGGTTATAATTAATTTATCAAGAGAGAAATTACACTGAAAATCAGTTTTAGGACCGGAAAAATATTATATTAGAGAGATGTTAACGAATCAAATATTAATTTATTGAAATTGTATTGTAGTGTTTTTTCCTAAGCATAGTTCTTGATAAACCATTAAGTAGATTCTTTTTTCAAAATAAAAGAGTTTTTTCAACAAGTTTTCTAACTCGTATAAATCCTAATTCTATTTTTGATGGCGCAAATGGTAGAAATTCGCATTTGGGAATATTGATTCACTACCTAAACCAACAATGCAATTCCTTTACAAATTAGAAACCACTAAACTAACATCACTTTTTAGTTACTTAATAAGTATTTTTAGGTGGTGGGAATAAATTTTACATTAATGGTTTTTTTGTCAAAGATCAATGGTTTGAAATCTAAAACTATGCTCAAAAATCATTTATTTTTTATTCCATATCTTAAGATTAAATTTCTTTGAGAGTATAGATCCCACTAATAATTTTTTTCTTATTGACAAATCACACATAGTTTAGTAGGTCATGTTATGTACAACAAACAAAATTATACTTTATGTTGTTTTAGCGATGAAATATAGAATCATTTACATATATAGGCATTTATGTTGTCTTTTCTTTCAGGAAAAAGCATTTACCTCCAAAGGTGCACTTTTTGGAGTTTTTGGTTGATTTCTGGACGATTTTGCCATTTTCATTTTGGAGCCAAAACCATCTTTTATTTTCCCTCCAATTAGTTTGTAACTAAAGCTTTCTCACTCATTTATTACGTGTGGACCCACAACTAAATATTTCTTTATTGTTTTATATCCATCTTTTATTTGGTAATTATTTTAATTTAGAGTTTACAAAAAATAATTTTGTTAGTGTTTCTGATTATAATTTTAAAATTTTTCTATTATATTGATATATTTTTGAAAAAATGTTGATCATATCTTGTGAACATGAATAATTTGATCCCTAAATTCTACTTATAAATCAAAATACATGGACATATCCATATGGATGACGAGAGCTAATATCATCAATGTTGTCCATGTAAACATATATATTGACGAACACGTGGATGTGATTTTGTGGACGAGTTAGTACTAAAATAATCAATGTTGCCCATGTGAACATATATATTGACGAACACGTGGATGTGATTTTGTGGACGAGTTTTTTGTTAAGTTTAAAGTTTAGTGTTTTTTAATTTCGAGTTTGAGTGTTCTCTTTAGTTTTTTAATTTTTCTTTATTGTTTTTTATCCATTTTTTATTTGGTATTTTTTTAATTTAGAGTTTACAAAAAATAATTTTGTTAGTGTTTCTAAATTTAATTTTAAAAGTTTTATATTTTGTCATCCATATTGATATATTTTTGAAAAAATGTTGACCATATCTTGTGGTCATCCATATGGATGACTAGAGCTAAAATCATCAATGTTGTCCATGTGAACATATATATTGACGAACACGTGGATGTGAAGTTGTGGACGAGTTTGGATAGACATATAGACTTACTGTTTTTTAGATGAATATGTTATTGTGGACGAGTTTGGATAAATTAGTGCGTACTAATTTTCGAATTAAGTTTAAAGTTTAGTGTTTACGTTTAGGGTTTTGGGTTTTAGAGAATAGTGTTTGGAAACTTTAATAACTATTATGATTTAGTGTTTTAGATTATCGATTGAGACAATTTTTCATGCCGTGTGTTTTACGATGTCCACAAGTATCACGTTGTGTGGACGAAAATGTGATGTATCCACAACGTCCACAAAAAACGTTCACGAGTAATCGTTCATGAAGAAAACTAATTAGAATCACATGTTAAATGGAGTGGAAAGGGTTAACATAAAACACCGACATAAGGAAAGAACACAACACAAATCAATGGAAAACTCATAAACCCTTTCATTCTGAAGCAAACTCCAACATATATTAATTACTATTGTAATTAAGAAGGAACCAATATAATAACAGAGGAGAACAACAAAGAAAAGCAAATCTATGTACCTTAATTTTGGGACTCATATCAATAATTTTCTGCAAAATTGGAAGTGTTGGTACATTTGATGGAGAAAATTCTTGGCTACTACTTGTAGCGAAACCCTCATTTTCTCTGGGTTCAGATTAAAACCCCACGAACACGCTTCGCCGTCGTTGTCGTCGTTGAAATTGAAGATATTCTTCACTTTATCCATCAGATCTGAGCTTTGGCTTATCAGCTCCAACGATCCGAGCTCAACGACGCCGTTTTCAGCTGCGATGCAAACCATTGTTTGTAACCGTAGATCTGACCTTGACCTGCTCTTTCGCAACCGGATCCGGGAAGTCACACGCCGTTCACGAAGCTCTGAGTCATCGAAACTAAGAAGAACCACTCCGTGTCGGTGACTTCCTCGTCATTTGATTCGTCGGAGACTCCGAGTCCGCCGAAGATTAACGAGTTAAGCTCACGGATGACTCTTTTTCGGTGCTCCTGCTCCGCCGGGTTAGATTTCTTCAAATCTTTCTTCTCCTTCTCTTTGTCTTCTTCTCCTTTGTAGTACCCATCTCCCCAGCCGAGAACCACCGTGTTGTCTCCGGTGGAGAAATCGAACTCTTCTAAGATCTGCCAGAAAATAGCGTAGGTCCAGTCTTCTCCGGCGGATTCGATGAGAGCTTGGAGACGTTGTTGGAGAGTGTCTTCGTTGAACTGAGAAAGTGGAGGAGGGGGAGGGAGAGATGGTTGTGGCGAGAGAGTTGAGTGGTTTGTTCCGATGAAAAGCTATGAAGTTTATTTTTAGTAAAAAATAAAAATTAATATTTGATTTTGAATTTTTGAAATTCAATTTTTTTTTTAAAATGTGTCGATATAAATTATTCCAATTTAGTTAGCATTTGTGATTCACTTAGTTAGGGATAAAGTAGTCTTCTCTAACATAAAAAGTGCACCTTAAGTTGTAAGTGCCTTATTGTGAAAATGTATATGAAGAAAGTGCATATAAATGTAATATACTCTGAAATATATGATATGATATGTATAATTTATACCCAACTTCTAACGGTGTGTCATGGGAATGGACTTCACACCTTAATTCACATTTTAATTTAGGGGATTTAGGGTGGATGTACAAAAGTTTGAAGAAAACTATGTAAATATTTTGGAGTTTTTTCATAGGTCTAAAAAGATTCTTTTACCTTCTCTTAGACCATTATTATCGTTGTAATGAAGAGAGACTCTTAAGGTGGGTCCCACGACAATAAGAGAGAAATCGTCTCTTCTGCCTCTTCGGTAAGAGGTGTTTCTTGTTTAATTTGCGGCTCCACTAATACGTGGTGACCCGCGATTGGTCCTTTAATTTTTATTTTATTTTTTATTTTTTTTTATTTTTTTTTAAAAAAAAAAAAATTCAGAAAAAAAAAAATTAAAAACGATAAAGATGCTCCCCTTCCTCTCTCTCTCCCCTTCCTCTCTCTCTCCCCTTCCTCTCTCTCCCCTTCCTCTCTCTTCTTTCTCCCTCTCGATTTCTCTCCCTCTCGATTTCTCTCGCCCTCTCGATCTCTCCCCCCTTATCTCTCGATCTCTCCCTTATCTCTTTCTTCTCTTATAGAACATTATAATCGACTATTGTGTTAAAAGTAAACATCTAAGTAAACAAATGATAATAATCTATTTGTAAACAATTTATATATATTCATCTTAAACAATTACATATTATGATATTAGACCAAATTTATCTAAAATAGATAGATATTTTCACTTTATTTGTTTTCACATATTCATACATATTTTCAAAAATAACTATCTATTTACTTCTTCAAACTTGTTATATCTTCATAGTTGGTTATATTGTACATACAGTTCTACGAATAGTCGTTTATTGTCTGACAAATAATTATCTATTTTCCTAAAAATAGTTATCTATAATGAATAAGGTGTTATATCTTCATAGTTATAGTTTATGTTTAAAGGTTTAAAAGGTAATCTTTTTTGTACATGTAAATAAATTATTTATTTAATGCAAATAAATAATTATTCATGAGACAATAAGTAATTATTCAGCAATAGTTATCTATTTTAATTAAATAGGTAAATTACATGTACACTAATTTATATCGATGAATAATAGTTATCTATTTGCATTAAATAAATATTATTCATCAGTATAAATTAGTGTACATGTAATTTACCTATTTAATTAAAATAGATAACTATAGTTGAATAATTATCTATTGTCTCATGAATAATTATCTATTTTCCTAAATTTAATTATCTATTTTCCTAAATTTAATTATCTATTTTCCTAAATTTAGTTATCTATATCTTTATAGTTATGGTGTATGTTTTAAACTTTAAAAGGTAATATTTTTGTACATTTAAATAAATTACTTTTTTAATGCAAATAAGAAACTATTATTCATCGATATAGATTAATTTACATGTAATTTACCTATTTAATTAAAATAATTAATTATTGCTGAAATAGATAGATCTAAAGGTAAAAATAGAAAAAAAAATATTTATGTCTCTTATTTTTTGTTATTTCATCAAATTAATTTAAATTTTTGTTATTTTAGCAAATTTCCACTAACCATATGTATATTTATCAAATTCACTTTTTTATTTAATGTTTTTTATAATATATTTATTTTATTTAATTTTTACTTTGTATTTTTCTGTAAAGGAAACTTCCCATGTCGTTCCAAAGGCATAGTGACTAAAGAACGGTGGAAATGGGATTAACAAAAATTTTGTTACATTGTTACAGACAAAACCTTTTATTTCATTTTACAATAATGGACAAAAGTTTGAATTACGTATATCTTTTGAGCTCGACGTACGGTCATTAAAGCATTATAAAAAATCAAAATAAACTCTTAAAAGTTAATCACTTTTGTATTTTAGCGGTCATTAAAGCATTATAACTTTTTATGATTTTGAATTATTTTTATGTAAATTATTTGTAGATGTTTGTAAAAATCGAAATACAATTATGTTACTAACTAATTCGTGTAAATTATTTATATTTGTTTCCAAAGATAAAAATTTCGGTGTAAATTATTTATATTTGTTTCCAAAGATAAAAATTTCGGTGTAAATTAACAAAGACAAAAAAAACAAAATCAATGTTTGTTGTTCTGTTTGATCTTTCTCTCTCTTCTTCTATGAACTATATGGTCCCATAAGCCATACATTTGTATCATTTCTAGTAATTTAAATAGAAAACCTTCTAACAAAAAAAACAAAATTGTTATTTTGTAAGTATATTTTAGTAACAACTAGTAACTTTCCCGCGCCATGCGCTGATTTATGTTTTTTGAAAATTAATTTAAAAATGTTGAAGTAACTGATTTATCTATTAAAAAAAAATCAGTAAAGCCAAAATTATGATTATAGGCTTTCTAAAAATTATGATTGTAAATATTCATTGTTATAATTCATGTTATTGAAATATACATGAAGAAAAAATACGTGTAAAGAAAAATTGTATTAAAACCAAAATAATTGGCGTTCATAAAACTACGAAAAATTTAAAGGGATATTTATTATTAAGAGACCCTAAAGCTTAACTCTATTGAGCAAGTTAAAAAGTGAATATTCAGAATTAAACATGACAAATCTTTTTGTTTGCTAAAAATTTTATAAAGAGTCAAGTTTTAAAAATTCCTTAATTAAAATTTCTTAGATTCATAAAATCAACTTTCCGAATATTTTATTTAAATTAAAAGTTATTTCGAAATTTTATATTTCAACCATACTGACTCAGTCAACAAAAGTTTGTGATTAAAATAAAAAGTCAACAAAAGTTGAAATTTATTTTGACATTTTGCGCATTTTATTATTAAAATCATTTCTTAATGAAAATAGAATATTCATTAAAATAATTTTTAACCAAAAAATAATTAAATATTTTTTAATGATATATTTAAAAATTTCTCTAAATTAAATATGCATTTTCATGAAATATATCTTTCGTTAATTTATTGGTTATTTTTGATAATTTTCCACAAATATTTATAAAAGATGAATATTCAAGTTTAATAGTCATTGAAAAATCGAGGATTTAAATAAGATTTTCCCTTTAATTTGATAACTAATATTTTTCGGTTTATGTTCCGATTATGTTCGAATTTAGTTCTTTCTATATTTGGTTTACGTATCTAGAAATATATAGAAGAGTTTAAAAATAAAATTCATTGTTCTAAAAAGGGGTTTTAGGTGTCCGTCTTGGCTGCGGCTAGACGCTACGCTTTTATAAATCGTTTCGCCTAGCTTTTAATCCGTCTTAAATGTTATGATGCTATAAAAATAAAATAGTAAATTTTATTATTATAAATTAAGATATTTTGCATATTATGTTAAGAAATAAAGATAATAATTCTATGAAATGACAAAAGAAAAATGTTATTTTTTTTGTTAAACAATGAGGTTCTTGGCCGAAACTTATAATCCTCTAGGTCCATGACCAACTTTTGATAATATCAATTAATGGCGTAAATCATCGCTCCCAACGTGATTCGAATTTTTCAGGAGTATAACATCACCAACAATTGTGATTAAGCGACAGAGTCAAACCGTTGTTAGTAAAAAATGTTATTATTTATAATCTATGATATTTCATATATTTTATTATATATATGTAATTTTCTAAACGAATAGTCTGTCTACAAAATCGTCTAGGCTACGATTAAACGTTCTAGATATTAGGCTCTAAGTTACCGTCCGCTTAACGTCTTACGCTTTCTTGAACACTGATTAAAACTTGATAAAAACAACTATACTGGCATACGTAGCATAAATTACTCATGATACGAGATTTCCTTAATATTAAAAAGTATTATAATTTAAAATATTTAAGTTATTACAAATATAAAAATTACTAATAGTTTTACATATTTACTTATAATATGTTTAGGTACTAGTTCGACTTTTGGTTCCAATCATTCAGGTTAAGTTTTGGGTTATGAAGCCGCCGATATATGGTAATCTTATTCTCAAATAAAAAAAACAAAATTTGCAAAACGAGTACATTTTGGGACATAAATTTGTTAATTGAGTAATTTTTATTTTAATTTGATAAAAGGTGATTTTCGCGTGTTAAATTACAATTTTACTCTTAACTTCGAAATTGTCAAATCTGGTGAATGATTGTCTGTGAATGGTATTCAGTGAATGATTATGAGTAAATGATCGTTGTGAATGATCAATGGTCTATGTGAATGATCAATGGTCTCTGTGAATGATAAATAATATATGTGAATGACGAATAATATTCGTTAATAATCCATGTGAATGGTGAATTGTGAATGACCTCCCGTAAATGATCTATGTGAATTATTTTATGTGAATGATTTTGTGAATAAGTTCTGTGAATAAATGTAAATTTGTCATTTTACATACGAAAATCAAACAAAAATACCTAAAATTTAATTAGTACATCAAAATCACCCAATTGGCAAATTATCATTTAAAATGTACACAAAACACTAATTAACTCATTAAAAAAAATATTTGAAATATAAAAAAAGTAAAAAAACTATTGAAATTTGGTGGTCCCCAAAATACTATTTTCCTCTGTTTTTCTCTGTCTCTTTGAATACACAAAAAAACAAACAATTGCTTATATAAACCATTTCGTGTCTTGCATTGTTCTTCCCACAAACAATAGAAAGCACACACATACATACACACACACTCTCACAAAAAGATAAGAACTTTGAAAAACTCTTGAAATGGCAACTTTCTCATATTTCCAAAACTACCCTCATTCTCTTCTTGACCCTCTTCTCTTCCCTACACCTAACTCCTCCATTGATCTCTCTTGTTTCAACGACCAAAACATTCTCTATTCAATACCAAACACTTCCACAACCGAAGATATTTACTCGTACCCGATTCTTGATTCATATTGTGTCGAAAAAACGGAAAATTTTGATGCTAAGAAACAAAGAAACACAACCACAACCAAAATCACCTGTTCTTCTTCTGCCGACGAAAAGCTACGCCGCGGAATTTCCAAAACCGCGGCGGGTAAAAGCCGCCGGAGGAAGACTACTAGAAATGGGTCTAACTCCAAGGTAAAAAAATAATGTATTTTCATGTTTTGGACTAGTAGGTGATAGATAGAAATGTAAATGGGTGGTTTTGTAATTTAGGAAGAAATGGAGGAAACCAAATGCAAAAAACAGAGAAATAGTAGTCCAAGCAAAGTCATAGTCAAGAGGAGAGTAAGCGAAGAAGAAGCTCCTAAAGATTACATTCACGTAAGAGCCAGAAGAGGCCAAGCTACTGATAGCCACAGCTT
The DNA here is from genome assembly GCA_963556525.1 of Cochlearia excelsa. NCBI lineage: Eukaryota > Viridiplantae > Streptophyta > Magnoliopsida > Brassicales > Brassicaceae > Cochlearia > Cochlearia excelsa. The sequence goes on from OY748330.1 coordinate 5,219,333, forward strand.
AGCGGAAAGGGTATTTTAGTCATTTTCTTTAATTGTGACATTAATCATCGTTTTATATAAACTTTTGTTTTTTAATTAATATTTGGTTATTTTAGGTGAGAAGGGAAAAAATAAGTGAGCGGATGAAGATATTACAAAATCTTGTTCCAGGATGTAATAAGGTTAGCTAGAAATTATTTTATTTTATTTATTTATTAATGACATGATGGTTTTAAATTTATTTTATATTTAAAAAAGCTTTTTTAAAAAATAAAATGTGTTTTATGACTTGTTGAAAATTAATAGGTAACAGGGAAGGCCCTCATGTTGGATGAAATTATAAACTATGTTCAATCTTTACAAAATCAAGTAGAGGTGCATTTATTTATTTATCTTTTTCATATAAAAAGTTTTAAGTTAAAAAATATTTATATTAAATTTATAATTAATTTTATTTTCATAATAGTTTCTCTCCATGAAGCTAGCTTCTATAAATCCAATGGTCTATGACTTTGGTTCGGACCTTGATGGCCTCATAGTTAGTCCTGAGGTAATTTATCTTTTATTCACATAAATCGGTTAATTAACAATAAACCGGTTCGGTTATCTCAAAAAATTGTGATTAATCACAATTAAGTATTGTGTTGATAATTAGATTGGATCCAAAGAAGTAGGAGCCTCTTTTAACAATGCAATGCCAACAAATGTTACTCTATTTTCTTCACTTGTGGATGGTTCTATAATACCAACACAAACACAACTTCAGGTTTTTTAATTATATTATTATTTGTTAATAAAATTAAAGTGATTATTTTGAGATAATTTATTAATTGAATAAGTTAATTAAATATTAATAATTAGATAATGATGTGTTGATTAATAATTAGGAAGAGGGAAAAGAAAAAGAAAAAGAAAAGTTTGTGTTCAAAAGCAACAGCTTTGGTTCTTTCTCTTAATTAAACACATGTCGACATAAAACACAAGGAGACTGTTTTTTTGTGAGTTTCTTCTAATCTTGTCTCTTCAACTACCTAATTTATAAGTTATTAACTTTCAAAAAAGCTGTTTTTGGTTGTAATAAACTGTTTTTGTCTTGAATGTAGGTGGATTTAATCTCCTCCCATATGCATGGAAGGGATAAAATATAGTTAAACCAGGGATGCTAAAAAAAAGGATGTAATTATTTATTCTTTTCTAAGTGTTCAAAGAAATTAAACCAATAAAATCTTATTTTTTTCCTATGTATTTCAACATTCATAATCTTCATGACCATGCATCGATCGCCATCATTGTCGTCGTCATCATCATCAAAAGCAATGGATAAAGATATGGGCATAGAGACATAAAATGTGAAGGCTTAGTTAGTGTTATTAAATTAAATATTTTGATTTATTCAGCTATGAATTAATAGACCCTTTGATTATTTATTGTATTTTAATCTTTTTTGTTTCTTCAAATAAACTCTTGTACACACACTTGTGTTATCAAATATATATATATATATTATATATATATATATATGCCCTAAATATGCGGGCCAAAAGAGCAACCATTCATATAAATTTGAATGATTCGTTTTCTGTCAATTTATTCATTTATAAAATAAAAATGTCAGAAGAAAATACATTAGATTTCCTTCCTGGGAACAAACACTTTAATGTTTTTTTGAACAGTTTGGTCATAATTTTCTGCTCTCACTTGTCACACATTGATAACTCCCATTCCTCTGTCTTTTCAAATTACATACATCTTTCTGAGTTTTATTTAGTGTAAGATATGTCTTTTTTTACAGCATAAAAGTATGCGTAAACTATCACAATTTTTGAAATAGTGGAGTGTTAAAAACAATCTTTTAAGATGTAATAAAAAAAAACAATCTTATAAGCTATATTTGATAAATATGCTGCCATTTTTTGAATTAGTTGGTCTTTTTAACATTTTCAAGAGGTGGTAATGAATCCATGGGCTTATTCAATGCTATATGAAAAGTATGTGTTTATATACACCTAACTAAACACAAAATTGGACCTAGACATCACTCCTTAACTTCCAAGTATGTCAATTTCAAGAATTACAAGAAGATACAATGTATGATAATTAGAGCAACATCATCGAGAAATACTACTTTTAGAGTATTTATTCCATATAATAATAGTATGTCAATTTTGTGTAAATAATTATTTAAATAAATCAATTATAAAAAGTAACTAAACCAATGACAAAAAGACAAACAAGCAAGGTGGTTCTAAATGAGTTTCTATGATTTCCAAATCTAGCATCTTTGACCATGTTTATCAAGGGTGCTTATGTAGAGTGCTTGTGTATTTTTTTGTGTATTTGAGTATTAAATTAAATTAAAACATGTATTATTAATAAGCACCCTATAATGAAAAGTGCTTAATGAAGCATTTTAAGCTTTCCTTTTGTAGAGTGCTTATCCATTTTAATCTTCCCTTTTGTACAAATACACACAAATACATAATTATACTAATTTTTTATTTTTAAGCATAAAAAATACACAAGCCCTCTACAATTAAACTCCCTTGATAAACATGCTACTCCCTTTCTCTTTTCTGATTTGATTATTTTGGTTTATTTTTATAAATAGAACCTATAAACTATTGACGATGGAGGTGACATTAGACCATCTTTATCGGTAAGGTAGGTAAAAGAGTGCTTAATTTTTATATTTTGTTTAATTAAAAAAAAACATATCGGACTAATTGCGGATCGCCACATGTTAGTGGAAGCCGCGAATAGTGTAAGGAATGATGTTTAGGTAGGGTTATTTAGGTAGGGTTTTTACTTTTTATTCATTATACGGACCCCACAGATTAAGGACACCCATATAATGATGCTTTTAGAGCATGATTATCCATTAGAACCTAAAAAGGTGTTTAAGTTTTTTTATTTTTAACTTTTTTTTGAAAAAATAATAATTAATAGTCAGACTAATTGCGGACCGCCACGTGTCAATGGGGCCCGCAAAAAGTATAAGGGTTGGTTCTTAAGGAAGAATTTTATGGTGTTACTTAAAATTATCGTGGGGCCCACAGGTTAAGGACCACCTTTAGGGCCCCGATAATGATGGTCTTAGGATTTTATGCACATTTTCTTATATACACTATTGAAACCAATAAAATATTGCTAATCAAAACTATATCTTAACCAGTGATTGTTAAAGTGACACTCTCAAACAATTCCTTATTGACATATTTATTTTAAGCTCTTTGTTTACAAAATCTTTAAAGTAGATTGAACTTCATAGGAACCCTAGTGTAGGCTCCAACTATTTTGCTTGAGGTATTTATATCAACCTACTTTTTCAATTAATTTATTATGTTTTTATTTTACTATTGAAAAAGTAATATAGCAGACCGTTAAAAAAGGCATCTATAACATATGGTTATATATGTGTATATATATGTGTTGGTACTATTTAAATAGTTGATATGACTTGGGCAACCAAGTAGTCAGTGTTTTGTTGGCTTGTTTAGGTATCTTCTTCGCTTTCTAGTTAGTTAAATGTATTTTCTGAATTACTTATTTCCATAAATAATAAGATTCAATTATTTCTAATAGTCTTTTAATAATTTATTTATCCTACTTGTCTCTTTCTCGTACAAAAGGTTGAAAGACACTTTTTACTATAGGTGTTGAGAATGTTTAATTTAAACTTTTTAGTTTATTTGAAATTTAAATTGTTACTTAACAAAATTTCCATATAAATTTTGTCTAACACTATCGTTATTTTAAATAGTTGTATTTGAACCGCATGTCGATATTATTATTACACAAATAATAAAGCCAAAAACATGCATATATATTTTTAAAAGCAACAATTCGAAGACATGATTAAATGAACAGTCCAATATAGTCTTCAAAGATTTTCATGTCTACTTATATGTCTAGTCCCATCTCGTTTATTGCAATATTTTTTCATGTATTTACTTGTATCTAACTTTATTTCCACGTGTAAATAAAATTACAAACTATGTAAAAATCTCTAGTGAAACATAATAGCAACTATCGAGATAGTGATATATGTGGAAACTCCTAAGCTACAGAATCTTCATAATTTTTCTTGGATAACTACAACTACAAGAACAAATATAAAACACAAAAGACATGTAATAATGTATCTACAAAGAGATTTTTTGATGAATTTATTATTTGCTTTGAAAATTACCACAGCCTCATGTTTCCCTTCTAGTTAATTATTGTTTAAAAAAATGTTTCCCTTCTAGTATAATTTCTTTTTCTAGAATTGATTCGTTTGTTTCATATATTATCAGTTAGTTACGAACTAGTTTTCCGAAAGAAAAAAAAAGTTACGAACTAGTTAACATAGAGTGAATAGCAAAGTAATTGTCTATATATCATTATTATTGGTATGAAATGTAAGATTTTATAGAATAATTTACACATAATTTCTTATTATGTCCCTACTTATACTTTTATGTTTTATCACGTTTATATTTTATCAATCATAATAACAATAATAAATGAAGTTATAAAAGTCATTTTAAAAAACTTGTTAATTTGTGATTTTTTTTCTAGAAAATCTTATATTAAAAAAGAGAGGGAATATTTATTCCAATTTTTGGAAGGTCTAATAACTAACATTTTCAAGCCTAGAAAAGATATAAATTTATATTGTCTATATGTGGGCAATGCATTTCAGATACTTGTGTAGTTGTTAGATAAATTTTATTTTTTATAATATTTTCAGATTCTAAGAGTTCTTGATGTAATGTTGTAGGCGTGGGCATTCGGTTCGGTTCCGGGTCCAAAATTTCGGTTCCGGGTCGGTTCGGTTCTTGAATCTATTACCCAATCACTATTTTTCAATATTTCGGTTCGGTTCCGGTTCGGTTCCTATCGGTTCCGGGTCGGTTCGGTTCTTTGTTTGAGGAACCGGAAAATACCCGAAATTTTCGGTTCCAGTTCGGTTCCGGGTATTTCAAACCAAAAATAGAAAAAATACCCGAAAACAGAAAATATACCCAAAAAGTTCATAAAAATACCCAAAATTTGAAAAAAACCCGAAAATTGAAAAAAAATATCCGAAAAAGGATAATAAAAAATACCCGAAATTAGAAAAATACCCGAAAATATAAAAAATACTCAAAGTATATAAAAATATTTCGGTTCTTCGGTTCTACCCATCGGTTCTCGGTTCGGTTCGGTTCCTACCCGATATCCACGGTTCTTAAGTTTATGAACCATCGGATATTTATGGTGGAACCGAAACCGGAACCGAAACCGTTTTTTTCGGTTCTTCGGTTCCGGTTCTTCGGTTCCGGGTATTTTGCCCAGGCCTATAATGTTGTATGGAAAATTTATTCAACGATTGTCTTTACAATTAGACCATTAACAATGTGAAAGAGAGTTAGACTAAAAAAAGGTGGTGAAATCATGGATTGGTGACAAAAATAAGATTTGATAATATTTTCACACCAACTAAATTTTTTTGATATGTATCAATAAATATTGATTTCATAATCGTACAATTTTTCATATAAGACAACCAATAACAATTCAAGGATTCAAGTTTTCTCAATAAATATTTTTCAAAGTCCACATTTTTTGGATGAACTATGTATAGAAAACGTAAAACATCAATCTTTTTGATACACCTAAAAACCTCTAAAACATCGATTAATTTGATTTAGAAGGAGTATCATTTATTAACCATATATGTGTACGGGAAAATCACAAATAAAGACATTAATAAAGTTTTGTCATTTGTCAAACTCTCAAACTTACTTTCTATTGTTAAACTCCTTTTAAAAAAGTGGAGATGTATATATATATATATATATAGAAATAAGTGGACTTTTCTAACTCTCTCATGATTTAAATGTGATATACAAATGTGTGATGCATGGTATCGATCCTTGGAAAGATCTAGCTAATGAACAAAAAAACAAATTTCGCATCAAATCAATTAAATATTTTGTAGTGTCAATTTCAAATTAGAAGTAGATAATATAGTTCTAATCCAACCTTTCCATTTTGTCAAGGATTTGGACTAATCCGACCTAATACACTATTTAACATTTGAAGTATTTAAACTTAGCGAAAATTATAATAAATATGTGCATATAGGAAGTATATCGGTCTCATACGCCAAATATGAATCTTATAATTAATTGTAATATCTGATAATTTAGTAAATATTATTGAACTTGCATGGAGTAGAATCAATATCTTTGAGATTTTATTTATTTATTTTAGGAATAAAAGAAGGGAGAATCGCAAAACTACACCATTTGAATTACATTTCACAAAACTACACAATTTCAAAAATACTTCACAAAACTACACTTAAACACTCAAAATTAAATCCAAATAAACCCTACCCACACAATCCTACCCCCTTAATACTATACCCTAAACACTAATTAGCGAATCCAAATGAAAATATTTTAATTTTAGTAATTTTCAAAAGGGTAAATAAAGCTTCTAAAATTTTGAAAAGATGTAAATATGTGAAAATTTTAAATTAGGTGTAAGTTTGTGAAAGAGTGATTGAAAGGGTTTAGTTTTGTGAATTCCTCGTAAAAGAAACATAATATAAAATGATTTTGACCGACTTTACAATCATTAAAATTCTTAATTAGGCACGTTTTTTCTTAACTAGTAGTATTTGTTTTGTTTGGGGTTAAAATAGTAGTAGTACTAGTATTTGTTAAGTATAAAGGCTTTAATTGACCATTATAATGATTAAAACATGTTGGCATGCAATGAGAAGAGATGTATTGGGACCAATCGAAAGTATTGAAATCGATATAACAACTTAACTCATCATCTGTCTCTTTTGTTGAAGTCGGTGACTTAAATCTCGTATGCATAATCACTAATCAGTATGCATAATCACTAATCAGTATGCATAATCACTAATCAGTATGCATAATCACTAATCAGTCAGTCAATATTAATTAAAGTTCTTAAGATATGATATCTAAATGGTTTACTCTAAAATATGTTTTGCTAAAAGGTTGGGAGTTATTCATATCTCCCGTAATCAAAATATGATTGTTCAAGATAAAGGTGGACATTCGGATATTCGATTCGGTTCGGGTCGGTTTTTTTCAGTTCCGGATCATCCTGTTCTATGTAAAATAGAACCATATAAGAACTGATAAAAATTTGGTTCGGTTCGGATATCCGATAGAGGAACCGTTTTAGAACCAAAACGTATCGGGTTCGGTTCGGGTATCTTAACTAAAAGAACCGAACCACTGCAACGAAATATGCAAATTATTTAGATTGAGTTGATTATTACATACTCCCTCCGTCCCATTTTGATTGAAGTTTTGAATGATTTTTTATGTTTCAATTTAGTTGATGTTTTTCAAATATCTATGCAGAAATTAAATGCATTTGACTTTTCTAACCAATGAAGTTATATTATATTTTTTTCTATGGGTTGATTTTGTTATATTTAATGATAATTTTATGATAAAAATAGATGTCTTAAATAGCGTGCAAAGCTTCAAAACTTCAATTAAAATGGGATAGAGTATATGAAATAGTTACAAAATATGCTCTATAAAACAATGTTTGGATCCATAGAACATAATTAGCATATGTGGTTGAATCTTTCATATATATATATATATAATAATAATAATGTTGTGTTTGTAACTCTTTCGATGACCTAACATTAATACAAGTTTTAAAAAAATTCAAACATCATGGTTATTTCGATTCTATTTTGGGTTTGGTACCGAATCAAAACGAATGGTTCCAAGAAAAAGAACCATACGAGTATTTTAGGAAGAACCATATCCGAACTGAATCTGATTTTTCGGTTCGGTTATGCGGTTCCAGTTACTTTTGCCAATGCCTAGTTCAAGATGTGCAAATATATATATAACTAGGATTTAACCCGTGGTACACCACGGGTTTATGTTTTTTACAAATAGTTATATATATATATACAGTTAATTTAGAAGTTTGTAATATTTGTCCTGTTTTTATAAAATAAATAAAAATATTCAGAATTTCTAAAGAGTATTTTGTTTTTTTATTGTTTATGCAAATAAATATAATGAGAATTAGATTTTATATAGCAAAATCTTAATATAACTTGTAAGTTGTTTTATTCCAAACTATTATAAACTATAAAAATTAGGGATGGACAAAACTTCCGGATCCGAAATACCGAACCCAAACCAAACCGAAATCCCCAAATCAATACCGATCTAAAAACAAATAATTCAAATGTATAGGGAAATTTACTACCATAATACCCGAAATCGAATTCGAACCGAACTCAATTTTTTAGAACTAAACTAAACTACTCTACTTACCCAAAAATTATTTAAAATAATAATAATCTATATATAAATAACCCAAACGAATTGAGAAATTTACTATATGAAAACCCGGAGCCAAAACAAATTTCTAGATTTGAATCTGAATTACCCGAAATTTGTTTATAATAAAGTTTAATCATTATTTTCAAACTTCTTGTCATTTATCTAGAATTTTTCCAGAATCCGAACCCGTTAATAAATAATTTTTTTTTATTGTTTGATAATTTTAACAAAAAATTGTTTCAACTCGTTTTTAAATTCTTAATAATATTAATTAAATCTATTTTGACTTAAATTAAATTTAAATGGTAGTTTTTTATAAAAACTATGTAATAATGTATTTATGTGAATTATATATTTTTATTTTGTTTTTCAAATATTTTTTTACATAATTTTTAATATGTTATCTATTTTTGGAGAGAATTGTATTATTTCCTTATTTGGTTTTCGTAATTAAATGTTCAGAAATATTTCCTTTTATACTCAATGGCATAATGTGTAAATAAGTACAATTTTTTGGACATGTTCAAATTAGTATTCAAAAATAATATATAGATAAAACAATAAAATACATGTGTTATAGCTAGAAAGAATTCAATAAAACATTAATCAATAATTTCTTATATATTAATTGAGGAACATTAATAACTCTTGTTTGATTTTGGGCCACAATTGGCTTATCTTTGCCAGATTTTTAAAAATATATTTGGAAAAAATATTAGCTTACTAAAGGTTGCTCACGGAGCTATGATTGAATAAAAAATTTCCTTACATGTATTGAACTGAAACAAAAAAAGAATTTGGTGTATATCCTTTTTCAGTATTATGGCATACACATTGGAAGAGCATGTACGTATATCCTTTTGGGACTTGCGTGGATAATATATTCATGCGCATGATAGAATAATTATGGGGACGAAGTCTCTCAAGTCTCACCTTACCATCCAAGTGTCATTATGGGATTATTAGTAAATACCTACTATTACAAGAAAATATTGAAAGGAATAGTTTTTTTTTTTTGTCAACATTTGGGCCACAAATGGCCGGCCCATTAGCCAAACCTACACTTTCGTAGGCGCGGGAAATCGATCCCGGGTGGGGTGGTGCTACCTGCCTCCTGTGGACTTATGACTGCCACTAGACCAAGGCCACTTCCCCAAAGGAATAGTTATTAGAATTCACAAAACTGCATCATTTCTTATCTCTTTTTACCAAAACTATCTTTAGTAATCTTTTTTCCTTAAATTATGTTTTTTTTTTAATTTTAAATGATTAAACTATCTTTCGGAGATTTATCCAATTTTTTTTGTCCAATGTTTCATGTTTAAGGTTTGGTGTTAAATGGAGTAAAGTTTCGTGTTTAAAATATATTTGAACCGGGGAAGTGACATTCGTATAGTGGCAATCATAAGTCTACATAAGGCATATAACATCATCCCACTAGAGATCGATTCACAGTTCCTACGATAGTGTAGAATTCGCTAATGAGCCGGTCATCTGTGGCGCAAATGTTGACAAAAAAATATATTTGAATTAAATATTTGATTTATATGTATAGTTTTATGAATTCTCATAAATGCACTTTGAAATGATGTAGTTTCGTGAAATACACATTAAAATGTATAATTTTGTAACCCCTAATTATTATTTAGATAAATAGTAGTAATAATTTTATTATTATATATATATATTGTAAAATAAAAATTGGGAAAAAGATAAATTTTGAGACATAAATTTGTTAATTGATCGATTTTTTAAAATTTGCTAAAAGGTGGTTTTGTGTGTTAAATTACAATTTCATCTTCAATTTTGCAATTGTTAAAACTCGTGAATGATTATTTGTGAATGATATTCTTTGAATGATTTTGAGTGAAAATCGTTGTAAAAGATAAATGATATTTGTGAATAATAAGTAATACATGTGAATAACGAATATTATTCGTGAATGATCTATGTGAAGGGTGATTTGTGAAAGAACTATGTCTATGTGAATCATCTATGTGAATAATTTTATTAAATAATTTTTGTGAATGATTTATGTGAATAAAAATAAATTTATCATTTAAGTATGAAAATCAAACAAAATTACATAAAATTTAATTAATACATCAAAATCATCTAATTGACAAATTATGTTTTAAACCTGATAACTTGCATATTTTACACATTTTACCTTAGTTTATACATTAGAATTAACTCATATAGGTTGCATTTAGTATCATATAGGTTGGCATTTGCATGTTCTTTCATGGTTTTCAGGTTTAAGAGTACAATTATGGAAAAAACAGAGAATTGTGACGAAAAGCGTCAAAAACACTCGTTTAAGACGTTCCCGCCGTTGCATATTTATGAAATTTTACCACAAGATAGCCACAGATGTTAGCTTTCATTTGGCGGTGGTTTGAGATGATTTCAACGGTTAGATCTAAAGTTATTCCAATTTTACTTCGTATCGGTTTGTTGTACCGGTTTGAAGTGGCCGATACAAGAGAAAAAGAACCCGAAGACGCGTATCGACTTGTTGTATCGGCTTGGCCTGGCCGATACGAAGGAAACTGAGCTGAAGCAAGGCTACCGACCAGCGCGTATCGACCAGATTGTATCGGTTTGCTATGACCGATACAAGCTGCGAAATTTATAAGGAAATCGGTTTTATGTTGTAAAAAGGAAAACCAATTCCTAAACCAATTGGGTTTCCTTTATTTTATTTTGGTTTTGATATTATATTAGGGTTGGGATGTTTTGACATCCACCCTATCTTAGTTTTTCTTTTTCATCTTTGGTTTTTATTTTGGATCGTTTGTTTTCTTTGGCTTTGGAGACTTGGGAGATTTCTGGGTGTTTTGCCTTGGCCACCTTTGTGATCTTCATCAATAAGATTTTCTTGAACCCTTATTTCCTTGCTTTTGTTTATGCTTATGATATCTTTAAACCTAATTGTTTTGAATTTCAATATGCTTAGTGAGTAGTTCTAAATAGACAATTGGGTTAGGGTAAAAGGGGCTTGATTGAATCTAGGAAAGATGATTGTCTAAAACTTAATTGATTATAAAACTTTAGTCTTTGGTAACAGCCTTAAAGCTTTAATCGAGTTGGCCATTCGATTATTGAACCCATGAAACTTTATGAATCGAGAGATTATAAAGGTTCCTGAACAATTACCTTAGAACCAAGCCTAGCTTAACCGAGAGATCTGTGTTAATAAGCTTGGTGGTTAGAATTGACTTGTTCTTAAAGTTTCTCGACGATTAAACTATCCAAGATATTGTTTTAGTTTAATTGTTGAGAAAAGGATCATTGTCACGAGAGTGGATTGATCTAAAATCGTTTTCAAAACCTTAAAGTTATTTTTGTAAAAGACAATTCGAAATCTGAAAGTTTAACCACCCTTTAAAACACCTTAACCTGATTGTTTAGCTTTTAATTAATCTTCAAAACTCTTAATTCGCGTTTTTAGTTATTTGATTTTCGGTTACAAAAACTCTCAACAAACAACCCTTTTGATCACACTTAAACTGAGTTCGTTTCTAATAAATTCAAGTATATTGTTTGCTCCTGATTTGGTTTGACATCTTAAGTACTACAATTAAGATATTAGATTTAACGGGGTAAAATCTCGTTTATCAAATTGGCGCCGTTGCCGGGGAGTTTTACTTTGCCTTGCACTCTTGGTCCTTTGGTCTTCGAAAAGTGCCTATGCGATTTAGGGGCTAGTGTCAACGTTATGCCTTCGTCTGTGGCTAAACAACTTGGCTTTTCTTCTTTCCAACCTACTAAGACCTCTTTGGTGCTGGCCGATAGATCCGTGAAGGTACCCGTTGGAATCTTGGAAGATATTCCGGTAAAATTGGGAGACGTTTTCATCCCAACAGATTTTGTCGTCTTGGAGATAGACAAAGAACTTAATAATCCACTCATCTTTGGAAGACCTTTCTTGGCAACCGCGGGAGCCGTCATAGATGTTAAGGTTGGAAAGATAGATTTACACATTGGGAAAGACCTTGTTCAGCGGTACAACATCAACGATGTAGTCAAGAAGCCTACGGAGATGGTCCCTTGTGAAGCTTTGGTGATTAGAGTAGAGAAAGATGCTAGCAATGGTAAGACTAGTGATGATGCAAGGAGCAAACCCAAAACTCCAAAAGTGGAACACTAACCTCCTCCTAGAAAGTTTAGAATGGCGCATTCGAACTTGTCTAAAAATCGCGTCATTAGAAAGTTAGTCAACGAGGTTAAACTTTTGAAGAAAGCTTTCAAGGAAGGAGCAAGGAGTGCTCGCTGCGAGTCAAAACAAAGCAAGCACAACGATAGAGTCGAGTTTGTGGTGAACAGAGTAAAACTCAAGCCGCCCCTGGTACACGAAGTTGTCACCGAAGGAGATTCGATATCTCTTTCACGCCCAAATGTCGCCTAAAAAGAAGGGGGTAAAGTCAAGCTAAGAGACTATAAACAAGCTCACTTGGGAGGAAATCTCATGTTTATCCTTGTATATACAATTTTAGTTTGCATTTAGATGATAATTTACTTAGAATTTATGTCGTGTTTGATGGCTTCGGTGAAAACGAAGTAGGAAAACGAATTTTGAAAGGGGTATCGGCTGTTATATCGGTTCTTGGACCGATATCGGGCAAGCGTATCGGTCTGTTGAGACCGATACAGACGACTTCGACTCGTCGCGTTATTACTACCGAGGTAACACCGAACCATGTGCATACGCATTAGTTTTTCATATTAGAGTCATTCATACATGCATTTAGGAACCTCCCTCGATACTTGTTTCACACGGAGACCGTGTGATTTAAGTTTGGGGGAGTAGTCATATTAGCTTTCGCATATTAGTTTTCGCATAAGAAAAAAAAAAAACACAAAAATTCTGCATTTAGGATTAGTTCATGGGCATTTAGATCATATGCATAGGGGATCAATGATGATGTTATCCTTGTAAAGCGACGCACTTTGTGTTTTGAACAGTATCTTAGGTGTAGTATCTTCCGTAAACGAATTAGAACTCGCTGAAAATCTTAAAACCGCAACTCTAGACATTGATGTTTAAAAAGCCAATTGTGTGGTTATGAAGCTTGGTAGTTCTAAGTCACCTTCGAAAAATTATCTGAACTTAAACTTGACTTTTAATTAGCATGATTGATAGTTTTCAAGAGAATTTCTATGGCTTTGTGATTTCTACGGATTGTGGCTTCCTAAACCGAAACACTTAAAACGCAATCCGGTCATTCTCATTCTAAGGATGATTCCCCTCTCACCCCCTAAACCTTAACCCAAACACTTGTGAGAATTCTTTTCATTTAGTAATTGTTTGGTTTCGCAAAAATTTGAAAGTATAGGGAGCGACAAGAAAGGACATCCATTGGGCTAGTTTTTCGTAGACTAGTGAATTAGAAAGGGATAAATGTTTGGTGAGACACGTCTTTGAGTTTTGAAAAATAAGAAAATAAACACGAGTAAATGTAAAACACCTAGGGGTAAAAAAATGACTAAGTAAAAATAAAAAAAATCGATTAAGAAAAAAAAAAGAAAGAAAGAAAAGAAACTTAGCCAAAATAAAATCCCCTACGGTAGTTAAGAAAAGAAAAGAAACTCGATGTTTAAGTGTTTAAATCTTTAAAAGAAAGACGATGGGTTAGTGGATAGTCTTGAGTAGGGATGGATGTCCAAACTTGTATGCATCAGTTGCTTCTTGTCTTTCCTGGTTTTGTTTAACTCTTTCACTCCCCGAGAGAAACCGCACTACAACTAACCACATGCCTGAGTGTTAGCCTCCTTGTTTGATTCGAAATCCCGCTCTTACCTAGACAAATAGAAAAACTCTTGGAAAATTTTGATCATGTTTCATGCTTGATTGTGTTTAATTGAATGTGAAAGGTGTTTAGACTAGACAAGTGGATCACATACTTTTGGTAATAATAGCGGATTTAGACGGAGTTAAAGGTAGATAAAAATAAGTATAACTAGTTCGGTTGCGAGAGGGTACTATGTTTAGGATACTTGTTCATTACACATCCACATTGCTTTTGGTTCTGAGGTCCCCGCCTCTGCACTTTCTCGAACTTTGATGCAAATTCTCTTACTTGAGGACAAGCAAAGGATAAGTTTGGGGGAGTTGATAACTTGCATATTTTACACATTTTACCTTAGTTTATACATTAGAATTAACTCATTTAGGTTGCATTTAGTATCATATAGGTTGCATTTGCATGTTCTTTCATGGTTTTCAGGTTTAAGAGTGCAATTATGGAAAAAACAGAGAATTGTGACGAAAAGCGTAAAAAAGACACTCGTTTAAGACGTTCCCGCCGTTGGATCTTTATGAAATTTTACCACAAGATAGCCACAGATGTTAGCTTTCATTTGGCGGTGGTTTGGATGATTTCAACGGTTAGATCTAAAGTTATTCCAATTTTACTTCGTATCGGTTTGTTATATCGGTTTGGAGTGGCCGATACAAGAGAAAAAGAACCCGAAGACGCGTATCGACATGTTGTGTCGGCTTGGCCTGACCGATACGAAGAAAAATAAGCTGAAGCAAGGCTACCGACCAGTACGTATCGACCAGACTGTATCGGTTTGCTATGACCGATACAAGCTGCGAAAATTATAAGGAAATCGGTTTTATGTTGTAAAAAAGGGAAAACCAATTCATAAACCAAATTGGTTTCCTTTATTTTTTCTTTGGTTTTTAATTTATTAGGGCTTCTCTTATGTTTTGAACATCATTCTATCTTTTAGTTTTAGTTTTCTTCATCGTTTGTTTGGACTTGGGAGATTTTCTTGGTGTTTTGCTACTTGGCCACCTTCTGATCTTCATCATCATCAATAAGAGATTTCTTTACCCTTATTCTCTTGTCTTTGTTTATGTTTATGTTTTCTTTGAATCTAATTGCTTTGAATTTCAATATGCTTAGTGAGTAGTTCCAAATAGACAATTGGGTTAGGGTAAAAGGGGTTTGATTGAATTTAGGATAAATGATTGTCTAAAACTTAATTGATTATAAAACTTTAGTCTTTGGTAACAATCTTAAAGCTTTAATCGAGTTGGCCATTCGATTATTGAACCCAGGAAACTTTATGAATCGAGAGATTATAAAGGTTCCTGAACAATTACCTTAGAACCAAGCCTAGCTTAACCGAGAGATCTGTGTTAATAAACTTGGTGGTTAGAATTGATTTGTTCTTAAAGTTTCTCGACGATTAAACTATCCAAGACATTGTTTTAGTTTAATTGTTGAGAAAATGTTCATTGCCACGAGAGTAGATTGATCTAAAATCGTTTTCAAAACCTTAAAGTATTTTTGTAAAAGACAATTTGAAATCTGAAAGTTTAATCACCCTTTAAAACACCTTAACCTGATTGTTTAGCTTTTAATAAATCTTTCAAAACTCTTAATTCGCGTTTTTATTTGTTTGATTTTCGGTTACAAATTCGTTCAACAACAACCTTTTTAATCGCGCTTAAACTAAGTTCGTTTCTCATAAATTCAAGTAAATTGTTTGCTCCTGATTTGGTTTGACATCTTAAGTACTACAATTAAAATATTAGATTAAACGGGGTAAAATCTCGTTTATCAAAACCGTACCAAAACATTAATTAACTCTATTTATTTATAATAAATAATTATGTTTTAAACCGTACCAAAACACTAATTAACTCTATTTATTTATAGGAGAAGTGGCTCATGAGAGGGACGTTTGTCGCCGGAGAAATGGATCGCCGACTGAAAAATGTGGGACCCAGCGGTGTGTTGGGTTGCGGACGGTGGAGCTAAGCCCATATGGCTATGCTCGTTGTTGTCCCCACCACACATCTCTCTCTCTTCAATTTGAGTTTCTTGTCTCATTTATATAATTTGTTTTCTTATTACAAATATTATTAAAAACTTTCCATTTGTTATTTTTAATATTTGTTTTTATTTTTGTTAGGAGAAAGTTTGGTGGTAGATGTCACAATCAGTCTTATTTCATTTTAGTATTTTGTGTATTTTTATAATAAAGACTTTATTATAAAATGGTTAATACTCTTTTTTTATTTAATAGATTTTTTAGATATATCACACATAATGAGAAATTGAGTATTTATTATCTTTTTTTCCATAAACATATTTCCTTGGTAAGTAAACCAATAAATAATCTAAAAAATAAAAAAATCTATTATTTGAAAACAAAATTGAAATCTAAAAACTGTATTAATAAAAAACAGAGGGAATAACAAATATTTGCTCATTTTGAACCAATTTAACGGTAAAAAAACTTATAACTAATGGGACAATTACAAAACTACGCTTTTTGAATTGCATTTCACATAACTACACCATTTCAAAGTCAATTTTCAAAACTACATATAAACACTTAAAAATTAAATATAAATAAATCATACACACACAATCTTACCTTTTTAATATCATTTTAATACTATATCATAAATACTAATTAGCGAACCCAAATAATTTTGTTTTGATTTTGATAATTTTTGTAAAAGTAAATCAATCATTTAAATTTTTTAAAAAGGTGTAAATATGTAAAATTATTAAATTATGTATAGTTTTATGAAGGAAGAGTCAAAAGAGTGTATTTTTGTGAAATCATCCAACTAATGTTCACTTAGATCGGTAGATCAACAAATGAGATTCTAATACTATGCTAAAATTATATACTTTCAGCTCACATTCTTTTGAATATTTTAACATGTTTTTTTTGTATAGTACGTAGTATAGTGATTTGAACCATATCATAAATGTTTAAAAAGCGCACGAGACAAGAAAATATGTATCATTATTTTTGTGTTCATGTATAGAGAATTATAAAAATATATTTTATCGTCGATTGCTGCGTGAGCTAGAAGTGATATAAAAGTCTAAATAGGCCCAAAACAAAATTTCCAAAATAGAAAAAAAAACCTTTAGAGAGAACATAAAAGAAGAGAAAATTAAATGGAACGTAATTGAAATTGATGGGTCAATTACAAATCAGTTTTGGGCCTCGTGATATTATTGACAATAAAACGAGTGGTATCATAACATACATGAACATAAATTAGAGATAAAGATTTCATTTGTTTTGTGTTTCTGAGTTATAGATGTTGTACTACTTTCGATGGTGTCATTTTACTATAAACGAATTACCAGATTAAAAATAAATTGATTTAATCAATTCGAGAATTAACAAAAAATATATTAGAAGCCAAAACAAACAAATACCAAAACATGTCTTCAACAAAAAATACCAAAATTTTTTTTATCATATATAGTGGTTCAGTATTTGTGTTTGGATTAATGTGTCATAACATATTCAAATCAAGTAGTATGTATTATGCATTTATGTGTATTGTATATTAAAAAAATCACGAGAAAGACGATATGAAATAGCTTTTAGAAATGAAATTTATAGTTGTATTAAAACGAAATAAGCTTAGCCCTTAAGTTATTGAGCACATCATATGCATTAATACTAGTGGGGAGGTTACAAAAAATATAGTATTTAAGAAAACTTGAACGAAAAATTAAAATAAGAGAAGAAATAATAAGAAATCCATTAATTTACCGGAAAACCGTCATTTTATTCCCGAACTTTCAAATAAAGCAGCTTAATGTCCCAACTCCCATTTTAGCCGTTTAATTTCTCACATAATATCCGCGAAACTTTAAATCCCAAACTAACATTGACCAAGCTATATTAAACTCCGATAAAATCAACCGTTAAACGCCGTTAGTGACTAAACGACTATGTTTACTGTTTGCGTTAAATTAAACCTATATTACAAAACAACGTCGTTTTGTGTCGTTTTGTGTTGCGAAAATCACAAAAAGAAAATCCTCAAAATCTGTAACGAATAAACCCTAAATCCCAAAATATGTGAGGAATTAAACGGCTAAAATGGAAGTTGGATCATTAAACGGCTTTAATTTGAAAGTTTGGGAATTAAAAGACGATTTTCCAATTAATTTACTGAAGAAAAGAGCAAAAAGTTAAAAGAATAACAAGAAACCGTGTGTATGAAAGGCAGAGATTGGCAATGGACCTACATAGTGCATAGTTTATATATTTCTATATATATATATCAGATCAATATATTAAAAAAATGCAAAGACTTGATTCAATAAAATATCATTATATTCGTGGATAAAATGCACATAATGATACCATAGAAGCCTATATCGAGATTTTTTTGTCCTTGGCTTTTGATAATTTGATATACGTTATTGTTTAAATCATTTTTTTAGTAAAAAAATGATCACCGTTTATGAAATCTAATTGTTCAAACATAACGGAAAAAAATGATAAGGTGTTTTAATAACGAGAGAAATTCACAAAACTACACCCTTTCAACCATTTCTTCACAAAACTACATCTAATTCAATATTTTCACAAATTTACACTCATTCAAAATTTTAAAAGTTTGATTTACCCTTTTAAAAATTATCAAAATTAAAATCTTTTCATTTGAGTTCGCTAATTAGTGTTTAGGGTATAGTATTAAGGGGTATGATTGTTTGGGTAGAATTTATTTGGATTTAATTTTGAGTGTTTAGATGTAGTTTTGTAAAGTATTTTTGAAATGGTGTAGTTTTGTGAAATGTAATTCAAATGATGTAGTTTTGTGATCCTCCCTTTTAATTATATATCTATATCATTTCAATAAACTATCATTTCAATAGTTTAGTAATTAACTTAAAAATCTTGCGAAGTTAGAATGTTTAGTTATGACATTATATTATAAAATACGATAAAGTTGCATGCAATATAATTTTAAAACCGGTTTGGTCACGAGAAAGAAGAGTAAATTACATCAAAATAGACTTTTTAAAACACAAATTACATTTTAGAGCACTTTTTGATATAAAGACACTTTTTTGTTGTAAAAGACTAAATTATCAATAATTTCATTTTTTCTACATAAATTTCACAACTCTTTTTTTTTTAATCTTTTTGCATTCTAATTTACATTTTTAGAATAATATAAAGTAATTTATTTTCGTATGTTTTTTTTTTGTTAAAGATTTATTTTCGTATGTTGATTTATAAAATTTTAATATCTATATTTTGATATCCAATTTTATATATTTTATTTACGATTGGATCAATATTCGTGGACAACTAGTTATTATCTAATTTTATATATGTCCATATAGAATTGTAAAAATGTCCAAAGTAGAATGAACGGGTTTAAAATTTATTCCGATGAATTTATATATCATAGACATTTCGTAATAATATATCTTTGACTATTTTTGCGTTTGTGTTTAAATAATTTTTGTAGTTAAAATTCTACGATAGTTCGTGTTCAAAAATGAATAAATAATTTAAAATGTCTACATATTTTATTCACATTTATTAAGTAAATTACAAAAACATATTTTAATTTGAAATATAAATACTAAATATAAATTATTTTATATAAGTAGAAATATAATAAAACAAAATAATTATTGAAATAATATATTTAGAATAAAATGAAAAACATGTACGAAATTATAAAAAAATATGTTCACATAAAACATATCCACCGCTTTTTGTGTACAACTTTATGTGTACAACTTTATGTATCTAAAACTAGTTTTGTTTAGTTTTGTACTACACAAAGGTAAAACAGTATATACAACTTTATGTATAGTAAAATTGTATTCAAAAAAATAAAAGTAGAAAAAAATGTCTCGTAGAGAAATTCCTTAGAATACCATCAGAATAAGTTTTTGTTTTAAAAATACCCTTAAAAAGTTTTTTATACAAAAATACCATTAAAATATTTTTTATAACAAAAATACCTTTTTTTTTTTTTTTTTTCACTGAATAATGCTTATATTAAAAACTGAAAAAGAACCTTAGAATACAAACCCCTTGACATCTATACAGACCGAGACAAGACTCGGTAGATAAAGACAAAGATCTAAAGGAACTATAAAGACTAAAGTGGTCATAAACCCAAAAAAAAAACAAACTCAGACTTCAATAAATGGATGGTCATACCAAAGAAAATTTCCTCTCTATGCTAAGCTCATCTCTAAGCCAAAATGGTTCACCTGAGGCAATATAAGACTGTGTCCTATCCTCCTTAATCACACTTTTAGCTATAAGAATAGTTGTTTTGTTGGAAGTGGTATTTTCGCATGCCAATTTCCACTGACCAATTTTGTTTAATTCTTCCAAGATAAGTTGGATTACACCTTTAAAACATGGCAAGCCTTGGTCTTTCCATAGCAGATATAAATTCCACCGAGTTCAAGGCAAAAATGACTTTAGTGATGTGGAGGCTAGCCATACTTTCAATGGCCCATAGCAAACTCACATTTAGGCTCTCTTGGCTGTTTTCTATGGTAGAAAAGCTTCTCCTCCCATGCGGCCACACTTTACCTACGTGATCCCTTAGTAACCAGCCAGCCCCTCCTATCTTCTTTGTCTTGTCCCATGAGTAGCCTAGATTACACTTTAACCATCCTTCATGTGGTTTTGACCAGCCTTTGGAAATATTTAGGCTAGATTTCATAGCTATGGCCTCACTCTCTTTTACTAATTGAGCTGTAAACCAAAGATCGGCTTCATCTCTACTCTTCTCAACACTCTCCAAAGGGGTAGATCTCTTACCTTCAAAAAGTAGAAAGTTTCTTCCTTTCCAAATGAACCATAGCAACCAAGGAAAGCTCCTCGTTATGGTTTCAGGATGGCCTCTTTTTGTGTAAATCTTTATCAAGTAGTTCATGTTAGATAAGAGTGATGAAATGTCGAAGCCAACAGCCGGAACCGGGAAGTGAGATAATGCCCAGATTTGTCTAGCTACAGTGCAGGTGAACAACACATGGTTTATAGACTCTCCATCATTACCACATAATTGGCATCTACCATCTGTCTTCATCCCTCTTTGCTTCAGGCAGTCATCAACGGAGATTGCTCCACTAAGAGCTTTCCACAAAAAGTTTTTGATTTTTGGCGTTGTTTTGAGCCCCCATACTTTTGCTTTCAAATCATTTTGGGAAGGTTTTACCAAAGCTTCTTGTATCAGTTCACAGAACTTTCCATTGCTAGCGACTTCATAACCGGTCTTAACTGAGAATTCTCCACTTTTAACATGCTCCCAAACCCAAAAATCTTTCTGGTTAGGAATAGGCTTAAGTTTCAGGATCAAGGGGATATCCCCTGAAACACAATGTTCTTCCAGCTTAGCCATATCCCATCTTCTCCCATTCTCCTCAATTAGGTCAGAAACCTTTAATTCCAAATCAAACAGGGAATTTTTACGAAAAGGGGCTCTCATAGTTCCATCTTCTAGCCATTTGTCCATCCACACACTGATATTTTTTCCATTACCCACCTGAAGTTTGAGTCCTTTCTGAAGCAGTTCTCTACCGTAGATAATGCTCCTCCAAGCGTATGATGGTCTTGCTCCTATATTTGCATTCAAAAAATCAGAGGAGTGATAATATCTACTCTTCATTAAACTGGAAAAGAGGCTTAAGGGGTCATTAAGAAGTCTCCAGGCTTGCTTAGCGAGCATAGCTTGATTAAAACACTCCAAGTCTTTGAAACCCATTCCCCCTTTGTCTTTAGACAAACAACATTTCTCCCAACTTATCCAGTGAATTTTCTGTTTGTGCTCTTCAGCTCTCCACCAGAAATTTGCCATTGCACTTTTCAGGTTGTTACAAACCGATATAGGAAGCCTGAAACATGACATGGCGTAGGTTGACATAGCAGTAGCAACAGACTTGAGTAATACTTCCTTACCACCTTGAGATAAAGATCTCTCAAACCAACCAGAAAGTCTATCCTTTAACCTATCTTTTAGGAAGGAGAACATCTGAACTTTAGACCCACTAAAACACTCTGGTAGACCCAAATATTTAGAAGCTCCACCTTCATTAGTTATGCCAAGAATAGTTTGGATTCTCTCTTTCCTTTCAGGGTCCACTTTACTCCCAAACGTAATGGAGGACTTTGATTTGTTGATGGTTTGACCCGTCGCTTCACCGTATGTTTGAAGGGCAGTTTGCAAAGCTGAGGCTTGTAAAACAGAGGCCTTACAGGTGAAGAGGCTGTCATCGGCAAATAGTAAGTGATTCACTGAAGGACCTCCCTCAGAAAAGAAAATTCCAGAGATGTTCCCCTCCCTCTCAGCTTTGTTCATGATGTGAGACAAACCTTCAGTGCATAGGTCAAATAAGAAAGGAGACAAAGGATCACCCTGCCTTATACCTCTTTGAGGGTAGATGCATCCAAACTCTTGGCCGTTGAGAAGCACTGAAAAAGATACCGTGGAAATGCAATACATAACCCATTCTATCCATTTGTTATGGAATCCCAATGCCGTGAACAAAGCTCTCAAATAACTCCATTCTACCTTATCAAATGCTTTTGCCATATCAGTCTTGATAGCCATAGACTCTTGAGAGATTCTAGGATGAGTTCTCAGGCTATGAACTAACTCATGAGCCACTATGATGTTGTCTGAAATGAGCCTTTCTGCCACAAAGGCTGTTTGATTTTCAGACACAATGGAAGGAAGTAATGGCTTTAGCCTAGCGACTAGAATGTTGGCTATGATCTTGTACATCACCGAACACAAACTGATAGGCCTTAAGTTCCCCATCTGATTTGGTTTGGGAGTTTTAGGCAATAAGCATAACTGAGTAAAGTTCCACTCCTTTGGAAACTCACCTGAGATGAAGAATTGTTGAATTTCTTGAGTCACTTGCACCCCAACAGTGTTCCAATACTGCTGAAAGAAAAACCCTGTCATCCCGTCAGCACCTGGTGCACTAGAAGCTTTTATTGCGAAGACAGCAACCCGCACTTCTTCACACGAGACATTTCTGATCAGATCTTCATTCATTGAGTCAGACACCTTCCTAGGGAAGTCATGAAACAGAATCTGAAAGTTATCAGGGTTGGATGACTGAAAAAGATCTTTAAAGTAGGCTACAGCCACTTCTCCCTTTGAAGCTTCAGATCTCTGGGGGATACCATTAACATCCTTCAACACTTGAATGCTAACTCTAGATCTGTTAGCTTTAACGGAGGCATGGAAGAATTTTGTGTTTGAGTCTCCTTCTTTCAACCATTTCTGTCTACTTTTTTGTTTCCAAAAAGACTCTTCTTCTTTGTAAGCTAGAGCCAGATCTTTTTTAAGTGTAAACTCCTTGAGAGATGAAGGAATGATAGCAGACTGCTCTAACTCTAGAGCTTCCTCCAAATGGTGAATTTTTTCTCCTGAATTAAGATTATTTTTCTTCCTCCACTTACTTAATTCTCTTCTACAAACTCTCAGTCTTTCTGAGACAGACCTAGCTTGCTGCTTTTGCCCAATACCTTTCCACGCCTTTTCTATAGTTTCCTTCACCATGGGTTTGAACAAAAATCTCTTATCAAATCTGAACTTACCCCTATAACTGTCACTAGAGGCTCTTAGTTGAACAAGGACTGGTCTATGATCTGATCCTCTTTTCTCCATGAAAGTTTGGTTGGAGGAAGGAAAGGATGAGACCCATTTTTTGTTACCAAAACATCTGTCAAGTTTACAGTGGACCCAATGATCCCACCTTTTACCTCTCCAAGTGAAACTCTTACCATGACTAGAAAGTTCTTCCATACCACAAATAGCCAGCATATTGTTGAAATCTGTAAAAGTGGAGTCAGCTCTTCTTGGACCACCAAGCTTCTCCCCATTGTGACAGATTTCATTGAAATCTCCTATCATGGCCCAACTAATCTTTCTACCAAGGGAAATTCTTATGAGACGCTCCCATACCCTACTCCTCTTCTTGATTACCGGGTCACCATATATACAAGATAAAAAGAAAACTTCACTCCCCATAGATACTTGAACATCAATGAGGTTTCTGTCTGCAAACACTACTTCTACTTCTACGCTATTCTTCCATAACAGAGCCAAGCCACCACTCAGCCCAACCGGATCAACTGTATATACATTGTCATAACCCAACCAAACTTGCAAGTCAACTACCATGTCTCTACTATTCTTTGTTTCCATCAAGAACATAACCTCGGGGAAATGGTTTTTACGCAAATCCCTGAGCCTTGGAAGAGTCAAGTCTTGAGGCCGCCCCAAGCCCTGACAATTCCACGAGAGGATGCTCATTTAAAGATTGGGCAGTCCCCCCTTTGGGACCACCTCTTGCAAGTCCATCCTTGCTGTTTTTTGAGAGGAACTCTCGACACCTTCACTCTTTCTTTTGTTTTGACTCGCATTTAACCTTGGGGTAACTTCTAGCTCAGACTTGTCTAACAAATGAGGGATGGAAGCTCTCGGCTTTCTTCTACTTTTGTAAGGTCTTTTCCTTATCTTCTTTCTCTTCAGAAAGGTCCCGGAAGAACTAGGTTCAAATGAACCAGTTCTAAATACCGTAGAACCTTCCAAGAAGGAAGAAGAACCAGAATTGAGCCCTTTTTCCTCCCACACTCCATCGCTGAATTGACCGTATTCCCCACCAGGTTTGCCTCCAGATTTTATTGCATCACCCATCAGCTTTGGAACGGAACTTTGATTATTTTCACTTGCCGATGAAAAGTTGGATCCTTCAAAATCAAACACTAAGCCTTTCCCTTTGTCAAGCTCCTTAGTAACCAGAGGAGGAGCTTCCAGTCTTAGAACCATCTTCTTTAGGACAGGATCTTTTTCAACCTCAGCAACAGAACTCTTTACCCTTTCTTCTCTTATCTTCCTTTCAGGGCCCTCAGCAGAAATGAGGTAAAGTCTCATAGTATCCAGCACTTCTGTGGCTATATTGGGTTTTCCAGAGACAGGATCAATCCCTACCTGATGTTCATTGAGAACACCAAACAGGGGGTCAGATTCTTTCAGAACCGTGGCCATAGCAGCCTCAAGCTTCTGTTTCTCCACAATCACTTTTTGTCTTCTCTCCAAGGCTCTATC
Source organism: Cochlearia excelsa (assembly GCA_963556525.1). Lineage (NCBI taxonomy): Eukaryota > Viridiplantae > Streptophyta > Magnoliopsida > Brassicales > Brassicaceae > Cochlearia > Cochlearia excelsa. Next base: position 5,244,533 of record OY748330.1, read on the forward strand.
TTGTCTTTGCTTGATTAAATACGGACACTTATCTTTGTCGTGGGTCAGCCTTTGACAAGCATAACATCTCTTTTGGATCCTTTCGTAGTCATAAAAAACCGAGGTTTTTTCACCATTAGGTAAGTTTACTTCTTTAGATCTTCTTAGCGGCTTAGAAACATCGACACGAACTCTTACTCTGACATAGTCTTGACTTTGTTCTTTTGTAGGGTCGAAAGCTACCTCTTTGACTTCACCAATAATCTCAGCAAGAGCTTTGATGGAGGCAAGAGTCGAGTAGTTTTCAGGAATGTTGCGCAAACGCACCCAAACCGTAATAAACTTCAAATAGTCAGGAGGTGGGAACTCAGACCATTTCTCTAACACAATGGACCATTCATCGAACGACCATACACCTTTGTTTAAAACACCATCTAGATCTTGTTGAAACTGGAAGAAGAACTGGAACCTGTCTTTTCCCAACGCTTTCCCTTTTACTCTATCGTAGATCTGCCATTTCCTAGGCATGTCTAGGATGAGCTTCTTCATACTTTGACACTCAGGGTTAAGGAGACGACCGATGATGCTCATGGCGTTTCTATCGTTGGAACAATACTCAGGTAGATCAGGAAGATCAAAAGGGACCTCTTCTTCTTCAATGTATAGGTCCATGAGTGCTTTGTTGATATCAGGAGACATTCACTTGGGGATTAACTCAGAAATTTCTTGCAGAAAGCTTCGAAGGAAGGAAGAAGACAAGAAAAAAGCACAGGGCTCGAGACAAAGTTTAAGGAGAAACCCTAATTTTGAAGAAGATTAAAGCAAAAAATGTGTTTTTTCTTAAAGAGGCATCGAAAGAACACAAGGGTAAAAGTCACGAAGCTCAAAACCAAATACTCTTAATGGTTTAGAGAGTCTTAAGCCCACAAAAGGGAGTCCGTGTTGTTGTTCAAGTACACAAGTAACTCCGATCTAATATTTTTTTATAGTTATCATCTTTTCTTACATTTCTGTTTTTTTACCTTTAAAATACCTTTAAAATATTTTTTATAACAAAAATACCATTAAAATATTTTTTATAACAAAAATACTATCAAAAATAGTAGTTTACAAAAATACCACAAACTCAAAAACGAGTTTTAACACTTTTAGATTTTAAATTTTTTCATTTTGGTTCGCTATATAGTGTTTAAGATATAGTTTAGAAGGGGTAGGATATAGTTTTTTGGAGATTTTGGGTGTAATTTGAAAAATTTAAGATTTGTGGTGTTTATGAGAAAAAACTTTTTAATGGTATTCGTAAAACTTTTGAAAATCCGTGGTAATTATGTTATAAAATTTTTTTTGGTGGTATTCATGAAAATTGACCATTTATTTATTTAGTCTTGAAAAGTCAAATAAAAAAAAGTAGTAACTTTTTCAAAAGGAGAAAATAAAATAATGATATTGCGTTTATCCACGTAACATGCATGAGATTCTGATCATTGGTGTTGACGAAGAAAGCGTCAAAAACAATAAAACTCACGCGCTCTCATAAAACGCGTCCCTCACTGTATTTTCCTTCTTTCCCCACTGTCACAAAAAGCAATCAATCACCACTCCCAATTAATTATCACACACTCTCTCTCTCCTCTCAAACTCTAACTTCCTCTCTCATCGCTTTTCCGATGCCGGCGCCTACTAACGACGGCGACCGAAGCTTACCGGAGCTAATCTCATCTCTCATCGACAATATCCCTAACCTCCTAAACTTCAGGTGCAAATGGTCTTCGATTCGCGCCAAACTCTCCGATCTCAAGACTCTTCTCGCCGATTTCTCCGATTTCTCCGGCTCTTCTAACCATCTCGCTCTAGATCTCCTCGTCTCGGCTCGTGAGACGCTACACGACGCCGTCTCCGTCGCGGCGAGGTGCGAGGGACCGGATTTGGTGGAAGGTAAGCTCAAGACGCAGAGCGATGTCGATTCCGTCGCGGCGAGGCTCGATCGCCACGTCAGAGACGCGGAGGTTCTGATCAAAAGCGGTCTTCTACAGGACAACAACAACGCCGTCGTCGCCGTCTCGAGATTCTCGATCTCGTCGAAGAAGGAAGCCGTTAGATTAGAAGCCAGGGATCTCGTGATTCGATTACAGATCGGCGGATCGGAATCGAAGATCTCCGCGATCGATTCGCTTCTCGAGCTTCTTCACGAAGACGATAAGAACGTGATGATCTCTGTAGCGCAAGGAGTAGTTCCTGTTTTGGTTAGGCTTCTTGATTCTTGCTCTTTTGCAACCAAGGAGAAGATCGTCTCCGTGATATCGAGAATCTCGACGGTGGAGAGTAGCAAACACGTGTTGATAGCTGAAGGATTGTCTCTATTGAATCACCTCCTTCGCGTTCTTGAATCGGGAAGCGGATTCGCTAAAGAGAAGGCTTGCATCGCTCTTCAAGCCTTGAGTCTCTCGAAGGAGAACGCGAGAGCGATAGGTTGCAGAGGAGGAATCTCTTCTCTGCTTGAGATTTGCCAAGCCGGAACTCCTGGCTCTCAGGCTTACGCCGCCGGAGTTCTGAGGAACTTGGCTTCGTTTGCGGAGACCAAAGAGAATTTCGTGGAAGAGAACGCGGTTTTCGTGCTAATCTCTCTCGGTTCTTCAGGTACGCCTCTAGCTCAAGAGAATGCGATAGGTTGTTTGGCTAGTTTAGCTTGTGAGGATGAGAATATGATGATATTGATTGTTAGAGAAGGTGGGATTAAGTGTTTAAAGAGTTTCTGGGACTCTGTTTCGGATGCAAAGAGCCTCGAGGTAGGAGTTGTGCTTGTGAAGTGTCTAGCTTTGTGTCCTATTGTGAGAGAAGTAGTTGTGTCCGAAGGTTTTATCCCTCGTTTGGGTATGGTGCTGAGCTGTGGGATTCTTAGCGTGAGAATCGCAGCTGCAGAGGCTGTTTCTTCTTTAGGTTTCACCTCGAAAACCCGGAAAGAAATAGGCGAGAGCGGATGTATAGGTCCATTGATTGATATGTTAGATGGTAAAGTCGTTGAAGAGAAAGAAGCGGCTTCTAAAGCTCTATCGACGTTATTGGCGTGCAAAAGCAACTTATTGGTTTTCAAGAAGAGCGAGAAAGGTGTACAAAGTCTTGTTCAACTATTGGATCCGAAGATTAAGAAACTGGACAAGAGATACACAGTCTCTGCGTTGGAACTGCTTGTAACATCTAAGACATGTAGGAAACAAGTCGTCGCCGCTGGTGCTTGCTTGCATTTACAAAAGCTTGCGGAGATTGATATCGAAGGAGCTAAGAAATTGGCTGAGAATCTTGGCCGAAGTAAGATTTGGGGCGTCTTTGCAAGGCCATGAGACACTTCAGGTACGTTTTATTAACATGTATGTAAGAGTAAGATACATCTGTTTTGTTTTTCGGTGATGATATGATTGTTTGTTCATAAGGCTTGGGTGATTGAAGGTAGGGAGAGTTAATTTCTAATTAGCTAATGTCTTTGTAGAGTTTGTAATTCTCTCTTTTTTTATAATTTTCTTTGGTGAGTTAGTTAATAAATATAAGAGTTTGATTAGTTTTATCTATAAAACTAGGAATAAATTAGTGACATTTGATTGTTTGTAATCTGAAAGTGTTTTGTTGGAGGCATCTCCTCTAATGCCCCTATCTTTTAAACTAAAATCTAAAAAGGACATTCTATTTTTAATAAAATAACTAAAATCGAAATAATAATGAAAAGACGAAAAAAAAATTCTAAGTTGTGTTATTTACGTGTTTTACCAGGGTAAAACCCACCCGATCCAACTGACCCAACCGAAGATCCGAAATTTATATAAACCAAATTTTAAACCAATTTGAAATCGAGTTATTTGTCTAATTTGAGTTTAAACCAAATTGGTATAAGTAATACTCCGTAAAACTTTGTATAACTAAAAAATTGAAATCTAATTTTCTCCAAATATATTTTTATATCAACATTCTAGTTCTCTCAAAATTAATATCACGAATCTCAAAATCAAAATCTGCTTAAAATGGTGGAAACAAGGCTGGATAGGAAGGAAGAGAATTCCACATAAAAAGTCAAAAATTCGTAAATTTTATGAAGATGATCTCTAATTTTATGACATGAGGAACCTTTGATGAAGAAAAAAAAGAAGATGATCTCAAAGAATATTGAATAACATTTTGTATAATATTAACAAAAGTTAAGATTATTGGTTAATACATCGAGTAATATATTGTGTAATACTAGGAAAACTAAAATTATTTTATATGACAATGTCTTTGTTTTTTGATGTTTTGTGAAGAACAAAATTATGTTATTTTTGATGGTATTTTACTTGGGTATGACTTAATTATAAAAGATTGTGTGACAAAACATGTATTGTGATCGTTTCAGGATAATTGTATTGAAAACTAGGTAGAAACTTAGAGAAAATAAGAAAGACAGAGATCATAAGACAACATAAGAACTCATTAAATATCATAAAATAAGTTTCAACTGAAATGTAACACTTAACAAACACTAAAACTAAGTGAAATGAAAAATCTCTCATGGAAATGATCCAACAATAAGCCCCTTGAGCTTTGCATTCTTATCAGCCATATCAATTATCTCTTTCTTTAACTTACGAACTTCCTCCTCAACACCGAAAGCCCATGGCTCACGGTAGTGCAATTCATCGTCCTAAAAGTTCAACATAATTTTACTCAATATAAAATTATTCCACGCAGCTCTACGCATTTAGTTTTCCACAATTTTACGTAGTTCGACACAGTTTTACACGGACGTGTAAAACAACAATTATCTTGTAGATTTTGCAGGTGAAATACATACTCCTTGTTTTGACTTTTTCATCTTTCGTATCTCATGTTTCTCCACCAACGAATCCACGAATCCAAAAGAAAAAAATAAATTTTGAAAAAAATAAGTAAAGAGAAAGTTGAAGGAGAAAGAGAGTTTGTGAATAAAAAAATGAAAAAGTGGAATAAATGGTGAGAATTAATATAAAGGACATTCTAGAGTGAAGATAGGACAAAACACGGGAATTTGAGGGAAATAAGCTGTCAAGAAACTGCTTTTTTGACTAAAAAAGCGATTTTTTATTTATTTTCGTTTAGGCGCCAAAACGAAATTTTATTTTCCCTCCGAAAAATTACACTTAGTTTTACAGAAGTTTATGGTTTTACCAATGTTCTTCATAGTTTTATTTTTCGTGATTTCAAATGTTTTTAGTTTTACCTATAATATTAATTTGTTTATGTTGTTTTACTATTAAAATTTCAGCATTATCATGTAAGCATAAATGATTATTGCAATAATATGTTTGAAATCATCGTTTTTTATAATAGTCTTTTAAAAGTTGTTATAATTAAGAAAGTGTTCTTGGAAAGACATGAAATGTAAAAGAAAAATTATGAAACGATGAGTGCAATGTTTTTAATACATATTATTTTGAGTATGAAATTTTTACGTCGATGTCGTTTAGGCGCGCGAAGTATGTGTTATATTGGAAGTTGAATATTGAATACAAATACTCAATCAATGAACTAACATGAAAATCCACACATACTATTAAGCTGTTGTATTCCATAGTTTTACAAAAGCCAAAACCAAAATCATAGTTTTACAGAAGTGCAACAACACAATCATAATATTACAGAAATTCATTCACTTGTATAACGATACGTTCCTCATCATCACAAATAGTTAGATGTTCCTCACATCCCACCACCATCGGTATGTATCTCAATAACAGTTTTACTTTACTTTCATCCAACGCAAGTTTTTTATAATCATTCTCAAAGTTATATCCTCAACTGATGTCTTCAAGATTACACTATACATGCAATTTTTATATTTGAAATATACGCTCACGTGTTCCACCATTGTATCCTGCAAATACAACAATATAAAGTTTTGGTTAAATCACTTCTTCTCGGTTCTATCTAGTTATCTAAAATTATACTAAGTTTTACATACTTGTACAATTATCGATTCTACTTATTTATACAAAGTTTTACATATTATATTATAAATATGAGTTGTATTTGTTATACTAAGTTTTACATATTATAAATCGAAGTATCGGTCTATTTGTTATACTAAGTTTTACATAATATATTACAATTTTCAGTTTTGGCTACGAAGAAACCAAATCAAAACATAAATTATATTCTCTGTGTAATACAATTCAATATAATCAACCACATTATGAGTGATACACTAGATCTAATGAAAGATATTCAAAACCCTAAATTCTTAGTTTATCTAATCCGGAAGATGGAGGATTGGGAGAAGAACGCAGAAACGGCGATGTTGACGTCGACGGAGAAGGACTCGACGAAGAAGACGAGGAAGAGGAAACGCAGAGGCTCGGAGAAAGACGACGCAGAGGCGCGACGAGAAACGAGGAAGAAGAGCCGACGACGAATTTTTTTTTATTTTATTTTAATTTTTTGTTTAATTTTTAAAATAAAACCAAAATTAATTAACCCAACCAAATCATTAACCCAAAACCAAAAACCAAACCAAACCAATGTATTTTAATTTTCTTTTTCTTTTTTTTTCATTTCAAAAGGGCAATATTGTCTTTTCAAATTAAGAAGGGTATAAGAGATTAATGGAGGTATAAGAGATTATAGTATTGTTAAATAGGGATAAATGAGGTGATGTCTCGTTTTGTTGCATATTTGAGTTGGATTGTAGTTGTTGTGTCCTGTCTGAACAAAAATTAAATAAATGTTTGGTGTGAAGGCACATGGCATTTTGTTTTGTTTATAACCTTTTTTCTCTCGAAATACATTCACATTCTCTAACTTGTTTTCTTTTGTGGGCCCATATGATAGTTACAGCCATTAAGTTATTTGGCATAATCCAATTAGTAACTGACGAACCTAAAAATTTGCACATTATTCGGATTATGATTTTATTTATTTTTTTGGGTCAAAAAATTCGGATTACTTTTGTACACAAAATGATGATATAAATGTTTTACTCGATACTGTTTAATTAATGGCTTGAGTTTTAAACATATAAAGTTGTTACTGGAAGATTGCAATATGTCTACAAACTCATTGCGAGTTACAAGATGGATTGGTCGGGAAAAACTACAACGTCTTCCTAAACTATCATATCATCATATACTAATAATGATTAAAAAAAACATACAGAAAGTTACAAATAAAAATATGTTCAATAAATTTTTGTAAACTACCATTTATTTAATTTAGTTATGTAAATGGTTTATTAACCATATACAATGTGCTCGATTTATCAAAGTGATAATAATTATATAGTCGCTACTTGCCAGCACAAACAACTAGTGCTTTCATACACAACCCGCATTTGAACTAGTAAACCAGGTAATACTAAAATCCGCAAAAATCCAGAGACACTCGGTAAATTTAGTAAAACCTGCAACCTGATATTATCGGTTGAACCGTTCATGTTTAAAAATATGGATAAATTATTCAAACTTTTTTGAAATTGTAAATAATATATTCACAAAATAGGCTGCTTATAAAGAAAGTATATTGATAATGGTTTAATTATATTATTCATGAAAAACAAACATCATATTAACATATTTAAAAAAATTATTTTATTATTAATTGCGGTTGACATCGGTGGATGCGGTGACCGATCGGGAAGGTAAATCGGTTCGGTGTGCGAGTCAAATATAAAAAACATCACAAACAACTATTTTCCAATTATTTTACGGTAAGAAGTGAATTATTTCCTTTTTGCTTACTTTTAAAATAAAATAAATTGAAGACTAAATCATTCTTCTCTTATAGATTTTTATTTTCTTTCATTTTCATATTTTGATAATTACCTATTAAAAACAAATATCTATTAAAACTAAACTAAATTAACTAAAAATCAAATATATTTGATAAGGAAGTATATATAATTTTACTTAAGCAAATAATTTTTTAAAAAAACTTAATACAATATAATACATTTATAGTAAGCATACAACTTAATAATAAACGCAAAATAACTTAATTGATACAATATACAAAAATTTAAAACACATTGAGTTCCATTTCATAAAAAGTGTTTAAATACTTATAAAAAAAGAGTTTATTATAGAATAATTAGAATATTATGGTAGAAATAGAGTTTTTTCGGCGTCCAAATGAAATGAGTCTGCTCTTGATTTATAGATTTTTCAAAATGATGGATTTTGTTGGAATAAGCTTGAAGCACAAACAATCCTAAAGAGATTAGGATTAAGAGATATATTTAGGAGTTATCTAAATATATCGTTATGGGAGTTATCCTATTAGGATTAGAAGTTATATTTTCTATATAAGGAGATGCAAGGGTGTTGCATAACTTATGAGTTTTAGAGATTGAGAGCTTTGAGAGTTCTGAGAGAGAACTTGAGAACTTTAGGTTTTGAGTGATTTTCCTAAAGATTAATAAAGAGAGTTATTCTTTGTTAAATTGTGTTCTTACTCATCTCTAGATTTTATAATTGGTATCAGAGCTTAAGAGAGATCCTGAGAAAAGCGTTGTTCTTCTTTTGAGAGTAATACAAAAAAAGAAAAAAAGCCGATGACAAATCTGACACTTATGATGCTATGCATGAGGTAGTATGTATGCACAATGGGAAGAAAAATTCGAGTGGTGTTCAAGATTTGGAAAAGATGGACTTCAAGCTTAAGGGGGAGAATGTTGGAATAAGCTTGAAGCACAAACAATCCTAAAGAGATTAGGATTAAGAGATATATTTAGGAGTTATCTAAATATATCGTTATGGGAGTTATCCTATTAAGATTAGAAGTTATATTTTCTATATAAGGAGATGCAAGGGTGTTGCATAACTTATGAGTTTTAGAGATTGAGAGCTTTGAGAGTTCTGAGAGAGAACTTGAGAACTTTAGGTTTTGAGTGATTTTCCTAAAGATTAATAAAGAGAGTTATTTTTTGTTAAATTGTGTTCTTACTCATCTCTAGATTTTATAGATTTTTATATAAAATTTATAAAATAAAAAAAAGTTATTTGATACGTAATAATTGATTTTAAATGAAAATGAACTCCATTTTGTAGCTTTTCAACTATTGAACTAATATCTCAACACCACCATTATACATAGTCTTTGGTCTTTGTGATGGCTCGAGGAATAAAATAATGATGGGTGGAATAACGATGGCTGAAGAAATAAAATAAAATAAAATGTGATGAGTAAATTAGTGTTTCTCTCCTAACTCATTATATGAGTTCCACTGTTTTTTACACTATAAATAATATGTGTGAATGGACTCATAACAGAATTCACCAAAATCACGTAATAAAAATACAAACAGAAAGGAGAAAGGAAGAAAGTGGGCGTTGGATCTTCTTCTTATTTATCTTTTCTTTCTCTAAAATAAAATAGGAATGATAGATTTCAGGAGAGTCCAGAAAGAGGTTCAAGATTGCGAGAAAGACAAAGATGGTTCGGGTGTACAGATCTGCCCCAAATCCGATAACCTAACCCGCCTCATTGGAACCATCCCTGGTCCCATCTCTTCTCCTTACCAAGGCGGCACCTTTCACATCGATATCACCATCACTGGTCCGTACCTTATACTCTTCTGTTACATTGATTTATTACGGAAATACGGTTGTTTCATACATGAAACTACTAATATATGTAGTTTCATACATATATAGTGGATATCATACTTTCTCTTATATAGTGCGTCATTTCATACATGTGCTCAAATTAATTCAAACTACATACATTAAATAACTAAAATCTTCTAATTTTTTTTTCCATTTACATGGTTGCCAATTTGCCATATATATTTATATTATTATTTAAGAAGTACATTTTTGAGAATAACCTTAGTTTTGTAAAAAATTACATGTTATATCATTGTAATTACGAACAATTCAACAAAATTCATTAAAGATGGTTTGGTCAAAAGAATGCACCAAAATTTAGTTTTAAATATATTATAAATCATGTTCTAGAAATGAAAATAAAAAAGTGACTTTGGTGTAATGGCTTGAGGGTATCATTAAAAGGTAACAAAGTGTGATGTTTGAATCCTTCTATAGTGTCATTTTACAAACATTTATTTTTATACTCAAATATTGCAACTTTCACGATATAGTAATAACTATTTATATAATACGAGGGGTAACCCGCCCTTAGAGCAGTGTTTTCTTTATACTTCTATTAAATAAGTATTGCAACCATTTTATAAAAGTGTTTTCATTTAATTATTTATTTGGTACAATAGCTCTGAATTTTTATTTGTTAAATATTGCTATGTATTTTGATGATTGTAATTTTTTTGGTGATTTAATATTGTTAAAAGTTTTGAGTATCTTTTTTGTTTTAGTACACTTATATTGTAATGGTGAATATATTGTTAAATGCTTTTTATAAAATGTGCATCTATATTTTTGAACTCTCATAACATTTTGTCATTAATTAATTTATTTTTCCCTCTTATCATTAATATCACTATTCACTTCTAATTCACCAACTATTATTTTCTATAGATTTGATGTAATAGTTTTGATTCTCACGAGAACTTCTGAGAATTGCAAATTATTAATTTTCAATACTAAAAATATGTTTACTTATGTTAAAGTTGAGGACCAAAGCTCATTTTAATTATATTGTACTTTATCATTAAAATAAGTTTTCAATATCTATTTATCATATACACATATGGAAACTTGAAATATGTTCTCTATAGTTACTAAACTAAAACTATGAAATTTTTGTAGATTATTGTAGTTAGTCGTTAATCGTTATATGTATTATTTCGAAGAGAAATATTTTCATACAATTGTTAATTTGAAGATTTATATATCGATATATATATATATACACACGCATGGATTAACTTTATTCAACAAATTAAAAGAGAATGTCTTTACAAATTCTAGGTGTAATTGTTAATTAAATTTTAGTTATTATGAGAAGTGAAATATTATAATATAATTAATTATTATTGAAAAACAAAACATGAGTTGATGATGTGTCAAAAATTTAGAAATTTAAAAGATGATGTGACTTCATGAGAAGAGAGCACATTCTTCTTTATATATATAAATTAAATTTTAGTTATTATGAGAAGTGAAATATTATAATATAATTAATTATTATTTAAAAACTAAATATGAGTTGATGATGTGTCAAAATTTTAGAAATTTAAAAGATGATGTAACTTCACGAGAAGAAAACACATTATTCTTTATATATATACTAGGGGTAACCCGCCCTTCGGGCCGTGTTTTTACTTTATAGTTTTATTAAAAAGTATTGTATTTTTTTTAGAAAAATATTTTTATTTAATTATTTATTTGGTACATTGAATTTGAATTTTTATTTGTTATATATCTTTATGTATTTTGATGATTATAATTTTTTGTGATTTAATATTGTAATAACTTTTGAGTTTTTTTTGTTTTATCATGTACACTTGTATTGTAATGGCGGAAATATTTTTGCATGCCTTTTATAAAACAAAGAATTATAAAATTATACCTTTTAAATTGCATTTCACAAAACTACACCATTTCAAAATCATTTTTTAAAACTACACCTAAACAATCAAAATTAAATCCAAAGAAATTCCACTCACACAATCCTACGCTTTAATACTATACACTAAACACTAATTAGCGAACTCAAATAAATTTTTTTAAAATTTTGGTAATATTTTAAAGGGTAAATCAACCATTTAAAATTTTGTAAGGATGTAAATAATATGTAAAAATATTGAATTAGGTGTAGTATTGTGAAGGAATGGTTGAAATGGTGTAGTTTTGTGAATTCCTCTTTATAAAGTCTATATTTTCAACTCTCTAAACATTTTTCATTAGTTGTTCATATGTTTAATGTAAATAATGGATATTCGTTTACCGCTTTCAAATTCATATGCAATTTAATATTTGTAAAATATATTGTAACATCACTTTAAGAACGTACGTATAATATACATCAATGTTCTTATTGTTGTCTCAAAGGTGAAAATTTATTTTCCTAATTATCTTTTTCTCTTTTCGTTAATATCATTTTTCAATTTTAATCCACTATCCATTATTTTCTATAGATTTTTTTGGGATAAAATATACATTTGCAATATTATGTTTATAATATTGTTTCGATTCTCATGAGAGGTTTTTGAGAATTGCAAATTATTAATTTTCAATGTTAATAATATGTTTACTTATGTTAGAATTTAGGACCAAACATCATTTTAATTATATTGTATTTACTCATCAAAATAAATTTTCAAAATCTATCATATAATCACGTAGATGGAAATTTGAAATATGATCGCTATAGTCACTATTACAATGAAAACAAATTTGTAGATTATTGTAGTTTGTCGTTAATCTTTATATGCATTAATTTGAAGAGATTTTATTTTCTACAATTGTTAATTTGAAAATTTTATAGGGATATATATATAAATGTACATATACACATATAAAAAATATTCAATAAATTAAAAAAGGAAATGTTTTTACAAATTCTAGGTGTAATTGTTAATTAAATTCTATTTATTATGAGAAGTAAAGTATTATAATATAATTAACTATTATTTAAAAACTAAAAATGAAGTGATGATGTGTCAAAATTTTAGAAGTTTGAAAGATGATGTGGCTTCATGAGAAGGGAGTACATTCTTCTTTATATATATAGATAGATGTTTGATATCTTTAAATTCAAATTATAATACACAAGTTTAAGGGTTTAAAAAAATAGAAACAAATATGATATTTTTGTTGATGTAGTAATACGAGCTTAGCTAATACTAATATGATACGTATATATTTATCTTTCCTTACTAAAAAGATCAAGTTCGTTAACAAACGATTTGAACGTTAACAAACATTTTTGTTGATGTAGTTACACAAATAATTTACCTTATAAATGTAACATAAACAATATTAAGAAATGTGTAACTCAAATTTTTATTCTAAAAACAAACACAATAAACATGTAATATTTCTAACATATTGAAAAAGCTTACAATAAATTTCAGTAATTTTAAAAAGAAAGAAATATCCCAAATACCGTGTTAGACTATTATTAATTTGTAAACTAATTTTGTATCACAATTTATTCAACATATTATACGCGGGTCAAATCCTAGTATCATTTTTAAAGTTAAGTCTCCGTTAAATATATATATATATATATATACATGGTTGTCATGTGTTAGAGATGTATTATTTGGTTTTTAATTAAAAAGTAGAGAAACCGATAAATACTCAAAAAATAAATTAAATAAAAATAACAAAAATTTGGTTTTGACCAAAAAAATAATGATAATCCTTTGTGGAAAATACTAAAATTTATGAAGAGATAAAACTATTCTTTTTATTTAAAACTCCAAAAAATCAAAAAAATATTGGAACTAAAGTTGAGTACATGTATGAATTAGCACACCGTAAAAGTTGAGGTACGATGTCTATATCTTATTATTATTCATGTATGAAAAATCCGGTTTTCCGGTTTATTACTATTGTTGTGTTGATAAATCAGTTGGGTTTCTGTAATTGCAGAAAGCTATCCTTTTGAGCCTCCAAAGATGCAATTTTTAACCAAAGTTTGGTAAGAATAATACTTTCTTTCTTCAGTTATTTGAGATATGTAAGTGATATCAACTTTAGCCTATACTTGTTCTACATACATATATATTGTGGAGAGATTGAAAATCGCTTTTTTCGCATAACACTTAAATCTTGGTTCATGAGGTTAAAATGTTTTCTTGTTAGTGTCATATACTTCTCATTTGGTACTATGGCTATCTTTTACTTTACATTTTCATCATTTTATATTTCGGTTTATGTTATTTAGGAGTATTTCTATTTCATTAAAGTCGTAAGAAATGTTTTGGCGTTGCGTTTGTGCGCTAATCAAGAGTCTTATTTTTGTGATTGATTCTCGAAAGGCATCCGAATATAAGTAGCCAGAGCGGAGCAATATGCTTGGATGTATTGAAAGACCTATGGACTCCAGCTCTTTCATTGAGGACATTACTTGTTTCAATACAAGCATTACTCTCTTCGCCCGAGCCTAAAGAGCCTCAAGACGCCGTTGTTGCTGAACAGGTTCTTCTTCTTCTTCTTCTACTACTACTACTACTACAAAATCTTTAAGTATTACACATTTGAAACAAACAGTTCTCTATGATGTTTATTACAGTACTTAAAGAACTATCAAATGTTTGAATCAACAGCTCGTTTCTGGACCGAATCATTCGCTAAGAGCTATTCTCTAGAGGATAAAGTTAGTTGCTTGCTCTCATATACTATTTTTAAAAAGTAAAATGTAGATTTTTTGATTGGATTTTGTGTGTTTAGGTGAAGAGACTACTGGAGATGGGTTTTGGAGATGCTCAGGTTAGGATTGCTATTGAATCGAGCGGCGGAGATGAGAATATGGCGCTTGAGAAGCTATGTTCTGGCTAGAGTCTGTTTCATAGATATGGATTCTGTTATGTTGGTTAATATTATAACTAAATGCAATGTGGATCATTATAAATAGGGATTATAAATATGGTAACATGATATTTTCTACACCATGATTATATTTTGTAAAATTATATAAACTAGGAGAAGACCCGCGCGATGCGCGAGTGCGGATATCATATGGTTTTATCTATAATTCGGTTTTGTCATGTTCTCTGTATCCGGGTTACGTTAGTGTACGATATTGTCAAATAACACACTATAAAAGAAACTGTTAAACATTGAAGTTTAAGGTATTTTTGGAAATAGTAAGCAAATAAAGTTGATCCAATCTTTAAAAAAACTCAAATAGCTTGTTTTTCTCTTTAATGTTATTAGAACCATTATATATATTTTTTTATTTTATATGAAAATTATGTTTTCGGTGGTTACCTTTAGAGTTTAGTGATTATTAACATTTGGTTAAGAAGATCATTGAGAACAATTTATGTATTATGATGTTTAAATTTTATTTATCTATACATATTTAAGTTTAATTTTTTATATATTTTTTATTTTATATAATGTAATTTTTTATTTTACTATTAAATGACTTTATGTCTTTAATGGGTTCTTATTTCATTTTTAATAATATTAAATGAATATTATCAAATTTTTTATTTTATTTATGTATTTAATATTTTTGATGATGAAGTGTCACTCCATGGAGAGAAGTCTCATTTTATTTTACCAAATTAATTAAAATTAAATTGTTCATGCGTAACTTTTAAATGGATATTTTAGTTTAGGGAGAATTACAAAACTACACCTTTTGAATTATGTTTCACAAACAAAACTTTTGATTCTTTTTTCACAAAACTGCACTTAAACACATAAAATTAAATCCAAATTAAGTTTACCCATATAACTCTACCCCTTAATCACTATACCCTAAACACTAATTAGCAAACCGAAACGATTTTTTTAAAATTTTTTGATGTAGTTTCAAAGGATAAATCAACCTTTTAAAATTTTGAAAATGTGTAATTATGAGAAAAATGAATTAGGTAGATTTTTGTAAAGGAAGAGATGAGAAGGTGTAATTTTGTGAATTCCTCTTTAGTTTATTATAAAACTATTAGGATATCAATATGTGATGAGATCTAATTTTACAATTTTTTTTAATTTAAAGAGAAGTAAAGATTGTTGTGTATCTTTTTTTTTTTTTTTTACTATTAGTCATTTATTTTTGTCTACAATACATTTACTTATGTTTTACGTGGAGATTTTAATCCGTTTTTTAAATTACATCATAGTTTGTTTTTTTCTTTAATTTTATTAGAACATTTATATGTTTTTTGTTTATTTTATATGACGGTTATGTTTTCGGTGTATATTTTTAGTGATTACTAACATTTGGTTTAAGAAAATTATTGAGACAAATATATGTATTATTTATATGGGTAGTCATGGAGTATTTGAATCTTAAATTTATATTGTTTAAACTTTATTTATATATATATTTAAACTTATAGTATATATATTTAAGTTCTTCTTTTTGTATAGTATAGATTGAATCTTAAGTTGTGACATGAAAAACATAAATACTACTGGTAATATCCTAAAATAAAGGGGAAAATGTCAATTAAATCATGAATTTTCAAAATTCACCGAAAAAGCATGAACTTTCACGTGAACCATTTAAATCATGTATTTTTCGTTGATTGACGTTTTAAATCATGAATTCTTTTTTACCGGAACAAAAACAGCACAACGTAAACAAAAATTGTCAAGGTTAAGTCTATTAACGCAATAGTTTGACACTGTTTGAGAATTTATCTGAAGAATTAAACATTTCAATTGGCTGGAATTGAGCATACTGTCAAAATTTTCCGTTAACGGACTCAACTTTGTGCTGTTTTTGTCTTAGTAAAAAAAATTCATGATTTAAAACGTTAGTCGTCAACGAAAAATATATGATTTAAATGGTTCACAAGAAAGTTCATGGTTTTTTTAGGTGAATTTTGAAAGTTCATGATTTGATTGACATTTCCCCCTAATATTTAAGATAATAATATAAAAAATACAAACAAAAAATTGAATTAAGTTAAACCTAATGTGATTAAAAGAAAAGAAAAGAAAAGAAAAAAGAGATGAAATTTAAATATTGCATAGATGAAGCCAATGAACTTTAAATAAGTAGATGAGGCCATTTCTTACTTCCTTTAGGTGTAGCTTAATAAATAAGAGGTTGAGGCATTAAAGGGCATTTGCATTTAGTGATGAAGAAAGTGAGACGTCTAAAATTGGTTTCAAACCCAACTACCCTAAAATTCCAATGTTGACCATCCTTCTCTCTTTTTTTATTGTTTCATTTGTTTTTTTTATTCTTAACATTTACTAAATTAATTTTAAAATATACTATTCGTCATTTTTTCTTCATTTACTATATTAATTTTAAAAATGTTTTAAGTTTTATTATTATTTGAAATCGGGACTCTATTTGATCGTTCCACTTAAATGTTTTTTTAAAAAATGATCATGCTATTGAGTTGCATTTGAGATATTGTGTAAAGTGTGATATATAGTTTATGTCATAGATATCGGATTCGATCTCATTTATATGAAAAAATAATTGTTTTCTCACAAGTATTTTCTTTGTAGAACTCACGAGTCTTGTTGTTGCAAGAAAACTCCAAATAAGGCAAAACAAAACTTAGATGTCTCAACTTCCACACAAGTCTATAAAAACCAAACAAGTCTTGCATTAAAAGCTTTTATCATCGTCGTGGTCTTTGGTTTCTTTACTTTTGTTTGGCTCTTTTGATAACTTGAATTTGAATTAGTCTTAAACGTGTGAGTGACTCATCATTTCAACATGTTGCCTTTGCTCATCGTCAATAACGTTATGTGACTTTGGTTGCATAAATCAAATTTTGTGGAGTCAATCCTTTTGGTATAAATGACTATGGAGTGCTCTTTAATGTCAATAAATTCTCAAATATACTACGCCCTCTATTTCAATATGTAAGATGTTTTAGAGATTTTTATTTGTTTTACTTTATTAGAGTTTTACACATTTCTATGCACAATTTATAAATAACTCATGATCATTAGTACTTTGCATTGCTTAAAGTTTTTTTAATTATATGTTAACATGATATTCTTTCAAATTTTTTAATTTTCGTGTATCTTATAACATGGAATAATTTTATCGAGTAATTTGTTAGTGTTTGTATTTTAGTATTTGTTTTGTTTTTTATTAACAAATGTAATTTATATTATTTTGTGATCTTTTAAAATATATATTGTTTGTAATAACTATTAATGTTTTTTTGTCAACATTTAGGGCACAAATGGCCGACTCATTAGTCATTCATACACTGTCGTATGCGCTGAGATTCGATCTCGGGTGAGGTGGTGTTACATGCATCATGTAGACTTATACATGTCACTAGGCAAATTAAAGACCACTTCCCTAATGTATGTTTATGTTATTTATAAAATTATATGCTTTAAATTAATTATAACCATATACGCATAGTAAATGATTAAATTGTAAACTATAATATTTTTGAAGTTTTATTTGATGTTTTGCTTTTAGAGAAAAGATCTTAAAATGAAGTTTTAGAAACTTCAAATATCTAAAACTTCAAATATATAGGGAGTAATAATTAGTATAATACTTTTGTAATCTATACGATTAAAAAGAAAGCATTATTGCAAATAACCCTTAAAAAAATTCAAATTACAATGAAATGGCATTGTATATAACCTATGTTTTGATTTATTTTGATGATGATTAAAAAAAACGAAAAAACATAATAAAAATTAAGAAACATGTATTTAAAGGACTTAAATCACAATAAAATAGGCAACTTCCCAAATACACTTTCTTTCCAAATCGTGTGATTTTTGATTTTGAAAAAAGTATATCATACAACTTTTCGAAATTAATATATCACATTAAAAAAATCTAAACCGAATATCCTTTTGAAAATCCAATAAATATATGTATATACAAAATATCGTAAAACGAATATTATACAAAAACGAAAAAAAGAAATTAATAAAACAAAAACGATCTGATTTTCAACATTTATATAAAACAAAGTATGAAAAGAGTAATATTCGAGAAATATCTTTAATAGCAATCGATTTAAATTTCAACATTAGAACTATTAAAACCGTAGCAAATAAAATAAAATTTGATAATAATTTTCATATCGAAATTAAAAAAATTGGAATTATTAAAATCGTAGCAAATAAAATAAAATTTCATATCGAAATTAAAAAGTTGGAATTATTCGAAGAATAATATCTACAACAATCTAAACTTGCTTTATTTTTAAATTCATATCTAACTAATTAAGATATAAACAAATAAAATAATAACAAATACATATTTTAATTTTTGTTACGGGTTGTAAAAGACCACAAAGCGAATTTAAAACGAATGATAATTGTTATGATATTAAATCGAATTCAATTTATGTATAAATATATATATATATATATGTGTGTAACTTTACGACGGGTCGAAAAATTAGCATAAATAGTTTATAAGATATAACTAAATTATATTCTTAATATTAAGAGAAATTCACATAACTACATCCTTTCAACACTCTCTTCACAAAACTACACATAATTCAATATTTTCACAAATTTACACCCTTTCAAAATTTTAAAAGCTTGATTTACCCTTTTAAAAATTACAAAAATTAAAATCTTTTCATTTGTGTTCGTTAATTAATGCTTAGGGTATAGTATTAAAGGGGTAGAATTGTGTGGGTAGGGTTTATTTGTGTTTAATTTTGAGTGTTTAGGTGTAGTTTTGTGAAGTAATTTTGAAAAGGTGTAGTTTTATGAAATGTAATTCAAATGGTGTAGTTTTGTGATTCACCCTAATATTAAAGTATACATAAGTATAATTTTGAGCTTTATATTAAATATAATTCAGTAAATTCGTGTCAAGAGATCTTAGAAGGTATGTCGTGGGGTAAAAAAATTAAATATTTCTAATACGCGGGTCAGTCTTGCGTTAAACTAATTTATTTGTTATCCTTCACAATGTACAAATTTTATTTAATGTATTCTATAAAATAAACGACTATATACAAATAATCAAAGTAACAAAGTTTTAATATATATTTTTTACTTATTACTTTTAAATAGATAAATTTAAAACTACTTAAATTTCTTACGTGCAGATTCTCATCTAGTAACTAATACGTGAAGCGTAGAAGCAATGAGAAAGGAATCTATAGAGGATCTAGAGACTAACACTTTCGTCCATATCTAAACATTCAGTTTTTGTGGGTTGGTTGTGTCCACGTGTCAATCTTACAATTACTGTCCTTGCGAAAAGTTTATTCCTCTTGAGGACTAAATTTAATTTGATTTGAAAGTACCAAATTAATGTGTTTTTTGTATGCGTACCGAATAAGGCTTTTAAATGCGATTTTTAATGATTTATTCCCTTCTAAATAAACAATTGATTTTCTATCATTTGTTTAATCACTTGTAAAGACTGAACAACATAGTAATTCCTCTGTTTCTTGTTAATAAAGTTTTCAGATTTTAAAATCGTTTTTAAATAACATTTTTTATATTTTTAATGCGTAAATTGTAGTTTCCAATTAAAAAAAAATTTATATTGGTTGGTTATCTAGAAAATATGTTTTTACCAATAACAAAATAATAATTAATTGGTTTAATAATAATAAGGGAAATAATGATGAATATTAGAAAGTTGGGGGTTAATTTGCAAAAATAAAAGAGGAGAGAGAGTAAATAAAAATATTTTTTTTACCCCTAACTATTTTCTTCTTTATCTTTCTAAGTGTGATTTTTTAGAAATAAAATACGTATCTAAGTTTATAATAAATAACTATTTTGAGAATAAATAATGATTATAAGATAATGGTTTATGACGTAGAGTTAAGTGTTTAGGGTATTAGGATAAAGGTAAAAGTATAAGATTTAAGATTTAGTGTTTAGGGTTTATGAGTATGGTTAAGTGTTTAGGGTTTTAGGGTTTATAGTTAAGTGTAAAGTTTATGATATATTCGGAAACAGACGATAAATGTGATTTTTTAGATAATATATGTATATTTTACAAAGGATGAATTAAAAATATGGACATGGAAGACTTAAAAATTAGGTGGTGACTTTTTATTTAGGTGGGAAAAGAGAGAAAAATTTTGTTGACCATTATACCCTTGCTTTTTTTATACACAATTGTTATCGAATATCTTTTTTGTTATCACGAACATATTTTATAGCTTTTTATCAAGTAAATAACAATATTTAATTGAGTTATTGTGTAATATATAAGTTAGACGATATCAATTACACGATAATTGAGTTATCAGTGCCAAAATATGTTTGCGGTAACATACAAAATATCGCGATAACAAAACAAATATCTTGATAACGAAAAAAATCAAAGTTATAGTGGTCAAATTATTATCACGGTAACTCAATATAGTTCTCAATCGTGATAACAAGAAAAAAATATCGCGATAACAATCAAAATCGGGATAACAAAAATGATATCGCACCATTATACCCTGCTTTTTTATGTGCAAATGTTATCAGATAACGTTGTTGTTATTGCAAACTTATTTTATAGTTTTCAATTAAATAAATAATGTTATTTAATTGAGTTATTATGATAATATATAAGTTACATGATATCAATTATACGATAATTGAATTATAAAAAAAAATATCGTGATAACAAGAGAAATATTGCGATAACATAAGAAATATCGCGATAGCAAAAGAAATATCGCGATAACAAAAAAATATTGCAATAACAAAAAAATATCGCGATAATATAAAATATTGTGATAACAAGAGAGATATTTGAACGAGAGAGAAACCCAAAAGAGATTCGACCGATAAAGAATCCGACCGAGAGAGAGATTCAACTGAGAAGAGATTGGACTAAGAGATCCGATCTAGAGAAATTCGACCGAGAGATCGAGAGAGATCAACCGAAAAATAAAGATTTGAGAGAGATCGAGAGAGAAATTGACCGGAAAATAAAGATCCAAAAGAGATTCGAACGAGAGAAATCGCGAGAGATTCAAAAGAAAAAGAAAAATCCAAGAGAGATGTCCAAAAAAGCAAGAGATGAAGATAAATTTATGAGAGAAAGATAGATAACAATGAGTAAAAGAGAGATTCAAGAGAAAAATGAGAGAAAAATGAGAGAAAAATGAGAGAAAAATGATAGAGAAAAGAGGGAGAAAGAGAGAGATTTGGGAGAGAAAGAGATAAGGGCAAAAATGTCTTTGTATTCGTGAATAATAATACGTCAGTTTTTGTCACATAATTTAGCAATCTTCTATGTCCATATAGTGTAAATATTCTTTTACAAATAATATACGTCTATCGAAGATAATATACGTCTATTGTCAATTGGATAATGTACGTTTGTTTGTTGACTCAATGAATAATTTTCAATAGATGAATATTTTCCTTATAGAGAGATAAATGGTAAAACTGGGATTAAAAAAAAATCTTGTCATTTTAGCAAATTTATACATGTTTTTGTTATTTTTTTCAAATTAACCCCAACTTTCTAATATTCGCCAAATTCACCCTAATAATAATTCAAAAAACTATTAGATAAAAAGGAAGAGAGTATATCATTATGTGCAAATGCAATTGCTTCCCAATTTACTCAAATTAAAAGTTGATGGGCTAGTGTTATTGATATCATAAGTCATAAATGTAACAATGATTCTTATACGATTTTAAAATTGGATTATTTTTTTTTACAAGAACTGAATATATTTGGATTAATTATGGCAATGGCCTAGTGATTTTCAGTTTTACCAAAACCCTTTTTGATCACGAAAAATAACAAATTTAGCTTTATTTTGTAAAATACGGTAGAGTTTCACTTTCTTTCCTTTTTTTTAATTGAATATAATCCCATGATCGATTTAGTAAATAGGGCGGGTAGTATCCAATAACAATAAAATGTTTTATTCTTCCTTGTTAAAAAACTAATAAATAATACATAAGTAGATATTTGGTTTGAATATTAATGACACCACACAATAAAAATATACACCATTTAATAATTTGACATAGCTAAAAGAGTTCAGATTAAAAAAAAAGAAATGAAAACGATTTACATTAATATAAGTTTTTAAAATAATATATATAGCTTTACAAAAAGTTATTATTAGTTGTGAATTGTGATCCCTATAAATATTGAGCAACCCTACATAATCTCCAGTAAACTCCAGATTAGTAATATGTGTTATTACATAAATGACAAAAGCATAAATGAACTTTTGTATAAAGAAAGAGCTACAAAGTCAAAATCTATTTTTATACAGAAAAAGTAGAATAACTTTTAGACTTTTTATCCTTTAAACAAAAAAAACATTTAGCCTTCAATATTTAATAGAAATGGCATTACAAAGCCTTTTTTACTTTTTAATTACTTTTTTCCTTTCCTATACAAATAAATACCAAAATTATATTCTTTTAACCCTTTGTCAATCTCACATTTTATCATTTTTATTTACAAATTATGATTTAACCCGTGGTATACCACAAATTTATGTTTTCTTTAAAGTTTATATATTTTTATATTTAATTTAGAATTTTGTGTAAATTTTTTTATAGAATATTATAGATATATTTAAAATATGTAATATTAGAATAACATATTATTATTATTATTTTAAGTTTTTTGTATTTTTTTAGAAACAATCCGTTAATAAATATATATATATATATTTTAGTCACTACCCGTTAACAAATAATTATTAGCAAATAACTATTATGATAATGAAACCAAGTTAAATTAAAAGAAATATGAAATTAGTTTAAAACTTTGAGGTTTAAACTAAATCTTTATACACTAAATAGCGAAATCAAATAAAAAAATTGTAATCTAAAATAAAATTAAATATTAGTTAAACATGTTTTTAAATTTTGGGTTATTTTTGTTAAAAAATCTATTTTTTTTGTTAAAAACCTTTTCTAATGGTTTTGTGATGTTGAATAAAATTTTAATGATATTTTTGTTCTAAAAAACTATGTAATAATGTATATAAGTGAATTACATATTTTCTTATTTGATTTTCCCAATTATTTTTACATAAATATTATAATAATTGAATCTTATATTTGGAAAATTTTAATGTTTTCTTATATTAGTTTTGCAATTAAATGAATAAATAATTTTTTTTTATGTATAATGAGACAATGTGTAATTTTAAATGATTTTTTAGACAAGTTCAAATTACTAATTCAAAAATAATAATATAGATAACATAATTAAACTTTACATATATAAAACTTTACATATATAAAACTTTAATGGGTTAAAGATCTAAACCTTAAAAGATCTTAACGAACGTCAAAAACCGGTCGTTAAGTATTTAACGGAAAACCGCCAATTTATTATACTCACTCACTCTCCTACGTGCCAAAGACTCTACACAGTCCCCAAAACGCTGCCGTATTTGCGAATCGCGATTCACACTAAATGTAATTGTAAATCATCCCTTTACGAAGCGAAGAAGAAGACGATACAATACACACACACATACCAAAAGCTAGTAAATCCACTAGCGGTTTTCCGGCCAAAATGGGCTGCGTTTTATGCAAAGGATCCGCCGGTGACAAACGAAACTCCGACGAACCTCCTCCGTTAGACATCCGCCGTGAATCTCAAACGGAGGATTTGCCTTCTTCTTCTTCCTCCGCCGTCACCGCCAACGCCGTCGTCGCCGTCGTATCTGTACCGGAGGTTGAAATCGGAGAGAGGAAGAAGAAGGAATTGCTTTCGGCTCAGATTCAGATTCAAGCGGCGAGAACGTGGCACACCGGCGATTTCTCCGCCGGCTCTTCTCGAAGGCCGTTGAGTATGAGCCTCCGTGCGCCTGATGAATGGCCGCCGTGGATTATCTCCGCTTGCGGCGATTCAATCAAAGACTTGACTCCTCGCCGCGCCACCACTTACGAGAAGCTCGAGAAGGTAAACAAAAATCCCCAAATTAGTAATAAATTGATGAAAGATTAATAAAAGTTATTTCCTTTTTTCGAATTAGTTTAATAAATTTTTGTTCTTTTTGTTGATAATTTGTGTGTGTTAATTAGATAGGGCAAGGAACATATAGTAATGTGTACAAGGCAAAAGATCTATTGAATGGTAAGATTGTGGCATTGAAGAAAGTAAGGTTTGATAATTTGGAGTCAGAGAGTGTTAAGTTCATGGCAAGAGAGATTCTTGTCCTGAGGAGGCTTAACCATCCTAATGTTATAAAGCTACAAGGCTTGGTTACTTCGAGGGTTTCGTGTAGCCTCTACCTCGTTTTCGAGTATATGGAGCATGATCTCTCTGGTCTTGCTGCTACTCAAGGTCTCAAGTTTGATCTTCCTCAGGTTTGTGTGTATATGCTTGTGTTGTCATTAGTCTTTTTGGTCAATAATCTTAGAAGTATATTGATTAATAGAAGTTAATGGTGCAATGTAGGTACAAAAAAATGGGTTTTTTTGTCTTCTCTGTTTTCTAGAAAATCATGTTTTGGTCTGCTTGGTTTAGTTTATTGTGTGTCTTTTGGTGATGATATTATATGTATGTGGACCACTGGACCCATTTTGCATTATGTTTTCTGAGTTTTCAGTGTCCTTTATGAACTGCCCATTCACTAGATTGTTCTCTCATTATATGTGCACATTGATTTGTTTTACTTCATTGTTAATGAAAATTTTATGTTATTCTTTTGTGTTCTTTAGGTTAAATGCTTTATGAAGCAGCTTTTATCTGGGCTAGAGCATTGCCATAGCCGAGGAGTGTTACATCGAGATATCAAAGGCTCTAATCTTCTGATAGACAACGAAGGAACATTGAAGATTGCTGATTTCGGGTTGGCTACGTTTTTTGACCCAAAGCAAAAGCAAACCATGACTAGCCGTGTTGTCACTCTCTGGTACCGTCCTCCCGAGCTTCTTCTTGGAGCTACAAACTATGGAACCGCTGTTGATCTTTGGAGTGCCGGTTGTATTATGGCTGAGTTACTTGCTGGCAAACCGGTTATGCCAGGAAGAACCGAGGTAAACCAATGAATGCATCATTTTTGACCATATGTTATGTTGTTTTTTACGGTTTTTAAAGCTAATTGTTGTTCTTTGTAGGTAGAACAGCTACATAAGATATTTAAATTATGTGGCTCACCTTCAGATTTGTACTGGAAGAAGTACAAATTGCCAAACGCGACTCTTTTTAAGCCGCAACATCCGTACAAACGTGTTGTGTCTGAAGCCTTTAGTGGCTCCACTCCGTCCTCTGTGGATCTAGTCGAGAAACTTCTGGCTATAGACCCTGATGACCGAGGAACTTCTACCTCGGCCTTGAGTAGTGAAGTGAGTCATCCTTGCGCTCCATTATGTTATACAAATCTGATAGTTGTGAAATAAAAAACACTCTATTATTTGGTTTGTGTGTGCAGTTTTTTACGAGTGAACCATTAGCATGTGAACCATCAAGTCTACCGAAATATCCACCTTCTAAAGAGCTGAATGTAAAGCTTAGGGACGAAGAGGCAAGAAGGTACCTGTTTCTATATCTTTTTATGTGCTATCTAGAATCCCTTGCTACTGATTGGATTGGCTGTAACTGGTATCGTCTCGTTGCTACATGTTTCATACTTTTAGGCTAAAGGGCCTTACTCGAAAAGCTAGCAGCGTTGAAGGAGCCAGAAGAATAAGGTTTCGTGGGGATCGCACTGGACGAGCTATTCCTGCCCCAGAAGCCAACGCCGAGATTCAAGCAAACTTAGATGTGAGAAAATCTCTTCTTTATCCCATTTATACATATACACAAACACACACATAGACACGCAATATCTCTTCATATTCTTCCAATCCACTAGCTATAATCACACTGATTGAATAGTGTTATTGTTCAGTTTCATTGGGAGGTTATGCTGAAGATTATGTATGTGTTTTCTCTCCCTTGCTACTGTGTTTTTTTTTTTTGCAGAGATGGAGAGTGGTACCACGAACACATGGACATAGCAAGAGCGAGAAGTTCCCGCCTCCACACCAAGACGGCGCGGTTGGGCATCAAATAGAAGACCAGTCAAAGAAAAGCTCAGTATTTGGGGCAAAGCCGGAGACTTCTTTCGGGTTATCAAGATCATTCAGGGCAGGGGAAGGGACATCAATGAGAAAAATGACAAACAAAGACGGGTCTCGTTCGTCTAGAAAATACATATGGGGACTTAAACCTCCACCGGCGCTTGGGCTATCGATGGACTTGCTTTTCAAGAGCAGATCCGAAGTTTTTGGGATCAAGAGATAGGGTTTAGATGATACAATGAATTGGAGTTGTGTTAGTGCATCAAAAAAAATAAGATATTGTTTCTATTTCAATTCAGAGAAGCAGAGATTGGTTCATGAAGTTCTTTGTAGATGAATTAGAGAGAAAAAAAGAGTGCATAAATGAAAAAAAAGTGGTAAAACATAATTCTAGTAGTCTTAGAAGCCTACTTGGCATGATATATGAGAAGCCAGTCGCCTACAATCGCATGAAATATGCAAAACAACTCCACAAGGATTATATATATAGCGGAAACGCGGGAGAGTAATCGGCTAGGCGGACGAGTTTTAGACTAGAGGTAAAAGGTATCAAAGGATGTCTATGAAGTTGTTGTACATTTATTTCTTCCATGGCTTTTTGCTTTTCTTATTTTTTTTTTGCATTTCTGTTAAAATAGTTTAGCAAGTTCAGACATGAATGAAAGAATACAAAAACTCATTCAAGTTTTCTTTAATAAATTTTAGGCCAGTACTTGCCAATAAGAATGCATTAGTCAACTCTGTTAAACAAAAGTATCATTAAAGACAAAGTTTAGTTGAATATATACTATAAAAGAAAAACTATCTCCATATGAGCCTCGTCATCTTAAATATTTAACACAACATAATTAAAATAAAATCTTTAATACTAATAAACTTAATTAACAAACAAAAATAATAAAGACAACACAACTAATTTAATATTGAGAAATTCACAAAACTACACCTTTTCAACCTTTCTTTTACAAAACTCTATCTAATTCAATTTTCACTCATATTTACACCTTTGCAAAATTTTAAAAACTTGATTTACCTTTAAAAAATTACCAAAATTAAAAAATTTCATTTGGGTTCGCTAATTAATGTTTAGGGTATAGTATTAATGGGGTAAGATTGTGTGGGTAGGGTTTATTAGAATTTAATTTCGAGTGTTTAGGTGTAGTTTTGCAAAGTATTTTTGAAATAGTGTAGTTTTGTAAAATGCAATTCAAATGATGTAGTTTTGTAATTCTCCCTTTAATATTAATAAAATTCAAAAAATGATATTCAATGTAATTTCTAACATAATAAAATAAGGGAGAATTATAAAACTACACCATTTGAATTACATTTCACAAAACTACACCATTTCCAAAATACTTCACAAAACTACACCTAAACACTCAAAATTAAATCCAAATAAACCCTATCCAAACAATTTTACCCCCTTAATACTATACCCTAAACTCTAATTAGCGAACCCAAATGAAAATATTTTAATTTTGGTAATTTTTACAAGGGTAAATCAAGCTTTTAAAATTTTAAAAGGGTGTAAACTTGTGAAAATATTGAATTAGGTGTAGTTTTGTGAAGGGAGGGTTGAAAGGGTGTAGTTTTGTGAATTTCTCATAAAATAATATGTATATCAATAAATAAAAAGTTCAATAATTCTAACTTGGGATGCAAATATTCTATATTTATAATTTTATACATAGAAATAATACATAAATTGTTCACAATAATCTTTTAAAACATTAAGTTAATACCAATTTTACGGGAGAAGATTAAAAATGTCCACCGCAAAAAAGAAACCTTATACAAAATAAACAATAACATATATAAATATTTCAATAATGTTACATAGAAAAACAATACAAAAATATGATACAATTTAAAATATGGGTTAAAATCTCTTAATAAAACCATAGTAAAAATATTATAGAAAGATAAAAATCAATTAAAAGTCAAGAAATTGAAAGGGATGCATGACAATCTTCAATATTTTTTAAGAAAACGTTTGAAAATTAGATTTTTTAGCATATTAATATCCTCACATTTTGATAAAAAACTAAACGTTGTAGACAAAATATATATGCAAACAAACTAATAATACGTATTACAATAAAAAATTAACTGTAAATATTTTTTGAAATTACTATAAAGCGAATATCATTCGGGTTCCATCCTAGTATAAATAAATGAACTAGGACATGTTTATATTTAAATCTCCAGATCCACGTACAAGTCTTAAGAAACATAATGGAATCCAATGAGAGCACTCATGTGATGACCAAGTTTGAGTCAATATTTGTTTTTATTATTTCTTCACTGTGAAAAATGCAATTTATATACTTCCCAGAAGATTATTAATTTTTCAGTTTGGGAAGAACAAATAGAAAACTGAAAAATCGCAATGATGATTAACAATAATATTAGTTGCAAAAAGAAAATTTTAAAATAAAATCACGAGGAATTTGGGTGGTGGTGGTTTAGTAACAAAAGAGAGATAAATCATTTCCTCTGTTTTTTTTTCCCTTATTTTTCGTTTTTCCTTTATAAAAAAGATCAAAGAAGAAATGTTCTTGATGATCATTTTATTTTAATTTATTTGGATCTGTAACAAGCTCTCTTCGCTGCTCGAACAATATCCTCTACCTACACACGTCATCATAAAATGTAACCAAACTCAATAATAACACAAAAACGTAGCCATCAAAATTACAATAAATGTAACATCTACTCCCCTCCGTTTCAATTTAATTGATATTTAAGATAATGACACATAAATTAAGAAAACTTATAAAATATATATTTTAACCTTATTATCTTCTTTATTCATCATTAAGTGAATTTTGACCACATGTTATCGTGCAATCACAAGGGCAAAACAAGAAACATATATTAATTTTTGTATTGGTAAGTGAGAACATTTGAAATAATTTTTTTTTTCTTAAACATTAACTAAATTAAAACGGAGGGAGTATGAATTAATACTCAATAGACTAATACCTATATAAATTTTAATAATTTTTCCCGTCTCAAATTGATGTTATTGTTCAATCTATAAATTGATAATCTCTATAAACTAATAATTTTTTAGTAGAATGGTGTAGTTTTTTTAATTAATTAAATGGGAAGAAAAACCTGAGGAAGAGCCAATCTCTCTAAGTTAGCAGCATAAGGCATTGGAACATCAGCTCCGGCTATCCTCTCCACCGCTGCATCCAAATACGAAAAACTCTCCTCCACCACCGACGCGCTGATCATCCATCCATAAGCAAAACAATTATTTGTGTTTTATTAGTTTGCAAAAAATTAATATTAAGCTTTGTTTTTATGAGTTCAAGGAAATGAAGTTTGAAACCAGATCTCAGCACAGACTCCATGTTGTGGGAAACCTTCTTCAACTGTTACCAATCGACTTGTTTTCCTCACTGATGCATTTATCGTTGCTCTGTCTAGCGGACGTATCGACCTCAGATTTATTACCTTTACACATTTTTTAATACAACAAAAACAAAAGGTTTAGAGATCCACGGCGATATCATAAGATAGAAGAATGAAAATGTTGATATACCTCAGCACTTATTCCCTCTTCTGCGAGCTTCTCAGCTGCCTATTAGTCATTATTATGTAGCATTAAATCATTCAGAAACAGAACAATGAGAGAAAGAAACACCCATTTTGTACAAAATCATTTACTGAAAAGGTGCTTGTGATTTGTATAAAAGGAGGAAAATGGCAAACCTTGAGGGCAAAACCAACCATCTTGGAGAAAGTTGTTATGGTTACATCCTTTCCTTCTCTTTCAATCTGTTATAGATATCCCACAATACAGCACCACATAAGATGAACACAATAACGATGGATAGGTAAATATCGAGTGGACAGTACCTTGGCTTTGCCTATGGGAAGACAGAAACTTGAATCAAGTGCTTCTTCTGATATAGGAAACGATTCACCATATCTGCAAGAGGGAATCAATTTAAGCAGATGTCGATACGTGATTGTAGGGTGTAATTACTTTCAAAGTAGGCAATACAACTTACAGTAGCTCGTTTTCAAGGAAGACAACAGGGTCAGGGTCTCTAATGGCAGCTTTGAGAAGACCACGAGCATCTTCGGCTGAATATGGGGCGAGAACTTTCAACCCAGGAACTGAGGCGTACCATGCTGCGTAACACTGCAAAATGTAGAACAGAATACCTTCATCTAAAACCCAGAGACACAAAATAATTGGTCGCAAGCAGACGGGTAAATACATGCCATTGTTAAAATCCTTGTATTGATCATGTTAGTCATACAGTGAAAAGTAGCACTAGACAGCCTGTGATAATTCCTAAATGCATGTATCGACAAGGTTAGTCATATGGTGAAACATTCTACATCCTTCTCTAAGACAAACAGTCAGTTTCATGAGTAGAATACCACGCTTAACAAAAAAAACTCCCATGTGACTATTCCAAGAACCTTGATCTTAATCAATCAGCCAAATGCATCACTTATTTAAGGAAATTTTTTTGATCAATGTTAAACCAAAGGTAGTCCATTCAGTTTAGTTGATGCTGAATGTAATTTTTGAAAGCATGCATAGCAACAAATTATATTCATTTTTTGGTTGAAGGAAAAGGTATGTTGTAAAGTATTCGTGTCAGTGATTACCTGAGAATGCTGAGCCCCAACACCAGCGGCGGCACCATTGGGTCCTCTAAAGACAATGGGTACATTTATCTGTCCAGCAGACATGTAATTTGACTTTGCAGCAGAATTTATTATATGATCAATTGCCTGTAACAAGTCAAATAAATGGAAATTTTGCTCAGTTTAGTGGTCAGTGATTGTAAGACGCCTAAATAAATAAAGTCAATGATGCCTGGAAACATATTTGCACCACGGAACATGATGCTGAAACCGTAACACAACAATGATGCATAATCAACTCAAAAAAACAAGCAAAACGTAATCGACAAGCGCTAACCTGCATAGAGAAGTTAAACGTCATAAATTCTACAATAGGCTTTAAGCCAGCGTAGGCGGCACCAACTCCAATTCCAGTAAATCCAGCCTAAAAATTGATTAAAAAACATGACGGTCAGAAATCTACACAGTTCAGAAACATGGAAAAAAGAATTGCGATTGCAGTACAATAAAACAATACAAAAACTAAAACCTCGGTAATAGGGGTATCGTAAACTCTCTCGGGACCATATTTCTCCAAAAGGCCTTTAGTGATCTGCGAGTAAGTATCACTTAAAAAATCAGTATTAGTATCGAAGCAAGAAATAATTAGCTGAAAAAAAAATGTGAGATATGTGAAACAACTCTTACCTTGTAGGCACCTTGATATTGCCCAACCTACAGAAAGGAGACAAAGATGAAATATTGATATCTGACCAGAAATGCCAGAGAAGTATATCAAACAAGTCAGCTAACCTCTTCACCCATGACAAATACTTTAGGATCTGCAGACATTTCCTCATCAATTGCAGAATTTAGAGCATCTCTCACTGTCATCTACACAAGGATTATCATTAAAACAAAATGCTCAGAAAATATTACAGAATCTTGCGAATTTTTCAGGACAAATTTGTTTCAGAAATATTGACAAAGACTGAAGGGCCCTGTCAGCTTTAGCTCTCCTAAATGATAATTAAAAAATCTCTCTTCAGATACATAATTTGGATTTTAAAATGTTAATCCATAACTTATAACAACAATACAAGTCCTCTAAAATCCACCGTTTGCAACGAAATAACCCAGGAGAGAAAGCCAAGAGACCTTGTCACAGTTCATAAAGCCAAATATATATGCAAATTTCTCCATCTATTCAATGACTAATGCTCACTAAACCCAACTTTTTTGGTCAACACAACAAAAAAAGCAAGCAATATAGTCTGCAAGAGACGACATCCAGCTATCTCCTAAAGGAAAAATCAAGTAGTTATCCTCAGGCAGTGCATCATATCATTCCATCCCTAAAAAAATCCCAAAATTGACCAAAATTTTCTTCCCTGGCTCATAGAAAAACAGGACAGAAGAGGTTTCCGACTCAGACGGCACAGCTAAAACCCGCACCAAACACATGTAAAGGGATCAAAAATCATTAAAAGACATATTATTACCTCTTTAGCACCAGCTGCATAGCTCCTTGCAGAAATAAGTGTTGATCGTGTCCTTCTAAGAGACTGTTCCAAAAAACAATTTTCGAAAATCAGACAATTCCAAAACAAGTTTTTCGATCACAACGAAATCTCGAATCGTATACGCAAAGCCTCTTACCAAAGCAGATAAGCCTCCATCGACGACGGCTCTTTGTCTCAAGATTCCCCACATTATCTTCTCTCTAAACAAAGTGAGAAAAAAAAAATCGAAAACTAGTTTAAGATACGCATGACCAATAGCATCATCAGCGTCGTAGATCTAACGAATAACGGAAAAAAAATCGAGTTTCGAAATCGCAATCCAGAGAACTAATCGGAGAAGGCGAATAACGAAGGGATCAGAGAAGAACGATAACGGAGAAGGAGACGATTACCTGGGCTTGTACGATCTACGGCGCCGGAGAAAAGAGATCGGAGACGGTGGATTCTATAGAGATTCGAAAGAGACGACGACGACTCGAAGCTTAAGCGAAAGGGCACTGCAACAACAACAACAAAGCTTAAAAGAGATTTTTTACAATTTTGATGAATATAATTATATAATCGAAGAGATGTACAAACGTATATGACACAAGATAGCACAAACTTATAATAAAAAAAGATATTTTTTAGAGTCAAAACTACACTCTTTCAATCATTCCTTCACAAAACTACACTTAATTTAATATTTTCACAAGTTTACACGCTTTCAAAATTTTCAAAGCTTGATTTACCTTTTAAAAAATATCAAAATTAAAATCTTTTCATTTAGATTCGCTAATTAGTGTTTAGGGTATAGTATTAAGGGGTAGGATTGTTTTAGTAGGGTTTATTTGGATTTAATTTTGAGTGTTTAAGTGTAGTTTTGTGAAGTAATTTTGAAATGATATAGTTTTGTGAAATGTAATTCAAATGGTGTAGTTTTATAATTCTCCCTATTTTTTAATATATTATTTACCAAATAATTTTAAATATATAAATTTGTAAATATATTTTATTGTTTAAAAATTTAAATCGCACATACGTGTGTGTAAGTCCGTATTTAGTTTAGCTTAAAAGAATTTTTTTTACAATTTTGATGAATATAAAAGAAAGAGTAGGGTCTTCTTTATCTAACAAATTAACAGGGACCGTCCGATTAATTCACTATCGGTGATGATCAATGGTTGATAATTTCTTGTTATTACTTTTTCTAGACATTATTAATTCCGTTGCTGACAATGACCCAATACGTTTTATTTGCTTCTTAATTAAATTAATTAAGGAGTTTACTAACATATTATAAATCAAGTTTTTTTTTGGGTTTATTAGCTAAATGGACCATTTTTTAGAAAGTAATTCAAAAACTAGACCTATCACTATTCATTATTGCTAAATGGACCGTAGGACCCATACTCACTAATAGAAATTTTGTGAGATAGAAAAAGAGAGGTAAAAAGGAAATTACTTTAAAGGGTATATGTGTTTATATGAGATATATGTATATATATATATGAAAATATTTGTATAGAATAATGGTGTGTATAGAAGCATTAAATGTGATGCATGATATGTTGACTTGTGTAAGTTTTTTGTGTGAAAACATTAAATGCGTTTCTCTTTTTATTTTTATTTTCTTTCTTTATGTTTATAGATAAAAATGTAATTTATTTATTAATTTCTCTTTTTATTTTTTATTTAATTATGTTTTTCGTTAGATAGTGTAGTAAAATCGTCCACTAGATTGTACAAATGAATTTCATTTATACGTACAATCAGGTGTACCCTTAAATGAATAGTCGAATTGTCCACTGAACTGTATAGTCAAGAGTATAATCAAATTGTCCACTGATTATACGAATTTTATTCTCTAGAGAAATATCCACTTGGACAACTGGTTTGTACAGTGTACGTAACTCAATTGGACAACTGGTTTGTACAGAAGATGATTTGCGTCGAAGAGTCGTATGTCCACTGGATTATACGAATTGTTCCACTTGTGGATGTTTTTTTAGCGGATAACATCCATTGCAATCCACCAGTGGATGTTTCTCTAGTGGATATTTCTCTATAAGATAAAATTCGTATAATCCACCAGAGAAACATCCAGTGGTGGATTGTACATTGTACAATGGATGTTATCCGCTAGGAAACATCCACAAGTGGAATGTAATTAGTACAATGGATAATATCCATTACAGAAACATCCACTACATAAACATCCACCAGAGAAACATCCATTATACGAATGTCAAACGTCGACATTACGACTTTAACCAGAGTAAGTACAAATCGATTTCAGAACATTCCCAACATAATATATTGTACAATGGATGATATTTATTAGAGAAATATCCGTTAGAGAAACATCCGTTAGAGAAACATCCACTAGAAAGAGAAAAAATGAGAGAGAAGAGAAAATGAAGATAGATAACTAGAAAGAGAATCGGAGAAGGAGGAGAGAGATAAAAAGATAGAAGAAAAAATTAGAAAGGAGAAGAAAAGAGAAGAGGAGAGAGAAACGGAAATAGAGAGGGAAGAGAAAGAGAAAGAGAAAGAGAAGAGAGAGAAAAAAGTGAGAAAGAAAAAAAAAAGAGAAAAAAACTGAGAAAAAAAAGAGAGATAAAAGAGATAGATATAATAGAGAATGAGAGAGGAGAGAGAAGAAAATGAGGAGAGAGATGGAAAAAAGGATAGGAGAAGAAAATGAGAAGAGAGATAAAAAGATATGAGAGAAAATGAGATAGGAGAAGAAAACAGAAGAGGAGAGGAGAAAGAAACGGAAATACAGATAGAAGAGAGAGAGAAAGAGAAGATCAAAAAAAAAAACGGGATTTAATTTTGGAGTGACATCCAAATAATATTAATTATGAAAATATAGGAATGGCAAAACTGTTAATTATTCAAACAATATACCTATAAATGTCATTTAAGATACAAAAGCAAACCCAAAAACGTGGACCCTACGGTCCATTCACCTAATTTGAAATAGTACTAGGTGTTCTTTTTAATTACTTTTAGAAAATGGTCCATATTGACAAATATCTCTTTTTTTTCCTAAAAAACTATCAATGGATTTTTATTCCAACATATTAATACAGTTTTGAACTGAAGTTCTGTAGCGTAGGTATATTTTCAATTTTTTATAGGGTAAAATTTAGTTTAGGACAATGGCAGAAATGCAATTTAAGATTTTAATTTACAAAATACACTTTTAAAAATCCATTTTCATAATTAAATTTAAACACTAAATATTGAATTAAAAAACTTAAGAAATTTACAAAACCGCACATTTTTAAGAATACTTTACAAAACTATCTTTATTTAAAATTTCTTTAAAAGATATATCTTTTTAAAAATTTAAAGGATTAAATTATCCTTAAAACTATATCCAAATTAGTTTTTATTTATTTGGGTTTACTTTTTTATTTTGAAGGAAAAAGAATATTGTTATTAGAGTTTATTTGAATTCAATATTTAATTTTTTAGAGAATGTATTGGAAAAGGATTTTAGAAGATTTTGGTGGATTTTGTATTAAATAGAATGTCGGTGGATTTAAGGATTTTAAGGTGATTTTTCATTTTAGTGTATATAAAAAAAATTCTTTTTGATGATTTGATAGGATTTTATTTCTATATTTCAGAGTACTTTGAGGTGATTTAATTTGTTTATTAATGTGAAAATTTGATAAGAAAACTATAGAAGATTAAAAACCACTAGACCAAAAACTCTTTAGAAAGCCTCTAAAAAACAACTCAATCTCAAGTATTTTTGTCATTTGGATCATTAATCCTGACCCATAACTACTTTAAATCTTAAAACGTAATAAGTGAGCAAAATAACAAAATCTTAGAATCTTAGTTAAACTCATTGTTTAACCTAAAAAGTTTAGAAAACTCACTATTCAATCTAAAATGATAGCACAAGTAAATTTCACATTTAAACCCCGAATACAAAATAGACGACTTACAAATAGATAACACCTTTTTATTGCACAAATTCAAGTACTTACATTATTCCACACAATGTAGATACAAAATTCATCAAACACTAACTTATCATAAGGGAAACCAAAGATAAATAAGAGGTTGTAGAAGATTCTGAAACAAGAGAGATTCCATCCAAACAAATATAAATGTCTACAAAAGCTTATTAGTGATTTATGTTGTAGGGTGTCATTTTATTATTATTATTATTATTATTATTCATCGCCTCGCAAATAACTAACACCATATACTTATTTTGTGGTAAACATGTCATTTTTGATAAAATCACTGGCTCGATTTCTCTTGTACGAGACGAGAATGAGTGTTGTTGTTGTTGCCCATACATCCTCTACCCGCATAGCACGGCGCGGTCACATTGGCTAAATATTTCTTAGGCAATGCTATTCCAAATCTTTTTCCTTTTCTTGTTTTTTTCTCACTTTTGATAATGTTTTCTTCCTATTATAATTTACGAAATTTTAAACATTAATTAAATCCCCCATAGACCTAATGAATAATATTGTAAAATAGATGAAAATGTTCATTTGTAATTGTAATTATTTTAAATTTTGGGTGAGATAATTTTACCTCTTTAATTGGGATTATGATTACGCTTTCAGTTTCCACCGATTTTTTTGTGTTTTCTTCATCTTTTTCTACAAACACAAATAGATATATTGTTTCAGTAATTTCAATTTTAAACCTTAATATGAACAAAATCATATAACAAGTTAAATAGAATAAACTATATAGTATCTAAAGTATAGTTTAAATATAACAAACTTATATATATATAAATATATACATATCAAAAGTTTATAAAAGTGTAACGTACCTTCTTGATCATCATCAGAAGGAATATCAACGCAATAAACCCTAAAGCTTGGAGATCCATAACATATCATTCTTTCTTCTAAGTCTTTTAAAATTGTTTCTTCATGATCATCTTCTTCTTTTTCCTTCTTAACATTTATATTCTTATCATCATTATTATTATTATTGGTACCATCATTTTCTTCTTTTTTATCATTGTTAGCCTTGTCAATATTTTCCACCTCTTGTTTCTTCACAACCTCTTCTTCCTGTTTAACATCGTTTTTCGGCGAAATTTTCTCATAAATAACTTCTTTCTTCTCTTCCATGTTCTGATGATCAGGCGTTGGAGCAACTTTAGCCGACAATTTCAAGTTATCATCATCGTTCTCCTCCGTCTCCTCTCCGTCCTCGGAAGATCCATGTTTTAGAAGCTCCTTTTTCGACAACGTTTGTTTCCCTTTCAAAACGCTAGCATGACTCCTTTTCTTCATTTCCTCTAGCCTTCGACGAAGAAGAGGGCGTATCCCCGCCGGAAGTGGGACAACGCCGCCTTCATTAGGTCTTGCCTCGCCTCCTAGTCTTGAACCACCACAACCCATATTCAAAAAACTTAACAAATAGATGGTCTTAGTTTTCGCCACCGGGGAAATTATACGGCGGCGAGTTGGTGGTGGAACAAGATTCTAGAAAGAGAGAAGAGCCAAATTAATAATTAGGAAGAAAATGAAGTGAGAGGTTGTAAGATTATAAAAGGGTTTGAGATTGTATGATGGTTATATTAAGTTGTTGTAATATATTTGCTAAGTTTAGTAAGTGTTGATTTATTTAGACAAATACATGAGTTGGTTCTTATCTAAGTGATGACATCTTTATTCTTGTTGTCTTTTTGACTTATAGTTATTCCCTTATGAGTTTACAGATACCTTTGATGTCTAAATTAATGTTATGGTTAACATATCTTGATCGTTAATTTGTTTAGAAGTTTCGTTTCTGTTTTTACTTATAAGGCTTAAATATAAAAATACTAATAAAAAAAATAAAAAATCATGTACTAAGAGCATAATTATCCATTGAAACTTAATAAAAGACCCTTAGTAATTTTTTTAATTTTTTTAATATTATATTTTTCAAAAAAAAAAAAAAAAAAAAAAATTATAACTGAACCAATCGCGGGCCGCCACGTGTCAGTGGGGCCCGCGAAAATCTGAAGCATCGATACTTAGAGTAGTTTTTTTAGGTATGTTACTTAATATTATTGTGGGGCCCACAGGGTCAAGGACCCCTTTTGGGCCCCCGATAATCACGCTCTAAGATCATCATTATCGCAGTATCTAAAGAGGACTCTTGAGTGTGGGTCCCACTACTTTGAATAAAAATTGTCTCATTCACCTTTTCTATAAGAGGCGACTCTTGCTTTATTTACGGGCTTTACTGACACGTAGCGGCCCGTAATTAGTCAATTATTTTTTTGATTCACGTTAAAAAAAAAAAAAAAAATTAAATTCTTAAAATCCTTTGCACCGATAATGGTGCTCTAACGACCCTACGCTGATTAATACATGCATAAATGACTATTGGTAAAAATATGTAAGGAAAATTACAAAACTATATCATTTGAATTACATTTCACAAAACTACACAATTTCAAAAATACTTCACAAAACTACACCTAAACACTCAAAATTAAATCTAAATAAACCTTATCCACATAATCCTACCCCCTTAATACTATACCATAAACACTAATTAACGAACCCAAATGAAATTTTTTTAATTTTGGTAATTTTTTAAAAGTGTAAATCAAGCTTTTAAAATTTTAAAAGGGTGTAAATATGTGAAAAAAATAAATTATGTGTAGTTTTTTGAAGAAAGGGTTGAAAGGGTGTAGTTTTGTGAAGAAAGAGTTGAAAGAGTGTAGTTTTGTGAATTCCTCAAATATATATTATACAAAAAAGTTTTGGACAAAAAAACATCGAATTCACTCACGAGCAAAAACTAATAAAATTCGTTCATAGCTATTAATTCATGTCACATATAATAAAGTCAATAAGCCCCATGAATTAGTTTTATAGAGAATCTTTGATTTATAATTCTCTTTTTCAAAACTAAAAAAAACAATGATGAAAAGATTATTAACATTTAAGTAATTAGTGTAGAATGGGAAATTAATATAAAGAAAACGAGAGATCAAAAGCAAGTAAGCAACCTTGTGGCATTCCCACATGCTCCATTACATTCCAAATGTCTTGGAAGACAATAAGATAAATTAAGCATCCGCATATTCATTTAGAATGTTACCTATTTAATATTCAATCAAAACTAAGTGTACTTATAATAACTAACTCAAATGATTCAACCACAATACTTATATATAGATTATAATGGCATTGCGTCAACATTCAATAGGTCGTCACCGGCCGGCTTTGAACAACTTCTTCGCCATCGGACTCGTCCGAATCGTGTTCTTCCTCTTCCATCTCTTCCTCGTTCTCTTCCTTAACGACCACTTTCACCGCCCTCCATTTGCCTACCTCGCCCTTAAAGCCGCAAAATATTAACCCAAACTTATCAAAACATTGTCATAAGAATTTTTTTTTAAATACTACTAATACTTTTTTAGTATCAAATATACCATTACAAGTTTTTCCGATCGAAAAAGCCAATTACGTTTTGTCCAAATAACCATAAATACAAACGATATAAAATAAAAAATCATTTGGGTTTTAACATTTAGTATTAAGTGCTTAATTTTGAAAGCGGTAGGGTTTAGTCGATGTTATAGCTAGTCTAGAGTAGTAGACGAATGGCTTACCCGAGGGGACGATAACCACCTTGATGGTCTAGAAGAAAGAAGTCTAAACTCATACATGATCCATGGTGTTATTGTTCCTCTTGGTCTTTTCCCTATATAGAAAGCAAATGTCTTTCTTCTTCCTTCTAAATTATTACAACCGCGATGATCACTAGGCTCCATAGCTTCTTCTTCTTCACATTCTTCCCAATAACCCGATGACGTGTCCTTTCCTTTTCTCTCTCGCTCTTCTTTCTTCACAAAGTAGTACACTTCCTTGTTCTTCTCTCCTACAATATTATGTACGTACAACATCTATTACGCTACATCAATGAGTATATGTATATATATAATGTGATATACAATGGGAGAAACATTTATCCCCATAAAATATCACAACTAGTCTAGTATTATATAAACCTCTCACACTATGAAATATGAATAGTTCTTAAACTATTTGAAAAGTTTATGACACAACTTTCAATCGTTATTTTCTTTATACGCATATTCAATTCGAATTTTGCACTCCTACAAGTTCTACCTTGAATAAAAATATTTTTTTGGATCCACCCCTAGTTATATATATGGTAGAGACTTAATAGTATAAAGAGAGAATATAGAGTTTGTAGCAAACCTAGCAAGTCCCAAGGATCAACATTGCAAGAACGAAGCTCGGGAAGGTCAAAGTCCATTGGATTGTTAAAGACCTTCTTGGCTAGATACTCGAACACGAGATCATGATCGTCGGGATCGAACCTAAATCCTGGTGGGAGTCTCATATTTCGACCATTCATCGCAAATCTTTGTGTAGAAATGTCCATGGATAAGTACTTTTCTTGTCATTGTGTTTGGGTTTAGGTTGTTTATATAGTTATATTATGAGTGTTACCTTTAGTTCGGCAAAAGCGGATTCTACTTTTCCTTTAAATACTTTTGAGATGA
Organism: Cochlearia excelsa; assembly: GCA_963556525.1. Taxonomy (NCBI): domain Eukaryota; kingdom Viridiplantae; phylum Streptophyta; class Magnoliopsida; order Brassicales; family Brassicaceae; genus Cochlearia; species Cochlearia excelsa. Next base: position 5,285,665 of record OY748330.1, read on the forward strand.
AATTGATAAAATATTGTTACTTAACTACCAATTCAAAGTTGGTTCAATATTAGTTTTTTTTTTTTTTGTTTGATTAAATATACGAGGATTATGAGTATATTGTTGTGCATGTACCCTCCATGCAGTCAACGTTGCTAATATTTTGTTAATACACTACAAGAATGCAGGCGATTTCCGACCGTAGTTGTGGTCGGAAATCGGTCGGAAATGTCTATTTCCGACGGATTTCCGACCAAAATTGCGTCGTCGGTTTCAGATGGTCGGAAACCGGTTTTGGTCGGAAAGTGGTCGGAAATTTCCGACCATAATTGTGGTCGGAAATTTCCGACCACTCTCCTACCAAAATGTGGTCGGAAATTTCCGACCACTATCCTACGGAAATGTGGACCAAATCGGACCAATTTCCGACCAAATTCCGACCACATTTTCCGACCAAATTCCGACCACATTTTCCGACCACATTTCCGACCACATATCCGTAGGATTTCCACCGGAAATTAATTTATTTTAAAAAAAATTAAATTAAATTTCCTACGGATTTCCGACGGATATCCGACGGAAATAAATAAATTTAAAAAAAAATTAAATTACATTTCCGACGGTATTCCGACGGAAACAAATAATTGTTTTTAAAAAAATATATTAAATTTCCGACGGAAATCCGACGGAAATAAATATTACATTTCCGACGGATTTCCGACGGAAATGAATATTTTTTAAAAAAAATAAATAAATATTTCCGACGGATTTCCGACGGAAGTAAATTTTATAATAAAAAAAAATTTATTAAAAATACGAATATTAAAAAAAAATTACAAAAAACTAAAATTAAAAAAAACGAAAATTAAAAAAAATTACAAAAAAGAGAAAAAAAACAAATAATGAAAATAAAAACTAAATTCTGTTCCCGACCCCGAACCGGATCCTGGAGGATAATCGGGGAAACGGTTCATCAAATACTCATTCATCTTCCGGATTTGAGCGCTTGTTTCTTGCCGGATCTTCTCAATTGCTTCATCTTTTTCTTTATTCGCATTTCGAAGCGCATCTTTCGGCTCGGAGATCTCGAGAAGAAGCGATGGATCGGTGTTTGGTACGTAAGGCAAAGACGTCTCTTGGGATTCGGGAAGGGTCCCTAAACCGTAAGGTTTACCTCGATACATAGGAGTCTCCTACGATCGGAAATTTAAATTATTAATATAATTATATTTTTTTAAAAAAACTATTTAAATATAAAATATTACCTCGAGAACCAACCGGTTTATTTCCGAATTGGTTAGGGTGTTGGAACTGGTTGATTCGTCGGAAGATTGAGTTAAGCGGGTGACTTTCGTTTGCACCCGTTCGACGACGTTACGAACCTTTGGTATAATTTCACCCGTCTTTTTGTTGGTATGGGTGGTCTCCATAACCTTCAACCAATGAGGTTCGTGACCACCCTCTCGGACTCTCTATTACGGAATTAAAATTTAAATGTTAGTATGATTAATCATAATTATTATAATTTGTATATATTTAGTTGGTTTAAAATATACCATGACATCCGAGATTTGTTCGAAAGTGTTTGCGCCGGCATTGTGAGTTGGAGGCGCCTTCTCGATGGACCCGTCCCCACCTCTGCGGTTTGTGGCGTTTCGCTTGGCTTTTTTTCCGGCCGCTTCCGTCGTCCAATAGTTTTTAAACCCGTCCCAAACGAAGGGTTTAGGAACGAAGGTTTTTCCCCACCCAAACGCCATTTTTCCTTCCACTCGAACATATGATTCGAGTAGGAAGTCGCACAAGCCTTGTCAAATTCTTCTTGAATTTGACTAGTGAGTTGTGGTTCCCAATTAAACTCTTCTTGGAAATTTAAAGTTTATAAATAAATTTCATAAGTTTTTTTTATTTATTTAATAATTTTTTGAGTAAATAAAAAAATTTATTTACTAACCGCAAAAGAACGAAACCACATTTCCCGAAGTTCGGTGGGAAATCTCGGTATTTTGGATACGGAGCGGGTAACATTCCGTGGATGCATTTAAGAATAGCTTTTGGGATTTTTCCCTCATGTCTAAACCTTAAATTATTTTATAACTAATAATTAATATTTTTAGGTATTATTTTTTTGTAAATTTAAATGTTTGTAAATATTTACCAAGTGACTCGGTTCTTGGGAATGGCTTCAAAGTTGGGATCGAGCCGAATCGGTCTCTCCCGTCCTCCTGCTGGACCAAATCTTCAACGGACATTCTCACGGATTGTGAGGATCCAATACCATCATTAGACCTAATTAAAAACATATAAAAAAAACAAATTAGTATTAATTAAAAAAACAAATATAAATAATATTTAAAAAAAATGATTTATAAGAAGAAAAAAATTACATTTTTTGGAGAGATTTGGAGAGATTTTGTAGAAATTTCGGAAGTGTTTTTTTAGAGAGATGTAGAGAGATGTTGTTTGAGTTGTGAAAAAATGAAAGGGGAAGGGGGGTATATATACGAAAATTTCCGACCGAAATTTCGGTCGGAAATCGGTAGGAAAGTGAAAAATTGACCGCCAAAGTGAAAAATTTGGCGGAAAAAGAGCGGTCAAAATTCATTGTGGTCGGAAATCGGTAGGAATTTCCGACCGAATTCCGACCACAATTAAATTTTAATATAATTAAGTATTGTGGTCGGAAATCGGTCGGAATTTCCTACCGATTTCCGACCACAATGAATTTTGACCGCCAAACTGAAAAAAACTTGGCGAAAAAAAGAGCGCTCAAAATTATTGTGGTCGGAAATCGGTAGGAATTTCCGACCGATTTCCGACCACAATACTTAATTATATTAAAATTTAATTGTGGTCGGAATTCGGTCGGAAATTCCTACCGATTTCCGACCACAATAATTAATTATTTTAATTATTTAATTGTGGTCGGAAATTGGTAGGAAATTCCTACCAATTTCCGACCACAATAATTTAATTATTTTAAAATTTAATTTCCTACCATGCGAACACTTAGCGGTTTCGGGTAAATTTCAAGAAGTACGGTCGAATAAAAACGTATTTCGAATAGGTTTAATGGAGTGTTTATATAAGATTTCTTGAACATAACAATATATAAGTATAATATGTTTCACGTTTTCAAATGTTTTTATGAAAATACCAAAATTTTGAAAAAACATATGAAAGTTACATAACTAACTTGTAATGAAACATATATTTATAAAAATTAAAACTATTTTGCATTTTATGATCATTTTAGACATTTTGTAGAGTTTATTTTATTTCTAAAACGTATTATATAAAGGTATTTCATTGATTCGACAAAAAAAAACATCATTTTGAAATGAAACCCTATAATGGTCGGAATTCGGTCGAAACTGATAAGTGATCGCATTGATTAAATGACATGAATTTAAATTTTTATATAATTAATTAATTGTGGTCGGAAATTGGTCGGAAATTCCTACCGATTTCCGACCACAATTAATTAATTATATAAAAATTTAAATGTGGTCGGAATTCGGTAGGAATTTCCGACCGAATTCCGACGGAAAATGCATGTCATTTTATCATCCGAACACTTAGCAGTTTCGGATAAATTTCAAGAACTACGGTCGGAAATCGGTAGGAATTTCCGACCGATTTCCGACCGAAGTTCGTGATTTAGTGTATATTTAGTGTTTCGCATAAAAACGAATTTCGAATAGGTTTAATGGAGTGTTTATATAAGATTTCTTGAACATAACAATATATAAGTATAATATGTTTCACGTTTTCAAATATTTTTATGAAAATACCAAAATTTTGAAAAAACATATGAAAGTTACTTAACTAAGTTGTAATGAAACATATATTTATAAAAATTAAAACTATTTTGCATTTTATGATCATTTTAGACATTTCTAGAGTTTATTTTTTTACTAAAACGTATTGTATAAAGGTATTTCATTGATTCGACAAAAAAAAACATCATTTTGAAATGAAACCCTATAACGGTCGGAATTCGGTCGGAAATTTCCTACCGAATTCCGACCACATATCAAAAAACGGTAGGAATTCGGTCGGAAATTTCCTACCGAATTCCGACCGAATTTGGGGTTTCGATTTAGTACGAGGTAATTTAGTTTTGGCGGCTATCGACGGAATTCCGACCGATTTCCGACCGTTTTTTAAAAATTTAAAAAAAAAAAATTAATTTTGTACGAGGTAATCGAGTTGGTACGAGGTAATCGAGTTTCGACCGATTTCCGACCGAATTCCGACCGCAATGTAAAAAAATAAAAAAAAAATTTAAAAATTTGAAAACGTGTAAAATTTTTGAAAACTCGTTGAAAACTCTTTTCAAAAACTCTTTTCACTTAAAACTCTTTGAAAAAGTGTAAAATTTTTGAAAACTCGTTGAAAACTATTTAATTGAAAAGTCTTTGAAAACTCTTTCAAAAAGTGTAAAAGAATTTAAAACTCTTTGAAAACTTTTTTAAAACTCTTTGAAAACTCTTTGAAAAATTGTATAATATTTGAAAATTCGTTGAAAACTATTTGATAAATATAATCTTTGAAAACTCTTTGAAAAAGTGTTAAAGAATTTAAAACTCTTTAAAAAACTTGTTGAAAACTTATTGTAAAATCTTTAAAAACTATTTCAAAACTCTTAATTTGAAAACTCTTTGAAAAGTGTTTTAAAAATATTTTCAAAAAATTTGAACTTTTTTTGAAACATTTCATTCGGATTCGGTTGAGTCTTCGGTGGCGAATCGGATCCCTCCTCAAATTCTCCAACCTCTTCTTCGGACTCTTCATGTACAACAAAATCGGCATCTTCTGTTAAATCTACAACCAAATCCACTTGTAATGAAACATCCACTTCTCCCAAATGCCCAACTCGTTGTCGCTTGCAAAGGAGGATCGACCTCGAAGAACTACCATGAACTCTTCCCCTCGGGTTTATTTACGTAACAACTATCCAAGGATCTGTCTGCTTGTGTGGTCGCGGATAAGTCATGTATGATACTTGGTTGGCCTGCGATCCAAGAATGAACGGATAATATTTTTGTAACCTCCTCCGAGAATGTATTGTAGTAACACCAAACTCGTACGTACGTACACCATGTCCCGCAACGGGGCTATACCAATCACAATATAACGTAACACATCTTAGATCGAGCATCCCGCTATAATGCACTTCTAATATCTCATGTAATACCCCGTAGTAAACCAAATCTCCGGCTACCGTGACACCCCATGGTTTGCCGTCGACCTTGAATTTCCCTCACGAAATATTTTAAAAGCGTATCCACGCGTGCGATACATCGGGTGTGAAACGACAATATATTGTGGACCGTTCACCACCTCTTCTAACCATGTTGGAATTAACTCTCCTTCGCGCTGCCTGCCGTATACATATAACTTTAACCATTCTGCAAATTCTCTTTCTTTGACTTCATTTAATTCATCGTCCGTTGCTTCCGAATGTTCAAATCGTTTTTGCGCCATGTAAATCTCCTCGTACGGCACCAAATCTTCGCAGTTGGTCAAAATATACATGTGCACATTAGCATGCTCAACCTCGGCGAGTCTTCGCCTTTTACCCTTTCCACTTAAACGCCCAACCTGTCTAAAAAGTTTTGGTACATATACAGGATAACAAGCATGCACTCCTCCATCATCATGTCGTTTTTGTTTTCCACTCTTTGTTTGGGTTTGTGGTGGAAAGTAGTACCCAGCTAAGTTAGATCTCTCTTCGTTTATGCTTTGGGCAATAATTGAACCTTCAACCCTCGCTAAATTCTTCACTTTTTTCTTCAAATGGTACATGTATCGCTCGAAAGGATACATCCACCGATATTGAACGGGACCACCGAGTTCTACTTCCCGAGGCAAGTGAATTGGCAAATGTTCCATAACGTCGAAGAAAGAAGGCGGAAATATCTTCTCTAGGTTGCACAATATCACGGGGATCTTCTCGTCAAGATTTCGGATTTCTTCGGCGGAAAGGGATCTCGCGAAATGTCTCGAAAAAAGCTCCTATTCCCGCAATCGCTTCATGGACTTTTTGCGGAAGAAGCCCGTCGAATGCAAATGGAAGAATACGTTGCATAACAACATGACAATCATGACTCTTCATCCCTGAAAACTTACCTTCTCCACGATCAACACGAGTTTCTAAGGTTAGAAGAGTAACCATCCGGAAACTTAACACCGTCCATTATCCGGCTAAAGAATTCATGCTTTCTTTGAAGCGTTTAACCGAAAAGCGAGGTTGGGGATATCTTCCTTGACTGGTGACATGAAGTTCCTTCCGAGAACAAATAGTCGGCAAGTCTAATCTGGACTTCAAGTTGTCTTTCGTCTTCCCTTTCACGTTCATAATGGTGAACATGATGTTGTCAAAGAAGTTCTTCTCGATGTGCATAACATCTAGGTTGTGCCGAAGTAAATGATCCTTCCAATAAGGCAAATCCCAAAATATGCTCTTTTTGTGCCGAGTTATGATGTTCACCATATCCATCCACAACTTGATGTCCGTTACCACCACAACGTACTTGTCTTCTCGGCTCCAAAATCTCTAAGTTGAGTTAGTATATGTTCACCGCTTACTTCTTCGGGAGGTCCTTCATAGATTTTCTTCTTCTTCGTAAACAAAGTAGTGCTCCGACGGTATGGATGATCGTTTGGTAAAAATCGTCGATGACAATCAAACCAACATGATTTACGTCCGTTCTTCAATTGGAAAGCATCGGTGTTATCTTGACAATAAGGACAAGATAACCGTCCATGTGTGGTCCATCCAGATAACATACCATATGCCGGAAAATCGCTAATAGTCCACATTAGTACTTGCTCGCATCATGAAGTTTTGTTGCATTGATATGTCGTACGTTTCAACTCCACTCTCCCATAACATCTTCAACTCATGTATCAACGGCTGCATAAATATGTCTAGTGCTCTCTTCGGATGCTCGGCCCAGGAACAAGAATAGATAGGAACAAAAACTCCCTAACCATGCACAATGACGGAGGCGAGGTTGTAAGGCGTGACGATCACCGGCCATAAAGAATATTGTCTCCCATGTTTCCCAAAAGGGTTGAAACCATCAGTACTTAATCCCAAATACACATTGCGACTCTCACTTGCGAAACTAGGATACACATTTTGAAAATGTTTCCATGCTTGAGCATCCGAAGGATGTGCTATCTCTCCATTTAACATCTCATGTTCCGCATGCCATCTCATCGAACTTGCTGTGCGCTCCGACCGATATAACCTCTTCGATCTATCCGTTAACGGCAAATACCACATTCTCTTATAAGGTATGGACACTCTTCCACCGGTTTCTTTATATCGTGGTTTCTTACGAACCGGCATGCCGAGCGGTTTTCATCTCTTCTCCAATATAACATACGATTATCGACGCACACATCGATAATCGATACGGTAATCCTAGACCGGATACCAACTTCTCGATTTCATAATACGTCCACGGTGCCATATTATCTTCGGGCAAAATGTCTTTGATCGACCGGCCCACGCATCCACACAATCTTCGAAAGATTGTAATCCGTTTTGATAGACATCATTCTTGTCGCAATGAAAGAGGTGAATGACCTTCTCTACACCCACCATATAACGGGTTCTTAGCGGCATCCAACATGTCAAAGAATTTCTGCGCTTCCACATTTGGCTCCTCCAATGTAGGCTCATGATGATCTCCAACAAACGACGGCATAGTTTCGCGAAAAATATCATTTACCATTTGCACGGTCCTATCTACGAGATATAGGTTCTTCTACGGGAGGGACAACTAAATTATTATCATAATATTGTACATTACTACTACTAGGATAATTTACCATCAAATCATTTTCCCCATGAGAATACCATATTTTATACCCGGCGTAAAACCAACATTATATAAATGCTTCCATACTACTTTTACCAAAACATTTCTACGATTATCGCAATTTTTACAAGGACAATACATTTTACTGTTGCTACGGTTCTTTCTTGAATTGCGGCAAACTCCATAAATTGTTTAAGCCCCTCCGCAAATTCTTCCGAAAGTAATCCCGTCGCCGGATCTTTATGATTTCCATCCATCCACGATCTAAAATAACTCATTATAATAATTTTTATTGAATTTTGTGGTAAATGGAGATTGATAAGAGAAATTGTTAATTTGTATTGAATTTTGTGGTAAATGGAGATTGATAAGAGAAATTATGAGAAAGAAGAAGTGAGGGTGTGATATATATAAGAAAAATTTCCTACCGATTTTCGACCGATTTCCTACCACAATTGATCCGTTGCACAACGGTAACGAAACGTTCAAATATCGGTCGGAAAAGTTTTCCGTCGGAAATTGGTCGGAAATTGGTAGGAATTTTCTACCAATTTCCTACCAATTTCCGACCAATTAGTTTTCCGACCAATTTCCGACCGATATTTGAACGTTTCGTTACCGTTGTGCAACGGATCAATTGTGGTAGGAAATCGGTCGGAAATCGGTAGGAAATTTTCGACGGATTTCCGACCGAAATAAATTCCGACGGAAATCCGACCGATTTCCTATCAAATTCCGACCAAATATTTGTGTCGGAATTTGGTCGGAAATTTCCGACCGATTTCCGACCAATATCCATGTAGTCGGAAATCGGTCGGAAAGTGGTCGGAAATTTCCGACCACATTTTTACGGTCGGAAATGTGGTAGGAAATTACCCTGTTTTCTTGTAGTGATATAGCCTTCCGTTTCATTATCTTCTTTTTGGTAAAGATAATTGATTATTTTTTTTTACAAAAATGAAATGTAGAAAAAGTTATGTAGTATATACAATACAATATAGTATAGTTTTCGAACGCTATATCTATTTAAAAAATATTAAAAAAAATATTTCTAGTAGAACTTATGTGAAACATGAATTATGTAATTAATGTTTTTTCTAGTAGACTAAGAGTATCATATCATCTTAGAACTAATGTGACATTTTTTGTCTATATATATATATATATAAATGTCGCATGTGAAATGATAATTGATAAACGAGATTTTACCCTCGTTAAGTCGAATGCCTTATCGTAGTATATAAGGTGTCAATCCGAATCAGGAGCAAACAATGTACTTGAATTTATAAGAAACAAACTCAGTTTAAGCTTAATAAAGAAGTTGTTTGTTGAGAGTTTTTGTAACCGAATAATGAACGAAACGAAAACGCGAATTAAGAGTTTTAAAAGATTAATAAAAAGCTAAACAATCAGGTTAAGGTGTTTTAAAGGGTGATTAAACTTTCAGATTTCAAATTGTCTTTTACAAAAATAACTTTAAGGTTTTGAAAACGATTTTAGATCAATCCACTCTCGTGGCAATGATCATTTTCTCAACAATTAAACTAAAACAATATCTTGGATAGTTTAATTATCGAGAAACATTAAGGACAAATCAATTTTAACCACCAAGCTTATTAACACAGATCTCTCGGTTAAGCTAGGCTTGGTTCTAAGGTAATTGTTCAGGAACCTTTATAATCTCTCGATTCATAAAGTTTCCTAGGTTCAGTAATCGAATGGCCAACTCGATTAAAGCTTTAAGTTTGTTACCGAAAACTAAAGTTTTATAATCAATTAAGTTTTAGACAATCATCTATCCTAGATTCAATCAAACCCTTTTAACCCTAACTCAATTGTCTATTTGAAACTACTCACTAAGCATATTGAAATTCAAAGCAATTGAATTCAAAGAAAACATAAACATAAACAAAAGCAAAGAGAATAAAGGGTTCAAGAAAACTCTTATTGATGATGATGGAGATTACAAAGGCGGCCAAAGAAGGATCACCAAGAAACCTCACAAGTTGTCCAAAGCAAAAACAAAAGTGATAAAAACAAGAGAGCCCCCAAAAAAACATAATAAAAACCCTAATATAATGTCAAAACATAAACCAAAACGTTCCCCATCGGTTTAGGAAATCGTTTTTTTCCTTTTTGGCTCGAAAAACCGGTTTTTCCTTATTTTTCTCGTCTGTATCGGCCAAGTGTGACCGGTACAACAAACCGGTATGAATTTTCTTCTTGATATCGGCCACTTCAAACCGGTACAACAAACCGATACGAAGTAAAATTGGAATACTTTAGATCTAACCGTTGAAATCAGCTCAAACCACCGCCAAATGAAAGCTAACATCTGTGGTTATCTTGTGGTAAAATTTCATAAAGATCCAACGGTGGAAACGTCTTCAACGAGTGTCTTTTTGACGCTTTTCGTCTCAATTCTCTGTCTTTATCATTTTTGCACTCCTAAACCTGAAAAACATGAAACAAACCAAAATGCAACCTATATAATACTAAATGCAGCCTAAATGAGTTAATTCTAATGCATAAAATAAGGTAAAATATGTAAAATATGCAAGTTATCAATAATGTCGGGATGACATACATTTTTAAAACAAAAAGTCTAGAGTAAAAATATACATAAACAAAGATTAATAAATAAGAAAAACTAAAAAAAAAGTATATTCAGAAAACAAAAGTGAAATTGAAAGATAGTCCAAGTCGATCCCAACTTAAAAGATTTTGTTAGAGAGGCTGACTTAACGAGTAAGTTATTTAGGTGTTGGACTGACTCAATTTTCTACTCTTATAATAACTTCTTTATTTTTTTCAATTATTTTGGTTATATTATTGTTAAAAATGTTTATCTTTGGAGTGGTGGTTTTGCCTTTTATCCTTCTTTTTTTTTCCCTTTGAGCAAATAAAGATCAAAAAAAGACCACCAAACCAAAGTTGTTCTAATTTTTGTTGTCTACAACTTTCCAGCATCAGAACTTTGAATTGTACAAATAGCATTTTTAGGTTTACTCCTTTTTTTCTCTAAAATGTTATCTTTTATACACTTGAAATAAAAGGCTACATTAGTTTTTTTAAACAACAAAAGAAAATGAATAAAGATACTTGTTTCAACGTTAAGCAAATGTGACTACTTAATTTAGTCGATTGGATAAATAATATTTCGTAGAAAGCTGTATAAAAACTGTATAAACTATGAAGAATGTGAAAGCTTATGTAGAGAGTTTCAATATCGAAAAAATACAAACTTCCAAAAGATTTATATTTTGGTTCAAATAGAGGTTTTCGTCGTGGTCTTGCATGTAAAGAATACAAATTTGTTGATAGTAAACTTGATGCATGTAAAATAATATGTTGTTTACTAGTAGATTTTTATGTTATAGAGTCTTCCTTGTAAGTATTCTCATAATTTGTAATAGGCATTATTCGAGAGACAGTTCTAGAACTTTTGTGTAAATCCACAAACTTCTATTTTTTAAAAGTTTCATGAAAATCATAGATTAGCCACGAATTTACCACATATTTAGTCACAAAACATTAAAAACAAAAAATTGTAGCCTTTTAACTAGATTTTTAAGATAGACAATAATGAATTAAATGTTTTCACTACTATAAGTTTAAATCATCAAACGTTAATAGAAAATACTCTCCATAAACTAGAGGCTTCATGGGAAGTGGTTTTGGCCTAGTTGCAATCATAAGTTCACATAAGGCAGGTTACACCATCCTACCAGGGATTCCCAGCACCTACGACAATATATGATTGACTAATGGACTGGTCATTTATGCCCCAAATGTTGACAAAAAAACTTAGCGGCTTCGGATTCTTCTTCACCTCGTATTCATTTCTAATTAACTCGAACCGGTTTCAGTTAATTTTATTCATACACCAAAACCTTAAAATAGAAATCACATTTTCAATATTATAACAACTATAAACCATCTAACCTAGCCTTTAAAACAAGTTGTAAAACGAATCCAAAAAGTAATTAATTTACAAATAATTTATAGTATATTGTAAAAGAAAATGTAGTGATATTTTTCGAACTAAAAGCTATTATTGATATTTTGACATAAATAAATGTTTGGTATATTTAGTTATACATAACATTTTTTAGTTATGTATATCCCTCCTCTAAAAAGCTTAAGAATAATTATTTGTTGTATATATTAATATAAATTAGAGGAGAATAAAGTTTTTCAAAATAGAATCAAACGTTGTATTCCCCCCACGCAGCAATTTGGATTTTGTACTTTTCTTCACCTCGAAGATGTTGCCTTTCTAATTTCTTTATTTGCATGTTTCCATTTTTCTTTTCGCTTTTTAATTTTTTTTAATGATTTGGAGACATTGCTTAAGCAACTACATACAATGATGAAAAGTTACATTTCTTTATATCAATTGAACATTGTTCTAAAACGCGGGCTAGACGGTGCCTATACGCTACGCGGGGCCGGGCGTACCATATTCAAACTATACGGAGGTTTATGCAGTTACTTAAAATACGGCCGTTTTATGTCGTTTATGCGGATATTATAAGGTCTACGCGGACGTTTATGTGGATTATAGGCGGCTATTATAACAAAAACATCAAAAAATAATATATTCATATATTAATTTATAAATTATTAATTTTCATATTAAAATACTTATTTTGTTGAATAAATCTTACAAATTTAAGACATTTATAAATAAAAAATACATATTTATTATTTTACATAAATTTGTATGTAATTTTTTTCATTAATATCATTTTGTGTTTTAAAACCTATACTCACATACAAAACTATATAAAAATTAACATTTAAAACTCCAATTTTACTTTCTTTACTCACAAAATCTTTACATTTAGGTAAAACATATTATATAATTTTAAACTCTTAAAATTGTTCATCCGCGTAAATCCGCAAGGCCGATTAGACGTCCGCGTATACGGCTAGGCGCTAGGCCCTCACTCACCGCCTAGCAAGCGCCTAGCGCGTTTTAGAACACTGCAAACAAGATCCTAGTGTTGACTTTCTTAAAATCTACTTTTACAGGTTTACCTAGTTAATAAAATTTGAAAAATTTAATTTACAAAAGTACAAAAATTGAGAAACTAATGATAAGACTAAAAGAAGAAGAAAAAGTACAATATTTTTGATAAGTTGTTTCAAGGCCAAAAATACTAAAAGATAAATAGTAATAAAAACTATAAATAATAAAATATCCTCAATTAAAACATAAAAGGTTCTATGGTGTAGTGGTTAGCACTCAGGACTTTGAATCCTGCGACCTGGGTTCGAATCCCGGTAGGACCTCTTTCTTTTTATACCAAATTGTTCTTTGATTTCGACCAAATTAAAGGCCTTTTAACAAACAAAATAATTCTCTAAATAATTATATAATTTTAACAAAAATATCAATATGAATTAGCAAGATCCAACCACAAACTTGTACTTAAAACTCTCCAAATTGTCATCACATTATTCAAAAACCTTACCACATACCAACGATAACAATCTGAATCACATAACCATAAGAAAATAATAATATAACACTTATCCGAGAATTATACTCTTGCAAAATGAGATATGGTAATTAACTAACAAATAGAGACAAGACAAAGTATTCATATGAAATTCAAAATCAATGAAATTACTGCTGAAAGCGTTTCATGATGAGCATACTCATATCCATGTAACGTTGCGCGCAGTGAGACAGACACGAAGTCTCGCTCGAGCTGAATTTGCTTCCTGGTTTGTCTGTTATGCACTTGTCCCAGCACGCGCTCGTCAGCTTCGCCACCATTTCGTTCACCATAGCTCTCTCTTTCTCTTGCTGTATAAAGACACAACACACACACATGAAATAAATAAAAAACAAACACAGAGAGATTTTATTACATTAGCTCAAATGTTACATTGCATAAACACAAACACATATTCTTGTGAACATATATATTATGAAAATTTCACAAAAGTTCACACTTTTTCGCAAAACTACACCTAATTCACAATTTAATAGGTTTAAATTACACTATAAAAACTTAACCAACGTTTTATAAAATATTTTAATTCGATATTTAGCGGATTTATTTCGATTTAATATTTAGTGTTCAATCGTACTTACAAAATTGAATTTTGATTTGAGGGTATTTGTGCAAAAATGCATTTTGGAAAGGTGTAGTTTTGTAATTACACCCTATATATTATTAGCACATAAATCTAAATTATCAATTTAGGTTTTGAATCGAATCAAACCAAACAACACATGAGAAAAAAAATCAGCTTAAGCTTTTACAAAAATCAGCTATTCGATACAAAGAAACTGTGTGTGAGTCAATAAAGATTCTACTTAAAAGATTATTCTATTCAAAGAGCAGAACATAGATTTTAAAAAATCAGAAGAGAGATCGGAGACTTACGTTGAGGAATTGAAGCAATTCAGGGTTATTACCTAAGGATGGATCCATGTCTGTTTTGAGAGAGAATCTCTGCTTGTGGAGGAAGACGAAGACGAAGAAGACGATGAAGAAGAAGTCTGATTTTTCTCTCAGCGACTCAAACCCTAAAAACCCTAAAAAGGAACAAAGACGCCGATTGTTTACTTATTGGGTTATAGGCCCATTAAAGACCTTTTAAAGGCCCAAATGTCACATAGGAATTACTTATCAAAGTAATTATAACCAAGGTTCTACTACTCGATAGGCGCTACGCGTGCGGGCAGCAACGGCCTAGCACCTAACGAAAAAATCGGAGATTTTTCGGGGAGTAAATTTAGGATAAATTTATATTTTTACTTTATATTGATTTTTTATTATCATTTATAACGTTATTAACCTCTAAAACTAATAATTTATCAAAACATTATAAAATTTAAATCTAAATGATTAAATTAGTCAGAAAATAGTTAAAAATTAACTGGATTATGCGAAATTTTATAGAATTAGACGTCGTTATTTAGGTCATTAAATTTACGCGGTCAAAAACTTAATCGACGCGGACGACCACTGAATAGCGGAAACTCGGGAGAGTAATCGGCTAGGCGAGCGAGTTTTAGAACAGAGCTTGTTTGCTTAGTTAACTTGAGTTTTTAAAAAAATCCTAATGCAAAGTCAACACAAAATTTCGCAATTTAATTTTTAGATATATTAGTTGCAATTTGTTGGTTTTAGAAACCCGGAGAATTAGTTATTAAACCATCTCTAAACCCAACAAAACAGTGGGGGGCCTATCAAGGAAGATAGGGTGTCATGTAAATTATAAAAAATATGGTTTGTAATTTAAAACCATATAGATTTAGTAGGTCAAATGGCTAAAATCCTCCACATGAACCCCTAAGAGCATGAATATTGGTAAGTCTTTTAGGCCCAATTTCTTAGGTTTTATTTCAAGGAGAATCACAAAACTACACCATTTGAATTACATTTCACAAAACTACACCATTTTAAAATTACTTCACAAAACTACACCTAAACATTCAAAATTAAATTCAAATAAACCATATCCACACAATCATACCCCCTTAATACTATACCCTAAATACTAATTAGCGAACCCAAATGAAAAGATTTTAATTTTGGTAATTTTTAAAAGAGTAAATCAAGCTTTTAAAATTTTGAAAGGGTGTAAATATGTGAAAATATTGAATTAGGTGTAGTTTTGTGAAGGGAATGTTGAAAGGGTGTAGTTTTGTGAATTTCTCTTTATTTTATTTATTTTCATTATTTTTTATGATTTAAAAAAAAAAAAAGCATCAACCGCGGACCGCCACATGTCAGCGGGGCCCGTAAATTGGGAAGGAATCGGATCCGAAATGAAAGCTTTAAGAGTGATTCTCTTCACTTTTTTGGTGAGACCCACGTCTAAGAACTCTTTTAAAACCCCCAATAATCATGGTCTAAGAACATTAGTTCTAATCATGTTGACATCTTTTTCTTTCCGTTTTTTCTTTATTTCAAAAATAGTTATATTTATTTATCTTTTTGATCCGCCACTGCAACAAAAACCCAACATTATGATCCAACACAAGTTTACAATATCATGTCATTAGCATTTTCTAGATTCATATATGTGTATTATTATGAGCATGAATGTAATTATATTTGAGAGTTGCTTTGAGACATTCATGCTAAGAACAACACATATAACACATATACATGAGTTTAAAAAACCATAATGATATTGTATGTGAACTTGTGTTGGGTCATAAGTTGAGTTTTTTTTGGGCCTTGGAGATGGTTTAATATTAGTAACCAATTTGGTTTATTAGATGGATCAAATACAAAAATGTGATGAAAGTTTTAAATAAAACCTAAAATGGAATTGAGATTAAAGAGGATGAATACTTATACATAAATACATCTTCCATTAGATGAAAACAGTGTGGGTAAAAATTAATATTATTTGGTAGAATACAATGATGAATTTATAAAGATAAAAAAATACAAAGATGAATTTACCCAATTTACACATTAATCAATCAACCTCTATGAAAGAAACCATCCCCATGTCAAATGTATATATGAACATATATAAAATAATTGGGAGACAATGTGGTACCAAGATTCCATGTGTTTCAAAGAGAAAACAAAAAGACATACCACTCCATGTGATTATTGTCATTCTTAATTATTAGATTATTTGATCGAAGTATAAATTTATAAGTATATGTATATTATCTAAAAATACATATAAATATTTTTAATTTTCAGCATAAAATTATTTGAAATAAATGAATTTTTTTTAAACCGTTTTCAACCGATTAATCTATTTTACCCCGTTTTTAATCGATTATACTTCAAATTGGTACAATGACAATTGAAATTTAAATTGTTATGTATTAAGGTCAGTTATGATTATAGAGCAAATCATTGATTTTACTAAATTCATTTAATTCTTTAAAACACAAATGACTTATTTATAGGTTGTATTTGAACTAACATTTAGTTTTCACTATCAATGTTGGACTTTTTCAAAAAGAATAATCTTTTGTCAATGTTATGGATTTTTTAGTTCATATTTTATGAGTTTTTTGAAATTTTCATTCAAATTTCTAAAATGTCTCCTCAATTTATATATATAGGATCCTTACAAAAAATATCCAACCATGTAATTGAAAAACATGAGCTTTTTTGTTAGAGTTGAAGTTTAAAAAATAATAATTATGAAATGCTTCATGTTAAGTTTTTTTTAATATGTTAAGTATTTGTATTTTAAATGTTTCTTTACATCATATCCTATATATACTAATTGAAAAACATTACTTGAGCTAAATAAGGAAATATACACATGTCATCACTAGAACAATTCTAAAAAAACTAACAACAATTCATTACTAGCCCACATATCAAAGCCCATATAATTACATTACATTTTTTCATTTCAAAAAGAGGTCACATATGTTGGTGCAACACAAACAAAAATCAAATATCAAATGTAATCTGATTTTTATACATTTTACATCACAAAAAAAAAGAAAATTGATGAGTATTTTTATACATTATAACCTTTTGTTAGGAGAATTTTGATACTTTTTAGTATAAAAGTAAAGTTGATGAGTATTTTGTATTTTAAAAAAGTTGTTGTGATAATTATTTTATTTTACGAATAATCGAAAATATTTGACTAATGTGAGATATGTATCGTTTGATGAGATTAAAATATTTATAGTTAGAACTAAATTATAAATCATATCGAATATTCATTTTCTTATGAAGTTACAATTTTTTATTATTATGTCCAAGTTATACTCAATGTTTTATTAAAATAATTGGTTTTTATAATATCCGTAAAAATGTTTGGTTTAAATGAAAATCAGTTTAAAATAAAATACAATTTCAATTATGCACACCTATTAATTTGACTTCATATTCTTATAATATATTAGGATTGACTATGATTTTTAATAGAAATTAGTTATCTTTATATTCATTGTTAGTTAATCTCATAAAATGTTTTACTATTTCTAAAGTAAACTATATATATATATATATATATATATTTAATCATGAGATATGCTAAATATAAATATTTATTTTTTCTACATATTAAATTCCTTTTGGCAAATAATATCAAAGAAAGAGAAAAATACATTAACAAAAAATCACTTACTATACCATAATTAGAGTTCAAATATTATTTCTTAACTTGGTTGGTTATGAGATAAAAATACAATAACGAAAAATCGTTTACTACACTATAATTAGATATACTATTTTCAAAATAATTTATGGAAGCAAACAAAATAAAAATAAGAACTTTGTGGTTTTTCAAAAAGAGTGAAATTCAATATAGAAGAGAGAAAATTGACTTTTCCGGGTTTTAAAGAATTTGCACGACACAATGACCGTTGACGGTGTTGTTCATCGTACTTGAGGCGACGTGTTGTGCATTAGGTCTTCTCGAGACAGATGAATACCTCTTATGTGATGTTATCATTCCACGAACCTAATTGTTTACTGTACCTTTATTACAATATGTTTTCTTTACTTTTAAAATTTGTTTTCTCTTAATTTTTACAATACTACTGAAATCAATTATTCAACTTCTATTTAGCAAATCGCCACACAAAATAGTCTTTTACAATATTCAAAAATATTATTTAACTCTCGCGGTTGGCACATGTCAAAATCTAGTAATATGTTAAAGCATGAAGTTTTCAAAAAACAAAAGTTCATGACAGGTAATATTAAGTGAATTTTGATCTCGCAATACTTTCAAGATGTTTTGAACCAGAGAAATATTAGTGGTCCGAAAAGTTTTTCTCTAATAGTTGAAATATAAAACGCATAGAGGTGCACTTCTTCTCTTCTTATTACATGACAAATTATTATTTGATGTGAAACCTTTAAATTGGAATATTCTTGAAATGTACTTTTGAGCCTCTGAAGTGAAAGGAGTCAAATACTTAAGCTCAACCATCAAAATGATATTAAAAATTTGAAAAGGCAAAAAGAGTTTAAGAAAGCTTAAAGATTCAAAGGGTAAAGCACTTTCAATGGACAACGAATTAAGAGTAGTAGTTATGATATCACTTAAAAAGCAAATATTAAATTCTTTTTAGTTTCAGTATTTTATTTATTTTGATCTTTATGAGTTTGCATATTGCTTTTTTATTCAAGATGGGTACTCCCATTTTGGAAACATTTGGGGTTAAATAATGATTAATAATGTGAGGAAGAAGAAAATAAGAAACAAAGAGGAAAAAAAGAAATAATTTTTTTTTGTTATTATTCCTCTCTAAATGTGATATGGAATATTTCTGTTATATAGTTTCTCATAAGTAAAAGGAATGAGAAAAACCGAAGAAGAATCTAATGTACTGATGTGTGGCGTTTTTAACGTTTTAAACATAGGATTTAGCCACACAATAAAGTATTTTTATGTATTTTTAGTTATTTTACCGGTGATAAAAGACTTAGTGGCGTCCCAAGACACTTAGGATGGACTTATGGAGTTTAGGAATGCAAGAACGGAAAAGAAGGAGAATTCAGACGAAAATCTTCAAAAAGACACTCGTTGAAGACGTTCCCACCGTTGGATCTTTATGAAATTTTACCACAAGTTATCCACAAATGTTAGCGTTCATTTGGAGGTGGTTTGAGATGATTTAAACGATTAGATCTAAAGTTATTTCAGTTTCACTGACGACGGGTCAATAAGCTGCGAAAATAAATGGAAAATTCGGTTTGATATCGGAAAAAGGAAAAGAAAGTCCAAACCCACTTAAGACGTTTTCTGAAGACCCAAGACTCGTTTTTCTATATATTAGACTTATTATTAGGTTTTATAACTTATCTTTTTGATCACCTTTCATCATATCTTTTATCATATATTGTTCTTGCTTTCTCTGGGGATTTTGGACACCTATAAACATAGTTTGTTTACCCTTAATCTCTTTATTTTATTATGCTTTCTTCAATCATAATTGAATTGATTTCCATTAAGCTTAGCGAGTAGTTTCTCATAGACAATTAGGTTGAGAGGAAAAAGGTGAATCAACTCTAGGGTTGATCGATCGATGTCTAGAACTTTAAACCTGATAAAACTTTAATCTAGTGTAACAATCTTAATGCTTTAATTGACATGATCAATCAATTGATAGAAACCAGCAAACTTCACAACCGAGAGGTTTGTGAAGATTCCTGAACAATTACCCTAGAACTAAACTTAACTTAATCGAGAGATTTGTGTTAATAAGTTTAGTGGTTGAATTGATTTGAACTTAATGTTTTCTAAAACTTAAATTATCCAAGATATTGTTTTAGTTTACTTGTTAGGAAAAGGATCATTGTCACGAGAGTGGATTGATCTAAAAACGTTTTCAAAACCTAAAAGTTACAATTGTTAAAAGACATCAATAACTTGAAAGTTGATAATCCCGTTCAACGTACCCCGACTTGGTTGTTTAGCCTTGAATTGAATCTTTAATCTTGTTAAATTGGTTTTTTTCGTTTTCTCGTTAGTCTTTTTATTATTCACAAAACAAAATCAATCTTTGATTCGCTTAGACTAAGTTTATTTCTTGCAAACTCTAGTACATTGATTGCTCCTGATTCGGATTGACATCTTATATACTACATAAGACATTCGAAAGATCCATTGGTGGGAACTCTTATGTACATAGTGGTGGGAACGTCACTATGCCTTTTATCACCTGTAAAATAACTAAAAACACATAAAAACACTCTATTGTGTGGCTAAATCATATGTTTAAAACGTTAAAAACGCCACACATCATGTACCAAACAGTAATTATAAACAAAGTAATATTTAAGGAATAAACAAGTCACCATTCAAAACCTTAATAAGAAACATGTGTTCGTTCTCGTATGTAAAACATAGTTTGGTTTTTCAGAACAAATCTTTATAAATTAAGAGTTTCTTTTTGATAAAAAAATATTAAAAGTTTAGTAAAAAGTAAGAGTTGTGGTTGTTTGAGCGGTAAAAGTAGTAAGTGTTTTAAATAGAAACGAGGTGACATGTGAGATGGAATCTCGTTAATATGACAACCGTGAAAGGTAAAGTTACAATATTGCTAAGTGTTTGCAAATTGAGTTAATACAAGGAAATTATCGCGCTAACTTCTCTCTAGATTCTCTCTCAAAATCATTCCCTTTCTCTCAATGAATCCTCTCCTATTTATAAGAAGACTTTTGTTCTAGGTCTTTCCTAACTCTTTGGTGCGCTTGCGGGTTCTCTGTTACGTGTTTCGTCCGTATTGTCGGTGACAACCTTTAGGGATATTTGCACAACGTGTTTCCTGCTTGTACCTTGTACTATCTGTTTTGCGACCTGCTTTGCGACCTCCTTAGTCTGTAATGATGTCATCTTGTCGGGTACGCCCCGTTGACGAGTCCTAATGGGCTCTTGCTAAGCGAGTTGCAGAGTCGAACTTAATTCTTTTTTCTTTCGTTAAAAAGAGTAGAACTTAATTCTTCCATGGGCTTTAAATTCAAGTGGCGAGACTACGTGGTTCGTGAGCTCTAGCTCGACCGGAAATTCCACGTGGATTTTTTTTACCACAAGAATTTTAAGATGGGTCAAGACTTGTTGGGGTTTAGTCCACCACTGATAGTGTCCTAACAATGCTAGTGTTTATGTTAATAATATTTCTAGTGTAAATATGTATAAGCAATATATAAAGTTGAGACATATAAAATAACATATAATGTTGACATATATAGTCATAAAAAATGAAAAACAACTCACAGTTTCTCTGGAAGAGATTCTGCAAAAAGAAAAGACTTTTTCTACGTTGGATGTATGAAAAGGAATCTTGACCATAGAATAAGGGCATTTCTTTGGTTGAAGGCGAAACATTCTTTTTTGACTTTGCAACTACCAAAAGATTGATTATTATCCCACTTAAGCTAATAACTAATTAAATCAATAATTAACTAACTAGCTTGAAAATCAAGATTGATTATTATCCCACTTAAGCTAATAACTATTCAATTTTTAAAAAAATTAGAACCAACGACAAGACGGAATATTGACTTTTTCCATACACTTTTAGATTTCAACCATACGTTTTCATTCCAAGTATTTATTTTCCTTGGAATTAATAATGGTATTAACTTATTTGCTAATTCCTGGAAACAAACCAATATGAAAAGCAACTGAAAATAAAAATAAATAGTTTTAAAAGTTAAAACTAATCATTTTAAAATAAAATATTTAAATTAATGAAAAAGGATGTAGGTAATAAAAAACATGTCCATCTAATTTTTCTCATTCTTACAAACTTTTGTTTAGCTAATTTTTTCATACTAAACATCATTTAATTTGACATCAAACTATCTTTAACCACACGGACACACCAAATTAAACGTATCCTAAATTTAAAACTGTGTTCATTGTTCATTTCATTTATTTGTTTCAAGGGACAATTACAAAACTACATTTTTTGAATTGCATTTTACAAAACTACACCCTTTTAAAGTCATTTTTCAAAACTAGATCAAAACACTCAAAATTAAATTCAAATAAATCATACTCACACAATTTTATCCCTTTAATATTATACTTTAAACACTAATTAGCGAACCCAAATAAAAAGATTTTAATTTTAGTAAGTTTTAAA
Source organism: Cochlearia excelsa (assembly GCA_963556525.1). Lineage (NCBI taxonomy): Eukaryota > Viridiplantae > Streptophyta > Magnoliopsida > Brassicales > Brassicaceae > Cochlearia > Cochlearia excelsa. Next base: position 5,308,045 of record OY748330.1, read on the forward strand.
AGGATAAATCAACCATTTAAAATTTTTGAAAATTATGTAAAAATATCAAATTAGGTGTAGTTTTGTAAATGAATGATTGAAATAGTGTAGTTTTGAGAATTTCTCTTGTTTAAGTGGTTGTATATTATTTAAATGGTTTTATATTAATGCAAACTTTTATGATATAATTTACTCTCTCCATTTTTTATTATTGTTTGATTTTTTAGATTTTTCAAACAAATTAAAAAAACATATAAATGACTTGTAATATATATTTTGGAATTAACAATCAAATCAAAAGACTATGAACTTAAAAGATTTAAAGAACAACTTTTCTTTATTGATTTAGAAACTTCACAAAACTAAATCTCTCTTAACCTCTTATGCACTAGTAAAAAAATTGCCCATACCCACGAAAAAACCACGAAAATTTTCGTGGGTATAGGGCAAAAGCCACGAAATGCCACGAAAAGCCACGGTGAACAGTAATAGGCTACCCACGAAAAATTTCGTGGCTTTTTCGTGCTACCCACGAATTACCCACGAAAATTTTCGTGGGTATCGTGCCACCCACGAATTACCCACGAAAATTTTCGTGGGTAGCGTGAAACCCACGAATTACCCACGAAAATTTTCGTGGGTAGCGTGAAACCCACGAATTACCCACGAAAATTTTCGTGGGTAGCGTGAAACCCATGAATTACCCACAAAATTTTCGTGGGTACTGTAAAACCCACGATTACCCACGAAAATTTTCGTGGCTTTTTCGTGGCTTTTTTAAGTACCCACGAAAATTTTCGTGGCTTTTTCGTGGGTACTTCGTCTTCTTCCCAAACCTAATTTCCGCCGCACACAATATTTTCCTTTGGTATTTTTGATGATTTCCGGCGATTTAAGGCGAAATTCCGGCGATTTTAGGCGAAAAACGTGCTATTTCTTCAGGTTATAACTTATATATGTATATTTGGTTGTTTAAATTTTGATTGTTGTTGAATTATCATAATTGTTGTTTGATTTTGTTGTTTGCTGTAGATCTTGTTGTTGTTTGATTTTGTTGTTGATTATATTGTTTTTGTTGTTTGATCTAGATCTTGTTGTTGTTTGATTTTGTCGTTGATTATCATAATTGTTGTTTGAATTTGTTGTTGATTATATTGTTAGGGACATAAACAATTATAAGGTCATTCATAATTATAAGGTCATAAACAATTTAAACTAAAAATTATACAATTGTAACAATTTTCTCCATTACAAATCTTAGGGATTTTGTCTTTCTGTAATTGTTTATTTTACTTAAACTTTCTATTGTCTTTGTAATGAATTTGGTATAAATTTTTAAACACTAAACATATGTGACAAAAATATGTGAATTTCACTTAAAATATGTGATTTTTACTTAAGATATCTTTGTTTAATCACTTAATATATCTGAATTTTAAAACACTAATTTCAAAATATGTTTCCTTGATTAGTGTTCTAAAATTTGTGATGCCATGTTTTTTTATTTAAATGTATGTTTGTTTTAAAATTTGATTGTTAGGTTCTATTTGTAGTTATGTCTTCATCTACGGGTACACGATCTCGTTCTAGTAGGTCGCAGTTGGGTCTCCCCCAATCTCGTTCTTGAAGCGGAAGCTCGGCGGGGCGGGTCAAGTCTCGCGGGATCCGGAAGACTCGAATCAAGGCACGCTAGACCCGAATCTAGTGTCGCTAGGCCCGATCCAGCTCGAGGAGTTCAACACAATCCACCTAAACTCGCTTGTGAATTTTGATTATAACTTGTAGTTTTTTGTATTTTGCAACAATTGTTTTTATTTATATAACTTTGAATTTTGTTAAACTATTTGCTTTGCGGTTTTAATTATAAAATATTATTGTCTTTCTAATTCGGTTTTAATTTTAATTTTTAAAATTTATAATTTCGTAAATTGGATTATTATTTTTTTTTTAAAAAATTCAGCCTACCCACGAAAAACCCACGAAAATTTTCGTGGGTAGATTTGCCACGAAAATTTTCGTGGGTAAATTACCCACGAAAATTTTCGTGGGTTTTTCGTGGGTTTTTCGTGGGTTTTTCGTGGGTTTTTCGTGGGTTTTTCGTGGGTTTTTCGTGGGTTTTTCGTGGGTTTTTCGTGGGTAATTACCCACGAAAACCCACGAAAATTTCTACCCACGACGCTATACCCACGAAAATTTTTCGTGGGTTTTCGTGGGTTACCCACGAAAAAATAGGCTAAAAACCCACGAAAATTTTCGTGGGTATTTTGTTTTTTTTTACTAGTGATGGTCTTATGGAACAACTCTCCAAAGACTTGTATTTATATGTAGAGATAAGACATCACCTTATTCTATTTGAATTAGGAAAACCATACACAAATCCTTATCTAACTATTATTTGTGATTATCTCTTTAGACAACATTCTAGAAGAGATATCTTATTTCCTAAGACACTTTGGAATTATCCAACATTCACCCCCTTAATTCCAACTTGAACTTGGGGAGACTTGATTTCTTGAATTCCAATTAGTTCTCTCATTTCTTTGAACTTGATCCTTGCTAACGCTTTAGTAAGGATGTCCGCCTTTTGCTCTTTGCCAGGGACATGCTCCACCACGACCTGCTCGTTCTCCACACACTCACGAATGAAATGGTATTTGCGAAGTATATGTTTACTTCTTCCATGAAATACTGGATTTTTGGTGAGAGAAATGGCTGACTTGTTGTCAATCCTTAGTAAGATCTTCTCATCTAGACTTAGGATTTCATCTAATGACTCCTTAAGCCATATGGCTTGCTTTGCTCGCTTCCGTTGCCGCCATGAACTCCGCCTCACACGACGATAATGCGACTGAGGAGAGTTTATGTGAGGTCCATGTTATGAGTGATGACCCAAAGTAGAACATATGTCCGCCTGTACTTTTGCCGTCATCAATATCGGCGTTGTGACTAGAGTCACTGTAACCTACAACCTTTCTTGACCCATCTCTCTTAAAGGATAGTCCAAAGTTGGTGGTTCCTTTCACATACCTCGAACTTGTTTGAGTGCTTGCCCATGTGATGCTCTCGGACTTTGCATGTACCGACTTAGCACATTCACAGCAAACGTTAAGTCGGGTCTTGTGTGAATGAAATACCTTAGACATCCTATGGTTCTTCGGTATCGTGTGGCATCGATCTCAGGTTCATCTTCAGCCTTTGAGATCATGATGTAAGGATCCATTGGCACAAGGGCCAAATTGCAATCGTCCATCTTTGTATCTTCAAGTATTCCTCGAGCATAGCCTTCTTGTTTTATTTGAATTCCATCAGCCCCTTGAATTACTTTTATACCAAGATAGTAAGTTAACTTCCCAAGATCAGACATTTCAAATTTCTTCGACATATCTTTCTTGAATTGTTGAATGATCTCTAGTGAAGTGCCCGTTACGAACAGATCGTCAACGTAGATTGCCACAATTAAGAGACTCGTCTTGTTTCTTTTGAGGTATACAGATGGTTCCTTCCTACACTTCTCGAAACCCATCTCTTTAAAGACACTATCGAGTTTTATATTCCAAGCTCTAGGAGCTTGGTGAAGCCCGTACAACGCCTTGTGAAGCTTGTATACTCGATTCTCTTCTCCTTTCTTAACAAAACCCTCCGGTTGAGTAACATATACCAGCTCGTTTAGTTCTCCGTTTAAGAAGGCAGTCTTGACGTCTAGATGGTGTATTTCCCAGCCACTTGTTGCCGCAATAGCTATGAGTAGCCTTATAGTCTCAATTCTAGCTACGGGTGCAAAGACTTCATCAAAGTCTATACCCTTTTGATGAACATAGCCTTTTGCCACAAGTCTCGCCTTATACTTGTTTATCGAGCCGTCCGCAAGCTTCTTTATTTTGTAAACCCACTTTACTCCTATGGGTTTAACACCATCAGGTTTGTCAACCAGCACCCATGTCTTGTTTCTTACGATAGAATCTAGTTCTGCCTCCATTGCCTTTACCCATTCTGTCAAACTCAATGCTTCTGTTAAGTTCTCCGGTTCTCCATCTAGAGTGAGTAAAAGTTCTTCAACCTCGAGGTCAGCAAGTAAGACATAATCGTTGAGGTACCTTGGTTTATTAATGACACGACCAGATCTTGTCATTATAGGTTGATTCTCAACTCCTACTGACTTCATCTGCAACTTCTACGTTTTCATCATGGTGAATAGGCTCATGATTAGGATCGTTATTATCATTGTTAACATGTTCGTGATCATCATCAACGTATCCAACACCATCTTCTATTTCTCCTCTATATATTAGCTTAAACCTACCAGGTTCTTCTTGTTTCTCAGATTCCTTTGTCAAAGCTGACCAGTCCCACATCTTCTTCTCATCAAACACCACATCTCTACTCACCAGTACCTTTTTTGTGATTGGGTCGTAAAGCCTGTAAGCTTTCGAACCCGGTTCAGTCCCAAGATTAATCACCATTCTCGACCTGTCATCTAACTTTTTTAGATGTGGTTCCGTGATTTTTGCGTATGCGACGCATCCAAACACTCTCAAGTGTTCAAGGTTTGGTTTTCTTAACGTGAGACATTCATACGGTGTCTGATCTTGTAATGCCTTTGTTGGGACTCGGTTGATCAAATAAGTTGAATGACGTACGGCTTCACCCCACATATCATTCGGTATCTTCATGGCTTTAAGCAAACTTCTTGTCATCTCCATAAGTTTTCGATTTCTCCTTTCTACAACACCATTTTGTTGTGGTGTGTATGGTGCGGTTAGGTGTCTTGTAACTCCGTTTTCTTCACAAAACGTGTTGAACTCACTCGAGGTAAATTCTCCTCCTCTATCGGTGCGAAAGGTTTGAAGCTTCTTTCCGGTTTTTTTTTCTACCATCTCCTTAAACCTTTTGAAGCGTTCGAATGCCTCGCTCTTTTCCCTTAACAGCATAACCCACATATATCTTGAGAAATCGTCAATTAGAACAAACACATATATGTTCTTAGCTGGTGTCGCTGGTGCGATTGGTCCACACAAGTCGCCGTGTACTAACTCCAAGGCTTGAGTCGCACGGTAAGTTGCTTTAGCCGGGAACGAATGTCTGATTTGCTTTCCAGTTAAACAAGCGCTACACACACTCTTCTCGTGTGATGTTTGTGGCATCCCGACCACCATCTCTTTCTTCACCATGTTGTTCATAACACCAATACTAACATGTCCCAATCTCGCATGCCAAATTTCTGTAGTGTTATCATCTTGTGAAAGTAAACACTTAGGATATTCAATCTTCAAAGGAATCTTGTAAAGACGATTAGAAGATCTTATGACTTGCAAGAGTAGTCTTCCAGCTGGATCCTTTAGTGTCAACGTATCACCTTTCATGTTAACTTCACATCCATTCTCAGTTGCTTGACCAAGACTTATGATGTTGTGTTTTAATTCGGGTATGTAGTAAATCTCTTTGAGTGATCTTCTTTCACCGGTCTTAGCTACAAACGTTATGGAACCCTTTCCCATAATGTTAACGAACGAGCCATCACCAAATTTTACTCTTCCCGTGATGGAATTATCGATGCTTGTGAAGAAATCCTTGTTCCCGGACATATGGTTACTCGCTCCATTGTCTAGATACCAAACGCTTTTGTTGTTGGTGTCATAGTTCCTTGGGAACACTTTATCTTCGTTCAAGAACACCACTTCATGAACATATAGTGCATCAGCTTCATGTGTCTCGTTTAGGTTTGTTTCTTGATTTTGTATTGGCCTCGTAGGACACTTTGTTGCATAGTGACCTGGTTTATCACATCTCCAACACGTTATCTTAGAAAGATCCTTGTTCTTTTGGTCTTTCTCTGAGGCTTCTCCTCCTTGGTTTTGGTTATTAGATCTCCCTCGACCTCTACCTCTACCTCTTCCGCCTCTTCCTCTAGGACCTCCTCGGAAGTTACCGTATCCTCCACGGTTGTTGTTCGTGTTTGAGAACATTAGTTTTCCCTGATCTTCACTCCGAGTATTTTTCTTTACACGTTCTTCATAAGCTTTGATTCTCCCTACTATGTCTTCAAAGCTGGTAATTTTTAAATCAAGCACTTGTTCAAGAGAAGCTACGATGTGAATGAATTTCTCTGGAAGTGCCGACGAAACATCTTAACAAGTTTTGTTTCATCAAGGGTTTCTCCTAGAGAGGTCGCTTGCATGACTGCTAGACCGACATCTTCCCCGCAAATTCATCCACTGTCTCGAATCTCCCATCGTTAACCGATCTAGTTCAGCTTTTAAGGTTTGGAGTCTTGCTTCCTTCACCCGGTCTGCTCCCTGGTGACGAGATTTTATTGCATCCCATATGCTTTTAGCTAGACTTTGCTCTCCTATTTGTAAGATAAGTGCCTCGGGGATAGATTGGAATATTAGTGCCGTCGCCACATCGTTTCTCTTTTGATCCACGTTTCCTGGATCAATTGTATCCCACACATTACTTACGCGAAGTAAAATCTTCATTCTTATTGCCCAAACTGTATAGTTCGACGTTGTCAACATCGGACATTGTATTGTCGGAGCTCCAATGTCCTTTGTTCGTGGTGGAGGATTCTGCACATCCGCCATGGTTGATTGAGCACAGGTCTCGATCTTAAAGCTTCAACACAAGCTCTGATACCAATTCAAATCAAAAGACTATGAACTTAAAAGATTTAACGAACAACTTTTCTTTATTGATTTAGAAACTTCACAAAACTAAATCTCTCTTAAGCTCTTATGGTCTTATGGAACAACTCTCCAAAAACTTGTATTTATATGTAGAGATAAGACATCACTTTATTCTATTTGAATTAGGAAAACCATACACAAATCCTTATCTAACTATTATTTGTGATTATCTCTTTAGACAACATTCTAGAAGAGATATCTTATTTCCTAAGACACTTTGGAATTATCCAACAAACAACACCACTTTCAATAAATAAAAACGCATTGATAATAAAAAAATTCAAAAATTTTGAAACAAAAAAAATCTGAAACATCAAAAATAAAAGAAACTTAATTTGTATTCATGGGGTGATAAAACTGATAATAAAGACACATAAATTAGACTGACACAAACAATATATCAAAAGTGATACAAAAAAAAACAGCTTCATATAAGTGTGATGATCGTTACATGGCGACAAGTGGCATGGTAACACACGGTACAATATAATCGGTCTTGTGTTGTCTATAAGAGTAGATAGAGCCATGTGACATTATGAATATGCACTTACCAAGAAACTATCTTGTAATGGTAAATAAACAGTGAAAGTTAAAAGCAATGTGATGACTCATTTTTACTTTGATTCTATTTTCTTACACTATCTTGTAATGGTAAATAAACAGTAAAAGTTAAAAGCAATGTGATGACTCATTTTTACTTTGATTCTATTTTCTTACACACACCCAAATAAACCTCTGACATTGATTAACGTTTTGTATCTTATTTTAGAGATGGCAATCACGAGACAACATTGGAACTCCTGTGAATTATTTCAATTCCTTTTTTTTTTAAATTAAAATACTGATTTTACCCAATTTATTATAATAATTTTTTCGGCACTCTTATTATAATAAATATTCTAACATTCTTTAACAAGAAAATGTATTCTAACATATAGTTTGTGTATTTGATTATAACTTTATAAGTGTCATTTAGTTATTTTCACACATAATTTTAGGAAATCTCTGGTTTTTTTTTGTCAAAAAGGAAATCTCTGGTTTAATTACCTCTAATTCATACAAAATATCAGTATTGGATTTTCACTCATAATTAATGAGTTACATAAATATGCTTAAACTTTAATTTAACATCAAACAATACACTTCTGATAGAAACAACATTTTTAAGTGTAAAGGACACTTAATTTCAAAAGCTACACCTATTTAAAACAAAAGAGCTAAAGATACACATTTTTCAAAAATTTAAATGATTAAATTATTTCTTTGGAAATTAACCAAATTAAAATTTTCATTTCTGTTCGTTAAAGATATACCTCTGGTTATTTTATTTTACTATATGCTATAATGATCAAGATGAAATGTTTACAACTTTTAAAACGTGTAGCGTTTCTCTCAAATCTCAAGTGATGTGATAACCACTTTACAATAATATTGCACGCTTCAAGTTTTTAATTAACGATTCGACAACAACCTTTTGGGTTATTGACAAAGTTTATAAGCATATATTAGTAAATGACTGAAAATATGGAACCAAATAAGAAATCATAGATTTATCCAAAAAAGAAATATGCCAATTATACTCACTCTTTCTTTCTGTTTTATTATTTATATATAGGATTCCCTACAAAAAATAATTTAGCTATAGTATTCAAAAATGTGTTTTAGGAGTTCTGGATTTTTTTATTTATATCAGTTTTCGGTTAATCATCTTGTTTTGATCAATCTTGTTCTTTTCAAAACAACATTATATAGAAATATATGTTACATGAATCTTTGGTCGAAGGGTATTTGAGCTCTTTATTAGATCTTTAGAATCGCCATTGTTGTAGTCAAGAAAAGCTTCGTAACAAACTTGGTAAAGTATATTAATCAGTATATTGTTCTTTACAATGAAAGAGATGACTATATATATACATTGGTATAGGACCGGTACAATTAAATCTGATCCGGTTTAGTATAACCAATACCCTCCTCTCAAGATGGAAGGAATAAGTTATGTATTCCCATCTTGGTCATTAAATTCTTGAATACAGCCGGTTGTACCGCCTTAGTGAATATATCAGCCAACTGCAGACCTGTATGAACATGTAAGGTCTTGAGAAAGCCACTATCCAGTCTTTCACGAACAACATGACAATCATTCTCAATGTGTTTTGTCCGCTCATGAAACACAGGGTTAGAAGCAATGTGCAGGGCAGACTTGTTATCACAGAACAATGTGGCTGGAGCAGTTGGTGGACAATGAAGACCCTTAAGTAGCTCTGTTAACCACAATAACTCACATGTAGCATCAGCCATGGATCTGTACTCAGCCTCTGTACTGCTCCTAGAGACAGTTTTCTGTTTCTTTGATCTCCATGATATCAATGAGTCACCAAGGAAGACGCAGAAACCAGTAACTGATCTTCTAGAATCTGGACAAGCAGACCAATCTGCATCTGAGTAAGCATTGAGACTTAAACGAATATCAGAATTTGCAGAGTAGAACAAGCCTTGCCCTGGAGCATTCTTGAGATATCTCAAAACACGTGTAGCAGCCTGAAGATGTACAGTCCGTGGAGCAGACATGTATTGACTGAGTTTATGAACAACAAATGTGATATCTGGTCTTGTATGAGTTAGATAGAGCAGTCTTCCCACTATTCTTCTGTATGTTGAAGGATCTTGTAAGAGATCTCCATCTGATTCTGACATCTTCAAATTTGGTTCCATTGGAACACTGGCTGGTTTACAACCAAGAAGACCTGCATCTTCAATTAGCTCCAAAGTATATTTCCTTTGATTGATATGAATGCCAGATGCATTCCTTGCTATTTCAAAACCCAAGAAATACTTAGCTGGTCCAAGGTCTCTAAGTTTGAATGCAGCTTTAAGTATTTGTTTTGTTTCTTCAACAGCACCATCATCACTCCCAATGATTAGGATGTCATCAACATAAACCAGAAGTGCCAAGAAGACAGATGATGTACATTTGACAAACAAAGAGTAATCAGCAGGAACTCTATTGAAGCCAGCTCCCAAGATAACAGATGACAATTTTTGATTCCATTGCCTAGATGCTTGTTTGAGACCATAGAGTGACTTATGAAGCCTGCATACAGCATTTTTGGAGCAAGAAGTTCCTGTGAGTTCTGAATAACCAGGTGGTAAAGACATGTAGATTTCTTCATCGAGATCACCATTGAGGAATGCATTGCTGATATCAAGTTGTGTGATAGACCAATTCTTGATAGCAGTCAAAGCTAATAGTGTTCTGAAAGATCCCATCTTTGCAACTGGAGAGAAAGTATCCAAGTAATCAAGACCTTCTAGTTGAGTATATCCCTTTGCCACTAGACGTGCCTTATGTCTTTCAATACTACCATCAGGGTTGTATTTTATAGTGAATACCCACTTGCATCCAACAGCTTGTTTATCATCAGGAAGTTCACATACAGATAAAGTACCAGTAGCTTCTAGAGATGAAAATTCAGATTTCATAGCAGCAGTGAACTCAGGAGATTTGACAGCCTCTTTAAAGGTTTTAGGTAAAGAGGTAGTAGTAATAGACAAGAGAAAGTGTTTATAGGATGGGTCAAAGTTATCATAGGATAAGAAGGCTGAAATAGGGTAAGATGTAGTATATAAGGGATGGGCGAGGAAAGGATGTGGTATTTTGTAGAAGGTAACAATGATACTCATCAAGATACGTAGGAGCCTTAGTCGTCTCTTTGATCTAGAAGGAACATTATCGAGTGAATATTAGGACACGATGAAACACTATCTGATGAAGGAAAATGATTATGATTCTGAGAAAATGGAACATTATCTGAAGAAGTAGCTGATTCAGCAATATTGTTATCAAAATCAGAAGAGACAACAATGTCAGGATTTGGGAAAATTGAATCAGCTAAGTCAAGATCAAAATAAGCTGGAAATGAAGAATCTGGAATTGGATTTGGTAAAAGATCTTGATCAAAGATTGTCAAGTCAGGAGAGGAATTATCAAGTTTGAAAGGAAAAACAGATTCATGGAAAACAACATTCCTGGAAATTGAAATGGAATTGGTTTTCAGATCAAGTACTTTGTAACCTTTGAAGCCAGGGGGATATCCAAGAAACACAGAAGCATTTGATCTTGGTGAAAATTTGTGTCTGTCTTTAGACAAAGTTGAAACAAAACAGAGAGAACCAAAAACTTTAAGATGATCATAAGAAGGAACTTTAGAAGTAAGGATCTCAAAAGGAGTTTTATTATTTAAGAGAGGAGAAGGAGTTCTGTTTATGAGATATATGGTTGTTAAAACACAATCACCCCAGAAATGTAATGGAACATTGGATTGGAAAAGAAGAGAACGAGCAACATTTAGGATATGTTGATGTTTCCTCTCAACCACAGAATTTTGTTGTGGTGTATAAGGACAAGAGTAGAAATGAACAATGCCCTTTTGTTTCAGAAAATCATTGAAAGAGAGTTCAGGAGCATTGTCTGAACGAATGGCTTTTACTTTAGTATTGTATTGTGTTTCAACAAGTTGTATGAAATCTGGAAAAATTTTGGAAACAGAACTTTTGGTTTGTAAAAGATAGATCCAAGTAACTCTTGAGCAATCATCAACAAGAGTAAGAAAGTATTTGTATCCTTCCAAAGTAGGAACATGAAATGGACCCCATATATCCATATGAATCAAATCAAAAGGTGAATTAGAAATATGATTGTAAGAAGGAAAAGACAAACGTTTTTGTTTGGACAGAGGACAAACTTTACAAAGTACTTGATCATCTGTTTTTGAAAGAGGAATATGTAAAAGCTTAGAAAGAACTTGAACTTTATGTAGAGAAGGATGTCCAAGTCTTTGATGCCAAATCTCAGTAGAAACTTGAAGAACTGAATGATCTTGAGAATTGGCAGATAATGTGTTTGTAGAAAAAGTCTGAGGAGGCTCCAGAACATAGAGATTGTGTTGGAGATTACCCTTCCCAATCACTAAGTCCAGAGTATGCTCCTGATGAAGAAAAGGATTATGAGGGAAAATATAACATGAATGAGAAGAGAAAAGGACAGAGATTGTACTATTTCTAGTAAGAGAGCTAATACTTAGAAGATTGAATTTGAAATGAGGAACAAAAAGAGCATTCTTTAGAATGATGTGTTCAGATAGAGCAATAGTGCCGGAAAGAGTGACAGAGATATGTGTTCCATTAGGTAATGTAACAGATGTGTTATCAATAGATTCAGTACTAATGAACCTATCTAGATCAGAACAGACATGACAACTAGCTCCAGTATCTATAATCCAGGTTTGTTCACTAAAACTACGGCTATTATGGATTCCAGCAGAAGCTATAAAATGGGTTTGAGAAAAGGTACCAGGAGGTGCTTGGGTGAAAGGGATTATATGAGGTTGAGGTTTGATGGTAGAGACTGTCCCATCCGCAAGCCGAATGTTCTTGCTGAAACACGAGAAATGTTGTTTTGAAACGAGGATTGGTTTGCAAAACACTTAGAAGCTGCTGGAGTTGATCCGTATTGATATTTCCATGAAGAACATCCTGTTGAGAAATCTCAGAATCTTGAATGTTCACATTAGCAACATTTTCCTTCTTGTATTGTTGTGAAGTCTTCGATTCGATTGTTGTTGGAGTGTTGTTGATTCGGTTCGAGAAATAGTCCTATAACCTTGAGGATAACCATGAATCTTGTAGCATTGATTGATGGTATGACCTTGCCGGCCACAGTGTGAGCATACAGGACGATTATTCCCTTTGAACTTGTTGTGCCCATAAGCTGCCACAACTTCGTAGGGGCCGAGTCGTACGTAATGCAACGAGAGCGAGCTGGTGGAGTTACCATTGTGCATAGTTCTCTGTCTTTCTTCTTGAGATATGAGATTGAAGACCCTGGTTAAGGAAGGTTTAGGTTCCATCATTAGGATATTTCCTCTCACAGTGGTGTAAGTGTCATTTAACCCCATTAAGAACTTCAATACACGGTCTTGCTCATCTCTAGTCAAGATAATCTTGAGTTTAGCACACTCCACATTCCCACAACAGCAAGTGTAAGGTGTCTGATGATTCTTGAGTTCTTCCCATAATTGTTTCAGTTTTGTATAGTACTCACTTATGGTTTGAGAACCTTGAATCTCAGAGTATATCTGTTGTTTTATCTCTGCTGTGCGCGGACCATCACTCTGCTTGAATTGATCATGGATGTCTAGCCACATCTGTCTTGCAGTATCAAGATACATGATACTTTTAGCTATCTGCTTATCTACAGCATTCACTATCCAAGTGCACACAATGTTGTTGCATCTACTCCAAGAACTATAATTTGGGTGTGTATCTTCTATCTCAGGAAACGAACCATCAACAAACACAGCTTTGTTCCTAGCTCCTAAGGCCATTAACATTGATCTACGCCATGTATTAAAGTTCCCTAATCCACTAAGTTTCTCGGAGACAAGGGATATACCAGCATGATCGGCGTGATGAACATACAATGGATTGGAGTTCGGATCTGAGAAGGAAGCTGTTATCTCGGGTTGTGTTGAGGAAGACGATACTGGAATAGACGCCATTCGTGCGATTCAGATGTGAAATCGAAGAAATCGAGAAAAAGAAAGTGATTATACCGCGAAAATCAAAGAAACGGTATAATCGTAGGTCAATGAAAGATAACAAAGAAGAAGCAGATACGCAAAATCGAGGAAAGGAGCTCGATTATCGCAGAAACAAGAGAGATTAACGATTCCAATAGATCCGAGAGAAGAAATTGAAAAGAAACACTCATCGATTCAACGCCAAGAGATGCGATGTCGTTGAGCTGAATCGGAGGTGTAGAAACAATCGATTACGCGGAAGAAACGAACAATTGCTCTGATACCATATTAGATCTTTAGAATCGCCATTGTTGTAGTCAAGAAAAGCTTCGTAACAAACTTGGTAAAGTATATTAATCAGTATATTGTTCTTTACAATGAAAGAGATGACTATATATATACATTGGTATAGGACCGGTACAATTAAATCTGATCCGGTTTAGTATAACCAATACTCTTGGTCCTATTTTTACATGAAGTTTATGCGGGAATGTTGTAATATATATTTGAGCTTATTGAATTTATTGTCCCATATATATTTAATCATTTTAATTTATAACAAATAACTACTATATTTTATTAATTGTTTTCACATAATAGTTTATGGTTTTTATATGTATATATATAGAAAATACATATCTTAACATATATTTCTATAGGACCAAGAGCTCAAATACCCTTCGACCAAAATTTATATTTTCTCCTACCCTTATGTAATCTCAATACCCTTTGACTTTCGTTGACCAAAACTTAAAACACTAAAAAAATTCAAATCTAAACCCTAAACTAATCAAAGGGTCTTGGATTTGGATTTGCGAACCCAAATGGTAATATTTTAACTTCTAAACCTATAAAATTCACAAAATATGATTTTAAAATCGATTTTATAATCATATTTCGATGATTTTTATAAAAATATTTTAAATTTATTTTTTGATTTTTAAAATATTTTTATAAAATTCCTTAAATTAAATTAAAAATATTGGTGTTTTCAGTTTTTGCAAATATTTTTTTTTTACTTAAAAATAATTCAAAATGAAAATAATAGCATTTGACCGAAAGTCAAAGGGTATATGGGAATTTGACTTTCGGTCAAAGGGCATATGAGCCTTGGATCCGTAAAAATATAACTTTACGTATTTAAAAATTTTAACAAAAAAAAAACTTTACGTATTTATTTTTCTAAAACTAGTCTTTAGTGTTTTTGGGAGGTAAGATGCATTATAGATCAACAAGATATATTTGTTATTTGGAAAAGAAAGATTAATGAGAAAATTTGCTTTGATTGATATATCGCTATTGTTTTATGTAAATGTTGATAATTTAGATAACACGAAAAGTGCCAAAGTGGAACGTCAAGAAATATTGATGCGGCATTCACGTTAAGATAAAACGCAATACAAACTATATTCTTATTACTTTATTTTTAGGGAGAATTACAAAACTACATCTTTTAAATTGCATTTCACAAAACTACATCTTTTTAAAATCACTTAACAAAACTACATCTAATTATTAAAAATTAAATCGAAATTAGTCTTACCCACAAAACCCTACACCTTCAATATTATACCCTAAACACTAATTACCGAACTCAAATGAAAATATTTTAATTTTGGTAATTTTTTAGAGCATAATTGAACCATTTAAAATTTGAAAAAAGTAGGAAAAATTGAATTATGTGTAATTTTGTGAAGGAAAGATTGAAATGATGTAGTTTTGTGAATTTCTCTTATTTTTATATGGTAGAGAAAAATAAACAGAAACTAAATAAATAGCCATTTATTAACTTTTTTGTAATCACATTTTTACTTTGTGGTGTTCTAGAACTCGCTAGGTGCTATGCGTACGTGCAAGGTGGGCCTATCGACTAATCGAACAATCGGAGATTATACGTGGATTAATCGGGGATTAGTTTTAATAATTATAATATATATAATAAATTATATATGGTCAAAAGACATTTAAATATCTTTGACAAGCTGAAAATCACATTTTAAAAAATCCTAATTTTTATCCTTTTATAATTTTTACACGTTTTTCTTTTCTTTTTACGCAACATTTTAAGTGTTTATACTTTATTATAATAAAACATTAAGAAAAATTGAATTTTGAGCAAAAAAAACAAAAAAAAAGTTTGTTTTTGCAATGTCCGATTTTTTATCCGATTAATCCAAATCGCCACGTTCTGCTCCCGCCTAACAATTTGCGGACACGTAATTGGGCGCCTAGACCAATTTTTAGAACAGGGGTGGTGACTAATCAACTATGAGATTAATGTTTCTGTTTTGATGAAATATTTTTGAAAATTAGCCACATATTAATGCAACCTTAAGGAAAATCATAGGGATATTTAGTCACAAGTTCAATAAAGAAAAATAAATAGATATAAAGATAAATACAAATAGTGTGGTTATGAGTAGAAAAAAAATTAATAAATTAGTTAAGGACCTAATTTTGGCTGCCAAATCATGGAAGAGAATGGTGCACAAATGCAACATTAAATATGGTACACGTGGCAAAGACCAAAAGGAGCGATCACAGTTATGATTTTTAATGGCAGTACTTTGCGGTTGGACCGTCCAATGGCAACTTCGATTTTATTTTATATGTTGTTACAACATAAATCATATTATTTTTTATGTTGTTCCAACATAAATCAGAAGGTTTTTTAATAGCTAATAATTATTTTAGTTAGGCGCCGTCTTTTCATTTAAGTAGGAGGAGAGAAAATATTTTTTTGACCATTATACTTCTGTTTTTTCAATGCAAATGTTATCGAATATTTTTGTTGTTATCGCAAATTTATTTTATAGTTTAAAATCAAATTAGATGCGGATCCGCACATATGTGCGGTTTCTAATTTGTTGTAATTTTATATAATAAGATATGTATTTTAATTTATATATTTAAATTTATTTAGTAAAAAATATTCATCGACTTGAATTATATGTTTGTGGTATTTTGTCTCATGAAAACATGAATATATTGTAATTTTTATTATTTTCTTATAATGACGAAAATATAGATTTTTTGTTTTTGTAGATTTTAATATTAGGAATATGATTTGGTTATATATATATATCTTATAAACTATGTTTGATATTTTTCGACCCGTCGCAAAAATTACACGTATATATTATACATAAACTAAACTTGCTTTAGTATCATAACAGTTATCATTCGTGTTTTTAAATTAGATTTGTGATTTTAATGACCCGTTACAAAATTATAATATGTGGAGATCATAATTTTTATTCAAATTGAATATAAAAAACTTAAAATCTACGTATATACCTTTATTTAAGTATGAAATTTAACCGTAAAAAAATTATCTTACCTTATTAATAAATTAATCCATAAAATCTACAATTACATTGTAAATACAAATTTTTTCTTCTTTGTAAAAATGTTTCTCAATTAATAGATAAGATCAAGTTATTTGAATTCTTATTGTTTTCTTTTTTTTTATTTTGAAATAAAAAAAAATGTTTTCTTTCTTTGTTTTAATCAACTTCATTTTGTTGTTACTTTTTGTTTTTTTTTGTTTTTATTTTGAAATATTTTTTTATAGTTTCCTTTTTTTGTTTCTTTTTTTATTTCGAAATTAAAAAATGTTTTCTTTTTTTATTTCGATTTTTTTAGTTTCCTTTCTTATGTTTTTTATTTCGAAATTAAAAATGTTTTGAATATTCTTATTCAAATAATTTTGTTTCATTTTTCGTTTTCTATTTTGATGTAGAAATTAAAAAAATTACATTCTTTGTTTCTTTTTGTATTTAAAAATTATTTTCCCCTAAATGTTTTAAGCATATGTTAAAATGATTGACATTGTATTGTAAATATAATTTTTTTTTCCTATTTGTAAAAATGTTTCTCATTTTATAGTATAGATAAATATCAATATTTAATTGAGCTATTATGATAATATATAAATTAGACAATATATCAATTATACGATAATTGAGTTATCAAAAAAATTGTGATAACAAAAGAAATATCGCGATAACAAAAATAATATTGTGATAACAAAAAGAATATCGTGATAACAAAAAAACTAAAGCAAAAAAAATGCGATAACAAAAAATATTTCGATAACAAGAGAGATATCCGACTGAAAGAGAGACCCAAAAGAGATCCGCCCGAAATAAAGATCCGACCGAGAGATATCGAAAGAGATTCGACCGAGAAAGATCCAAGAGATATCCAAAAGAGAAATATAGATCAAAGAGAGACAGAGAGATATATATCCAAAATTGGAAAAGAAAAAAATAAAAAGAGATCCATGAAAGGAAGAGAGAACAAAAAAAGCAAAAGAAAGAGAATTGAAAGAAAAAAAAAATCGAGAAAAAGTGAGAAAAGGGTAAAAAGGTCTTTTCAAGAATAAGAATAGTATTACCTTAATCACTCTTTCTCCTATATCTAATTTCAATTTATTCATCTCCATTTATTATAATTATCTTTTAGTTAATGGCAATAAAATAGCTTTTCAATTAGCAAAATGACAAAATTGAATAACCTGTTTAGTTTGACAACAAATAATGAATAGCCCGTTTAATTTCTTGTCATTGCCTATTTGCTCTCACTACATGTTTAGCTATTTAATATAGAGACTAAAGTATAAAACAAATCAGCACGGTTTATTTTGGGTTAACTTTAAAACTCACAATACTATTGTTTAACCATTTAAACCTAATAATCCTACACCGTAATTTACTACTTAAATAACCATGAGGCAGGTAGCACCACCCCACCCGGGAAGTGACCTTGGTCTAGTGGCAGTCATAAGTCCACAGGAGGCAGGTAGCCACCCCACCCGGGATCGATTCCCCGCGCCTACGATAGTGTAGGTTTGGCTAATGGGCCGGCCATTTGTGGCCCAAATGTTGACAAAAAAAAAAATAACCATGAACATAAGTATAAGGGTGTTAGTACAATCAAGTTTTGAGTATTCCTATAATTAGCTTGCAACTATATAATAAACTTTTGAGTGTTTTAATTAAGAGGTATTTAGGGAATCGTTACGTTGATTGACTATTAGAGAATCATATACTTTGAAAATTGAATACAAAATTAAAATTAAAAGGCTTTATGATATTTATTAATTTAATAGTTAAAAAAGACAACAGCCGATCAGGAGCTTATTGGTTACACCCAAAACATATAAACAACCACTCGTTTAATAACTTTAACATAAACCTCTATCGACCGTTCTTTATATTTTTATATTTTCATTTTTTTTTAATTAAAACTCATTCGTTATACTAAATATATAAACATAGGTTTGGCGTAAAATTAAAGTTTGATATATAATAATATAATAGACGCCAAGAGTGCATACCACACAAAAATATCATTACATTTTTTATTTTAAAAAGAAAACATAAATTGTAAATATCTAAGACCAATAATGTGACATGTCCTTTCTCTCATAACATTGAAAACGATGTCGTCTTAAACGTACGACTGACATTGCATGAACCCTTTCACACGGGAAGCCTTCTATATATATATCTCACATCATTAGCCATTGTATACTCATAGCTTAAAACTCACAAACTAGAGGTTGGCTTTCAAGTGCTATAAGAGACTTTAAGAGCTCTCTATCTCTCTCATTGATCCTAGTTTTTCGATTTTTCGGCATAAAAGGAGAAAAGAATAATCAAGAAAATAACAAGAAGTAACTAATGGCTTTATCACACAATGTATGGGCATTTTCTTTTGGAATCATGGGTATGTATATATATTATTAACCATTCACAAAAAGACTCATCAAATCTTTACTATGCAAACTTTGTTTAGCATAATGTTGTATAAACATTCTCATGAAATTTAATTTCTACGTTGTAAATTTGTAGGTAACATCATATCATTTGTCGTGTTTTTGGCCCCGGTGTAAGCATCAACTATTTTTCTTTCAAAATATTTCCTTCTTTCGTTAGTCGGTTTTTCGAATTAATTATAACGTTTTTCGACGTTTTTATCAGGCCAACTTTTGTACGGATATGCAAGAAGAAATCAACGGAAGGGTTTCAATCTCTTCCTTATCTTTCGGCTCTCTTTAGCGCGATGCTTTGGATATACTACGCCATGCAAAAAGATGGCTCAGGCTTTCTTCTCATCACTATAAACGCTGTTGGGTGTTTCATCGAAACCATTTATATCATTCTCTTCATAGCTTATGCTAACAAGAAAACTAGAGTATGTTTACTACACTTTAGTTGCTTTCACGTTAATCATAAACAAGCACATAGTATACACTCATCATGTAAGTGCTATTCTCTTATAATATTTTTTTGTGTAGATGTCTACTTTGAAGGTTCTTGGTCTCTTGAACTTTTTGGGTTTTGCCATCATTGCTCTTGCGTGCGAGCTCTTGACCAAAGGATCAACACGTGAGAAAGTTCTTGGAGGAATTTGCGTTGGATTTTCGGTCATTGTTTTCGCAGCTCCTTTAAGTATCATGGTACATACATTTTTAGACATGCATATATATATAGTAAGATTTAAGGCATGTTTTACGTATTTAACATATGAAGAAGACATTAAATATTCATATTATACTATATAGTTTAGTTTTGGGTATTACTAATATAATTATTATTGTTTTTTTATTTGGTGTAGAGAGTTGTGGTACGAACAAGAAGCGTAGAATTTATGCCATTCTCTTTATCGTTGTTTCTTACACTAAGCGCCATCACGTGGCTCTTCTACGGTCTTGCTATTAATGACTTCTACGTTGCGGTGAGTTTATTTTACAATAATTGTAACACTTAATTATTTGTTTTTTCGAACATTTTTTAGCATATAATAAAACATTAAAAGGACAGCACAACGTTACATGATTAGATTATTGATAAACGAGATTTTACCCCATTTAATCGAATGTCTCAATTGTAGTACTTGAGGTCAATCCGAATCAGGAGCAATTAAATTATTAAAGTTTGCAAGGAATCAATCTTAGTCTAAGTGAATTAAAGAATGGTTTGTTTTGAGTTTTGTAACTAAGTAACGAGAAACGAAAACGAAATTAAAGAGTTTTAAAGATTCAAATTAAAAAGCTAAACAACCACCAGGTCGAGTACTTTAACGGGTTCATCAACTTTCGGGTTTTTCGATGTCTTTTATAAAAGTACTTTAAGGTTTTGAAAACGATTTTAGATCAATCCACTCTCGTGACAGAGATCCTTTTCCTAACAAGTAAACTAAAACAATATCTTGGATAGTTTAAATTTTAGAAAACATTAATGTTCAGATCAATTCAACCACTAAACTTATTAACACATATCTCTCGGTTAAGCTAGGTTTAGTTCTAGGGTAATTGTTCGGGAATCCTCACACGAGACCTCTCGGTTGTGAAGTTTCCTGGGTTCTATCAATTGATTGATCGGGTCAATTAAAGCATTAAGATTGTTACACTAGATTAAAGTTTTAACGGGTTTTAAGTTCTAGACATCGATCAACCCTAGAGTTGATTCGCCCTTTTCCCCCAACCTAATTGTCTATGGGAAACTACTCACTAAGCATATTGAAATTCAAAGCAATTAAAATCAAAGAAAGCATAAACAAAAACAAGAGAGTAAAGGGTTCAAGAAAATCTTATTGATGAAGATCACAAAGGAGGCCAAGGCAAAACACCAAGAATCTCCAAGTCCAAGAACAAAAACAAAGCGACGGCCAAAAACTAAAAACAAAGATGGGCGGCTCTCAAAATCGAGTCCAACCCTAATATAATATTAAACCAAAATTAAAATAAAGGAAACCAAAATTGGTTTAATTGGTTTTCCTTTTTACACATTAAAAACCGAATTATTTATAAAATTTCGCGACTGTATCGGTCGGTCCGGACCGATACGGGCGGCCGATATGCGCTTTCGGTAGCCTTCCTTCGGCTCTGTTTTCTTCGTATCGGCCAGGCTAAGCCGATACAACAAGTCGATACGCGTCCTTCGGGTCTTTTCTCTCGTATCGGCCACTCCAAACCGATATGCTTGGCCGATACAAGCTTCGGCGAACTTTCTGTCTTCTATATCGGCCAACATAAACCGGTACAACATGCCGATGCACATGTATCGGTTTCTTTTTGGCTTAAATTCATCACTTTCGCCGTCTTTGTGCTCAAAAACCTGAAATACACGAAACAAACCAACATGCAACCTATATGATACTAAATGCAACCTAAATGAATGAATTCTAATGCATAAACTAAGGTAGAAAGTGTAAAATATGCGAGTTATCAACTCCCCCAAACTTATCCTTTGCTTGTCCTCAAGCAAGAGAACTAACATCAAAGTTTAGGAAGGTGTGGAGGCGGGGACCTCGGAACCAAAGCAACACGGAAGTGTAATGAACAAGTATCCTAAACATAGTACCCTCTCGCAACCGAACTAGTTCCACTTATTTCTATCTACCTTAACTCCGTCTAAATCCGCCGTTATTACCAAAAGTATGTGATCCACTTGTCTAGTCTAAACACCTTTCACATTCAATTAAAACACAATCAAGCATGAAACATGATTAAAAATTTCCAAGAGTTTTTCTATTTGTCTAGGTAAGAACGGATTTCGAATCAAACGAGAGGCTAACACTCGGGCATGTGGTTAGTTGTAGCGCGGTTTCTCTCGGGGAGTGAAAGGGTTAAACAAAACCAGGAAAGACAAGAAGCAAGCGATGCATACAAGTCCGGACATCCATCCCTACTCAAGACTATCACTAACCCATCGTCTTTCTTTTAAACATTTAAACACCTAAACATCGAGTTTCTTTTCTTTTCTTAACAACCTTAGGGGATTTTATTTTGGCTAAGTTTCTTTTTCTCTTTATTTCTTAATCGAATTCTTTTTCTTTCTTTTCTTTTCCTTTTCTTTTTTTTTTTTCTTCGATTTTTCTATATTTTTTTTTTTTTTTTTTACTTAGCCATTCTTTTACCCCTAGGTGTTTTACAATTACTCGTGTTTATTTTCTTATTTTTTCAAAATTCAAAGACGTGTCTCACCAAACCGTTATCCCTTTCTAATTCACTAGTACGAAAAACTAGCCCAATGGATGTCCTTTCTTGTCGCTCCCTATACTTTCAAGTTTTTGCGAAACCAAACAATCACTAAATGAAAGAATTCTCACAAGTGTTTGGGTTAAGGTTTAGGGGGTGAGAGGGAAATCATCCTTAGAATGAGAATGACCGGATTGCGCTTTAAGTGTTTCGGTTTAGGAAGTCACAATCCGTAGAAATCACAAAGCCATAGAAATTCTCTTGAAAACTATCAATCATGCTAATTAAAAGTCAAGTTTAAGTTCAGATAATTTTTCGAAGGTGACTTAGAACTACCAAGCTTCATAACCACACAATTGGCTTTTTAAACATCAATGTCTAGAGTTGCGGTTTTAAGATTTTCGGCGAGTTCTAATTCGTTTACGGAAGATACTACACCTAAGATCTTTGTTCAAAACACAAAGTGCGTCGCTTTACAGGTTAACGTCATCATAGATCCCCTATGCATATGCTCTAAATGCCATGAACTAATCCTATATGCAGATTTTTTTTTTTTTTTTTTTTTTTTTTTTTTTTATGAATGCTATTATGCGAAAACTAATATGACTACTCCCCCAAACTTAAATCACACGGTCTCCGTGTGAAACAAGCATTGGAGAAGGTTCCTAAATGTATGTATGAATGACTCTAATATGAAAAACTAATGCGTATGCACATGGTTCGGTGTTACCTCGGTAGTACTAACACGACGAGTCGACGTCGTCGTATCGGTCTCGGCGGACCGATACTCTTGCCCGATATCGGTCCAGCAACCGATATAACGGGCCGATACCCCTTTCGAATTCGTTTTCCTACTTTGTTTTCACTGAAACCATCAAACACGACACAAACTCTAAGTAAATTATCATCTAAATGCAAACTAAAATTGTATATACAAGGATAGACATGGGACTTCCTCCCAAGTGAGCTTGTTTATAGTCTCTTAGCTTGACTTTACCCCCTTCTTTTTAGGCGACATTGGGGTTTGAAAGAGATGTCGAATCTCCTTCGGTGACAACTTTGTGGTCCGGGGGCGGTTTGAGTTTTACTCCTTTCACACCAAACTCGCCTCCATCCTTGTGTTTGCCTTTATCCGAGTCGCAGCGAGCACTCCTTGCTTCTTTCTTGAAAGCTTTCTTCAAAGATTTAACCTCGTTGATTAACTTTCTAATGACGCGGTTTTGAGACATGTTCCGATGCACCTTTCGAACTTCCTAGGAGGGGATTGGTGTTCCACTTTTGGAGCTTTGGGTTTGCTCCTTGCATCATCACTAGACTTACCATTGCTAGCATCTTTCTCCACTCCAATCACCAAAGCTTCACAAGGGACCATCTCCGTAGGCTTCTTGACTACATCGTTGATGTTGTACCGCTGAACAAGGTCCTTCCCAAGGTGCAAATCTATCTTACCAACCTTCACATCTATGACGGCTCCAGCGGTTGCCAAGAAAGGTCTTCCAAAGATGAGTGGATTATTAAGCTCTTTGTCTATCTCCAAGACGACAAAATCTGTTGGAATGAAAACGTCCCCCAACTTTACGGGATATCTTCTAAGATTCCAACGGGTACCTTCACGGATCTATCGGCCAGCACCAAGGAGATCTTAGTAGGTTGGAAAGAAGAAAGACCAAGTCGTTTAGCAACAGATAGAGGCATAACGTTGACACTAGCCCCTAGATCGCACAAGCACTTTTCGAAGACCAAAGGACCAAGAGTGCAAGGCAAAGTAAAACTCCCTGGATCACCAAGTTTCTTAGGAGAATGGCTCTTTTGAATGATCACGCTGCACTCTTGTGAAAGATTCACCGTGTCTTCCGAGTTTTTGAACTTGTTTTTGATGGTGTCTTTCAAAGATTTGGTGGAGTGAGGGACTTGCTTGAAAGCGTCAACAAGAGGCATGGGGGTTTGCACCTCGTTTATTTGCTTCTCGAGCTTAGCTCTAAAGTACTCCTTCAAGAGATGAATCTTGGCTCGACCCGGAAAAGGAAGCTTAGGCACGTAAGAAGACGTCACGTAAACGGGCTTCTTCTTTTTCTCGGATTTTTCCTCTGTATCGGCCATGTGTTTGGCCGATATTGGTGGTCGATATCGGTCAGCTGAAACCGATACGTCTGACCGATACGAGTCCCCTGTCTCCTTCTCAAGTGCATCGGCCTTGTTCCTGGCCGATACAGGTGGTCGATATCGACCAGATGTGGTCGATACGCCTGGCCGATACAGGTGTCCTGTATCTTTCTCATCACCGATTTCCTCCTTTGCCACTATCTCAGGGTTCTCGTCGTTAACAACTGTGTCTTCCGGCTCAAACCAGTGGTCCACCCCCTCACCTTGTTTCGCATTGTCCTCAATGAGATCGCTTGAAAGCGTTTGTGTACCACTACGAAGTTCTATGGAGTTGACATACTCTCTAGGATTGACTTCAGGTTTACCCGGGAGTTGACCCATTGGTCGCTTAGAGGCCGAGGTAATTTGAGCCACTTGATTATCCAAGGCTTTCAAGTGAGTACTCAAGGTTTCAAACTTGGCGTTGAGATCATGGTAGGAGTTGTCAACCTTTGCCTGAATTTCTTTCTTGAACGTGCTGAACTCCATTTGACTTCGGGTTTGGCCGTCTAGAATCTGTTTTAGCATCTGAATGGTTTGATCACCTGGGGGAGCTGGTGATGCAACCACTCCTTGAGCGACAGGAGGGTTGTTGTACCCTGGAGGACGATTAGGTGGTGGTCTCGGTATGTATCCGCCTTGGTTGTATTGAGGTTTACCTTGGTAACCTCCTTGTTGCGCATGGGGATAGACCTGGTCTTGGGGGTTGGCTACGTTGTTGTTTCGGTAGGAGAGGTTTGGGTGTTGAGAATAGTTGTTGAAACGCCCATCATTCTGATTTCCCATGTAGTTGATCTCCTCCTGATTTCTCTCGGTTGGGGGTAATTGTTCATCTCCGCTTCCAACGTAGTTAATCCCCACTTGGTTAGACATGAGTAACTTATCCGGCTTCTCATTCACCGCCTTTATCTCTCTCTTAAATTGCTCATCGTTCCCCGAGCTGCGGATGGTGCGATCATAATCCTCTCCGTAGTTGCTATCGCTAAGGGCGTAGTTCTCCACCAAAAGCTGTCCATCGGCTTCCGTCTTCCCAAGGAAATTTCCTTGGCTAGCTGAATCGAGAAGCATCCTGAACTTCGGTTTTAGGCCCGCGATAGAACGTGCTTAGTAGGCTCTCTCCCGTGAAACCGTGGTGCGGACATCTCACCGTGTAGCCCTTGAATCGTTCCCAAGATTCGCTGAACGTTTCTTGGTCTTTTTGTGCGAAAGCTGAGATCTCGTTTCGCAGCTTTGATGTCCTCACCACCGAGAAGAACTTTGTGAGAAAGGCCGTCTTACACGCCTCCCAAGTCTGTATGATGTCTTTCACAAGATTCTTCTGCCATATGTGTGCTTTGTCCCCGAGTGAGAAGGGGAACAAACGCAGCTTAAACATGTCCTCGTTGACACCATTGATCTTCACCGTGTCGCATAGCATGTCAAATTGGTGAAGATGATCAATGGGGTCTTCACTAGGCAGCCCATAGAACTTGTTGCTGGACACCATATTGATGAGACTAGACTTGATCTCAAAGTTGTTGTTGGCGATGGCTGGTGGTATGATGCCACTACGGTTGGTGATATTTGATGGCACATCGGCGTCCCCGATCGCGCGTGCGGTGTTGTTTGCCATCTCCGTTTCCGAGTCGAAACGTCGAGTGCGGGTGGTTCGGAGTCGGAGTGGTGATCCGGTCTCTTTTCCTTAGAGATGGCTCGTTCGTGTGCTTTGATGTCGGCGTAGAAGAGCAAGCTATCACTTTGTCCGTGACTTCTTCTTTGCATACACACACGAGAGCACGAAAAACCACAAAAGAAAAGAAAAGATTAGTATCCGGTAACTAAAACTTAGTCCCAAGTAATTCCAAAACTCTAATATTTAATCGAGTTCCTGAATCGGCAACGGCGCCAATTTGATAAACGAGATTTTACCCCATTTAATCGAATGTCTCAATTGTAGTACTTGAGGTCAATCCGAATCAGGAGCAATTAAATTATTAAAGTTTGCAAGGAATCAATCTTAGTCTAAGTGAATTAAAGAATGGTTTGTTTTGAGTTTTGTAACTAAGTAACGAGAAACGAAAACGAAATTAAAGAGTTTTAAAGATTCAAATTAAAAAGCTAAACAACCGAGGTCGGGGTACTTTAACGGGTTCATCAACTTTCGAGGTTTTCGATGTCTTTTATAAAAGTACTTTAAGGTTTTGAAAACGATTTTAGATCAATCCACTCTCGTGACAGAGATCCTTTTCCTAACAAGTAAACTAAAACAATATCTTGGATAGTTTAAATTTTAGAAAACATTAATGTTCGGATCAATTCAACCACTAAACTTATTAACACGGATCTCTCGGTTAAGCTAGGTTTAGTTCTAGGGTAATTGTTCGGGAATCCTCACGAGACCTCTCGGTTGTGAAGTTTCTGGGTTCTATCAATTGATTGATCGAGGTCAATTAAAGCATTAAGATTGTTACACTAGATTAAAGTTTTAACGAGGTTTTAAGTTCTAGACATCGATCAACCCTAGAGTTGATTCGCCCTTTTTCCCCCAACCTAATTGTCTATGGGAAACTACTCACTAAGCATATTGAAATTCAAAGCAATTAAAATCAAAGAAAGCATAAACAAAAACAAGAGAGTAAAGGGTTCAAGAAAATCTTATTGATGAAGATCACAAAGGAGGCCAAGGCAAAACACCAAGAATCTCCAAGTCCAAGAACAAAAACAAAGCGACGGCCAAAAACTAAAAACAAAGATGGGCGGCTCTCAAAATCGATCCAACCCTAATATAATATTAAACCAAAATTAAAATAAAGGAAACCAAAATTGGTTTAATTGGTTTTCCTTTTTACACATTAAAAACCGAATTATTTATAAAATTTCGCGACTGTATCGGTCGGTCCGGACCGATACGGGCGGCCGATATGCGCTTTCGGTAGCCTTCCTTCGGCTCTGTTTTCTTCGTATCGGCCGAGCTAAGCCGATACAACAAGTCGATACGCGTCCTTCGGGTCTTTTCTCTCGTATCGGCCACTCCAAACCGATATGCTTGGCCGATACAAGCTTCGGCGAACTTTCTGTCTTCTATATCGGCCAACATAAACCGGTACAACATGCCGATGCACATGTATCGATTTCTTTTTGGCTTAAATTCATCACTTTCGCCGTCTTTGTGCTCAAAAACCGAAATACACGAAACAAACCAACATGCAACCTATATGATACTAAATGCAACCTAAATGAATGAATTCTAATGCATAAACTAAGGTAGAAAGTGTAAAATATGCGAGTTATCAATTATTATGGGTGGTACTTTAATAAAGTTAAAAGAGTAAGTTAACTTTCTCTCTTTTCCTCAATTCAAACTATATATTTAAAATCATACCAAAAAAAAACTATATATTTAAAATATTTTAGTCTAAAATGAATGTCTTCGTGGCGTGGAATCTATGATTTTTAGCCGTACGTAAATTTCGCTTTATGATTATAAATATTATATAAACGTACAATAGAATACTAGAAACACAAAATGAAAATTTGTTATGTTGCGAAGTCGGAAAATTTTCTCTGTTTTTTTTATAAATATATATTTATTTTTTTGCCAACTTATTATGTCGGCAATAAATGGAATATTAATGTCCTTTTTTGCATATAATTTTGAAGCTACCAAATGTGATGGGTGCGTTCTTAGGAGCTGTTCAAATGATACTATACATAATATTCAAGTACTACAAAACTCATATAGCTCAAAAGACAGAGAAATCTAAAACCGTGACCGATCATTCGATTATCGACATGGCTAAGCTAACCAATGCTATACCCGGTCCTATATTGGACTCAGCGGTTACCGAGACACGTATTCAAGTAGCCGAAGTCAAGAGCCAGGACATGACCGGCCCAAAAGATTAAAAGGACAAGTATGTCAAGAACCAAGACCAAAGTTTGAGTAGTGGAACTTATTTAGAGAACTTATTAATAATGTATTGTTTGAGTTGTGCACTCTCTAGTTAACTTTTTTATATTCTTGTATTTTTGTGGTTTTTGTTTTCTTTAATTAGGTCTCTTGTAACTTTTCTATCCCATCATTTTCTTTCCAAGTATCTGGAAATTGTGCTATGATTAATAAATAAATCCTTTTTAAAAAAAAAATGATATCCTATTTTGGCTCTAGTACTTGTAGGCATTATTATGTAATTTTTCTTTAAAATTTTGAAGTCACTAATTTGCAAACTATTTAACAATATAGTGTTGCAACACGGAGTTATACTTTATTAACATCAACTTTTTCTTTAAAGATATTTAACAAAATTAGTGCGCACTAGAAATATAATTATGGCATGAGTTATAAACAAGACATGTCCACCTTATAAGTTATAGCGGCCTTGAAACATTTTTGTATACGCCGTCGAAACATATATACGAGGTTCAAAAGACTTAAGTAATTTCATTGTTTAAAACAAAACATAAAGTAATTATTTATCAAATTAAAAAAAAATAATCGCATTTTAATTAAAAACGGCAACCAGCTTATAATGGTAAAAAAATAATAGTAGAATTAAAACATCTTTCCCGGGTGATACGAAAACTAGTAATGTAAACACAACGAACTAATTGTTCTTAAAAATTAAGATAAATATGCATATGGCATAAGATCGGAAATTCCTACAATTGATCAAAATATATATATGAATTAGCATGTATAAGATAACATTACTTTCGACCAAAAAAAAAAAGATAACATTACAAATATATAATATATATATATATATATTCTTATGGTGTTTAACTAAGAAAATACACATTTAAACCCATGTTCAAAAAATCGCTAGGCGCTATGCGTGCGGCGAGACAAGGCCTAACGCCTAGCCAAAAAATCGGAGATTAGTCGGGGATTAATCGGGGATTATTTTTAATAATATTTTATTTAATTAATGTTAAAATAAAATATATAGTGTCAAATGTAAATTGTTTACTTAAAATAAGATCATTAATTGATATAACTTTTTAATAAAAACCATAATTCAAATTTTGCAAATTTACTATGTATTTATGTGTATAACAAATATTTAATGTGCATGATAGATATTAAATGTAAACAATTTTCAAAGCTTACCTCGAAAATACAAGTAAAATAGGTAAATAGACAATAAAAGTTTATTACATAAGAAAAAGACTAATATTAATAAGAAAAAAGCACATGAGAAATGTCCCACATCGGTATAGAAGCAAAAAAATGTAAGGAAACTTAACTATAAATATAAGTGTATCTCTACTTCTCAACATTACTAATGGGCCTTCCAAATAAGAATTTGGTAAATTTAAATAAGTCCAAACTTTTTTAAATCGGATTTAGTCTGATTATATGCGATTTTCAACGCATTTTGAAATTAGTCGGTCGAGTTTTTGGTCAATGAGTTTTAAACGGATTTGCATATAATCGAATCGGAGTGTTTCTGATTAGCGACTATGCGGCCGCCTACTCGCCTAAGCGGCCGCGTTTTAGAACAGGGATTTAAACATACAAAAAACTAGGAAAAGACACGTAAGTGAGATCATAAGAGGAAGTCTCCATATCCATGTATCTCACCCATGTTTTAAGATTAAAAATAAATAAAAAAGAGAAATTCACAAAACTACACCATTTCAATTCTCCCTACTTTTACACTCTTTTCAAATTTTAAAGAAGAATTCACAAAACTACACCTAATTCAATTTTTTCACATATTTACACCCTTTTAAAATTTTAAAAGATTGATTTACCTTTTAAAAAATTATCAAAATTAAAATCTTTTCATTTGGGTTCGCTAATTAGTGTTTAGGGTATAGTACTAAGGGGTAGGATTGTGTGGGTAGGGTTTATTTGAATTTAATTTTTGGGTTTGTTGGTTGTTTAGCCAGTTTTTAGAAAGTAATTGGCAAAATAGCCCGTGCGTGTGTTGAAAGATTGAAAATGTGTTAGTGAGATACAACAGACACTAATAGAGATTCGAGCGCGTGAGGCTGTCATGTGTGAAATTACTATTAAGTGTATATCGCTATATCGTCGAAACAGTGGACAACTGGACTTCCCATTGGATGATTTACTGATATAAAAAGTCAACAAATGTATTAATTAAATGCACTCTGACGGAGAAATGATACATGTTTGAGAGCATTAAATGATGTTAACATGGACGATGTACATATATATATATATATACTGCAAAGTTATTATGTGATCATCCTCTCTTCTCTTTCTTCTTCTTTTTTCTTTCTTTTCTTTTTTTCTTCTTCCTTTAAAAAACCTTACGAGTCAACTCAGTATATTACAGCAATTGTACGACAGTTCTAGCGGATGGACAATATTCTCATGTACACTTTTGTTTGTACAAATTTACAACTTTCGTATGACTGTCCACTAGACTTGACGACTCAACAATCCAGTGGATTTTGTACGACAACTCATTGGACAGTTAAAAGTAAAACTGTACAGGCGATTGTCATCTCTTTTTCGTATAACAATCCAGTGGATAGTTAGATTGTACACTATTTTACAACAAATGTTATTCGACTATACAACTGAATTGTCCACTGGACAATACAAGTAAATTTGTACATTTATTGAATCAACGTGGAAGAAAGAAAAATAGAGGGGAGGAGAGAAGAAATAAATAAGAGAGAAAAAGAGAAGAGACAAGAAAAAAAGAAGAAAAAGAGAAGAAAAAAAGAAAAAAAGAAGATAGAGACAAGTTGTACATATATAAGTGTATAGTTAGAATTCACTGTATAGAGTGTACAAATCAGTTGTACAATCTTATTATCTAATTATTCGTCTGTAAATATAAAATTTATAATTAAAATTGTATAATGTAAAATATTTTAATCTACTCTCTAAACTTATGAATTTAACTCTAGATTCAATTTGTGAATTTTATATAATAAGAGGTGAAATAAATGACAAAGATCAGAGAGAATACAAAGAAGAAGAATAACAATGCAATGGATTGTTGAGTAGAACAAAATTCTCGGAAACTCTGGTCTCGTAGAACCAATTTCACAGATTAAACTCTATGAGTTTAATCCATGGCAATTACCAGGTAAAACTAATGTTAACGGTTTGGTAGTTACATTCCTTTATTTACTTTTTGGTATTTTACAATATCTCTAGTTTATAACTTTATTAATTACTTTTAACTGTTATTTTTTGTTATTTTTAAAGATATTACCTTTTGTAAAAAAAATTTGGTATTATTTACTTTTTGTTATTTTACCAAAAACCAAAATCTAAACACTAAAAACCACTTAAACTTTTTAACCTATTTTCTTTTAATTATTTTGTAATTTTCTTTTCTTTGAAATGTTGTGTGAATTAAAAAATTGTGTTTTCATTATTTAAAGCTCAATCAAAGGTGAAGTCAAAAGATTTAGCTTGGTACTTTTTTTCGGACAAAGAAAGCAAATACCGTAATAGCACTACGAAACAAAGTCGTAAAACAACATCGGGGTATTGGAAGATAAACGGCGAACAACATCAGGGAAGACTCCTCACGGTGAATGAACGTATTAGATAATGCATGAATACTCCAACATAATTTTTCATAAAAATCAGGTAAGAAAAGCACCTCTAATTCTTCTTAATATTCATCAAAAACTCATTTGTGGTCCCGA
Organism: Cochlearia excelsa; assembly: GCA_963556525.1. NCBI lineage: Eukaryota > Viridiplantae > Streptophyta > Magnoliopsida > Brassicales > Brassicaceae > Cochlearia > Cochlearia excelsa. Next base: position 5,340,039 of record OY748330.1, read on the forward strand.
ATCATAAAAAATCTCATATTATTTTATTTTCTTGACAACAAATAAAACACTTATTTTTTCATTATTTAATGTTTTTTTCTTCCTTACAAAGAGAAGCCACGTCATCTCCAAAGTGGTGTTTATCGGTCCCACAAGCCCCTCACATCATCTACAAATATTCTAAATAAAACTGTACATAAATTGTACATTTTTTAACATATCATTATTCACCTGTAATAGGACTAGACCAATGAGGTATTATTACGGTATATGATTACAACATCCCCTAAACATTATTTGTGAAGTCATTTTTTTGAATTTGCTTATTTGTCATTCACACATTTAATTTCATCATTTTAAATGTGACATGGCTAAAAAAGAATTATGACATAGCTATGATTAAATGTGACATGACTTTTCTTATCAAATTTTTGGAAAGTCCTACATAAAAATGATTTTATATAAACAAATAACAATATTATATTTCCTTATAATATTATTTACAGAATAACTCATGTGCATGTAATTTTGGCAACTCCTAAATGGAATAATTTTATATAGACAGATAACAATATTATATACCTTATATTTTGAAACATTGTTTGTCCTCGACGAAAAATGAAACAATTAACCATATAGAAGAGAGCACCATAATAGACATACAATGGTTTCAAAATCTTATTTTGAAACAATGAGACAAGCTCATATCATTATATTTTGAAATTATAGTATATATTATACTTTTGCCAATTCTAATATGTTGAAAATAAACTCTTGAAAATGAATAATAAATATTATTTTTATGATGTGTTTGCATTAATATTATATGTAATGTAAGATTTTCATAATTAAATTTCCAGTTTTTGATTTGTTGCATAACATACCAAAATTATATGAAATGAAGATTTAGTCAATATCGTCAAATGTGGTAAATATTTGACTTTATTTCAATTTTCAACGTAACATATCATTTAAAACATGTACACTTTATTGAAATCCTAAACTCATATAGAGGACAAAATATCAAAAGAATTACTAAGGTTTATTGAAACTAAACTTTACAAAATTACATTCATTCAAAATCCAAATTAATAAATAAACCAAAAAACTAAATACTAAATCTCAAATAAATCTACACACCAAACCTTAACCCCTTTAACTCATTTTTATTTGGGTTAACTATTTAGTGTTGGGTGTAATTCTTGTTTTATAACACCCAAAAATAATAATTTTAGTAAACATTTTAAAAAATAATTTAACCATTTAAAACTAAATGGTGCGTTATAAAATTTATGTTTTTTTATTTTTTTTAAATTACACTATTCATAAATAATTAAAAAACCGTCGGTTTCTCTGTGGGAGATAGTCTTAGAGAGGAGACTTGAATTTTTAAGAAAATCTTGTGTGTCAATTTTCTAATTGGTTGAATGTTTTTTTAAAAAATAAAGAATTATTTGGTTTTTTCTCTATCTTTCGCCGCACTTCTTCTCTTTCATTGCTAAAAAACTCCCAAAGATTTTTACCAATGGAGGAAGCAAAAACTAAAGTAAAATTTTAAGGTTTTTAAGACAAAAATAACAAAATACAATATCAAATTATCATTTAAGAAAGTTATGTGGGTTTCTGTGACGGAGATGCTCTAAGTAAGCCTTGAAAACAAGGTAATTCTAGTATTCAAAATAATTAAATTCAAAAGATAATTAAATTATACCACTTTTAGTCAGGGGTGGGGATCCTTAAACCATGATTGTTAGGGTCTTTTAAAGTGGGTTTTAAAAGAAAAAGTCCATTTAAATAAATCAAAAAAGAAAAAAATCCAAGAGTAAAGCTCTTGAACCTCTTCATTCGGAACCGAATCCAAAAACCCCTTTTTTTTCCTCTCTAGTTTGTCGACTTCCTTTCCTCTGGCGAAACAAACGCCGATTCACCTATTTCCAACCAAATCAGTTCCGATTCGATGAACAAAAAGTCGTGCGTGACTGGATCTGGGAATGGGTCGCTCAACCACATCGATTCTTGTTTAGACGTGAATCAATTTCTTTGAGGTTTGTGTTCTTCTTTATCCTCTTAAATATATGAGTTTTTAATCATTGATTTAGCTTCATAATGTTGATCTTTAGGTTTATAGTAATCGATTTAGGTTTATTGTATTTTGAAATTGGAAATTTTTTGCATGTCTATAATTTTTGATGTGTCGGATTCTTTTGGTTTAGTTTAGATATTGAACGTTGTTGTCTTTAGATGTTGTTTTTTAAATGCGTTGATGCTTATGTTTTGATATTTTTAATGGATTGTAAATTAGATTATAACATAGAGTTTGAATTTGAGTTTGAAGTTTTGATGCTTTAAAACCATGTTTGATACCCACTTTAGGAGTTCTACCAATAATACCCATTTTTAAGAACCATTTAGGAGTTCTACCAATAATACCCATTTTCCATTAATATCATTTTTTAAATCTCTTACCCTTTTTAATATTTTAATTTACATAATGATGATATCGAAGTTTTAACTCAATCACATACAACCCCAAGTGCAAGGCACAAGTCGTTGTAGTAATTTAGGATCGAATCCACAAGGAGATCGAAATAAAGCAATGAGAATGCAAGAATCTAACTTAGAATAGACCTATTAAATATCATTGTTTTGTGATTTAAACTATATCTAATGCGATTATATAAAAGTCAACTTAAAGTCAACTAAACTACAAATAACTAAAAAAAGCTTAAACACGATAAAGATTCAATCATTGGTTTTGGATAGATGAAAATCTAGATTGGATCACTTCCATGACTCAAATCCATTCTCTAATCATAAAAACCACAAATCTTCCAATCGAGCCTAGATGATTAGAGATCATTAAGTATAAGTCCTTAAAAATCCATCTTAAACCGTAGACATCAACTTCCATTGGTTAAGTATAAAAGATTAACAAGAGATTGGACTAGACATTTCATCGAACACCTTTCGGGCATGAAATATCCTTTAAGTACTAAGCTAGATTAATTACTTCTATCTTAGTGTTAAGCACATTATCTAATGTTATAGAAATCATAACATAAACATCCAATACATCACTAACCATCATCCATCATCTTAACCTATTGAGACCCCAAAGTCCAAAAGATGACTACTCACAATGAAAGACAAGCTAAACATAAGAGATAAAGACATGATTAAGATATTCAAAAGATTAACATTAAGAAATCATACAATTCAATATCCAAATAAACCTCTAAAGTTCACAAAGGAGGCTAAAAACTTAGAGAGAGTATTAAAAACATAAGATAGGGTATTAATAAAAATCGTAGTAGTATTTATAGGGAAAAGAAAAGTGCAATAAGGTCGCGCATGACCAGCGGTTCGGTCCAAGGGTCTGGTGACCGCTGGAATGGACACCGCGACCATTTCTTCATTGTCTTTTCTGCGTCACTTATGGCGGTCTGGTCAAGCGGTTTGTTGACCGCTGGGATGGACACAGCGACTGGTTTTCTTGGCGTCTTCTTCAACGGCATGCTCAGGCGGTTTGGAGACCGCCGAGATCAACGTCCGCGAGCCTTCAGTCTTCTTATCCTCCGGCGGTTTGTGCTGGCGGTTTTGCGACTGTTGAACTACTCCACTTCAACTCCCTTTGACTCTTTGAGCTTCTCCTAAGCTCCTCTTGACTCCACCTTGCTCCATATTGCTCCAAATACCTGAAATGCACATGATGCAATGCAAAATGGACCTAAAACTTACTAAGACTCTATCCTAAGCTACTAAATGAAAATATGCTAATAATAACTACAAACCATATGAAATATGTAAGTAAAATCCTAAAATGATATGAAAATGCATGCCTAAAACACCTACAATACACACTCATCACCTAAGAACTCAAAATTAGGAGCTCGCAATAATCATGCTCTTACTCTCTCTACACTACAAGAAAACAACCCGATTTCCGACGAAATTCCCTCGGAAATTTCCGACGAAATTCTGACAGATATAGCCGTTTGAACCTTTCAGACGGTTTTCCAAGGATTAAAAAATGATCGTTTATATTTCTGACGGATTTCCGACGAATTTTTGAACCGTTGAAAATTAGCTGTTAAATCCCTCAGAAATCCGTCGGAAATCTGTCAGAAACTGCAGAATGTTTTCCTATAAATACCTCTTTGCTTCTCATTCAAAACACACTTTTGTATATCATTCTCTCTCTAAAATTCAAAATAATTTAAATTTTTTAAATGTCTAACTATTATCGAGCATGGATGGATAAACCGAAGACGGATCCGGTGACAAATTTACTTATCGATGAATACGCTAACGGAATTTGAGAATTCATAGGCGTGGCTCAAAATCAACCGGAAAGCATTAGAACCGGTAAGTTTAAATGTCCATGTTCTCAATGTAGGAATTTGAGAAATGTCAGGGTAGATGAAGCATGGCCTCATTTGTATGCGAATGGTTTTATGCCTAGTTATAAGATTTGGTATTTTCATTGAGAAAGATCTGCAGTTTATGGTGCTCATAATTCTAGTGGAACATATATTGGCGATAGTTCAAGAGAACATAGAGTAGAAGAAGAAACTAGAGGTCATATAGCTAACACTGTTCAGATGGTCAATGATGCATATAGGGAAAATATGCAACAGTTTGACGGAGGTTATCAGGATATTAGGATCGAAGAACCGAACTTGGAAGCACGACGTTTTTTTGATATGTTAGATGCAACAAAACATCCTTTGTACAAAGGTTGTCAGGAGGGTCTTTCCCCTTTATCATCCGCAAGTCGTTTAATGAGCATAAAGACGGATTATAACTTACCGGAAGAATGTGTGGATGCAGTTGCGAATTTTGTAAAGAGCGTTCTACCTGAAGATAATCTTTCACCAGCATCATACTATGACGTGCAAAAACTAGTAGCTGGTCTCGGATTACCGTATCAAGTTATAGATGTGTGCATTGACAATTGCATGATCTATTGGAGAAGAGACGAAAATCGGACTAGATGTCGTTTTTGTCGTAAACCTCGATATATGGAGACTAGTGGAAGAGTCTCAGTTCCATATAAGCGGATGTGGTACCTACCTTTGTCGGAAAGATTGAAGAGGTTATATCAATCTGAGCGCACGACTGAACCAATGAGATGGCATGCTGAACATACTACTACAAACGGGGAAGTTACGCATCCATCCGATGCACAAGCATGGAAACATTTTCAGGCATTATATCCAAAATTTGCATATGAGCGAAGAAACGTGTATTTGGGGTTATGTACGGACGGGTTCAACCCTTTTGGAAAGCATGGAAGACAATACTCGTTATGGCCAGTGATCCTGACACCTTACAATTTGCCGCCTTCTTTGTGTATGCGTCGTGAGTACTTGTTCCTTAGCATCCTTGTTCCAGGACCTGAGCATCCGAAGAGATCCCTTGATGTGTTCTTCCAACCATTGATATACGAATTGCAAATGTTATGGGAACACGGAGTTGAAGCATTTGACGTTTCATGGCAACAAAGGTCGCATTTTCGGGTTAGGTAAAAGTTCTCGAAGTATTATTTCTTCCACATCGTCGAGTAACTACAACACGGAGATCCTTCAGGAACTCGAAAAGAAGGACGAACGCATTAAGGCCCTCGAGAAAGCTAATGAGGATATAAAGGCTCAAAACACTGAGATTCGAGAGCAAAACTTGGAGATTCTTCGTCAACAAGCCGAAACTACAAAGTTCCTAGCCAAAATGAAAGACAAATTCAACATTAATTAGTTTTTTTTTAAATGTTTTTGTTGTTTTAAAAACAATTTCGTTTTTGTATTTTGTTTTAAATGGTGTATTATAATATGGGATTTCTTTTAAAATATTTTTTTTAATTTAAATTTATTAATATTTTATATTTTTTAAAATATTATTTTTTTTGTTGAAAATAATATTATCCCTCGGAAATCCGTCGGAAAAAAAATCCGTTGGAAATCCGTCGGAAATAAATCCGTCGGGAATCCGTCGGAAAAAAATCCGTTGGAAACCCGTCGGAAACAAATCCGTTGGAAATCCGTTGGCAACAAAGCCGTGGGAAATCCGTCGGAAAACAAAATCCGTTGGAAATCCGTCGGAAATAAAGCCGTGGGAAACCCGTCGGAAATAAATGTCGGAAATCTGTCGGAAATCCATCGGAAATATATCTGATAGATATCCGACGGATAAGTTTCCGACAAACTTCCGAGAGTTTTTGTTGTCGGAAATCCCTTCGGGAATCCGTCGGAAAATTTCCGTCGAAAATCCCTCGGGTATTTCCGACGGATTTCCTTTTCCGACGACATGGTTCCGCCGAATCAATTTCGTCGGAAATCCGTGGGAAATCGTTGTTTCCGACGGATTTCCGAGGGATTTGTCCCTCGGAAATCGACAGTTTTCTTTTAGTGCTAAGGTGAATGATACCATTGAATATTTCACTCCACGGATTTTTTAATGAGTCTAAAACATGACATTTTCTTCAACTGACCAAATCATCTATATTATTATTTTTGAAGTAATAATTTGAATTTTTCCAAAAAAACCTACCTATTTACATCTCATGCCATTGGTTTTTCAAATGATTTTGATTTTTAAAAAGAACAAAATAATAACTTCCAAAAATACAAACAAACATATTAAATGATAGTTTTATCATTGCCTTGGATAACAATAACAAAAGAGAATAATTATAAACTTAAACCCAAACATGTTATAATTTTCGTTTTTGTTAACTCATTACACAAAAAATACAAAAAAAAATTATATCAAGCAAATATTAAATAACTAAAAAAATATTTAAATAAAAATCTATATTAAAAAGGATATTAAAAACCCATATATCACTAATATATTGGTTATTTTAAAATCAAAAGATAAATTTTAATTTACCCTCAAACATATTAAGTTTTCTTTTTTCCTAAATAATTACACATAAAATACAAAAAAATTGATAAAAAGCAAAGACTAAATAACCAATGAGACTATTTAAATAAAAATAGATATTAAAAAAGGTTATTAAAATAATATATATCACTAATATAAAGTTTATTTTTTAAAATTAAAAGATAAATTTTAAATTTACACCCAAACATATTTATTTTCGTTTTTATTAAATAATTACACATTAAATACAAAAGTGATAAAGAGCAAAGATTAAACAAGTATGGTAACTTTTAAAAAAATTGTGACCAAACAAATTTGCGAAAATGGGGACCAAATATTTATTGAGAATCAATACCATATATTAAAAAAGGCAAATATGTAAATGTTAATTTCAACAATTAATTCTTTAAATCGATAGGTTACCAAAAATATGTTTTCTAATCTTCAAACATTAGACAATAAAATGTTTCACAAATTTAAATAAGAGATGTATATCATTCAGAATTTTCGCATTTAAAATTCTTAGTAATATTGATAAACGAGATTTTACCCCGTTTAATCGAATGTCTCAATTGTAGTACTTGAGGTCAATCCGAATCAGGAGCAATTAAATTACTAGAGTTTGCAAGGAATCAATCTTAGTCTAAGTGAATTAAAGAATGGTTTGTTTTGAGTTTTGTAACTAAGTAACGAGAAACGAAAACGAAATTAAAGAGTTTGTAAAGATTCAAATTAAAAAGCTAAACAACCAGGTCAGGGTACTTTAACGGGTTCATCAACTTTCGGTTTTTCGATGTCTTTTATAAAAGTACTTTAAGGTTTTGAAAACGATTTTAGATCAATCCACTCTCGTGACAGAGATCCTTTTCCTAACAAGTAAACTAAAACAATATCTTGGATAGTTTAAATTTTAGAAAACATTAAAGTTCAAATCAATTCAACCACTAAACTTATTAACACGGATCTCTCGGTTAAGCTAGGTTTAGTTCTAGGGTAATTGTTCGGGAATCCTCACGCACCTCTCATTTGTGAAGTTTCCCGGGTTCTATCAATTGATTGATCAAGTCAATTAAAGCATTAAGATCGTTACACTAGATTAAAGTTTTATTAAGTTCTAGACATCGATCAACCCTAGAATTGATTCACCCTTTTTTCCCCAACCTAATTGTCTATGGGAAACTACTCACTAAGCATGTTGATTCTTAAAACAATGGATATTGAAGAAAGCATAAACATAAACAAATCAAAGAGATAAAAGGTTCAAGAAAACTCTTATTGATGAAGATCACAAAGGCGGCCAAAGAAGCAATCACCAAGCAAATCTCCAAGTCCAAAAGCAAAAAGAAACAAACTATGGAAAAAACTAAAAACAAAGATGGGAGGCTCTCCAAATCAGTCCAACCCTAATATAATATTAAACCAAAATTAAAATAAAGGAAACCAAAATTGGTTTAATTGGTTTTCCTTTTTACACATTAAAAACCGAATTATTTATAAAATTTCGCGACCTGTATCGGTCAGTCCAGACCGATACAGTGTGCCGATATGCGCTTTCGGTAGCCTTCCTTCGGCTCTGTTTTCTTCGTATCGGCCAGGCTAAGCCGATACAACAAGTCGATACGCGTCCTTCGGGTCTTTTCTCTCGTATCGGCCACTCCAAACCGATATGCTTGGCCGATACAAGCTTCGGCGAACTTTCTGTCTTCTATATCGGCCAACATAAACCGATACAACATGCCGATGCACATGTATCAGTTTCTTTTTGGCTTAAATTCATCACTTTCGCCGTCTTTGTGCTCAAAAACCCGAAATACACGAAACAAACCAACATGCAACCTATATGATACTAAATGCAACCTAAATGAATGAATTCTAATGCATAAACTAAGGTAGAAAGTGTAAAATATGCGAGTTATCAACTCCCCCAAACTTATCCTTTGCTTGTCCTCAAGCAAGAGAACTAACATCAAAGTTTAGGAAGGTGTGGAGGCGGGGACCTCGTAACCAAAGCAACACGGAAGTGTAATGAACAAGTATCCTAAACATAGTACCCTCTTGCAACCGAACTAGTTCCACTTATTTCTATCTACCTTAACTCCGTCTAAATCCGCTGTTATTACCAAAAGTATGTGATCCACTTGTCTAGTCTAAACACCTTTCACATTCAATTAAAATACAATCAAGCATGAAACATGATTAAAAATTTCCAAGAGTTTTTCTATTTGTCTAGGTAAGAACGGGATTTCGAATCAAACGAGGAGGCTAACACTCAGGCATGTGGTTAATTGTAGCGCGGTTTCTCTCGGGGAGTGAAAGGGTTAAACAAAACCAAGAAAGACAAGAAGCAACTGATGCATACAAGTCCGGACATCCATCCCTACTCAAGACTATCCACTAACCCATCGTCTTTCTTTTAAACATTTAAACACCTAAACATCGAGTTTCTTTTCTTTTCTTAACAACCTTAGGGGATTTTATTTTGGCTAAGTTTCTTTTTTTTCTTTTTATTTCTTAATCGAATTCTTTTTCTTTCTTTTCTTTTCCTTTTCTTTTTTTTTCGATTTTTCTATATTTTTTTTTTACTTAGCCATTCTTTTACCCCCTAGGTGTTTTACAATTACTCGTGTTTATTTTCTTATTTTTCAAAATTCAAAGACGTGTCTCACCAAACCGTTATCCCTTTCTAATTCACTAGTCTAAGAAAAACTAGCCCAATGGATGTCCTTTCTTGTCGCTCCCTATACTTTCAAGTTTTTGCGAAACCAAACAATCACTAAATGAAAAGAATTCTCACAAGTGTTTGGGTTAAGGTTTAAGGGGTGAGAGGGGAATCATCCTTAGAATGAGAATGACCGGATTGCGCTTTAAGTGTTTCGGTTTAGGAAGCCACAATCCGTAGAAATCACAAAGCCATAGAAATTCTCTTGAAAACTATCAATCATGCTAATTAAAAGTCAAATTTAAGTTCAGATAATTTTTCGAAGGTGACTTAGAACTACCAAGCTTCATAACCACACAATTGGCTTTTTAAACATCAATGTCTAGAGTTGCGGTTTTAAGATTTTCAGCGAGTTCTAATTCGTTTACGGAAGATACTACACCTAAGATACTGTTCAAAACACAAAGTGCGTCGCTTTACAAGGTTAACATCATCATAGATCCCCTATGCATATGCTCTAAATGCCATGAACTAATCCTATATGCAGATTTTTGTTGTTTTTTTTTTTTTTATGAATGCTAATATGCGAAAACTAATATGACTACTCCCCCAAACTTAAATCACACGGTCTCCGTGTGAAACAAGTATCGAAAGAGGTTCCTAAATGCATGTATGAATGACTCTAATATGAAAAACTAATGCGTATGCATATGGTTCAGGATTTACCTCAGTAGTACTAACGCGTCGAGTCGAAGTCGTCTGTATCGGTCACAGCAACCGATACTCTTGCCCGATATCGGTCCAGCAACCGATATAACGGGCCGATACGCCCTTCGAAATCGTTTTCCTACTTCGATTTCACCGAAACCATTAAACATGACATAAATTCTAAGTAAACTATCATCTAAATGCAAACTAAAATTTTATATACAAGGATAGACATGGGACTTCCTCCCAAGTGAGCTTGTTTATAGTCTCTTAGCTTGACTTTACCCCCTTCTTTTTAGGCGACATTGGGGTTTGAAAGAGATGTCGAATCTCCTTCGGTGACAACTTTGTGATCCGAGGCGGCTTGAGTTTTACTCCTTTCACACCAAACTCGCCTCTATCTTTGTGTTTGCCTTTATCCGAGTCGCAGCGAGCACTCCTTGCTTCTTTCTTGAAAGCTTTCTTCAAAGATTTAACCTCGTTGATTAACTTTCGATGACGCGGTTTTGAGACATGTTCCAATGCACCTTTCGAACTTCCTAGGAGGGGATTGGTGTTCCACTTTTGGAGCTTTGGGTTTGCTCCTTGCATCATCACTAGACTTACCATTGCTAGCATCTTTTTCCACTCCAATCACCAAAGCTTCACAAGGGACCATCTCCGTAGGCTTCTTGACTACATCGTTGATGTTGTACCGCTGAACAAGGTCCTTCCCAAGGTGCAAATCTATCTTACCAACTTCACATCTATAATCGCTCCGGCTGTGGCTAGGAATGGCCTACCGAGGATAAGAGGGTCCTTAGGTTCTTCATCCATTGCCAAGACGATGAAATCAGTGGGGATGAAAGCGTTCCCTAGCTTGACCGGAATGTCCTCTAACACACCCGCGGGTATCCTTACCGACCTATCGGCAAGCACAAGGGAGATCCTGGTTGGCTTGAAGGATGAGAACCCAAGTCTCTGGGCAATGGACAGCGGCATAAGATCGGCGCTAGCTCCTAAATCGCACAAGCATCCTTCGAAAACCAAGGGGCCGATGGCACATGGTATGGTGAAACTCCCCGGATCACTCGGCTTTTTAGGGCGTTTCGTTGGATGATTGCGCCGCACTCGTGCGAGAGGACTACCGTATCGTCGAAGTCCCGAAACTTGTTCTTGATCGCATCCTTTAGAAACTTGCTATAGTGAGGACGAGTTTAAAGGCATCGACGAGTGGCATGGCAATTTGAACTTCCTTCATTTGCTTTTCAAACTCGCGCTTTGTACTTCTCTAGCACTGTTTCTTAGCTCGACCCGGAAAAGGTAGCTTAGGCACGTAAGGGGACGTAACGTAAGCCGGCTTTTTCGGTTTGGCGGTTTTCTCCTCTCGTATCGGCCTTGTTTGTGGCCGATACAGGTGGTCGATATCGGTCTTCCGAAACCGATACACCTGGCCGATGCGAGTGTCCCGTCTCCTTATCGCTCGTATCGGCCTTGTCTTTGGCCGATACCGGTGGCCGATATCGGCCAGCCGTGGCCGATATCGCCGGTCGATACAGATGTCCTGTATCCTCCTCTTTACCGTCTTCTCCACTTTCTTCGTCCAGGAGCGTGGTATCTGCCTCGTGGGATCGTTCCACCTCCCCCACCTGTTCCGCATCGTCCTCGATGCGATCACCAGAAGGTAATTGTCGTCCACTACGAAGATGTAGAGCGTTGACATACTCTTTCGGGTTAGCTTCTGGTTTCCCGGGAGTTGACCCATTGGTCGTTTGGAGGATGACGTGATCTGCCCCACTTGGTTATCCAGAGCTTTCAGTGCGAGCTCATTGATTCGAACTTCGCGTTGAGGTCGTGGTACGAGTTGTCAACTTTTGCCTCGAATTTCCTTCTTGAACGTGCTAAACTCCAAGTGATTTCGGGTTTGGCCGTCGAGGATTTGCTTCAGCAGCTGAGCGGTTTGATCACCTTGGGGAGCTGGTGATGCAGCCGCTCCTTGAGTACCAGGGTGGTTGTTGTAGCCCGGAGGACGATTTGGTGGTGGTCTCGGTGCGTATCCCCCCGGTTGTATTGAGGTTTACCTTGGTAACCTCCTTGTTGCGTCCGGGGATAGACCCGATCACTAGGGTTAGCGACGTTGTTGTTGCGGTAGGAGAGATTTGGGTGTTGAGAGTAATTGTTGAAGCGCCAACCGTTCGATTCCCCATGTAGTTTATCTCCTCCCGATTTCCCTCGATTGGGGGCAACTGTTCCTCTCCGCTTCCCACAAAGTTGATCCCCACTTGTTGAGACATGATCGCCTTGTCAAGCTTCTCGTTCACCGCTTTTATCTCTCGCTTGAATTGCTCATCATTACCGAGCTACGGATGTTGCGATCGTAATCCTCGCCATAGTTGCTATCACTCAATGCATAGTTCTCCACCAACAACTGCCCATCCGCTTCCGTCTTCCCAAGAAAGTTACCTTGGCTAGCCGAATCTAGAAGCATTCGAACTTGGGTTTTAAGCCTCGGTAGAATGTGCTGAGCAAACTTTCTCCCGAGAACCCGTGGTGTGGACATCTCGCCGTATAGCCTTTGAATCTTTCCCAAGCTTCGCTAAATGTTTCATGGTCCTTTTGAGCGAAAGCCGAGATTTCATTCCTTAGCTTTGATGTCCGAACCACCGAGAAGAACTTTGTTAGGAAAGCCTTCTTGCAAGCTTCCCAAGTATGGATGGTGTCCTTGACAAGGTTCTTTTGCCATAGGTGTGCTTTGTCCCCTAATGAGAAAGGGAACAAGCGCAGCTTGAACATGTCCTCGTTGACACCGTTGATCTTCACCGTATCGCATAGCATATCGAATTGGTGAAGGTGGTCAATCGGGTCCTCACTAGGCAAACCGTAGAACTTGTTGCCCGAGATCATGTTGATGAGACCGGACTTGATCTCGAAGTTGTTGTTGGCGATGGCCGGTGGCGCAATACCACTACGGTAGGTGACGTTAGAAGGCACGTCGTCGGTTCCAATCGTGCGTGCGGCGTTAGCCGCGTTGTTTGCGTTAGGTGCGTCACCCATCTCGAATTCTGATTCCGAATCCGAAGTGTCCGATGTGGATGAGTCGGAGTGGACGCTGGTTCTTCTTTCTCGTGAGATAGCTCTTTCGTGTGCTTTGATGTCCGCGAAGAAGAGCAAGTCTGTCACTTTGTCGGTGACTTCTTCTTTGCATACACCTACAAAACGAAAATCACAAGGAAAGAGAACAAGTTAGTATCGAAACTGAAACTTAATCCCAAGTAGTTCCAAAATTCTAATAATTGTTCGAGTTCCTGAATCGGCAACGGCGCCAATTTGATAAACGAGATTTTACCCCGTTTAATCGAATGTCTCAATTGTAGTACTTGAGGTCAATCCGAATCAGGAGCAATTAAATTACTAGAGTTTGCAAGGAATCAATCTTAGTCTAAGTGAATTAAAGAATGGTTTGTTTTGAGTTTTGTAACTAAGTAACGAGAAACGAAAACGAAATTAAAGAGTTTGTAAAGATTCAAATTAAAAAGCTAAACAACCAGTGTCGTGGTACTTTAACGGGTTCATCAACTTTCGGTTTTTCGATGTCTTTTATAAAAGTACTTTAAGGTTTTGAAAACGATTTTAGATCAATCCACTCTCGTGACAGAGATCCTTTTCCTAACAAGTAAACTAAAACAATATCTTGGATAGTTTAAATTTTAGAAAACATTAAAGTTCAAATCAATTCAACCACTAAACTTATTAACACAGATCTCTCGGTTAAGCTAGGTTTAGTTCTAGGGTAATTGTTCGGGAATCCTCACGCACCTCTCTACCGTGAAGTTTCCTGGGTTCTATCAATTGATTGATCAAGTCAATTAAAGCATTAAGATCGTTACACTAGATTAAAGTTTTATTAAGTTCTAGACATCGATCAACCCTAGAATTGATTCACCCTTTTTTCCCCAACCTAATTGTCTATGGGAAACTACTCACTAAGCATGTTGATTCTTAAAACAATGGATATTGAAGAAAGCATAAACATAAACAAATCAAAGAGATAAAAGGTTCAAGAAAACTCTTATTGATGAAGATCACAAAGGCGGCCAAAGAAGCAATCACCAAGCAAATCTCCAAGTCCAAAAGCAAAAAGAAACAAACTATGGAAAAAACTAAAAACAAAGATGGGAGGCTCTCCAAATCAGTCCAACCCTAATATAATATTAAACCAAAATTAAAATAAAGGAAACCAAAATTGGTTTAATTGGTTTTCCTTTTTACACATTAAAAACCGAATTATTTATAAAATTTCGCGACTGTATCGGTCGGTCCGTACCGATACAGCAGGCCGATATGCGCTTTCGGTAGCCTTCCTTCGGCTCGTTTTCTTCGTATCGGCCAGGCTAAGCTGATACAACAAGTCGATACGCGTCCTTCGGGTCTTTTCTCTCGTATCGGCCACTCCAAACCGATATGCTTGGCCGATACAAGCTTCGGCGAACTTTTCGTCTTCTATATCGGCCAACATAAACCGATACAACATGCCGATGCACATGTATCAGTTTCTTTTTGGCTTAAATTCATCACTTTCGCCGTCTTTGTGCTCAAAAACCTGAAATACACGAAACAAACCAACATGCAACCTATATGATACTAAATGCAACCTAAATGAATGAATTCTAATGCATAAACTAAGGTAGAAAGTGTAAAATATGCGAGTTATCAAATATATGTTTCCAAAACTGAAAACAACTTGCCCGAGAAGGTTTTCAAAACCCTAAACTTTAGTTAAAATTATCACCATGAGATTGATTTAAGTGTGTCTTGTAATTAAATTTCTTGTTCCTGTTGTAAATTACTTTCGCAAGGTGAGGAACATAACCAACGACGGGTTGGCTCAGTCGGTTAAGCGCAGTCGTTGGTGATGTTGTGCTCCTGAGTTCGAACCGCGTTGGGAGCAATGATTTACGCCATTAATTGGTATTATCAAAGGCAGGTCGCGGGCCTAGGGGGATTATGGATTTCGGTCCAGTACCTCCTGGTTTAACAAAAAAAAAAGGTGAGGAACTCAAAAATCACAAAACACACTACAACTAAAACCTATCAACAAAAATTCATAAAATCAATGGTTGTCACCTCTACACTGCTCCGTGATTTACGCATGTACAAAACACAAAGGCGAGTGATACACAACGAGTATAAATATAAAACACTAAAGTTTGATGGGTACACCACAAATTTATATTATTTCAATTTTTTATATATTTATATACATAACGGGTGATACACCATGAGTTTATATTTGACGGGTTGTACACCAAAGGTTTAAATGAAAATAACATAAACCGGTTTGTTATTATATAATATATTATAGTTAAAGGACTAAAAATTTAAAGATTATTACTACTATTATTCGTTTCATCTGAAGTTAGTAATTTAAATTACTGATTATTCTAATGTTGTTATATACATATCTACTACAATATTATTATATAATAACAAAAAAATGTCAACAACAATTTGTACGATTTATTCTATACGTATATTTGTTACTTTATTTTCCTATGTTAATTATTTATATTTTTTAAAATGCTACAAAATAAAAAATATATAAATTGTTAAATTATAAATATTCATTTTTTTAAATCATAGACTCGTGGTGTACCACAGATTAAATCATAGTAATAATAGTAAGGGTAATTAGTTAAACTAACCCAACTTTATCTCTTTATTACTAAACTAACTCAAAAACTTCCCAATGGGTACATTTTTTGGTTAAAAGACATATACCCCAACATTTAACCTTTTTATTACGATATTGCCATCAGTTTTTTTTTCTTCAAATACTTATTAATCTACAAAATAAATCAACCAAAAAAAAATCAACCCAAAAATAATTTATTTTTTATTAGTTTCTATTTCTCTCTTTAAACTAACAAAACCCAAAATCATGGTTTTCCCCTCTCTCTCTAACCCGCAAAAGGCGACCGGCGAAATCTCTCACCGGAGAAATCTATTTCTCACCGCCGAAATCTCTCTCTCTCACCGTCGTATTCTCTCCCTCTCACCACCGTATTCTCTCTCTCACTCTCACCGCCGTATTCTCTAAAAATGTCGACTCCAACATCTTCTTTATCATCAAATCGTCGCTCATCCACTAATACTTTTGAAGGGGTTCCAAACCAATGTTGGTGTGGAGGCCATATAAGGACATTTGTTTCAAAAACAAATGACAATCCTTGTAGAAGATTCTATGTATTTGTTGTTTCGTTATTGTCATATTTTTCTCCACGTGAATTATATGAAACCTCGAACCATAAAAACTGCACGTTAAATCGTCTAACAAAGTTATAAATAACCTGCAATCTTCAATAAAGTAATATCTGCACCGTCACAAAACAACTTTACCTATTAAATCTTCATGCTGAAAAAACCTGCAAAATAAATATTCAACATCCAAAATATCTGCATAACAAAAAGTTGTAACAAAAATAAATCTGCAATTATTCGAAAAATCTACATATTAAATCTCCCTTACATTCGTATATCTGCAATTTAAATAAACTAACGAACAAGTTTGCAAAACAAAACTGTTTTTATTGGTATATTTGCAAATTAAATAAACCTGAGAACAAGTTTGCAAAACAAAACTGCTTTTATTGGTTTATCTGCAATTTAAATAAACCTAAAAACAAGTTTGCAAAACAAAACTGCATTTTCTGTAAAATCTGCACTGAGAGAAAACTAATCTGCAACACAAATCAACACTTTCATTAATCTGCAAAATATATATGCGTTTTTCAATAACTCTGCATAATATATGTGCAAATTTTAATAAATATGCACGATTGTATAAGTTTGCATCATATCTCTACCTCTGCAAATATATCTGCATACAAAGAAACACAAACTTGCAAAACAAATCTACTTCGTAATAAATCTGCAAAACAAATCATATTTCCTCCGAAAGTATTCCTTTTAACTCTGCGCAAATAATAAATTTTCACTCAAACATAAGGTAGATTTTACACGCAGATTAATTTTGCAAAGTTATAAAAGTCAGTGGCAAAGTGAAAAACTTTTTTTTTGTCAAATAAGGCGGAGGTAAAATGGGAATATAACGCCTATTTTTTGTGTTATATTCGGAGGGGTTTGTTTAGTACAGATAAAGTTGGGTTAGTTTAGTAATTCACCCTAATAGTAATTATAAAATTTCGCACTTAAAACGAATTGATCTCTGACCTAAACCAAAAAAACAACTCCTCCACTTAACCAAATGGAAATCAATAGACTACCACCATTTGGTTCCAATATATCTTGTTATAATGTTTTGCCAAAACAATAAATATCTTCTTAATGTAAAAACATGATATTTTTAGTTGCGCCTCGTACCTCTAATGTGGGTCCGCCCGTGATTATGCTTGAGAAACATATTGTAAAAAAAATATTTCCAACATGTAGTGAAAATTAATTAAAAACGAGACTTTTAAGTTCTAAAAATCCCTTACGAAATTACGAAATATATCAATAAAACCAAAAAAATTATTCATGGATAAAAAGAGAGTCAAATATACTCCTTAATTTGTCTATCGTGCCTAGATATCAATGATGATCGAATATTCAAGAACTTAAAATTTTAAAATAAAATAAAATCTCTTTTTTTTAGAATAAATATCTTATGTGACTATGTGAGGAAGGTGCTATTAGACCGACGAGGAAAAAAAGAATGAATCTTTCTGTACAAGTAAAACATAATTTTCTCTTAGAGCATCTCCAAAAAGGAACTTCAAATTTAAGGTTGGAACCTCAAATTTGAGGTTTTATGTGTTTCTCTCCAAAAGAAAAATCTCAAACTTAATTTTACATATTGCATTTAAGTCCTTACTATTTTTCACAATTAAATAAATCTCTTAATTTTTATAGATAATATAAAATATACCTCAAATAATTATTAAACCAATAAATAATTACTAAATTAATATTTTTTATTTTAATTTAAAGTCTTTCTTTTAGTTTAACATGTGAAAATTAAGTTTATATTTACAAAATATAATTTTTTATGTACTAAAATGATAAAATTAAAAAGTTAATAAAAATATTTGTAAAATATTATTAATTGAAGGGATGAAAGTGCAAAAGAAAGATGAAACCTCAAAATTTGAGGTTTTGAGGTTTCTTTTGGAGGACAAAAAACCTCAAATTTGAGGTTTTGAGGTTTCTTTTGGAGATGTTCTTACAATGGAAAAATATTCCAAATCGCCTTAAGCCATTATATTTGTTCACGTTTCACTTTTGGACTTAATTTAAAGATTCTTAGTATCTCTCTCTAACAATCAATTTACACATCATAAAGCTAATACTTAAGTGATAATCTCCAAGCCAAATTACTTCCAACACTTATTGATATTATGGTGCTCATAGTATTAGTAGGGATTAAACGTTTGATTTCTTACGTTTACAATCCAAATTTATATATACACTTATTTATTGTTGCATAAACTCAATGTGATGTAGAGAAAGAGCATACAAACGTTAGACCTAAGATCATCTCCAATGGTTTATTCTATTTTTTATTATAAAAATAGAGATCTCTATAAATAGAGATGAAGTTTACTTCAATGGTTGTCTCTATTTTGTACTCTATCAAATAATAATTCACTTATAATTTACTCTCTCCGTTTCATATTACATATGTTTTAGCATTTTACACGCAAATTAAGAAAGCATTTAATTTTATTATTTTTAGTATAAAAGGATTATTTAACTTCCAATTTAAAATAATTCAACTAATAGAAACACATCATTCATAATCTAAATCATTGGAAAACACAAAATACCAATTAATGTTACATTGAAAATTGAGAACATCATCTAATTTGAAACAAAAAAAATTTGCATAAAACATCAACTATTATGAAACGGATGTAGTATTATCAATTGTTTAAATGCCTTTTTACTTTTGTATTTGACAAATTTAACCAATTTAATTTATTTTATCATTTATTGTGTTATTATATTTTCTTATTTAATATGTTTTGTTGTTGAATTTTTAACTTTAATTATAATTAAACAACTAAATGTTGTTAATATAGTATTATTTGGGTGTGAAATTAGATTATATAGTTTCATTTTATTAAATATGAGATAATATTATAATTGAAGGACCATTTTATAAATAAAAAAGTATTTATCTAAAAATAGAGAAATAAATAGTGTTTTTTCAAATATAGAAAAATACTATTCATTTCTCTATTTTTAGAGACAAAATAGAATACCTATGGAGCTCATTTTTCCTGTAAAAATAGAGAAAATAGACAAATATAGAGTATCATTGGAGATGTCCTAAGTGCATATTCTACAACAATCTCTCATGTACGGTTTTGTTTAAGTATCTAATTAACCTTAAACCAAAAAAAAAGAAAAACATAAATTATAGTTTTACACATATTAAATTTCTTATATTCGGGATCATCCTACATAAGTTAAGTTTTTATATAAAATATTTATGTAAAAGAGAAAATATTTGAAGTATAGAAAACAGTATCAAGTTACATATCCTAAATAAAACGTATACAAATGGGGAAGGACTAGTTGAATTTTATTAAACATAAGATTAAATTTTGGCTATCACATTAATTTAAAAAAGAGGAATTCACAAATCTACACCCTTTCAACCTCTTCTTCACAAAACTACTCCTAATTTAATATTTTCACATATTTACACCATTTCAAAATTTTAAAAGCTTGATTTAACCTTTAAAAAATTACCAAAATTAATTTTTTTTCATTTGGGTTCGCTAATTAGTGTTTAGGGTATAGTATTAAAGGGGTAGGATTGTTTGGTTAGAGTTTATTTGAATTTAATTTTGAGTGTTTAGGTGTAGTTTTGTGAAGTATTTTTGAGATGGTGTAGTTTTGTGAAATGTAATTCAAATGGTGTAGTTTTATGATTCTCCCTTTAAAAAACGATGGTTTAAAGTAAGTCTCTGTTTGAGCTTATATTTGAGAAAACTTAAATGCAAAATAATTATAAATGGATGAACATTTTAAGAAGATAATAAGTGCTATTCCAAGAGCGGAAAACTTACAAGCTAGCACGGGTTGGACGCGCAATTGCAGCGACATTAGAGTACGTGAGTGAGTTTTCTCCAAGTTGGGCAACTAATATTAACGGTGTAGTTTGTTCTTTTCTATAATATGATGTTAAAATAAAAATAAAAAAAAAGAACATAATAAGTGGGAATAATTTGCCATAACTATTAGCTTTTGAGAAACTAAAGACAATATGGCGGTCCAAGTAGATTTTATCCCAAGAGAGTATCTTAAACTACTGTGGATGAGATTGAGAACTATGAAAATTTACTATTTCGTATATTTTATACATATGTTTTGTCAAATACATATACATATATTATCGAACCAAGTAAAGAAGTACCCGTATTCTTAGTTTAATAAACTTGTACATATATATTAATTCCAATTTATAAAGAGTGATCCGAAAGTCAACTAAAACCAAACAAAAAAGTAATAGGGTTTATAAGAATTAAGGCTAAAAAAACTCACATGTGTATTATGTTTTCTTAGTCTAATGAAATTTAATATTTAGTTTATAACCGGTCAAATAAAAAAAAAGCGAATCTAGCAAAACAAAAGAACTAGTATAGTATTATATTAGTTTTTTTTTACTTTGATACCATATTGGACGAGTAAAATCCTTAAATTGTATATCTCTTTGTTAATTTGCTAAAAATTTATTCGGATTCGTTTTAGAGAAAACCAAAACCAAAAACCATTAATCTATGCCAATTTGCAGTATATACCAAATATTAGATCACGAAAATACAATCAACTCATATAAATTTTGGATCCACCTAAGTATATTTGATTCGTGCATTTTAGATATCATTTGTTTGAGATTACACCATTTAATTAAAAATGTTAGGAAAAGTGTTTATTGTATTTTCTTTTTGTTAATATGTTAGGGGAAAGCTTTTAAAAGGGTATTTCTCAAAATGTGTTATTGACATTTTGAAAATGAACTATGTGCATGCCAATTCAGTTAAGGTAAATGACCAACTTGTTTTTTAGTGCACCTGCAAAACTCTAACTAAGAGAAATTGTAAACAATAATCTTTTTATACCCACTTGGTTAGTGACACGTCAGAAAGGCCAAAGATTGGGTCCATTAAAATGTACCAAAATGGTACTTGCGATATTTAAGGGTATTTAGTGCTCATATATAAGTTGCTGAGCTGGATTGATACCCACCCATTTTATAAGTTTTAGGGTTTTGATTATTTGCCATAAGATGATTAGGTTTAACTTCGCATGCCGACATCAATATGCGCCAAGCATCATGCGTTTTCTTTCATTACATGAACAATAAAATAATTATAGCGAAATTATCCTAGTCATCAAAGCATGCATATTATAGTGTGAAAACTATGAATCAAATATCTTGAAATGAAGACATAAATTTATAATAAGAGTAATATATGTATATATATACGATTTAATTCTTCACACATGTAATATAAACAACATATATGGATTATGTAATTCATGGTGATATTTCAAGATTTTATACAAATATATATTAACAAAAAATGGATTTTTTTTATCAACAAGAACATGATAAAAGCAAATGAAAACAATGAATTTAAAACGTCATATATATAGAACTATATATGTATATCTCTATTTTGGAAAATCTAAGAGCATCTCCAACATAAAAACCCAAAAAATTTCTTAACTATTATGTGGGTCCATGAACAGTTGATTTAAAAAAAAATAAAAAAAACCAATCATGGACCACCACGTATCCATGAATAGTTAAGATCCAGATCTTAAATAAGAAATATAAGATCCAAATCTTAACTATTTAGGTGGGCTCCACATGTTAAGAATACCATTGAATTTGCTCTAATTAGTATGTATGGATGATTCATATATATAACCATATGTCAATATAAAAGTAATATATACTTAAACTACTTGAATATACTTGAATTAGTGACCAATATATTCTTTTTAAGGAAACATGCATGTCTTCGAGATTTTGAGTAAACATAATCATCTTCACATTTACAAATTTAAATGGTCATAGAATTCAAACTCATTTTACATAAAACGGAAAAACTTAATCATATTATATTAAATGTAAAAGAATCATGAAAAATTCAATAAAACGAGTACGATTTAGCTTGAACACCATTATCAAAAAAAAAGAGAGAGTACAATTTGACTTTGGTTAAATTAAAAAAAAAAAAAAAGGAAGCTTTGGGGGAAGAATGTAGTAAACAACTGTAAAGTGATAAGATAATGCTCTTTGTTTTTTTTCCCCACTATACATTTGATCCCATTGAATCTAAACTCTCTCTTTCACTCACATACGCATTTTTGCAACTTGATAATACACTTTATAATTCTCATCCCCTATATATATATCACTACACTTGTCTTTCAACAAAATGCATCATATACATTTAATAGATTTCCTATAGTCTTTAATCCCCCTTATAGTTCACTTACATAATTCTCTTTCATTATATAGTTCTTTGAGAGAGAAAATTTAAAATGGCAATTTCACTACCTGTCTTGGCCACTGTTTTTGGCATTCTAGGTATAATCTATATCTTCACACGTTAAACATGCATGCATTTAGCTTAACAAAACAAAGAAAAACATGCATATACACGAGCTTAGCAAAAAAAACATGCATGCATGGATTCACATGAGATAAGTTATTTGGTAAATTCTAATATAATTTGTTAATTATGTTATAGGGAATGTCATCTCCTTCTTTGTCTGCCTTGCACCAATGTAAGTACTCTCTCTCTCTATATATATATATTTTTTTTTTTTCACTTTCATCTTACATGAGTAACGTTTTAGGTTAAGAATTATTAATTAATTATATTATATACATGTTGTTTATTATATACTATAGACCGACGTTTGTTCATATATACAAGAGGAAATCTTCTGAAGGGTATCAATCGATTCCTTACGTGATTGGTCTCTTTAGTGCAATGTTGTGGATATATTACGCATTGATCAAGACAAATGCAATGATTCTAATCACTATAAACTCATTTTCCTTCGTTGTACAAATCTTCTACATCACATTCTATCTCTTCTACGCTCCTAAGAAAGAAAAGGTCCATAATAAACTTATTTTCTTGAATATATTATATAAACAAGAACTACGTACATGTTTTTAACATAAAACGGTGTGTTTTTTTTTTAATTTATGTGGCAGACTTTAACGGTGAAGTTTGTTCTCTTTGTCAATGTTTTCGCGTTCGGACTAATCTTCTTTGTGACATATTTTCTGACTCATGGAAACAAACGTGTTCAAGTTCTTGGATACATTTGTATGATCTTTGCTCTAAGTGTGTTTGTTGCACCTCTTGGCATCATTGTAAGTGATCTATCTTCTTAATTTTTGGTTTAATTAAATTTACTCAATTATCTATTTGAAAATGTGTTCTTTTATTCACTGGTTAAATTAATCTTGAAAATTTAAAATAATAAGAGGAAAGTGATTAAAACGAAGAGTGCTGAGTTCATGCCGTTTGGTCTCTCCTTCTTTCTCACTTTATCGGCTGTCATGTGGTTCTTCTATGGGCTACTCCAAAAAGACATGAACGTAGCCGTAAGTTTTTAATTACTATACTTTATTTTTTTGTTAAAAATATAATTTAGTTTTTGCATTTTTTATTCCTTTTTTAGAAAGAATAGTATACTAGGGTTAGTTTATTTAGTAAAGCCGATCTATACCATAATTATGATATTTACTTTTTATTTTATACTTCATGCTAGGTGCGGACCCCGCGCTATACGCGGGTAAAATTTTATTATCTTTAATATTATAATTATATTCATATATACTAAAAAAAAATTATTTCATGTTTTAAATTAATCTTAGAAAATAAATAAATATTGTATTACGAATACAATTTATTTTAGATATAAATATATACTTATTTAACTATAAATATGAATATATGTTTACGACAAATTATTATCCAAATTTTATATATATCACCATATTCACGTATATATATATACCAATACCACAATAAAAAGATACAAAATATTAAAGAATGTGATAGTCGTTGGAGTTTTCTAAAAATAATTAAAAAAATTTGAAACGTTATAACATATCTTATTTCATAAAATATTTTTATTATCGTATAAAATAAAACATAATTTCTTTTAAAAATATAAGAGTATAAACTCAAAATAAATAAAATCTAAGGACATAAACGCAAAAAATTGTGTATATTGATGATTGGATGGCCTATGTAAAATATATATTTCAATAATGGACATAAATTATGATATTTACTTTTTATTTTATACTTCATATATGCACGATTATTCTATTTTTATGGCGAGAATAGTTTACTAGGGTTAAGGATTATTTTGTAAAACCAATGAATTTCATTATAATGATATTTACCTTTTATTTTTAGACTTTGTATTTGTAATTTTCATTTTTTGCAAGAATAGTAGTGTGTACTAGGGTTAAGCGCTATTTTGTAAATTAAAACCAATCAATCTTATTAAAATGATAGTTACCTTTTACTTTACTTTAAACTTTATATTTGCAATTTAATATTCTTTTTTTTCTAGAAAGAATAGTATACTAGGGTTAAGGGCTATTTTGTAAAAGCCAATCAATTTCTTAAACTTAACCGTATTTGAAGATTTTATATTTGCAATAAAAAAAAAGAAAGCTAATGAATTTTTTTTTATGTAACATGTTAATTATTTCAGCTACCAAATGTTTTGGGTTTCATATTTGGAGTGCTTCAAATGATACTTTACTTGGTATACAAGAAACCTGGCACAAAGGTTTTGGAGCCGCCAGGGATTAAGCTTCAAGACATATCTGAACATGTTGTCGATGTCGTGAGGCTTAGTACTATGGTTTGCTCCTCGCAGATGAGAACTTTGGTGCCACAAGACAGTGCTGACATGGAAGATACCATTACTTTGGATGAAAAAATCAAAGGAGATATTGAGAAGGCTAAGGAGAACAAAGAAGTACTTGTTCCTATTTTAAAAAATTAATATTTAGATCTTAAAATTCTATTAAGTGTCCATGTGTGTGCGTGTATGTCTCAGCTTTCTTGCTTGCTTGTATGTCAAGTTAGGGTTTAATGTTTAAGTTGGGTGTCTTTAATTTGTGCATGTCTTTATCCCTCTTGTTCTCTTATGTGATGTCATGTCTCTATTGTTCTCGAATGTAAGATATGTCTTTGTATGAAATAAATAAATATTAAGTTTGTCCATTATTCATGTTAAAGGGAAAATGAAAAATAGTGTTTAATCTTGCCCAAATTTTCTTCAAATCTGATCTCTTTCTTGTTCAAAAAGTTTTTACTTAAAAAAAATATAATTTACTATAAAGAAACTAATTTCTTTATCAACAAATAAGAAATTATTTAAAGTCAGAGTGCATGTATTATAAACTTTTTTTTTTAAAGTTATATACACTCGAGTTACAAACTCTGGTACCTTTTAATATAATAATATATACTATAAAAGAAAAATATTTCTAATCATCGACAATATTAAATAAATAAATAAAATCAAAAATTTGACAAAATTCATTTATTAATAAAAATCAAATAAAAAACCATTAAAGACTTATAAACATTTAATAATAAAATGAAACATTACATTATATTACAATAAAAATATATAAAAAATTCAAACTTAAATATATAGATAAATAAAGTTTAAAAATTAAAAATTAAGATTCGCATACTCTATGACTACACGTATAAATAATACGTAATTTGTTCTCAATAATCTTCTTAAACCAAATGTTAATAATCACTAAAAAATATCAACCGAAAACATAACCGTCATACAAAATAAACAAAAACACATATAAATGTTCTTATAACATTAAAGAAAAGAAAAAAATTATGGTGCAATTTAAAAAAGAGATATTTGGGTTTATGGACTACTTTTCAAAAGTAATTAAAAACAAGACCATCTACTATTCACAATTAGGTAATTAGTCCGTAGGTCCCACTTTATATCCCTTACCCATCAATTGCTATTGACAAATATGGGTATATAACATACATATATTACAATTATGTCATTTGTTTTATATTCGTTTTTATTCATTTTCTTCCTTTTTATCTTTTTTTCTTTTCATCTCTCTCCTCCTTTTCATCACTTTCCTCCTTTTTAGGCATGGGCAATCGGGTACCCAATCGGGTTTCGGATCTACCCAATCGGGTTTCGGGTTTTTCGGTGTAAGACAACATGATCCCAATCGGTATATTTCAAAAAATTCGGTTCGGTTCGGTTCGGACCTATTCGGGTTCGGGTCGGTTTTGTACTTCAATCAAAGATCCGATTAATACCGAATTACTCTTCGGTTATCAACGATTCGGTTAATTTTGTAACCGAAGTACTTAAAGAACCGAATAAGTACTCGAAATAACCGAACAAATGATAATTTTTCGAGTGTTTTTACCCAAAACCCGAAAAAATTACCCATTTACCCGAAAATTTTACAACATTTTTAATTTTCTAAAATATATAATCTAAAAATTCAAGTGTTTGAATATAAATAAATTTAATTTTAAGTTTATATAAATAAATGCATTTAAGTTTAGGTAACAAATCTGAAAATTTTGGATATAAATGTATTTATAGTTTGATATTAGATATAATCATATATAGTATATGTAAAAATGTATGTAATAACGGGTACCCGTTTAGATATCAGGTTCGGTTCGGGTTTACCTGATACCCACGGATCCATGACTTTATGATCCAATAGAGTAATATTGTAATACACGTACCCGACCCGAACCGCTTTTTCGGGTCGGTTTCGGTTCGGGTTTTCGGGTTCGGATATTTTGCCCAGCCCTACTCCTTTTCATCTTTCTTCTCCTTTTCATCTCTCTCTCTCCTCCTTCTTCTCCTCTCTCATTCTCTATATCTCCATCTCTCTTCTAATTTCTCTCTTTTTCTCATTCTCTCCTATAATTCTTTTTTTTCTCTCTCTTTTTTCTCTCTTTTTTTTTCTCTTTTTTTTTCTCTCTCTCTTCTTTTTCTCTATCTCTTCTCTCTCTTTCCGTTTCTCTCTCCTCTTCTCTTTTCTTCTCCTCTCTCATTTTCTCTCCTATCTTTTTATCTCTCTTCTCCCTCTCTAATTCTCTCATCTAGTTATCTATTTTTTTTTTCTCTTTTCTCTCATCTATTTTTCTCTCATTTGTCTCTTTCTAGTGGATGTTTCTCTAACGGATGTTTCTCTAGCGGATATTTCTCTAATAGATATCATCCATTGTACAATATATTCTGTTGGGAATGTCCTGAAATCGATTTGTACTTACTCTAGTTAAAGTCGTAATGTCGACGTTTGACATTCATATAATGAATGTTTCTTTAGTGGATGTTTCTCTAATGGATATCATCCATTGTATAAATTATATTCCACTTGTGGATGTTTTTCTAGCGGATAACATCCATTGTACAATGTACAATCCACCAGTGGATGTTTCTCTAGTGGATATTTTCTCTAGAGTATAAAATTCGTATAATCCATTGGACAATTTGATTATACTCTTGACTATACAGTTCAGTGGACATATGCATTTAAGGGTACACCTGATTGTACGTACAAATGAAATTCATCTGTACAATCTAGTGGATAATCTAACATCCATTATACCATATAGTGGATGATTTTACTACACTATCTAGCGAAAAACAAGATTAAATGAAAAATAAAAAGAGAAATTAATAAATAGTTTACATTTTTACCTATAAACATAAAAAAACGCATTTAATGTTCTCAAACAAAAACTTACACAAGTCAACAT
Organism: Cochlearia excelsa; assembly: GCA_963556525.1. Lineage (NCBI taxonomy): Eukaryota > Viridiplantae > Streptophyta > Magnoliopsida > Brassicales > Brassicaceae > Cochlearia > Cochlearia excelsa. The sequence continues at coordinate 5,368,095 of OY748330.1, forward strand.
ATCTTGCACCGCATTTAATGCTCCTATACACACACTATTATCTTATACAAATACTTTCATATATATACACCGTATATTAGAGTTGTACAAATTATGTTTACAATCATATTGTCCGCCAGATTGTAAAAATAAATGGTACTCGAAGCGATCGTTCTAATTGTACACTGTACAAATGATTTGAATCAGTCTTCATACAACTCTTCGACGCAAATCATCTTCTGTACAAACCAGTTGTCCAAGTGAGTTACGTACACTGTACATATGAGTTGAATCTGACATCCAGCAATTGTACACCGTCCACTAAACTGTACAAATGGATGTTATTGAATGCAATTAAGAGAAAGAAACATGAATAAGGAGAAAAAACTTGAAAAAAATAAAACATGAGTTTGAATTAAGAGAAAATAAAAGAAAGAAGATAGAAGATATGAGAGAAGAGAGAAAGAAAGAGGAAGAAAGAGAAAGAAAGAAGAAACGTGGAAAAAAGGAAAAAAAGGAAAAAAAGAAATACACAAAACATATATACACATACATAAACATATACACACATACACAAACATCAACACTATTTTTGTCATCAAGGGCATATCCGTCATTTCGCAAAACAGTCCACAAATCTTCATCAAATTTTATTACACAAACCCCTATTACACAAACCATGACCCATAAGCCTGTTTCACAATTGTGAATAGTGGTATGGACTACTTTTTGTATTACTTTTCATAAAATAGTCCATTTACCTAATAAACCCTTTAAAAAACGGGTTAAAATCTCCACGTAAAACATGAATAAATGTATTGTGGACAAAAATAAATGATTAATAGTAAAGAACTAAAAAAGATACACAACAATCTTTACTTCTATGTATATTAAAAAAGTTTGTAAAATTAGATTTCATCACATATTGATATCCTAATAGTTTTTTATTAAACTAAAATATTCATTCAAAAGTTACGTATGAACAATTTAATGTTCATTAATTTGGTAAAATAAAATGGATTATTTATATCTAATACTAAAACAAATACCTATTACAATAATAAAATATTTTACAAGATAAACCACAAATCGCCGTAAACAAAATATAAATGTTTTTTGAAATTACTATAAACTATTGACAAATACCCCGCGCAACACGCAAGTTTTATCTTAGTGAATATAATAGATGAATATCTTTAAAATTGAAAAATAAAAAATAATTACATTTAATTAAGAACTAGGTTCGAACCCGTGCGGGACGCACGGGTGTAATGTTTATAAACATATTAATTTGATATAATTTGATTGAATTTTTTATTGATGAATACTGAAGATAAATTTTTGAATCTTATTTATGTATGTTTTGATATTACGAATATAATTTGGTTATATCTTACAAATTATATATGATAATTTCCAACCCGTCGCAAAATTACACATATACAGAAAATAAATTTGATTGTTAATATCTATAATTATACCTACATTTGAATCTAAAATTAGACCCGCAAATAAAATTTATCTTACTTTTTGAAAGAAAAAAAATATACTTCTAGATAATTAAAAAAATTATATAAGTTAATTTTTTAAAGAAACTTTAAATATATTTGATTTTTTATGATTTTCATAAAATTAAAATATTCATAATATTTTAATTTTTCATTATGTTAACTATTAAATAGTTTGATATTTATTTTAATTTTCTTTTTCTTTAATTTAGTTTTTAACTTTAATCCTATTAAAAAGGAATATTTTTATATTTATTTTTCTTTTTCTATTTATAATTTCCTTTTTAATATATTCCTATTAAATAGGAATAATTTTTTTTTCTTTTTCTATTTAAAATTTCGTTTTTAATATATTCCTATAAAATAGGAATAAATTTTTATTTATTTTTTAATCTAAAATTACTTTATACTCAAATTTATACAATGGCATTTCATGTAATTAAAATGAACTTTTAAGCGATCTCAAAAAAAGTTCTTCCCAATTAATAGATAAGATGTCTTTAAAATTAGAATAGTCACTCTAATTATTGCTAGTTGTTTATGAAAAATAATTACCATCTCCATTCAACAATTACTTGAAGGTTTTTAAAAAAAAAAGTGTATCGGAAGACATGGGTCATTGTACAGACACTGAAAACATTCTGCATTCATTAAGAACCCTATTTGGCCAATGCATGATCTAACTCAATATATATGTTTTCATTTAATTAACAAAAAAAAAATGAAAAATCATTTTAATTGTTAAAGATCTCCTCGAACCACTTTTTCTAATGTGGATGCTCTAATAAAGTGTCTCAAATGTCGGTGGAAAGAGATTTTAAGATGGATGTATAAATTAAAATAATAGTATAATTTTAAAAACATTTACCCTTTTTTATATGCAATGTAGATGGTTTTTACACCGCTTTACACACGGAAATCCAACCAAATGTCATGGACTTTTAATGTGCCTTTTTGATTAATTTATTCTCTTAGTTGTGGAAAATATTTTACACTTTTGAACTAAAATCTTCAAAAAAATAATTAAATCATATATTAGGCGGGAGTTTTTTTAAATAAGATAGATTGGGAGAATTTCACAAAACGAGAAATTAAATCATTTATGTTACGTTTCAAAAATTTATAGAGAGAATTTTTATGGAAATATATGATATTCAGAGGTTTAACCTAAAATAATCTACAACAAGTGTAGTAAATTAGGAAGTCCACATAAACCAAAAGCTACACTACCATTCTTACAATCAAATTAACTTGAGCGAGATAAGTTTGTTTTGATGTAGTAACTTGATATTTGATAACAAATATTAAGAATATAAACAATTAGCAACAAGTTTTAACGTAATTCATCTTCCTCGAATTTCTATAACGTCCTTAATTATTTTCGGAATTTTGTTGGAATTGTTTAGCTTTTTTGGGTTGTTTTTATTTTTAATGGACCTTTAATTTTTTAAATAGTAGTATATTACAACAGCATAATTATAATAACAAATAATAAAAATAAAAAATAAACTAAAGAGGAAACTATATTATTCTTGTGTGTATATAGGGATGTCAAAATGGGTCACCCAACACATTTCAATCCATGACCCTAATGGGTTTGGTGTCAACCCATGACCCATTAACACCAAACCCATTAGGGTCATGGGTTGAAATGTGTTGGGTTGAGTCAACCCATGACTCACTAACTTAGTGGGTCAAGTAGGTAAAAGGGTTATCCAATATTGACCCATGTAGTTATATATGATAAAATTAAAATATATGATTCTTATATTTTCGCGGTAAAAAGTGAATTTATACTTTTGAATGAAATATTGACTTAACGATTTCGACGATAACGTCATTTCACGATTTCGACGATAACGTCATTTCACGATTTCGACGAAAACGCGATTTAACGATTTCGACGTTAACTTGATTTAACGATTTCGACGTTATCGCGATTTCACGGTTTTGTTAACGCAATTTCACGATTTTGATGTTAACGCGATTTCATGATTTCGACGTTAACACGATTTCGCGATTTCGACGTTAACACGATTTCGCGATTTCACGATTTCGACGATAACTTGATTTAACGATTTCGACGATAACGCGATTACGCGATTTCACGATTTCAACGATAACATGATTTCACGATTTTGTTAACGCGATTTCACTATTTTGACGTTAACACAATCACTATTTTGTTAACACGGTTTCAACATTTATGCGATTTCGCGATTTTGACAATAATGCGATTTCGCAATTTTGACGTTAACGCGATTTTTGCGATTTTGACGTTAACGCGATTTCACTATTTCGACGATTTCATGATTTCAACATTTACGCCATTTCGCAATTTCGTCGATAACGTGATTTCGCGATTTCGACGTTTTCGCGATTTCGACGATTTCGCGATTTCGAAATTAAAGCGATTTTGCGATTTCGAAGTTAAAGCGATTTTGCGATTTCGACGTTAATGTGATTTTGCGATTTCGACGTTAAAGCGATTTCACGATTTTTGATTAGTTTTTTGTTGTTGTGTAATTAGATTTAAATTGATTAATTAAATTTGATGGGTTAAATGGATCAACAAAATGACCTATGACCCCATTTGAATATGACCCATGTTGACCCAACCCATTTTACCCATCAACTCATATGACTCATGAACTCATTTGGTTCAAATAAATTGACCCATTTGGGTTGATGGGTTGGGTTGAAATGGGTCAACCCATTAATTTTGACCCATTTTGACACCCGTATGTGTATATTAGATCATATTAAAGAGGTTTTGTAGCCATTATGCAGAAACACGTGTTGGCATGTCAACTCCTATGATCACCACATTGTCACTATAATTTTGCCACAAGATAAATTAAATTAAAAAAAAAGCGGAGAGAACAAAAAAGAAACATAGTGAAAAAACAGATTCTTGGCATGCATGGATTCAAATTCAATCAACAAGTTCATCAACTTTGTGTTTTCTCCTTTAGCCTTGTACGGACTTTTCGCATTCTACCCAATTTACCAAAGGATTAAGTCCGCCGTCTCTATCTGCCGGAATATTTTCTCGGAGAATGTCGCCGGAAAAGTAGTTGTCATCACCGGAGCAGCTTCTGGAATCGGTGAGGTAAGTTTACAAATTACAAACAAAAGCATAGATAATAAATTTTAATGATTTAAGTGTTATATATAGTAAATATGGGTGTGATCACTAATGAATGAGAACTATGTAACTAAACCTGTTTGGGAGAGAGTTAACATTCGTCCCACCAAAATCTAATATATAACAGAAAATTTAACCTTAATTTAATGTGAGACATTTTGAGAAAGAAACCGAGAGCAAAACCATGCGGGTCTTAGGGCCCAAAGCGGACAATATCACACTAAAGAAAGGTTAGACTCTCAAAGGTAACAGACGTCTGGATCATGGTCGTTACAAGAGTAGTACTATGATGGATGATATTCCGCGAAATTACCGTGTTACCACACTTTTTTCGTTTTAATTGATTTTTAAACCAGAAAAAGATACGGGTATAGTAAGACCATCTCCAACAGAGAAACCCACAAAATTTCTTAACTATTCACTGGGACCCATGAATATTTGATTTAAAAAAAAGAAAAATAAAATAATTAAAAACGCATCAATCATGGGTCGCCACGTATCCAAAGGGCCCACTAAATAGTTAAGATCCGGATCTTAAATAGGAAATATAAGATTCAGATCTTAACTATTTAATGAGGCTCATCTGCTAAGATCTCTTTAAGAAACACCAATGAATATGCTCTTAGCATACGAGTATGGAAAGAAAGGAGCCTATTTAGTACTTGTTGACATAAGAGATGAACCTCTTTTCCACGTGGCGGCTCTCGCCGAGATCTATGGCTCCCCTGAAGTCATACCTATGGTGGCCGATGTTTCCAAACTCCAAGATTGTGAAGGGTTTATTCGAGCAACGGTTCTTCATTTTGGAAGATGTAAGTAAATTTATATATTTAATTTTTCTTTAATAAAAAAACAAAAAAGTAAATAAATATAGTTAGATTTAAGGGAACAATTACAAAACTACATCTTTTGAATTGCATTTCATAAAACTAGACCATTTCAAAGTCATTTTTCAAAACTACATCATACTACACAATCTTACCCCTTTAATATTATACCCTAAACATTAATTAACGACAAAAAAAGATTTATAATTGGTAACTTTTTAAAGAATAAATCAACCATTTAAAATTTCGAAAAGATTAAATAAATATAAATATTGAATAAAAGGTTGAAACGGTGTATTTTTGTGAAATTCTCTAGATTTAACCCCATAAAAAACTATAGTCAAATTATTTCTCTCTATGATATGTTTACATTAAGATCTTATATGATATAATATTCTTCTTTTCTTTTGCAAATGATTCTACAAACCCTACTAATATTTTACAAAATTGAATGATAACATAAACTCCAAACCTAAAGATAGAAGTTTTTTTCCTTGCGTTTGGCGAAAATATAGATTTATAACATGGTAGTTTTAAACTTTAAGGAAATGCATAATTTTTTATAAAGTCTTTCATCTTGTGGATTTTTTTTTAGTTAATCGAATTTTTGTATATAAATGCAAACATACTAGAGGGAGAGCTTAACCTCTGGTCCCACAAAAAAAGTTAAAATCGCACCCAATAGTTCTTCCCTAAGGACCACCTCTTGCACTGCTCGCGGGCCCACAAACACGTGGTGGTCCGCGATTGGTGCGGTTTTTAATTATTATTTTTTTATTCGGATAAATTAATTTATTTTTTTAAGCTCCCCTACCGATATGATGGTCTTATATATAATAGACAATGGGTCACAAAAATATTCTATGTATAAGACAATTAATCCAAAAAGTTGAGGGAGAATATTGTTAAACAAGAATGTAGTAGTGTGTATAGTAATGGACTTTTGTTTGCTTTGTGTTTTAATTTGGGCAGTGGATCATCTAGTAACAAACGCAGGAGTTGCTCCGGTCTATTTGTTTGAAGAGATCGATGATATCTCAAAGGCTTCACCAGCTATGGTCATTTTTACTTCAACCCAAAAAATATCATCACTATGAAAACATGTTTACCACTAATCCATTGTAATATTTTTTAACAGGATGTAAATTTTTGGGGATCGGTGTATTGCACATACTTTGCTACTCCTTACTTAAAGACGTCTAGAGGACGAATCGTTGTGATTGCTTCTGGATGTGGATACATTGCTTCACCTCGATTAAGCTTTTATTGTGTATACATTGCTTTACTTAAACTTTTGATCTCAAATATAGTTTTTTATAAATTCGTCTAATTCTAGCTTTGTTCATTGGTTTAGGCGAGTAAAGCCGCCGTGATCGCCTTTTATGAAACTTTAAGAGCTGAGTTTGGATCAGAGATTGGCGTCACGATAATATCCCCTGGAGTAATTGAATCGGAACTAAGCCGAGGCAAGTTCATGACAAAGGATGGTGAAGTTGTAGTCAACAAAGAGCTAAGAGATGTAAGCATATTCCTGACTTAATCTTAGCATGTTATTCAATTAATTGTTACAAAATATGGGTCTAACTGATAGTTAATATGGGTCTAATTGATAGTTAATTGGGCTAACAAAATAATCCTTTGTTTTCTTTTATTTGATGTTTTAGTGAATTTCTCAATTAAAATATTTTCATTTGGGTTTGCTAATTAGTGTTTAGGGTATAGTATTAACAGGGTAGGATTGTGTGGATAGGATTTATTTGGATTTAATTTTTAGTGAATTTCTCAATTTTATTTGGTGTAATTTTGTGAATTTTCTCAATTAAAATCTTTTCATTTGGGTTTGTTAATTAGTGTTTAGGGTATAGTATTAACGGAGTAGGATTGTGTGGGTAGGGTTTATTTGAATTTAATTTTTAGTGTTTAGGTGTAGTTTTGTGAAGTTATTTTGAAATGGTGTAGTTTTGTGAAATGTAATTCAAATGGCGTAGTTTCGTAATTCTCCTAATTAAAGAGTATCAACTGTTGTGTAAATTTGAAGAATTCATATATAATATTGTGACGCATGCAGGTGCAAATAAATGTATTGCCTATAGAATCAGCAGAGAGGTGCGCGAAGGCGATAATGAGGAGTGTGTGCAGAGGAGATAGGTACTTATTGGAACCGGCATGGATCGGTTCTGTAATACTTTTGAAAGTGTTTTGTTCAGAGGTCACAGATTCGCTGGCCCGGTGGCTTTTGATTGATAGACCAAAACATAGCCGTTAACTAACACAGTAAGATCAAATACTTCAATCGTTTATTTTGTTCACCAAAACAATTAATTTTGAATAATGATAAACTTTTATGTTGCATTTGCATCTTAATACTCAAATGTTGTTTGAACAAAAAAAATTGCATCTAGATGCAAAATCTTAAAAATCTAGACATTTGTTTTTTCTGTCAAAAAGACAAAATCGAAGTTTTTTGCTAAATCAGCAAAATCGCTTTTTCGACGCGAAAACGTGTTTTCTTGCCGAAAATAGCAAAATCGTGTTTCCGGCCAAAACCGCAAAATTGTGCCGTTTACGTTTTGATACATAAAGTCAAACATTTAAAATCTGTTTTTCCAAATTAGACATTATTTTTTAGTAAGCAACAAAGCAAAACCATAATTTATGCAATGTGTCTGACCATACTATCAAAATTTAACGTTTGACTAACACCATTAAACTTAATGTATGTAAGACAATATTATTTAGTTGATGTATATATTTTCTAAAATTAATCGTTTTAAATATTATTAGTTAATCTTTTTGATTTATATATGATTAAAATATTCTCTAAACTCTTCATGTATGAAAAATTAAACAAAAAAGAAGGAAACTGTTAAAAACATGGTCTTGGAAACAGATATTGCATACTTTTTTGTTAATGAACATATATTGCATACTTGCATCTAAGTATCTAACTATCGAATCTGAGAGATACATGTAAATGATAAATTTTGTTGTAACATCCAGACATATTTCAATTAAAGTAATATACATAATGCGTTTTTATTTTTGCCTTAGTATTAGGAAAAATGTATATAAGTTTGTTTTTAAAATTCAGACTAAATAGCTCATGTTGCATCATGACAACAAATGACAAAATTACGTAGTTGAATACATTCTTTCCAACTCTTCAGGAGCCACAATTCTTTTTTCGCCTCTTATTTTATGAATTTTTTATTATTATTTATACAGAATAAAATTCAAGTTGTCTTGTAAACAATAAATTAATGAATTACTTGCCTCTTATAACAAAAAAAATAAAAAATAAATATAAGGGGATTATAAATAAACTTAATTCACTCATTTGAATAAATCAAATACAACTGGAATGGTGAATTGATGCCTCTTTGAATATTCTAAAGAAAAACACAAACTCTTTTCGTTTCATTATATTTGTCTTTTCAAAAATTAATTCATATTAAAAATAGGCTATTACATTTTGTTATAAGAGGCAAGTAATTCATAGCAACGTACATTTTTTTAATTCAATATGTTTTTATTTAAGACTAAGTTTTCATTTATGTCTCCTAAACAGTGGCGAAACGACATTGTAGCTATGGGGTCAATTGACCCACTTTTTTATATAAGTGTTTTATTTTTTAAAAAATAGTCTACATATAGCCTAATTAACTTTTTAATTTAAATTGTTTTTTTGACCCCGACTGCATATCAAATATCAATAAAGACTTGAAAATTAAGATCATAAGGATGGGTTGCGAAATATTTTCTTATTAATTATTTTGACTGTTACTAGGTGCGGACCCCGCGCTATACCCGGACAAAGTTTTATTATCATAAATTATATAATTATATATTTTATGTTTTAAATTAATCTTAGAAAATAAATAAATATTGTTTTACGTATACAATTTATTTTAGATATAAATATATTCTTATTTAACTATAAATATATGCTTATTTAACTATAAATATAAATATATGTTTACGAAAAATTATCCAAACTTTATATATATCACCATATTCACATATATATACCAATACCACGATGAAAATATACAAAAATATTAAATAATGTGATAGTCGTTGGAATTTTCTGAAAATAATTAGAAAAATTTGAAACATTATAACATATGACGAGAAAATTGGGTGATAAAATTAGTTCAAACTATAAGGAATAAAACGCAAAAAATAAAAAATATCCTAAAAGTTATCTCGTCGCGACACGTAGGCGATTTGTCTTCTCTTTTAATAGTATAGATACCTTTTGTGCAAATATACTTTTTATATATAAAAATTAAAGTATCTTATTAAGTATCTTATTAACCCAAATGAAAAAATTTAAGATTTAAAGTGTTAAAATTAGATTTTTTTTGTCTATGGTATTTTACTCCAAAAAACATGTTTTCATGATATTTTGAGGAATTTATCCAATATATATATACAAATTAGATACCAATAAAAACAATGTGTCCAATATGATATAAACCTACATCAAAATCTTATAACGTAATTCAAGCAATACATTTTCAAGAATCAGTAACAATGTGAAGTTTTTTTCTCACATTTTCCACTCAAGCCCAAAACCTAAAACAATTGTATAATGTAATGTTATGAACAACATATATCATATAAAAATAATCAAAAATGTCGAATCAAAATCTATGCAAGTTGAACAAAGACGATGGAGATCGAAGAAGCTTGTATGAGCCATCGCGTGATCTATACGGACTAGCTAACCCGCAAATCGGAGAAGTAGTTGAACCATTGTCTTCTTCATAATCATCATCATGGCTATGACCACTATGACTATCATTATAATGAACATCATTGGACTTAATATGGGCCAAAATATTCAAGAAATGGTCAACCTCGCAAGGAAGAACAATCGGTCCATCGCGTATATATCCATACTCATTCTCTGCCTCTTCTAACAAGTTCTTGAACAAAGGATGGTTCACAAGTTTAGTCTTGACCATGATCCTTTGTTTCGTGGGACCCACGTATAACGCGAAAAACCCGTGTGGCGGATGTGACTCTTTCTTGATCTTTCCTTTCGATACGTTGTTATCTTCATGAAGAAAAGATCCATGCCAAGATTTGCTCTTCTTGATAGAGGACGTGGTCGAAGAGCTAGTATGCCCAAAAGACTTCATTTTCTCCCAAGTCCTAGTTATCGAATTCTCCATTGATGATTTCTTCCTATGAGGAGATGGTGTATTCATAATTGATTTAATAATTTCTTTCCTAATAAAAGAAACAAGAAGTGTTTGTTGATTAGTTTTTTATTGATAAAAAATTAGAAAATTTTAATTTGATTTTTTTTGTTGGTGTTTGGTTTATGTGTTACTTTGTTATATAGAAGATCTTGATGGAGGAAATAAAAGTTGGTTTACTTTGATGAATGATGACAATGACAAGTAGAAGAGGGCGGGTCAACTTTTGCATATACATTGGCACTCTTATGCTTTTGATAATTGACTTTTTAATTTATATACATATATATTTATTTATTTATTTTTGATAGATTTATATATCTTTCTTAATAACTATATTAATATATTCTTACAGAATAAGTTATTAAAATCTATCTTCTTACGGATTTTTATATATATCTCAATAGTATATTTATCTATACAAATATATTTCTTATAATGATAATATATAGTTTAATCTACCTTTTAAAAAAACATATCCTTTGATCAAATTGAATAAATCAAATACACCAAACGGCCAATAATAAGTTTTAAAGAATAATAAATATTGTTATTGAACTTAATATTGATGATCGGGTATATTTGTTAATTGTTTTGTTCAACTTGGTCAACAGAAATTGTTTAGTGGCCTTTGTTAAACGCATACCATCTGATTTTCCCTTTGTTAAACGAATATTCACTATTTATTATAGTAATTTTAAATAATTTTACATTGAATTTACGGGTGTTTTGGTTTGTTTTATGAAGTTTATTATTTTTGTAATAGATATATGGTTTAACTTTATATATTTTCCATCTATTTTATATTTTAAACTAATGAAAATGATTTTGTTTACGAACAACTTCTGTTTGCATGTTTTAGTTTATTCTCAAACGTATGTTGTTTTAACTCGTCAATTAATTTGGATCATATTTGTTTTGTATTCTCTATAACGTTATTGAATTATTTGTATATGTAATTGTTTGTTTTGCATGAGGTTTTGTTTTCTTCGTAATTTTTTTAAGTTTATTTCATATATTATTTGGTACAAACATTTAGATTTAGAAAGTATGTATATATGAAGTTTTTTCATCCCAAATTATAGTTATTTAAACTTTTATAAATTTATATTTATTTTATTTTTAAAATATTCTCTCTCTCACCCATTTTTTAAATGTTTTAGGTCTTTTGATTTGTTCCATTTTATTTGATTTTCACAAGTTTCTATGGGTATTTTTTATTTATTAACTATAGAATGACCACTAATATTATGTAGTCTTAATTTTTAATTGTTTTGAATAAATGTTAAACATCATTTATAACTTTTAAATTTTGTGCTTTTAGATAGAAAATTTTAGATAATGGGACATATGTAATATATTCCAAAAAATTAGTATAAGAGATAAAAAAAAATTATATATTTTCATTTTAGAAAGTTGATATACATATTTTTTATTAGTGTTAAATATTATATTGAATGTTTTTAGTTTAGTTTATTAATATTGAATGAGTTTTATAAATATTGAATGAGTTTTATTAAATGATTTTTTAATTGAATTATTTTAATTATTTATGTTGATGATGTGGATGCCTTAGATTGAGAGAGTATTTTGCTATTATATAATAGATTTTATTTTTTTGATAACATACATCATCCGTCATCCTCTAGTTTTAAATTATTTTATCGTATCACCAGAAAACACGAATCACAAAACTACACATTTAGATAAATGTATTTCAAAAATTATACTCTTTAAAAGTTTGTTTCTATAAGTACATATAAACATTAAATAATAAATTTAAATAAATCTTAAACACAAAACCATAATTTTTTTTAGTACTAAACCATAAACATTAATTAGTGAACCCGCATAAAAATATTTAAGTTGTGTAAAGGAGAAACTAACCATTTAAACATATGAATTTTGAAAGAATTTGAATTAGGTATAATTTTTTGTGAGGAATTCACAAAATTACACCCTTTCAACCCCTCCTTCACAAAATTACACCTAATTTAATTTTTTCACATATTTACACCCTTTCAACATTTTAAAAGCTTGATTTACCCTTTTAAAAATTACCAAAATTAAAATATTTTCATTTGAGTTCGCTAATTAGTGTTTAGAGTATAGTATTAAGGGGGTATGATTGTGTGGGTAAGGATTATTTGAATTTAATTTTGAGTGTTTAGGTGTAGTTTTGTGAAATATTTTTAAAATGGTGTAGTTTTGTGAAATGTAATTCAAATAGTGTAGTTTTGTAATTCTCCCATTTTTTGTAATAGTATTTGAAAAGGAGTACTTTTATGAATATTTTCAGAGGAATTTAAATGGTATTGAAATGATCCTAAGAGATTCTGAAGACAAGTGAATTTTGATGGATGTACAAATTATTTTGCACAATATATTAAAATTTTATGGTCTAATAATCATATTTTATTTTCCCTTCGGTCTAAAAAGTTTTTTTGTTTCCCTTAATATTAGGAACTTACTTTGTTAATCTTTCTAATTAAGGTGGGAGACGTAAGACGTGACAATAAAACTAAAAAGACATGTTTTCCACATTTTTCATGAAAAGCATCTAAACAATGAAAATGTCAAACTTCAATATTCACAATCGGACTTCCATATCTAAGTTAGCAAAAAATAATATCATCAAAGTGTGTTACATATATCACGTGCTCCGATACAAATATATGATGCTTTGGCTCAGTGGCGGAACCAGAATATATATTCACCAGGGTCATTTATCGTAACTAAACTTTAACTAAAATTGCATAACTTTGTTAAGACATAAAAATATCATAGATAATACTAATTCTAATTTTTTGTTTTATCTTATTGTAAGTCATTAAATCTTTTTCCATTAGAAAAATTCAACACTGTTAATTTACTAATTAAATAAAACTAAAACTAAAATAAAAAAAATCACGATTTTGATTAGAGAAATTCACAAAACTACACCCTTTCAATCCTTCTTTCACAAAACTACACCTAATTCAATATTTTCACAAGTTTACACCCTTTCAAAATTTTAAAAGTTTGATTTACCCTTTTAAAAATTACCAAAATTAAAATCTTTTCATTTGGGTTCGCTAATTAGTGTTTAGGATATAATATTAAAGGGGTAGGATTGTTTGGGTAAGATTTATTTGGATTTAATTTTGAGTGTTTTGGTGTAATTTTGTGAAGTATTTTGGAAATGGTGTAGTTTTGTGAAATGTAATTCAAATGGTGTAGTTTTATAATTCTCCCTTTTGATTAAGAGTGCCAAGAACTAATAATAAATTTAAATTAAATATAAGTAATTTTAAACTGAAATTTCATTTACAAAAAAGTTATATAAAATACCAGAAAATTAGCTTTGATCATTGAAGGAGTTGATTGGTAAAATAAAAAAGTGAAAACAATTTTTTTATATTTGGTTATAAAACATTTTTAGAATTATAGTTCTACGATATATAGTTAATTAATAAGTCGAATATAATTATTTAATAAATATTTTATTGGGCTTCATATTAATTGTGAATAAAATCAAGAGGAATTCACAAAATTATACATTTTTATCATTTTATTTACAAAACTCTACCTAGTTCAATTTTTCTCAAAATTAAACCCTTTCGAAATTTTAAAAGATTGATTTACCCTTCAAAACATCACTAAAATTAAAAAAATCATTTAAATTCGCTTTAGTGTTTAGGGTATAGTAATTAAGAGGGAAGAGTTGTATGGATATGCTTGATTTGAATTTAATTTTATGTGTTTAAGTGTAGTTTTGTGGGAAAAAAATTATAAGGAGTAAATTTGTGAAACGTAATTCAAAAAATGTAATATTGTAATTCTCCCTAAAATCAAATATAATTATAAAATTTATTTATTTGTACTTGGGGTAAAATTTCATAAGGGTCAATATATTTTTAGGACATGGGTCATTATAAATTATCTAATAAACCTTTTGCTATTTTTAAAAATCCACTCGGGTCAATTGACCCACGTGACTATACATTGGCTCTGCCCCTGCTTTGGCTTATGGCATCCAAATTTTAAAAACATTTAAGGGCATACATTTTTATTAATTAGTCTTATTTAGATTACCCCAAATTAAAAATATAGGTAAATGATAAAAAATTGTAGTATTTACTATTAAGCAAAACATGAGTTTGTACTATTAAATATGGATTTGTAATGGGTATATAATTAAGTAGTCATATAAATTGTAAAATTCATATACTATTTAAGTTTTATAAAATTAAGGTAAATATAAATTCATATATTCTGATCAAATTTTTGTTGACAATACCACATTTGGTTGCTGTTATAGAAATAAGTCTTTCACAATCATAGTATTTTTCAAGTATTTTATTTAAAACATTGATTGATTTAACTAATTTAGGTTTGAACCTAATATTTTAACTAGATTTTTAGAAAAGTTATTAAAAAATTGCTATATTTTAGTCGCCTATGCCATCTTTTAGAGCTCGCACGACTCTGAATTATATGGATGCTTGCATCCTAATTATCCCTATAAAAAATTAATAATCACATACTTGATTTTGTATTCGGATCTTACATTTAGACACTAGCATTCAAGTGTTACCCAACATACGTTTAGTTAAGTTAACTACATTATAATTTCAGCTTTAAAATTTAAACCCATAACTTTTGGGAGCATTGATAATATTTGTGTTTGGTATGAAAAACATTATTACGAGAATTAAAATAATCAACCAAATCATTCATGTAGCTAAAATTAATAAATTTTATTCTTTTTCCAACACGCTAATGCATGTTGATCAAAACATAGATGCAACAATCACACATAAAGCATAACATTATTGTAAGCATTAACTTCCACAACCCAAAATATATAAGCAACAAACCACACAATAAAAACTCACAAACATAATTATTCTTTAACTTCTTCTCAAACAATATACTTATTCAATGCATCAAATTAATAACATCAATTTTTCTCTTCAACACTTAGCCTTAACATCAACAAGTACCGTTGGATTAAGCTCCTCCCACGCCTCAATCCAATCGATCATTGCATCCGCTAACTTCTCAAAGTAAGGATCCACTTTAGTGAGCTTCTCCTTAGTCATTTTCGATATCTCCATATAGCATTTAGCCGCGGTGTTAGATTCTTTGGATAGACTAAGGTTTTGAAAGAAAGGAACCATATCTTCTTGCCAATGTAGTCCTTTATGTTCTTTCTTTAGGTTCACAAATGGGTTACTAGCTTTGCTATGCCACAAATATGGTAGACCGGTTTTGACCCCAAAACCTAAATGGTCACATACCACTTTGGCTGCCCAACCAGCCCACATGTCATCGTACCGGGATATAGGCTGGCCTTCACCCATAAGACCAAAGTACATGGCCGGTCCGATAAGCTCTCTGTTGAAAGCAAGATTCATTCCACACATTGGGAAGATTCATTCCACACATTGGGAATAATACTGTTTTTGGGATTGTCATTACTGCATCCACATATCTGCAACGGCTATTGTAGAGTTTATATCAAAGTTGTTAATAAATATATAATATAGAATTTTAAAACTTGACCTAACTAAATTAACTTTAAATGTAAATAGAACTGTAATGATAATATTTAAACAAAAAACCGTAGAATAAGTATCTTAAGATAGAAAGGAAATAATAAAAACAATAATACAATATTGGCAAATATCAAATACAAATTTATAAGGAAAACCTCAAATATGAATAAGTGATTTGAGAAACTAGATTCCCTATATGTTAGGCAAATTATTTAATTAAAAAATCTTGAATAGTTAACAAATTGGAATTACACTCAATGCCTTAGTTCAACCAAACCAAATTTTTGTAATCCTTAATAGGTCCATTAAAAAAAATTAGATGATAGTAAACCAAAATCTTTACCTAAAAATTAAATTTCGGTTTTATTCGGTTAAATAATACTTGAATTTTAAAGCTAAGGAGGATATTCAAAATCAATATAATGACCTGATGTTACGTTCACGTGGCTTCACAAGTTGTGTGGGAGCATCATAGTCAGGTATGTTGAGCCAAAGCCCATGAGAGATTGCTGTTTGAATACCTTCTCTTAAACTAAATGGATATCCTCTCACAAAGTCAGTACCATCTCTAAAAGGATCATAGAGAGTGTTGAAGTAATGTGGTGTTGATGGTGTCTCTAAGTTCTTTATGTGTTGTGCTATCACATTGATATCTTTCCCACTTGGATCCTTTGCCACCTTTTCATTACAAAACAATGGAGTTATATTTACACAAATGTGTTATCCATGACCATCTCTAATTATTGTAAGAGAACATGTTCAAAATTTCATTACAACAAAAGATATGTAATATGGTAAGAATATTTTCTAACAATTCAAGGCCTATAATTTTTTTTTATAAAGAAGCTTAACAAAATAGTTTATTATGACGATCTTCTATCAACAAAGTTAAGAAGAGGAAAGCTAAGAGAGAGATCCACTTACAAAGCAATCATCATCAATAGTGTAGATATACTTCTTTTTGGAAACCATGAAGCCGAAACAACGACAACCACCGTCTTTGTAAGAGATGCAACTAGCTCTAGGACCAAGGATCCTATTGATATCATTTCGGTTGTACAACTCGTAGTCATAACCATCGGGGACTCGGATATCGATAGAAGGGTCTCCATCTTGGACAATGATCAAGTGGTAGTGTTGCAAGAATGGCCTCCATTGTTCAAGAAAGTCGAGGCTTCGGATTGTTGGGATCACAATGTCAAGATCATCCTTTAGAGGCGCCGCTTCGATAGCTTCGAGGTTGTAGCCCGACATTTTTTGGTACTAGAGAAAGTTAGATAGGTAGATTTTTGTGATATATATGTATCTTAAGGTGAATGGTTTAGTGGGTTTATATAATGTTTAAGAAGTGTATTTTTCATTAAATTATTGAACTTTTGTATATTAGGAAAAATCTTAGTAAGAGAATGTTACCACTAAATCATATAACGTTTTAGAGGTGTATTTTTCATTAAATTAGTGGACATTTGTATTCTATGAAAATTCTTAGTAAGAGAACTAAATTGTACTAGTTGTTTGAATGTTACGATCGGTACTAAATTTATAGGTTAAAATCTCGTTATCGAGGAATAAAGAATGTTATACACTAGCTAAACTATAATTTTGGTCTTTCCTAAAAGTTTTTCTCACCTTTTGTTTTATTGCGTAAAAACATAGAGATGTTTCTTGACAGAATATTTAATATTTATAGTATACTAATTAACCATTAACCAAATAAAGAAATTCGTTCTACCTACACTTCATGTCTTGATAATAAGTAAATCTACAAGGAATATATTTCTTTTGCTAAACCAGTGTTAAATTTTTTGCCATTAGTGTACATATTTTGATTAACACACGTAACAAAACAAGTATTTACAAATTACAAAGCTAATTTGATTTTGTTAATTAAATGAGTGGAATAATGGTACTTAAAAGTTAAAATAATGAGAGAATAGTGGACTTGATTGACATTAAATATTTGTTGAACCACCGGTTCTGATAATTAGTAGACTCTTATATATGAAACTATATAGAGATTTTAATTAAAGGATTCGAACATACATTGTTTTGCATTTAGACGTATGTTATCGTGTGTTACACTCATTACTTCTTTTTTTATGATAATGAGTGCAACACAGTTTTGCTTAAGTACTTTATCTCACATTCAAGATCAAGTAAACACTATTATGGCGACGACTATTCCGGTGAAGACGATGATTCAGATACCGCGGCGAGAACTCTGTTTTGTATGTACGTGAACTTAACACAAAATAGAAATACACGACGACGTTTATCCAGTTCGGCCGCGAAATGCGTGCCTACGTCTGACCGAGATTTATTCGGAATCCACTAAGAAAGGTTTTTCCGGCGATTATAAGATCACTCCGATCTAACGCCACTCTTCTCTCTTTCTCACTTTTACAAAACTCTCTCTGTAAAATGAATAATGAATCTCTCTCTCTCTAAAACAAAGATCTTCTCTCAAGTATATGAATGTTCCCATCTCTGTAACCTCTTGTAACAAAATCTCCAACGGCATCAACAACCTTGAACTTATCCACACCTGAGAGCAAGAGAGAGTGTGTAGAACCTTCTTATCTTCTTTTTGGCTTAATCACCAAAACAACACCGTAACTTCAGAGTTAATACCCAAACTCAATTTCCGGTTTAAGTCGCTTAACCAGTCAACTTAATGACCCAACCTAAACCGATATCAAACCAAGATCAATTCACAATAAACTCCACCTTGATCTTGGTTGTATCTTAGCTGCCAGCGCTTGTGGATTCCATCTCGGTCATGTCCTTCCTCAAGCAGAGGACATAATCAACATCTTCAATAACTTATTGAATTTGCTTACTGGCAACACTTTAGTAAGCATATCTGCCGGATTAATACTTGTGTGCACCTTTGTAACTTTCACCTTGCCATCATCAATATAATCCCTCACACGATAGTACTTTGTAGTAATGTTCTTAGTACGTTCATGGTAACCATTATGCTTAGCCATCCCTATATCACTTTGAGAATCACAGAATATCTCCTCACAATCCTGTTTATACCCAAAATCTTCACTCAACCTTCTTAACCAAGCAACTTCTTTTACAACTTCTGTTAAGGACATAAGTTATGCTTTTGTTGTTGATAGAGCTGTTACCTTCTGTAAATTTGATTTCCAGCTTATCACACAACTTCCTGAAACAAAGACATAGCCAAAAATAGACCTTCTTTTGTCCAAATCTGCACCATAGTCTGAGTCACAATAACCTGTGATCTTGAACTCCTTGACTCTATTAAATGTCAAACTTCTGTTTGCAGAACCTCTCACATACCTTAACACCCATTTCACCGCATTCCAATGTGACTTGATAGGCCGACTCATATACTTACTAACCACACCAATAGGATACGCCAAATCTGGTCTTGTCCCTACCATGCCATACATCAAACTTCCCACAACATTACAGTATGGAACTGACCTCATGAAGTCTTCATCTCTTTCATATTCTTCATCATCTGCTGCGCACAACTTGATGTGAACTGTAAGTGGGGTGTTAACAGCCTTTGAATCCTCCATTCCAAAAGTCTTTAGCACCTTTTTCATATAATGCTCTTGTGACAAGGTAAGATTCTCTTGCTTTCTGTTCCTTATGATATATATGCCCAAGATTCTCCTTGCAGCCCCTAGATCCTTCATTTCAAATCTGGAACTCAACTGACCTTTAAGCATCTGAATCAACTTCATATCCTTACAAGCAACCAACATATCATCCACATATAAGAGCAAATATATGTTGTTACTTGAGGAACTCTTGACATAGACACACTGATCATTCTTGCTTCTCTTGAACCCAATCTCTAACATGAATGCATTAAACTTATGGTTCCACTGTCTTGGACTTTGCTTCAGCCCATACAAAGACTTCTTCAACAAGCAGACATGATCCTCCTTACCTTTCACTTCATAACCTTTCTGGCTGAGCCATATAAATCTCTTCTTCCAACTCACCATGGAGAAACGTTGTTTTCACATCCAATTGCTCCAACTCAAGGTCTTCATGAACAACAATAGACATCAGAAACCTTATTGACAAATGTTTTACCATTGGAGCAAATATTTCATTGTAGTCTAGCCCCTCTTTCTGTGAGAAACCCTTAGACTTCTTTGTATCTTGGATCCTCAACATCTGGAATACCAGCCTTTAACTTGAAAATCCACTTGCAGCCAATAATCTTCCTATTTGTTGGTCTCTTCACAATATCCCATGTATGGCTTCTGTCCAATGAATCCATCTCCTCATCAGTAGCTAATAACCAGAACTTTCTGTTTGGATCAGAGATAGCTTCCTGAAAACTGTTTGGTTCCTCAATGTCTCCTACCTCAGACACAAGCATAGCAAAACTCACAAAGTCTTCTTCATCAAATCTAGAAGGTGGTTTAGTTTGCCTTCTAACTTTGTCTCTTACCAGTTGGTAACTCAGCTGACCAGAATTCTGATCCAACACCTCTGATTGTTCCTGATTTGACTCATATGTCTCATTTTTGACCTCCAATATCTCTGTAGCTGAAAAACTTTCTTTACTCATTTCCTGTACTTCAGAATCTCCACCTGAACCAATCATACTTCCTTTATCAAACTCAATGCTCAGAAACTCAATGTCTTGTTTTCGAGATTCTGAGTTTGCTCATGCCAAGTTCTTGTAGTTTTCAGTTTCATTGAAGATCACATTTCTACTGATGACTGACATGTTATCTTCCAAACTCCACATCTTGTAACCCTTCACACCTTGAGGATAGCCTATGAAAATTCCTTTCTTAGCTCTTGGTTGAAGTTTACCATCATCTGTATGATAGTAGCACACACAACCAAACCTCCTGAGATGTGAGTAAGATGGTGTAGCATTTGACCAAACCTCTTCAGGGATGTTCCAATCAAGTGCATAACAAGGAGTCTTGTTGATCAAATACACACAAGTATTCACAACTTCTGCCCAGAACACCTTAGGAAGACCTGACTCACTCAGTAGACTTCTAACCTTCTCAAGGATAGATCTGTTCATTCACTCCACTACTCCATTTAGTTGTGGAGTATATGGAATAGTCTTGTGCCTCTCTATCCCATTCTTTGAACAATACTCATCAAACTCTTGATTGCAGAATTCCAAGTCGTTATCTGTTCTTAACTTCTTGCCAGTTTGGTTTTCTACAAGCAATTTCCATTCCTTGAACTTGTCCAATGCATGATCCTTAGTCTTGATAAAGAAACATAACACTTTCCTTGAGAAGTCATTAGTGATTGACAGAAAGTAGTGGTATTTCCCCAGAGATTGTGGTACTGTTTGAGATCCCCATAAATCAGCATGGATATAATCCAGGCACCCTTTTCTGGTATGCTTCCCTCTTGAGAAACTCACCTTATGAGCCTTTCCAAAAACATAGTTTTCACATAACTAAATGCTTGTAAACTTATCACTGTCTAAGCATCCTTTCTTCACCAATGTTGTTAAACCTCTTTGACCCACATGAGCTAGCCTGCAATGCCATAGTTCAGTTTCATCCTTAGATACCACAACATTTACTTCTCCCAAGAAATTGTTTCCTTGCAGGAAGTACATCTTTCCATGTCTTCTTCCCTTTAGGATAGTTTTGCATCCCTTCTGAACCTTTAGGATACCATTCTCTGATGAAAACTTGCACCCATTACACTCAAATGTACCCAGAGATGCGAGATTCCTTGAAAACTTGGGGTACATATCTTACATCATGCACATCTACAAAAGCTCCATCAGATGTCTTGATCCTCACAGTACCAATTCCTTTTACCCTTGAGACGCTTTCATTTTCCATTCTTACTGCCCCAACTTCATATTCCTGAAGATCAGTAAACCAATCCTTACGAGGAGTCATGTGATACGTACACACAAAAATCTAGAATCCAAATCTCATTGAAATCAATTGATTCAGTGTTATTTGCTTCCGTCACCACCAATGACTCCACAAACCTCACACCAGAAATGGTTGCTGCTTCTCCTTGATCCTGAGATAAATCCCTCTGTCTTGACTGAACTTTCTTTGTACATGATCTCTTGAAGTGACCTTCCTCGCCACAAGTCCAACAGTCAATTTCTTGTCTCTGATGAGTAAAGCATTTCTCCTTGTGCCTTAGTCACCTTCTGTGTTGAACCAAACTCCAGTTGTTTTGACTTTATAGCACTCATCACTTCATCCAATGTTATAGCATCCTTCCCATATCTCAATGTGTCTCTTAGTTGATCAAACTGTTTTGGCATACACATTAAGAGCAATATGGCCTGATCTTCATCTGAAATCACAACTCTTACATTTTCCAAATCAATGATTATTCTCAGAAACTCATCAATGTTACTTTCAATAGTTGATGAATCTTCCATCTTAAAACCATACAACTTTTGTTTCAAGTAGATCCTATTAGGCAGAGACTTATCCATGTACAACTTGTCTAGCAACTTTAACATCCCGACAGCAGTAGATTCTTTCACTATCTTCCTAAAAACCTGATCAGTAACACTCAAGACTATGGTGCTACGTATCTTCCTCTGTTTCTCAGCAATGGTGGAATCCACTTTAGTTGATGCCTTAAGGGAATCATCATCAGTCTCCGACGACTTTGCCTTGAGATCTTCTTCATTGGCTAACGATGACTTAACTTGAAGATCTGCTTCTTGTAGCCTTAGAGCAACTATTAAGCCGAGTATCTTTAAGTGAGCCAATATCTTCTCCTTCCAAAGGTTTTAATCGTTCTTGCCATTGAATTTCTTCACCTCGAGCTTCGCGGATGACATAGCTTCAGATCTGACCAATACCGACGAGATCTGATCCCTATATCGAGCTTCCGATCCCCGACTTAGGGCTCTGATACCACTTGTTGTACTTTAGCTCATATTCAAGCTCAAGTAAACAATATTATGGCGAAGACTATTCTGGCGAAGACGATGATTCGGATACGACGGCGAGAACTCTGTTTTGTATGTACGTGAGCTTAACACAAAATAGAAATACACGACGACGTTTATCCAGTTCGGCCGCGAAATGCGTGCCTACGTCTGGCCGAGATTTACTCAGAATCCACTAAGAAAGGTTTTTCCGGCGATTACAAGATCACTCCGATCTAACACCACTCTTCTCTCTTTCTCACTTTTACAAAATTCTCTCTGTAAAATGAATAATGAATCTCTCTCTCTCTAAAACAAAGATCTTCTCTCAAGTATGTTCCCATCTCTGTAACCTCTTGTAACAGAATCTCCAACGACATCAACAACCTTGAGCTTATCCACACTTGAGAGCAAGAAAGAGTGTGTAGAACCTTTTTATCTTCTTCTTGGCTTAATCACCAAAACGACACTGTAACTTCAGAGTTAATACCCAAACTCAATTTCCGGTTTAAGTCGCTTAACCAGTCAACTTAATGACCCAGCCTAAACCGATATAAAACCAAGATCAATTCACAACAACACTAATTACTTGTGTGATTGTCGAATGAAATTGATATTCATGAAAAAACTAGGGTTTCTAATGAAGTGTAGAACAAAGACGGCCACGAGCAACGACAGCGACCACGGCGGAGACGGTGACTGTAGAGTGCGACCCTTCGATATCAAGAGTGATACTACATCTAACAAACACATTACTAAAAAATCCAGTATAAAAGTTATATAATAAAACAACTAAAGATCTCTATATCTTAAAACTATTTGGCGAACTCACCATAATGTCTTAAATATTAATGAAAACAAAATGGTTCAAAATCTTATTGTAAAGAGGCGACACATCAATCGGATTTTAGACCATACTTGTAGTTGTCTACGGCACTTGTAGGATGTTATATGAGTTTCATGGTATTAACAAAAAAGAGAAATCGTTGAATTAATCTTGGAAAGCAGAAGAAGATTGAAAAATATAAGTGGTAGATGGAAAAAGAAAAAAAGTTATCGAAATATAGATCTAGCGTTTTATGTTTTTATAGGTTGTCTCCCTAAACCGATAAAACCGATCGGTTTAGGTCGCCGAACCGAGTACCTAAATTGTAGACAAAAATCCTCCGATCGGTTCAGCCCTACATTAATTATCGGTACCGAAAAACCAAAAATATCGGTTATTTCGGTTTGGGTTGATCGGTTTTCGCCGATTGCCCACCCTAATTTTAGGTGTCCATTAGAGTGCATGAATGGTAATAAACTCAATAAAGTAACAAGTGCAATGTTTTGCAAAATCATGTGATATTAGGAATATATGATTACTGTTTATAAGATAATGTTTTTAATATGTGACAACCCGTCGTGAGCGAGCCGGATTACTTGTTATAAAATATTCTTTTGATATGTGTGATGTTTGTATAACGTTAGACCATGATTATTGTTAGAATCCGTCCATGGTTTTGTAGTCAAAGTTTTTTTCTGATTTAGAAAAAACGTATCAATCATGCGATGTTATAGAGCTCATAAACAGTGCAAGAACCGGTCTCGAATATAGAAACAAAAGATGCAATTTCTTAACTATTTGTATCTATTTGGTGGGTCTACAATTAAGATCTCCACTAAAAACTTGCATTAATCTTTTTTATAGGAGAATATAATTAGCAAGACGTAGCACAATATTGTGGACACATATTTTAGAGCACCTCTATCGTAAATAATAAGGAGGTCTTTAAATATATATATATAATTAAAAATTACGAAAAAGGGAAAAAAAACAAATTTAAAGACCCTATCATCGATGAAGATCTTCATCAGAGAAACCCACAAAATTTCTTAACTATTTATTGGGACCCATGAACAGTTGATATTAAAAAAAAGAAAAATAAAATAATTAAAAACGCATCAATCATAGATCGTCACGTATACAAAGGGCCTACTAAATAGTTAAGATTCGGATCTTAAATAGGAAATATAAAATTCAGATCTTAACTATTTAATGGGCCCCACCTGCTAAGATCTCTTGGATATGCTCTTAGATCCAAATTTAAATATAAAAATAGGAGTTCGTTGCTTTTTCGGGAATTATTAAATTAGATTTAAATACTACGTTGCAACATTTCTATTATAAACATAATTATATTTTGAAAATATAGTCAACAAAAAGCCTTTAAAATATCTCTAAAATGGAGTATTTTTCGGGGGTGTTACATTAACATCCACAATAAATACTAAAGAAAATAAAAAAGCATACAAAAATACTTCATTTAGAGCATCTCCAAAAGAACCTCAAATTTGAGGTTTCATGTGTTTCTCTCCAAAAAAAAACCTCAAACTTAATTTTACATATTGCATTTAAGTTCTTACTATTTTTCACAATTAAATAAATCTCTTAATTTTTGTAGATAATATAAAATATACCTCAAATAATTATTAAACCAATAAATAATTACTAAATTAATATTTTTTATTTTAATTTAAAGTCTTTCTTTTAGTTTAACATGTGAAAATTAAGTTTATATTTACAAAATATAATTTTTTATGTACTAAAATGATGAAATTAAAAAGTTAATAAAGATATTTGTGAAATATTATTAATTGAAGGGATGAAAGTGCAAAAGAAAGATGAAACCTCAAATTTGAGGTTTTGAATAGTGAAACCTCAAATTTGAGGTTTTTTGTTCTCCAAAAGAAACCTCAAAATTCAAAACCTCAAATTTGAGGTTTCATCTTTCTTTTGCACTTTCATCCCTCCAATTAATAATATTTCACAAATATCTTTATTAACTTTTTAATTTCATCATTTTAGTACATAAAAAATTATATTTTGTAAATATAAACTTAATTTTCACATGTTAAACTAAAAGAAAAACTTTAAATTAAAATAAAAAATATTAATTTAGTAATTATTTATTGGTTTAATAATTATTTGAGGTGTATTTTATATTATCTACAAAAATTAAGAGATTTATTTAATTGTAAAAAATATTAAGGACTTAAATGCAATATGTAAAATTAAGTTTGAGGTTTTTCTTTTGGAGAGAAACACATGAAACCTCAAATTTGAGGTTCCTTTTTGGAGATGCAGTCGTATTTTGGTGGTTTCACTTAGTGAAAGAGTACTACTCTTCATGCTTTAGGTCAAATATGGATTATCTCCAAACGCAAAAATATTAGATGACTATCATTTAACTTTATGAAGTAAATGGTGAGAATTGACTAAAGAAATTTGAGATTAATTAAGACTTGAAAACATGGACCATATTGGGCTCTTTATGAATTATTAATTTCTGGCAGAATAAAATTATAAGATTATATGCAAATTGACGTTAGACAATATTAAGTACAAAAGACTAAAATTATGTCATGCATGTAGTAGTGTGCTTTGACTAAGATCCCAACGACACAACAAAATCGAGTATTTGTTTGCCTTTTTCACGCAATTTTCGTGCTAAATTAAAAGACTTTTCGAAATGATATAACGTCTAGAATTATAAATTCATCACATTTTATATGTGTTTCAAACTCCTTATAAATAACGTATTTTCTAATTAAAAATAGTACGTATATTGAATATAAAACAAACAAGCCTAACATGTATCCACCAAATATTTTCAAGTATATCAATCAATTAAATTGGGTTCATGCTGGATAAATTGTTGGATTAGAGATCATATTGCGTAAGTGGTAAATTATAGGGCAATTCTTATCAATACCATTAAAAAAAGTTTTTTTAACATAATTACAATAGATTTTCGAAAGTTTTACAAATACCATTAAAAAGTTTTTTCTCATAAATACCACAAATCTTAAATTTTCAAAATTACACCCAAAACCTTCAAAAAACTATACTCTACTCATTCAAAACTATACCTTAAACACTATATAGCGAACCCAAGTGAAAAAATTTAAAATCTAAAAGTGTTAAAACTCGTTTTTTGTATTTGTGGTATTTTTGTAAACTACTACATTTTGATGATATTTTTGTTATAAAAACATTTTAATCGTATTTTTGTTATAAAAAACATTTTAATGGTATTTTTGTTATAAAAAACTTTGTAATGGTATTTTCAAAATTAAAACTTATTTTGATGGTATTCTAAGGAATTTTTCTAAATTATATGATTATTTAAATTTTGAATTTTTATATACATTTATTGCTTTATGATTGGTACTTTATTTTCTGAAGATTAACATTATTAGTACAGTTATGAGTTATTGGTTTGATGACTTTGAAGTTTTATTTTTAATCCATTATTAATTTACAGGAGAATCACAAAACTATACCATTTGAATTACATTTCACAAAACTACACCATTTCCAAAATATTTCACAAAACTATACCTAAACACTCAAAATTAAATCCAAATAAACTATATCCACACAATCTTACCCCCTTAATACTATACCCTAAACACTAATTAGCGAATCCAAATGAAAAGATTTTAATTTTGGTAATTTTTAAAATAGTAAATCAAGCTTTTAAAATTTTGAAAGGATGTAAATTTGTGAAAATATTGAATTATGTGTAGTTTTGTGATGGGAGGGTTGAAAGAGTGTAGTTTAATTTTGTGAATTTCTCTTAATTTATTATTCAAAAAGTTTTTATTATTATTCAAGACTAAACAATTCATGAATAAGCAAAACACCTTACAAGTTCAATATTTTTTAGCTTAAAAAAATAAATTAATTAAATCTTCTTAAACCCACGTAGTCATCCTAATTATTCCTAATCACAAATAGGTACCCAAATATCAAACTATTCAAAAGATTTACAAAATACAAAAAAAGTACTAGTGAATCAATGACAATAGAAACAAAATCTATGAATAATTGAAGAGGAATTCACAAAACTACACCCTTTTAACCCCTCCTTCATAAAATTACACCTAATTTAATTTTTTTCATATATTTACACCCTTTCAAAAATTTTAAAGCTTGATTTACCCTTTAAAAAATTACCAAAATTAAAATATTTTCATATGGGTTCGCTAATTAGTGTTTATGGTATAATATCAAAGAGGTAAGATTGTGTGTGTAAAGTTTATTTGGATTTAATTTTGAAAGTTTAAGTGTAGTTTTGTGAAATATTTTGGAAATAATGTAGTTTTGGAAATGTAATTCAAATGGTGTAGTTTTGTGATTCTTATATAATTGAACTTGAAAAATAAATCAATAAATACGAAAAAAATAAGAAATTGGCAGTAAATGCGCTCTGTACTTTGTAGGGTAAAAAAAATTAAATAAGAAGTGTATATAATAATATAAACAGACCTATAGAGTACCAAATCTAACGGTCCATATTTTTGTAAACAAGAAACGCTTTAAGTATCTGTGCCACTTTCAAGTCTCAACAGTAACACTAAAATCAATGGGAGAGGTTTATTTATTTTTCAAACTTTTTCAAATTACAAACTAAAACCCTTTTTTTTAATTGCAGAAAGATAAGAAAAAACTAGAAGAGAAAATGGAGGAGAAGAAAGCTGAAGAGCCAAAAGTTAAATCAGAAGATAAGAAAGAAGATGATAAAGAGAAGAAAAAAGAGCCTCAAGAGATTGTTCTTAAGATCTTTATGCATTGTGAAGGTTGTGCTAAAAAAATTCATAGATATCTCAAAGGATTTGAAGGTACTATTCATCATTCTTCATTAATTTATTTAGCCATTATTTTATTTTATTTTAAAAAAAATTAGTGAAAATATTCTTTAGTTTTAATTTTTATTTGGTTAAGAAAATAAGATATGCTAATTTGAATATAGATTGTAACACAATAATGACACTAGGATGTACATGGTGAATGAGAGGGGCATTTGCCCCCATAAAATATTTAAATTAGTCTAGTTTGATAAAGATTTTTGAAAATGCCCCTATTTATATATCTAATTTATAAGGGTATTTAATTAGTAGTTTTGCCCCTTGTAAAATCAATTTGCATTGTGTATGATGTAAATTAATTTGATTGATTATCTTTTTGTTTGCTAATTTAAGATTATTTGAAAATATGATAAAAAAATTGTATGTTTTTAGGAGTGGAGGATGTAACAACTGATTGTAAAAGTAGTAAAGTGGTAGTAAAAGGAGACAAGGCAGATCCATTAAAAGTGTTGCATAGATTACAAAAGAAGAGTCACCGTCAAGTAGAGCTTCTTTCTCCGATTCCGGAGCCTAAACCGGTCTCCGACGAACAGGAGAAGAAGAAGGAGGAGGAGGAGAAACCTAAACCACAAGAGAAGAAAGAAGAGGTAATGTCACTAAGTAAAAGACTTTAGGGACTAAATTTTTAATATTAGAAAATTTTAGTACTCCCTCCGTCCTATTTTATTTGATGTTTAAGGATGTTGCACGCATATTAATAACTCTTTTTTTCATAAAAACATCATTAACTATACCAAAATATACCAATAGAAAAAAATCATTCAAAAAACTATTGGTTAAGAAAATTACATACATTTAATTTCTACATGGAAACTTGTAAAACATCAACTAAATTGGAACAAAAAAATCCCTCTAAAACTTCATATAATATGGGACAGAGGGAGTATGTTTTTTTATGTAATTTTATAATAAATAATACTATTTTTGTGGGCATTGAGGAAAATAGGTAGTGGTGACAGTGGTGTTGAAAGTTCACATGCATTGCGAAGCATGTGCTATGGAAATTCAAAAGAGAATCATGAGAATGAAAGGTTTGTTTTCTTTTTAAAATATTCTCAATTCGGTACTATTCCTATTGATTCTGAATTTTAATTCAGAAATTGTGGGACTGCACTTAATTGGGACATTATGTTTTGGACTCTTCTGTTTGTCATAAAATTAATTCAAGCTTTAAATTGTGTGTACTATGTAGGCCATTTATTTGAATAGTAATAGAAGAGAGCATGTGTTTTAGTTTAAACATTTTATTAAAAGGAATCTTTATTCATCTTATCATTTGTTATTATAATCATAGGGTAACAACTTTTTTATAAATGAGAAGTCTTGCAACAATTGTTTTTTTATTTGCAAATATTTTTGTTTAGTTTTAAGTGTTTCAAGATTACATAATATATATAAAGTATAAGTACTATAGCTTGGTTGAATCGAGTCAACTTAGGTCATATACTTCATTTTTACTTCACATATTTCCCAAGAATCCCAAAGTTCTAAACACTAATTTTATTTATATTACTTTTCTGAAATTGCAATATGTATATGACACCAATAAGTTGCAAATTTATTTATTTACTGAAATTGTTGTGTGTGTTAGAAATGTGTATATAGAATTGACTTCATAGGGCCAAAAATAACAATGGAGCTAGAGAATTTTATGGAGTCAAATTATGAAGTTGATACCACTTTTTATTGTGTAATTATAAAGTTGAGTATAATTAGTAAGATTCTTATCAAAAATCATGTAAAAAATATGTTTAATATGTAGGAGTGGAGTCTGTTGAACCAGATTTTAAAGCATCACAAGTGAGTGTGAAAGGAGTTTTCGCACCGGAAAAGCTAGTCGAATTCGTATACAAGAAAATCGGAAAGCACGCCGCGGTTGTCAAGCAGGATCCACCACCAAAACCGGCGGAGAAAGACAAAGAAGCAAAGGACAAAGAAGAGAAGAAAAAGGAAGAGGAACAAAAACCCAAAGAAGAAAAAGACGGTGGTGGTGGAGGAGGAGAGGCCAAGCCTGCGGCCGCGGGGGAGGAGGAAGGGAACAAAGTGGTGGACATGAAGAAGAATGAATATCAATACCAACCACCAAGGTATCCTGTGGAGATGTTTGCTTATCCACCACAAATATTTAGTGATGACAACCCAAATGCTTGTACTATCATGTAATAATATTGTTGGTTTAAGTGGTTGTAGGATATTTTCTACTTTATTTATTTTCTTGTAATTTTTAGTTTGAAATGTACTATTTTGTCGTAATTTTTTTTGGTTTTAGATGGTGCAATGGACATGATGGTATTTTAATATTTTCAAATTATTAGTTAAAATTATGTGTAGACATGAAAATCGACAGCTTAATTTATTTTACCAACCCTTAATACATTTTGTTTATGAAAAAGAAATAAAGAGCTCATAAGTTTTATGAGATCAGTTTGATGTTTAAGTAGTTTTATTTGTGTGATTCCAAGGACTGAGTCTTTATAAGACTAATCCACTTCAATGACACTAATTATATAATTATCATAAATCAAATTTTTAATTAAGATACCCACTAACATTCATTAATTCTATTTAGTTCACTAAACAACTAATCATCAACTCTAGTTGGCTAAGTAGGTAAAGCTAATAAAATGTTTGGTTGAAGCATTTTTTTTTTGACACCAAGCATTTTTAATTAAGATATTGGGAGTTTTAATCTTAAATTATTTACCGCAAATGTAAGGTAAATCTATATATATTACAATATTTAGAGAAATTCCTTAGAATACCATCAAAATAAGTTTTTGTTTAGAAAATACAATTACAAAATTTTTTATAACAAAAATACCATTAATTTTTTTTTATAATAAAAATACCATCAAAAAGTAGTAGTTTACAAAAATACCACAAATATACAAACGAGGTTTTAACACTTTTAGATTTTAAATTTTTTTTATTTGGGTTCGCTATATAGTGTTTAGGGTATAGTTTTGAAGGGGTAGGGTATAGTTTTTTGAAAGTTTTGGGTGTAATTTTGAAAATTTAAGATTTGTGGTATTTATGAGAAAAAAAAATTTTAATGGTATTTGTAAAACTTTCGAAAATATTTATTAATTGTGTTAAAAAAACTTTTTTCAATGTATTCGTAAGAATTTCCATAATATTTAGTAATGTAACCAGGAAGACTTACACTACTGTCCTTTAAGATGAGAATTAAGGCAAGACAAAAATATGAGGTTTGTTGGTATAATGTGACATCGCAAAATTAAAAGACTAACCAAACAAATAATTTTAAACAATAAACTAAAAACATGAAAAGACTAAAATGAAGCAAATAGTTTGAAGTAATAAACTAAAAACGTCATGCACCAAGGATAACTATTGGAAACAAATCTATCAAACAAGTTTACGACTAATACAATAGTAAGCAACGTTCTTAAACTAAAAATTAAACTTCTTAAAATAATTTTTAGCATAGTTACCGTATGTATCTATAAATAAAATTAATTGGTATGTTAATTTTAGAAATTAACCTTAATTTTTTCTTGTAAATCAAATAAAATGTTGGTGAGGTTAGACATCTTAATGGTGGGCCCTCTTATTTTAGCAAGAGGCGATTCTGAAAACTCCAGTAGCATCTAATACATTTCGCGGGTCCCACTGCCACAAGACGGTCCGCGATTTAAGAGGTTTTTTTGTTCTAAGCGATATTAGGTCATTAATATCAGAGGATCTTAACACACCTCTAAGGTATGGGCCCCACAAAATAAAACAAAAATCAATTCTAAAAACTCCAATCTAAGAGGCAGCTTTTCTATTATTCGCGGGCCCACTGCCACGTGACGACCCGCGATTGGTTCTCTTTTTTTCTTTTTTTTATAATTTTCTTAAAAAAATGAAAAAAACTTAAGAGGTTTATTTAACTTATAAACCGATAACCATGCTCTTACGACATTTTACTTAAGAGCTTGTTTATTTTAGTATTATATATATATATATAGTTTACTTGTACCAAACATGCTTTCTATATATATATTATGTTATTTGGCTATGGTCTATGTAACAACCCCATTTCAAGCCTTCTCTGTTTATTCACACGAGCGATCATATCATCGGCCCTTTGATTTAACCGATCCATCTCTAGCGGACTAAGCTTGTGTCTTATACCCTCTTCGCGTCTTGATTCATCGATATTCTCTTTCGAAAATCTATGATATTGGGCATCAACGTACCCATAAGACCACGAGTCACAAGAATGTCTTCGAACATTGTAATCTTCACATAACTCTCTAGCTTGAATAGAATATCTTGATGTTTTAGAAAACTTTGAGTCTCCTATAAGGGCAATAACGATTACATTTGTGAGAAAGAATAAAACCTTATTAGGGTTTAATATATATCTAATTATTACTCTAAGGATGGTGTATAAGAAAAAAAAGTTAGGAACTTGAAGCCAAAACGGGCTAAAAAGTATAATTATTAAACAAAATAAAACTTTGATAAACGAAAAATATTTAAGAGATGGCTTCTTGTAGGTTCTTGGTGTATTGCTATTATATTGGATCTCTTGCATGGCCATTATGGGTTTGATACAGATGCTATAAGTAAACAATTTTTGGTGAAAATAAGATGTGAATCTTGAAGAAGCAAACTAGTGAATGAAACTATTTGAGTAGTCGATGGTATTTATAATTATAGTGCATGCTTGCATGAAGGATTAGATTTAATATAGTTATAAGGGTTCTTCATCATTAAGATTAAACTAATCACATGCTTAAGACTTCTATTTTCTTAATATAAAGCTTTTTAAGAAACCATGTGAGTGTAAGAGCACTTTTGAATTTTAAACTTATTTTTCTTCTTTTACATAGTATATTGTTATATTTTCACCAACTTCATTTTCAAAAATGAGTTATTAATTAATTGGAAATAGAATTAATTAAATGAGTTTTAGACAAAAAAAAATTGTTTCAAATTAGTTGATGTTTTCATTTTTCAATGTAGAATTAATTGATATTTTGTGTTTCTTAATGATTTAGATGATGAAAGATGTGTTTCTATTGGTTATATCATGTTTAGGTAAACAATTAAATGATGTTTTTACACACAAAAAAACAAAAAAAACAAATGATTTCTTAATTTATGTGTAAAATCCTTAAACATCATCTAATATGAAACGGAGATAGTATTAAAGTAACTAGGCTGGAATCCGCGTGTTGTGCGAGATATTCACCTCATAGTAATTTCAAAAAATATTTATAGTGATTTTTTCACTATAATATGTATTATTATTGTTATTCGAATATACGCATTTTATATTTTACCAAATCAATGAAAATTAGTTTGTTTGCGTATACATTTTGTCTACATTGTTTAGTTTATTATCAAATTATAGGGATATTAATATGCTAAGAAATCTATTTTTTCAAACTTTTCTTAAATAATATTGAAGATTGATGTGCATCCCTTTCAATTTCTTGACTTTTAATTGATTTTTATCTTTCTGTAATATGTTTACTACAATTTTATTTAGAGATTTTAACCCATTTTTTTAAATTGTATTCATATCGTATTTTGTATTGTTTTTCTATGTAACATTATTGAAATATTTTTATACATTATTGTTTAATTTGTATAAGAGTTCTTTTTGGCGGTGGATATTTTAATTTTGTCACGTAAAATTAGTATTAATTTTATGTTTTAAAAGATTATTGTGAACAATTTATGTATTATTTCTATGTATAAATATAGAATATTTGCATCGCAAGTTAGAATTGATGAACTTTTTATTCAGAAAAAATTAGGAAATCAAATACATTTTTTGACCAAAATTTTAATAAGGTGATTTGTGTTGCAAAATTAGTAATTATGTGATTTTTCTTCCTTCTGTTTTTTGTGACAGATATACCCCTTCGCGCATTCACACGGGTTCATGAATGTTCATAAGTTTTCAGTTTCAGATTTTTTCATGAATTACTTAATTAGACTATTAATGTTCACAATGTTGTTATGCATAATAATTTATGTTCATGAATATTCACACATGCTGAGATTGATTGGGTCACGATTATTTTAGAATGAAAAACATTGGATGTTCATACGCATACATGAATGTTCATGCATATACATGAATGTTCATACGATCTGATCAGAAAGTTCACACGATCTGACCAGAAAGTTCAGTGTTATTTTTGTTTTTTCAACATAAAAATCATCTAAATGCAAATACAAAAAATCACCGTATTGACAAATTAAAAAATAAAATGTACCTAGTTTACTAAATAACTCTTTTATTGATAAAAAGTTTTTTTCTTGACCATTTTTTATAATTATTTAAATTGATATATTTATTATTTATTTTTATTAATGATAGAAATTACATTGAATATTTTTTTTGAATTTTATTAATATTAAAGGTAGAATTACAACATTACTTCACTTGAATTACATTTCACAAAACTACACCATTTCAAAATTATTTCACAAAACCACACCTAAACATTCAAAATTAAATCCAAATAAACCTTAACCACACAGTCCTAGCTCTTTAATATTATACCCTAAACATTAATTAGCGAATCCAAATGAAAATTTTGAATTTTGGTAATTTTTAAAGGGTAAATCAAACTTTTAAAATTTTGAAAAGGTGTAAATATGATAAAAAAAATTGAATTATGTAGAGTTTTGTAAAAGAAGGGTTGAAAGGGTATAGTTTTGTGAATTCCTTAAAATATTAAATTAATTGTGTTGTCTTCATTATTTATGTTTCTTAGTTAAATTTATTAGTATTAATGATTTTATTATATTTTTATTTTAATTATGTTTTGTTAAATATTTAAAGTAACGGAGAAAGTTCTATTTTTATAATATAGATTTGAAGGTGCAATTTAAAAAAATGACTTGCACACGTCAAAAGTAAAAGTGACTTGTTTGTGCTTTGTGTATTGTCCCCAACTCATAAATGTAATATATGGGATAATTAAAATTTTAACAACCAATAATTTTTTTTTTTCGTCTTAAATATATTAGAAACTTTCGAATTACAAGGGTGGAATACGTTTTTGGAACTCGTTTTTGAAACACAAGAGACGACTAACTACCCCGACAATGAAACACAGGTAGAGAACGCAAACAAAAGCCCACACATGGGAGTCAAAAGAAGAAGCAAAAGGTATAAAATCCTACGGAGAAAATATAACTACTAATAGAACCATAAGACTTCAGATCTCCACAATAAACCGCTGAACCAAAACAAACCACGAACTCGCTACAAACACCGGGTAAGTCGATACTGAGCCAAAGAACAGGGTAATAGAGGTGGTTCTGAGTTCGATCCCATATAGGCATCCGAAACAGAGACCTCACCAAGCACCAGCACCGACAAAAGACCGTAGGAATGCAGAAGGAACAGGGAACAAGGGAAACACAAACTCAACTACTATGAAGAACCTAAGTACCTAGCTCGAAACAAAGCTCAAAGAGACAACCCTTGAAACCCAAAGGAGGACAAGTCTAGAAAGATCACCAACTCTTACACGCGGACACTCGCAAATTCGCCTTAGTCATCTACAGACAAAAGACAAACTACCTCCTCGCAAGAGAAAAGCTGAAAATCGAACCCACTGTTTCGCCTTAAAACTTCCTCCAAGTCTCCGAAAAAACAAAAGAAGCCTAGTAGATGCCTCCACAACGAGCAAATGTCAAACCAAAACAAACCCCAAAAGAAACTTCGATCTAACTAAGGTATTAAGCCAACAATAACAA
Organism: Cochlearia excelsa; assembly: GCA_963556525.1. Lineage (NCBI taxonomy): Eukaryota > Viridiplantae > Streptophyta > Magnoliopsida > Brassicales > Brassicaceae > Cochlearia > Cochlearia excelsa. The sequence continues at coordinate 5,404,627 of OY748330.1, forward strand.
TCTCGCTCAATCTAAGAGATCAAAAGCTTAAAAAGAACCCAAGTAGAAACAAATCTTCATCAAGTAGGACAAATCCTTAACTCCAAAAAGCCTGAAACATCTAGACATAACAACTCTCGAACCGATGACTCAAAAGTTTCCGGAGACAAAAGCGGCCACCGGAGCAAAATAAGCCTCCGGTGCCGAAACAAAACAACACCACCCGAGTCATTACCATCTTATTATAGCCTAAACCCATCTAAACAAAGCTCCACATGAACCGTAGATCCACCAAACACGCCAAAACCTACACGACCACAAACATAACCCATTCTCACCACATCACAAGAGAGAAACGGAGAAACGTTACCATGAGCCGAATCAATAGAGAGGAGATAGAAGAAATCGAGTATAGGGCATGTGTAGATCCGTAAGAAGCTATGAAGACGAGAATTGAAATCAAAGACATAGCAGAAACGAAGATATGAAAAGGCCACCACGAAAGAGAGATAGATGCGAAGAAAATAAGAACCTAAACGGCGACGCCGGTGGCGGAGGAGCCCACCGGCGTCGAGATTTGAACAAATCGTCAAAACCAGAGGCGGCTGGCTAGGTCTCTCGTTCGTCTCCAACAACCAATAATTTAAAGGATTAAAAATAATAATTTAAAAATGCACTAATTGTTGGTCGTCACTTGTTAGCGTAATCCACAAACAGTGTAAAATCATCTTTATCGGCAATAAATTATGGGTTCTTACATGGTGGATCCCACATAAAAAAAATTAAACAATCGACTTTTTCACCTCTTCTCTAAAACGTGGCGATCCGCGATTGGTGTGTTTTTTATTTTTTAAAATAAAAAATATATATATCTCTAAGAATTTTTTTTAGATCTATGACTAATAATGCTCTAAGAGGCGACTCTTACCGAAGGAGCATAGACAACAAATCTTGAAGTTTTTGTGGGGCCAAAAGTTTAAAAACTCACTAAAAAGTAAAACCCCATAAAGATGATCTTATAAGAACCTAAGATTTTTAAATTACTAATTTAAAAATTACTAATTTCCAAATCTTGTTTTTAAATTTATTCCTCCTTAAAACCTTCTAAAATGGGCTAAATTTTTTTCAAGGTGGTTTATGAGCATCATTATACGAGATTCTTTAGAAGATTCATACCAAAAATACTAAGAAGACCATCTTTATTGGTGGGAAAGTGAAGTTTTTAGTCGGTGGGCCCACCAAAAACATTTGCTCTTAGGTAAGAAGCGATTCTTTGACTTTTCGCGGGTCTCACTGTCACGTGGCGGCCCGCGATTGGTCTTTTTTTAGTTATTTTTTTAAATTCAAAAAAAACCCTAAGAAAACCGATAATGATGTAAGAGTAAGATTATTGTAGGCTTTTAATGGAGATCTTAGCTGTAGGTCCTACCAAATAGTTAAGAAACTGCATCTTTTGTTTCTCTTTTCGGGACCGGTTTTTGCGTTATTCATGGATTTCATTGATATGTGGCTACCCATGATTGATGCGTTTTTAATTATTTTTTTTAAATAAAAAAAAAAAAACTTGTCTAAGAAATAGTGAAGTGTTTTATCAATAATTATGGTGTAATTAAAAAGTAAAAAGTATGAAAGAGAGTAAAATTTTTTAGAGTTGTTTTTTAAATAAGAAATATTTTCAATAATATAAGAACCTTATAAATGATGTGTTTATTTTCTATTGGTTTATTTTTATTTTTAAATATTAAAATTTAGTTATAAATAAATTGATATTAAAATATTAATATAACAGAAATAAGAAACTCAATATAGGAGTTCTCAGCTCTGAGTCAAATTTTTTACAATTCAGCTTAGTTAAATATTCATTTGCAGATTTCGTGGAAAACCTTCCATATGCTTTCGCCCAAAAAGGTAATTTTAATAATACTAGGGGAGGACGCGGATGTAGTTATCATTTTGTTTTTCTATGCAGTTTTTGAGAAAATTTTAAGTTTGCGTAATATATTGTAAGATAACGTATTTTAAGACACACTGAAAAAAAAATTCAATTGTACTGGAATTTTAAAATATTAAGTTATACTCCATATGTTACTTATTAAATGTTGTTTTAGAATATTTTTTGTTCCTCTTTAAATGTAGTTTTAGTTTTTCAACATATTTTCTATATTATACCCCTTAATTTCATTAAAAAAGAATAAAAATAATCTATACTATAAAAGTAAAAGAACTTTCTCCCGGTGAGTGACATGTGACACTTTTCGACTGGTGGATTTAAATAAAAAATTAAGAATTCAAACTGTCACAGACAGGATTCGAACTCAGGTTAGAGACTTCAGTAATAGAGAACTTAACCAAATATACTATTTCATTTTTCTTGTACTTATTCTTAAACATATACTCTTATTACTTAAAGAATGTCAATTGCACCCCTACTTAACATGTAGACTTGATCCTTAACTATTAATAATATATTTTTATACTATACACAAACAATAAACATTTTAAATTAAATAATTATGAATAAATGTACCATTCAAGAAAACCATCTGCAAATATGATTAGTTTGATCAACTCACAAAGTTTGGAGAATGAATATGTTTAACATTGGGGTATTTTCAACTAACTTGGGAAGCTAAGTCAATATTCAATTAAAAACAATAATAAAATAATAATAATAATAATATTCTCATTCATGATAGAAGTCAACTTATCATATTACAATAAACAAAAACAACTACATCTTAAAGAAATTAGAGAAAATAAGAATGTAAAAAATTACATAAACCATCAAGAGAATTGAGCTATTGATCAATGATTACTCATATGGAAATGTGTAAAAATGAAATGAAGTCATAATAGTATAAACAAAGAATAAGTAATGAAGATGAACTACCTTTTCGAAAAATTCTTTGTTAACCGCAACCTCACTTTACCTTCAGGTTTTGTCACTTTATCATCTTAACCGAATAACAAAAAAAGTAAAACAAAATACTAAATCAACCTATAAACATTAAGAACATTATATATGTGAAGAATTGATTTTTCACAAAAAAATATAAAATAAGTTTAGTAAACCAAAAATAAATATGTCAAGAATTGATTTTTCACAAAAAAAAATAGAAAATAAGTTTATTTAGCACTTTACAAATCCATAAAAAAACATTTGAAAGTTTAAAAATTATATAGAAATATATTTTCCATATTAAGGAAAAATGAAATTCATTCGCAACGCACATACCTTCTCACTATAAGAAAAAACAGATATAGCCACGACATAACCACAGAATAATTGGACCTCCACTTAACAACATCTTTCTTAAAGTGTTTGCAGTTCAAAGTTAACATTTTATACATACGAGCACAACCATAATTTTTATTTGGCAAACGAATCAAAACAGTTAGATAAGACATTCAGAATGGAAAATCGTTAGGTTATGTGTAACATACTTTAACAGTTTAACAAGTTTAATAAGAGTTTTTCGATTCATTTTTAATGTAAAGCGCATTTCAAATACTAAAAATATCTCAAAAGCTAAAATATCATATATTTGCTATAATAAGAAAAGAAAGATTGCTATATTTTTAAACTGAAGTAGAAAATGAATTTTTAAAATGGCATAAATTATATTACTTGCTAAAACTTTATCTAAGTTCAATTAGATTAACATCATAAATTCTCAAACCCATGTAAGTACTTATATTTTATTTACAAATTTCTTTAGCAAACAAAACTTTTCAAATATTAATTTAACAAAGTGAAAAAAATTAATTTAAAATAATTTTAATTTACAATTAATATAAATACTCAATAAAATTATAACAATACTCCTTTTGTTCCACATTAAATTGTGTTTTAAAGATTTTCAGAAAAATTAAGGAAAGTTGTCAAAATGACTTTAATGACATTAATTTATATTATTTTTATTCTTTTTAATGAAATGTATAATATAGAAAATCTGTTGTAAAAACCTAAAAGCACATTTAAAGAGAAACAAACAAATATTCTAAAACAACATTTAATAATGAACATAAGGAGTATAATTTAATATTTTAAAATTCCAGTACAGTTGAATTTTTTTTCAAGTGTGCCTTATAATGTGTTATAGTACAATATATTACGCGGACGTAGACTTTTCTCGAAAATTGCATTGAAAAACAAAATGATAATTACACCCGCGCGTAGCGCGGGTCCTCCCCTAGTATAAATAGTATAAATTAATTTCACTAAAGTCATTTTACAACCTTCCTTAATTTTTCAGAAAATATTTAAAACTCAATTTAATGTGGAACAAAAGGAGTATTTCTTATAATTTTATTGAGAATTTGTATTAAGTGTAAATTACAATTATTTTAAATTTAATTTTTTTATATATTTTCGCTTTGTTAAATTAATATTTGAAAAGTTTTGTTTACTAACGCAATTGATAAATATAAGTATTTACTTGGGTTGGACAAATTTAAGATGCTAATCTAATTGAATTTAGATAAAGTTTTAGTAAGTTGTATAATTTATGCCCTTGTAAAAATTCATTTTTTACTTCAGTTATCTAGGGTAAATGCAGATATCTTATTGTTTTATAATCATTTGATTTCACATTTTTTTGTTTTATAATTCTTTTGTTCCATAATTTTACTCCAAATCATGTTAATCTTTTAAAAAAAATTAATTGAGTTTTTCACAAATTTTCATTTGAATTATTTAACACAAAATGATGCATGTATATTTAACTATGAATATGTGTGTAAATTATGAAAAACTTATCTATAAAAATAGAAAGGTCATTTATGATTTAGATTTTAATTACATAATATATTTAATTTTAATGATCATAATTAATATTTTATTTTGGATTGAAAGAGAGAGACACGTGTCAAAAGAAAAAGAGAACACTTGTCAACATATTAGAGCTTGTTGAGAAAACATTAAAAGTCAAAACAAATAGAATAGCAGAGACCAGTGTTGAAGGTTTTAGCTATGATTTTAAGTATTGGTCAAGTCTAAGTTACTTTAGATAGTTTATTGCAAAACTTTGTTAAAAAACCTGTCTACTTTCTTGTTGAATGAAAGATATATATAAACCCCTCTGTTCAAAATTAAAGATATCTATAATATAAAAGTAATGTATGGAGTGTGAGGAAGACGATAGTCTAAAGTAATTTATGTTGGTGTCAAGTAGTTTAGAATGAACCTGCAAAGAGTTTTGGATTCAAGGAGGTGCAGACAACAACGCACGTGGACTGACCGTGTTCTAAGAATTCCTTTCTAAACAGTGACGACTGTTGGTCCCAGATGGTAATGCAGACGTTTGTTCCCCTGCCATATAAAACATCGTTGTCATTAATAAAATGTAAGATGCAGCTAGCTTTAGAAATAGTGCAATGAGCATCTAACTCTGCCAGCTTGAGGAGTATAATAATCTTTTGGGTGGAGCTTGGGTCAGCGATGTTAGGCCCCTGGATACTTAGGATTTGGCCCACAACGTCTGCAGAAGGGTAACCGTGTAAGGGAAGAATTTGAAAATATTGGAGACAATTAGCGATGAGGTCATTGACTAACCTGGCAGCGTTAGGTTGGTGTTGGCAAGACTGAGATATTTGGCGTAAGTGAACGGTCGGAAAACCTCGGTTTTGATATGGTGTCCATCAGGCTTGACCGCTTTAATCTCAGTGCAATCGGTGAATCTTATCGAGTGCTTCGATTATGTGACTTTGTACATGTCGTACGCCTGGACAACCTCAATGTTAGTTATCGTGTAGATTAGGCCTTCGGACAGACAATGTATGAAGGTAGGTATACGTCTGCGGTGAATTGATGCGGTAACGGCCCATTCCTGGAAATCGTCGGAACAAATAGTTAGGTAGATATTGTTGACGCTAACAACGGTTATAACAGATTCGAGGTACATACATGAAGACAAATTTTCTGAATTTCCAAGAATGAAAAAGGTGGTTCGTCTTAATTTTAGGCTAAATAGGCGATGGAATCAGTGAGCAGCAAACTTATTATGAAATGCATAAAACGAAAAGAGACTATTAAATCAGCAAACTTGTACACATAATTAGGCAATCGAATCAGTTGGTATCAAACCTATGGCAAATGCCTAAAACGAAAAGAAACTATTAAATTATCAAACTTGTACACTTAATTGCTCTTGACATAAGCGAGGAGCACACTTCGTATGATACCTAAACATAAGTGTATGCAGCCATTTTTTAACTAATTTTTTGGCAAATGAAAAGCATGTTAACTCACAGAGCTGTCTAGAATTAGCAGCTCCAGGCTCATGAGCTCATTCTCTTTTTTGTAGTTGCGGGCTTCCCACATACGCATCAGGCGGAATGTGACGCTCTGCATCGACGGGCCTATCGCGAGGTTGCTCAGGTTGGTGAAGGCAGGTTGCAAGGCATCATTTGCTTGGCCGGAGGTCATTGTAGCTGTGTGTGGCGTTGAAGAGAGGGTAAACGAAATCAGATTCAGGGGTTTTTTGTGGTAACTTGACAAATCCCTCTGTTCTGCATTTATAGGGGTGACTTTGGCTGGAATGCAAAAGAGGGATAGTAAGCGCTGTGAATTCTCCGGCGGTTACTTTTATTCTGCGATTAATATCCATTAATGGCGTGAAAAGGTTCTCAGAAATTTGGCGGTCGCGTTACGCCGAAGAGGGAAATGGGAGAGACGGCAGAGATGGGATTTGGTCTAGTTTTTTTATACGTGGGTCCATTAAGATAAAAGCATTTTGTATCGGCCCACTAAACTAAATTTCAAATTCAATTCTATAATATAATACTGCCACGTGTCAACTCCTTGTTGATAGTTCTTTCACTTTTAAATGAGTTTGACTAAAAAAATATATATATTTCAAACATACCAATTTTCGATGATATTTTTTTTAAAAATTAATTTTAATTTTATAAAAATGACTCATTTCAAAATTTTCATTGTAAGTCAACGGAAAGACATATTTTTATAACATTTTCTATAAATTTTCCGTAGTTATCGGAATTAAAAAAAAGACAATAAAAAGATATAGAGCCATAGAATATGCCTTGGTGGAGTCGCAAACTCCAAGTCCTATTCAACGACCGATGGCTAATCTTCGTCTGCGCCGTGTGGATCCAATCCGTCGCCGGCGTCGGTTATCTCTTCGGCGGCTCTATGTCTCCGGTGATCAAGTCTTCCTTAGGTTACAACCAGAAACAGATCGCTCTTCTCGGCGTCGCTAAAAACCTCGGCGACGCCATCGGCTTCGTCTCCGGTGCCTTATCGGAGGTCTCACCGTCGTGGATGGTTCTTCTCGTCGGCGCCGTTCAGAATCTCGCAGGGTACGGTGTTGTCTGGCTCGTCGTCACTGGTCAATTACCTAATTTGCCCCTCTGGATGGTGAGATTTGATTTTTCATATATTACTAACATACGCATGAGATTTTGGTGTTTAGTGATGTTAATTTTGGTATGAATTGTATTTACTTGTGGTAATTAGTTTGGATCTTTTTACTATGATTCACTTTTTTTTACTGTGATAATGTTCTTGTTTATGGTTAGTTCTTGATTAGATATATTATTATGACTTACTAAATCAGAAATACAATAAGCTATTATACATTTTTTAGAATTCGATTATATTCGTGAATCTTATAAGAATGTATCTTAAGTTCTCTACCACAACTTGTTGGTTCCTTAATAAACTTTTGTTTCTCCTACGATGTGAATATTTGCTTTCGTGGGGACTTGTTTGATGCTCATTCTGGTTTCGTTGTATATCAAAATTGATAGTTTGCTTCTTGCAGTTGTTTGCAGCTATATTCGTGGGAACAAACGGCGAAACATACTACAACACAGCCTCTCTTGTCTCATGCATTCATAACTTCCCAGAAAGCCGTGGCCCTGTTGTTGGAATCTTGAAAGGGTTCTCTGGCTTGAGCGGAGCAATCTTGACTCAGGTTTATTTGATGTTCAATCCTTCTCATGATTCTTCAGTTATCCTCATGGTTGCTTTCGGACCGCCTATCGTTGTTCTTGCTTTACTGTTCGTAGTCAGACCCGTGGAAAGAAGTTACAGAACGAACTCTCGGGCTGATGATTTACGGTTCATGGCTATTTACGGTTTCTGTGTTGTCCTTGCAGTATATTTATTAGGATTATTGGTATTTCAAAGTCTTGTTGATATAACTCAAAGAGTAATCACAACCTCCGGAGCCATCCTTGTTGTATTAATGGTTGTTCCCGTCTTTGTCCCTTTTACATCGGTTTTTTTCACCGCGAGTAATGTCAACTTAGTGAAGCCCGGAGAAGAAGGAACCTCGAGTGCGGATCAGAACGAAGTTAAGACTTTGATCGAGAGGAGCGATGTATCGCCTGAAAAGAGAAGAGCGCCGTGTATAGGAGAAGATTTCACCTTGTTACAGGCTTTAGGACAAGCCGACTTCTGGCTTATATTTATGTCTCTGGTTCTAGGCGTAGGTTCGGGTATAACGGTTATAGACAATCTCGGTCAGATCTGTTATTCACTCGGTTACAACAACACCAAAGTATTCGTATCGCTTATAAGCATCTCCAATTTCCTCGGCCGTGTTGCTGGTGGCTACTTCTCGGAGCTTATCATGAGGTACAAAACACTGACAAAATCACATTCATATCAAACAAATTACGTTTTACGATCACCTTAGTGACGTTTTCATCGCTTTGTAGAAAACACTCACTTCCGAGAATATTAGCAATGTCTGCGGTTCAGGCGATAATGTCTTTAGGGCTTATCTACTATGCTATAGACTGGCCTTGGAAGATCTATGTGGTGACCATTGTGTTAGGAATGGGTTACGGCGCTCACTGGGCGATCGCACCTGCTTCAGTCTCCGACATTTTTGGTCTGAAGAGCTTCGGTTCTCTCTACAATTTCCAGATTACAGCTTTACCTATTGGGTCGTTTGTGTTCTCGGGCGTTATCGCTAGCAATATCTACGACTATTATGCCAGGGAGCAAGCCGGACACACCACGGAGACTGAGTCTCTTGTCTGCACGGGCTCCGTTTGTTATTCGACCACGTGTGGGCTCATGTCAGTGGTGTGTGTAATGGCTATGTTGTTGAGTTTAAGTGTTGTTTATAGGACGAAGAGGTTTTACTTGAGGCTTCTCAAGACTTGAAGATAGTGTGTTGGCCTTTTCAATGTATATCAGATATATTTATTTGCCTCGGTTTCTAAACATAGTTAAACCTTAATCCTCACTTGCTTGGGTATAAACATTCTCCATTTTTTTTTTAAAGTTTCGCTTTTAAAGTTTAAAGGGTCAACTTTTAATACAAAAAAACTAATTACATTCCAGAGAATACGTTTTTAATTCTATCTATCATCAATATATTTATTTTTTGAGAAATTCACAAAACTACATCTTTTCATTTACAAAACTCTACATAATTCATTTGGGTTCGTTAATTAATGTTTGGGGTAGGGTATAGTGATTAAGGGGTAGAGTTGTCTAGGTAGGGTTAATTAGGATTTAATTTTATGTGTTTAGGTGTAGTTTTGTGAAATTTTTTTTAAAAGATGTAGTTTTGTGAAACGTAATTCAAAAGGTGTAATTTTATAATTATCCCTTATTATTTTTTATAAAAATATTTGTAACGGAAAAAGCAAAAAGAACAATTAGTATTTAGTTAAGGAATAATAATCAATTTTTAATGAAATTACTCAATTAGTTTTGCACAACTGGTACAATATAGAATGGGAAAATTGTCATTTAAATCATGAACTTTCAAATTTTCCCAAAATAAAGCCTCAACTTTCTCTTGGACCATTTTAAGCATATATTATTTATTGACTGGCTCTTAAAAGCATAAACTTATTTTGACTGAGACAAATAAGGCACGGCGTTAAATCTGTAAACGGAACTATTTGACACTGTTAAACATCCGTTTTGTTTTTCCGTTAACAACAAAACGACGTCGTTTTGGACTGTAAACACTTAAGACTTAAAAAACAAAAAAACCTAAATCGACATTTCATCGAAACATCTGGATTTTTCAGCGGGAACTGAAGAAAGAATGAATCTGAGCCGTTGATTTCTTATCTTTTCACAAGAACACAAACAAAAATAAAACCAAAAAAAGCTCGAGACTTTTTTTAATTTTTTCATCAAATAATTTCAAACGATGATAAGATTATCACCAGGATTAGCGATGAATCATCGTTTCCAATTCAATCCAAAGAACCCAACTTTACTCCTAACCCAAATCGACCCACGACGGAGAAGCCTCTCCAGAATCAAACCCAGAAGCGGCGGAGACGGCGTCGTTTTCGATTCCGCGGCTTACGAATCCGAGCGTTTGCGTCTAGACGCGGCGGCGATGGAAGATATGGCGGAGACGGCGAAGAACGAGCTCGAATCGGATATAGAAACTGACCCGAAAGCTTGGAAATGGATAATCCGGAAGAAAATTTGGGATTTGATGGAATCAAGGAAGTATTCGATGAGCCCAAGACATGTTCATCATCGTATACCTAATTTCGTAGGCGCGTCGATTGCTGCTAAGAAAGTTCGTGACTTTATGTGTTGACTTCTCTTCTTCTTCTTCACTTTCTCTCTCTTAAGTTTTTACCGTCCAAAACGACGTCGTTTTATTCTTAACGGAAAAACAAAACGGATGTTTAACAGTGTCAAATAGTTCCGTTTACATATTTAACGTTGTGCCCTATTTGTCTCAGTCAAAATAAATTTATGCTTTTAAGAGTCGGTCGATAGAAAAATATATGCTTAAAATGGTCGAGAAAGTCTGCGCTTTATTTTGTGTAAATCTGAAAGTTGATGATTTAAATGACAATTTTCCCAATATAGAATAGTATCACGTCCAAAAGGTAAATAAATTGATTTAAAAATATGTATACAAAATCATTAAATAGAGAAATTATTCTCTACTTCATAGCCCACCGTATATACCTACATCTCCCCTTTAAATACCCAAACCCTCCTATCAAAAAACCTCTAGTCTCTCCCACAATCCAAATCCCTCGAAATCCAATTAACCGTAAAACTCAAAATCTCAATAATGACAAACAACAACCACGACGATATCCACCACCACCACCACACGTCGCCGCCGCCGCAACAGTCGTATTCCCATCCACCGCAGACGACGTCGTTTAACACCGTTTCGCAACAGCAAGACAACAACAATCAGCTAAAGAGTTACTGGTGCCAAGAGATGGAATCGATAGAGGATTTGAGATCGCATCAGCTTCCTCTGTCTCGAATCAAGAAGATTATGAAATCCGACCGCGACGTTCGCATGATCGCCGCCGAGGCTCCGATCGTGTTCGCAAAGGCCTGCGAGATGTTCATCGTGGATCTGACCATGCGGTCGTGGCAACACGCGGAGGAGAACAAACGCAGAACGCTGCAGAAATCCGACGTATCAGCCGCGGTTTCTCGCAATTTCGCGTTTGATTTTCTTCTCGACGTTGTTCCCAGAGACGAATCCGTCTCCGCCGTTGATCCTGGTTTCGTGACGGCCGTGCCTCATCACGACGGTGGAGTTCAGTATTATACCTATCCGGTGGTGGGTGAAGGGAGTGGAATGTACGCGGCGGCGCAGCAGATGCAGGCTTGGCCTGGAGCTTGGACGGCGGTGGCTGATGACGGAGAGGGCGAGGATGAGGAAAGCGGAGGAAATAGCGGCGGAAATTGAAGTTTGGGTTTGTTTAGGGTTTTGTAAAACCGTTTTGATTTAGTGGGGGGCGTTTTGAATTTTCTTTTTAATTAGGGTTTTTAATTGGGGTTTTAATTGGGTTTTTGAGATTAATGGGGTCTTATTTTCTGTGAATAAGGATTGGATTAATTCGAAAACAATTGTGCAATGCCCAGTGCAGAGTGGTTTCGTGGAGTAAGGGCATAATTATCCTTTAGTACCCTAAATGGGTACTTAGTGATTTTTTATTAATAAATGGTGGGGAAGGTATTATTTAGAAATCTGTAAGAAAAAATAGTGATTATAGGTAGGACTATCAAAGGGTTCTTAAAAAAAATTTGAAATAGATATACATGTAAACTCATCAAAATAGCTTGAGAATTTTACCAGGCTTGATCCTCATCTTCAAGCCTCATCTTCTGTGCTTTCTATCGTATGAGTATGTAGTGTCTCTGTATGTGTTTCTGTAAGATAAGCCAACACAAAAACAGATATAAAATCAGATTATACACATTCATATAAAAACAGATATAAAAACAGATTATACACATTCATATACACACATCAACCTATACACACATTCATATAAGGCACTTGCGGATTATACACACCTTCATATAAGTCATTTCATTAATACACATTCATATAAGTCATTTCATTAATACACATTCATATACACACATCAGATTATACACACATTCATATAAAATCAGATTATAGACACATTCATATACACACATCATTATACAAAATCATGACATAATGTTCATATAACATCAGATTATACACACATTCATATAAAATGGTTATATCTAAGTCTAAATCTAATGGCTATGTCTAAGTCTAAACATCAAAACATTTCAACATCTAAATCTAACCTTGTGTCTATCAAATAATCACTCATCAATCAACATCTAAACATTTCATACCTTGGAAAATCTTCTAAGAGGAATCGTTTCTAAGATGAATCTTCGTCTCACTCCTTCAAGCTCCTTCTATATAACTCTTAAACTAAGAACAACAAAGTCAATCTTCATAATCATAAAACTCAATCAACAGACATGCAACTAAATCATAATTAAACTATGCAAATAACGTCAAGAGAAGATGGAAGACGAAGAACATACCTTCAAACTGTTGGGTGATGACGATTTTTTCACCGAATGAGCAATCAGATGACGAAGATAGGGTTTTTTTTCTCCACCAAAACAAACGAGGATGTTGATTGGTCACATAGCCGCCGTTTTCCGGTGACGGAGACGAAGATTTCATCGGAATCGTCGAGAAACGAACCGGCGGAAGATAGAGAGAGCGGCGGTAGTAAGAGAGAAGGATCGCGTCTTAGCTTAGGTTTTTTGGTGGCGACACTTAACTTTTTGTTTTTTTTTCTATTTTTTATTTTTTTTAAATGGGCATAAGGATTGGGCTTAGTAACCCGATAATCATGGTCTAACAATTTTATGTTCTTTTGGTAGTTGTTTTTTTTTTCTCGTCTGAATATTATTAAACTTTTTAAAAGAGGTTACAAAAGCTCGCAACAAAAATCTGAATAATATCAATAATTTAAAAGAGAAACTAAGACAATCAAAACAAAATAAAATCCCTAAAAATTAAAACAAATAAGATGTCATAGATTTCTCACGGGCAAAGAGACCCGATAACCAAGTCGGATGACCAACAATGACATAAGACTGAGTCCTTATATCTATTGTCACGCTTTTGGCAATGAGGAGAGTTCCACAGTTTGATGAGAAAGATTCTACCTTAAAACTCCAATGTGGTATAATTTTCAAAGTTGTTAAAAGATTAATACCTTCGGATTTGAAGGCAAACCAAGCTTTAGGTCTTGTAATAGCACCATCTAGTTCTGAGCATTGAGAAGCAAAAACCACCTTGTTGAAATGATGAGTTATCATACTCTCCACAACCCACAACATACACTTGAAGTGAACTTCTTTTAGATTATGCATGTTGTTGAAAGCTCTCCGACTGTGAAGAATGACGTTGCCCACATCATCTCTTACCACCCATGAACCACCACCAAGTTTGGTAGATTTGGACCATGATGATCCTATGTTACACTTCACCCATGAAGGCCATGGTGGTTTCCTGACTTTACTTACATATGACGACGAAACGATGGATCCACACTCATGTTGTACCCTTTCTTGAACTTCAAACCATAAGGAGCACTCACCAACTCCCTTCTCAATTATTGACAGTGGACTAAACAAAAATCCCCTGTTTTCCATATGAACCATAAGATCCATGGGTAACTACTTTACACCTCTATATGATTATTTGACTTAGGGTCTACGAAACACAAATAATGGAAGTTCGCTTGAAAGGAGATCTTATCAAACCCCAACACTGGCTGGGAAAAGTTCGAGAGTGCCCACACTTGCCTGGGGAAAGAACAAGTGAAAAAGATATGGTTAACTGATTCCCCTTCAAACCTAGATAACTGGCATCTCCCGTCAGTTTTCATTCCTCTAGCCGCTAAGTTGTCGTCTACTGAAATAGCACCACTCAAAACCTTCCAAAGAAAGTGCTTTAACTTGGGAGGAATAATGAGAGACCAAACATTTTCTTTAAGGCAATTCCAAGACGGAAAGACACCTGATTCAAAGACCAAATCAGATTTTTTGGAAGTTTTGGCCAGGGCATAACCAGTTTTAACAGAATACTCCCCACTTGTGGTATGAAGCCATATTCAAAAGTCTATTTGGTCCATGATTGGCTTGATTTTTTTGATGATTTTGACATCTCATGAAACAAAGAACTCCTCCAGTATATCAGGATCCCAATTCTTTGTATGGAAATCAAACAAATATGCCATTTTGAGTTCAAGATCTATCAGGTTCTTCATCCATGGAGCTCTAATGATACCATCAACCACCCATTTATCAGTCCATACATTAATTGATTGACCATTGCCTACGCAGATTTTGAGTCCTTTCTGCAGAAGCGTTCTTCCATGGATGATACTTCTCCAAGCGTAAGAGGGTCTTGCTCCTAAGCCAGCATTGAAGAAATCAGTAGATGAGAAATAACTACTTTTCAAAAACTTAGAGAAAAGACTATCCGGGTTTTGTTGGATCCTCCAAGCTTGTTTAGCTAGCATAGCTTGGTTAAAGTATTCTAAGTCTTTGAACCCAAGTCCACCTAAATTATTTGGGAGACAGAATCTTTCCCAACTAATCCAGTGAATCTTCTTTTTGTGATCCTCAGCACTCCACCAGAAGGCAGCCATGGCACTATTGAGATTTGCTAAGACTGTTTTAGGAAGTCTAAAGCATGACATAGCATACACAAACATTGCTGAAGCTACAACCTTGAGTAAGACTTCTTTACCACCAAGCGAGAGGTTCCTAGAATATCAACCAGATAGCTTTGACTTAAGCCTATGCTTGAGGAAAGAAAACATCTCAACCTTGGAACCACTAAAGCATTCCAGCAATCCTAGGTAAGTACCAGCTCCTCCTAGGTTGTTGATACCAAGAACATCTTGAATACTATATTTCTTATCTTCTAAAACCTTGGACCAAAAGGTAATTGAAGACTTGTTCACATTGATAATCTGACTCGTCGCGTTTCCATATATAGTCAGAATATGTTGGAGGGATTTAGCTTGCTCAATAGTAGCTTTACAGATGAACAAAGAGTCATCCGTGAACAATAGATGGCTAATAGAGGGCCCTTCCAAAGAGAACCCGATACCATGAAGGAGACCATTATCTTCAACTTTTCTCAAAAGATGAGAGAGCCCCACCGTACACAAGACAAACAGGAAGGAAGACAATGGATCACCTTGTCTGAGACCTCTTTGGAGAACTATATGACCATGTTCCTGACCATTTATCAACAAAAAGAAGGAAACAGAGGTAACACAAAACATCACCCAGGAGACCCATTTTACATGAAACCCAAGGTTAAGGAGCAAGGCTCTTAGATAGTTCCATTCAACCCTATCATAGGCTTTAGACATATCAGACTTAACATGCATA
Organism: Cochlearia excelsa; assembly: GCA_963556525.1. Lineage (NCBI taxonomy): Eukaryota > Viridiplantae > Streptophyta > Magnoliopsida > Brassicales > Brassicaceae > Cochlearia > Cochlearia excelsa. The sequence goes on from OY748330.1 coordinate 5,420,291, forward strand.
AAATTCTTAGAGATAGAGGTATGTGTTCGCAGACTGTGGACAATTTCATGTGCCATAATAATATTGTCTAATATCATCCTTTCTTCAACAAAGGCAATTTATGTCTCAGAAACAACGATAAGAAGAATAGGTTTAAGCCTTTTTACCAGGATCTTAGCAATGATTTTATACATCACATAGCAGAGACTGATGGGTCTTAGGTTAGCTATAGTCGTAGGATGAGGAATCTTAGGGATCATGCACAACTGTGTACAATTCCACTCAGATGGAAAGCAACCATTGGTGAAGAAATTATGAACTTCAACTATCACATGATCACCCACAATCTCCTAATACTTTTGAATGAAGAGATTGGTAGTTGCTAACTATTGACAAATTGAATTACTTTTCGATTCGTTAATACTTCTCAAAAACATAACTAAAACTTTTTTATAAAAAATTTCTATAAGAAAACAAATTAAGTCAAAAATAAGAGATCTTGTTGAGAACTCGTACATATATTTTTATATCTTCAAAAATGTTATGGTTTGGTTTACAATAAAATCTTTATTCCGAATGTAACCACCATAAAAAAAAACTTTAGAGTTAAATAATATTAAAAATGATTGCAGTAAAAAAAATATATATTAAAAATGATTACAATCATCGAATATAATAAGACAAATAATATATCTAATAGAGATTACAAGAAACTCAAGTCCAAGCCCAATATGATGTCTATGTGTTTAAGGTTTCCTTACAAGTAGTAGTATAAATATGTGCCTTATGGAATTTTTGATTGTAACCTTTGAGAGTGATAAACTTTCATCCATCTATCTTATAATATATCACTTCTATACACTTTGAATCTTGATGACAAACACAAACAATGTTCTCTTTAGTTTCTTTCTAATATAGCTTTCATAAACTATTTACTTTCTATCTTAGATTTCTATTTCAATATTCTATACAAATCCATTTTTTGGATTTTCTCACATGGTATCAGAGCATAGACGATTCATGGGTGTTATCTTCACAAGCTTCTTGCAGACAATCGATCTATAAGCTTCCTACAACCTCTTTTGCTTTGTTCAAAGTTGTAGCCTTTATGACTAAAGCCACTACTCTCTATTTGGATCTTCACGTGTAAGCTTGTTAGCGAAAGATCTCGGATTGAAGATTCAAGGGAACTTTGATTCGTTTTGTCACTGAGAACAGAGAAGAGCAAGACACGCCTCAGCAACCATCGAGATTTATGTGCAAACAAGTCATCATCTAGGAAATCGTGGACTCAATGTTAAACTTCACGGTACACACTATCCATGGTAACATCTTTGTCTTTTCATCTTGGACAGAAGGAGTAGTGATAATGCTTAGAGTTTTAGGCTTGTTATGAAGGTAGACACCTGTAGGTCTGATTTGGGCTTGATAAGAAGAAGTTCAGGGTTGCAAGTTTCTGGGTTTGATAAGTGCACACAAGATGTTCGTTAAAATGCCAAAGAAAAAAGAGAAAGTGCATATTTTGATTGATGGCTATTGGATGAGAAATAGATAGCAAGTAGGGTTTAAGTGATTGTGGGAAGAAAATTTTTCTTGGTCAAAAGACAACATAGGAAAGTGAAACGAGTAAAGAAAACCCGAGCTCTTAGTGAGACAAAGAGGTCAAATATTTGAGGAAGGTCGACTAAGCTTGCCAAGTATTAAGAAATACCTCTGAGTAAGCCATGCGATATTCCCCAAGGATAGGTTTGAATAGATTTCACACTAGTGTTTGTTCTCCATGGTAAAGAGAGTCATCTGCCTACACCACATTGATCTCGCTTATACTCATGTTCTTACCAATGTCATCTTTGTTTTGTGGTTTCAAACTTTGCACCGAGTTTTCACCCGACGCAAAGTTTGCGGGGGAATAATAGAGATTACAAGAAGCCCAAGTCCAAGCACAATATGATGTCTATGTGTTTAGGTTTCCTTACAAGTAATAATATAAATATGTGCCTTATGGAACCTTTGATTGTAGAGTTTATTACATCTATAAGCACTTATAAGAGTTCTTATTTCAACAAAAGATACTTACAGCTCGAAGTATACTTTTATGGTGTTGAAAGACTTTTTCACCCTCGAACCAGTAACCAAATGAAAAAAACTTATTTACAATTTAAAGTGTTTAGTTACAACTTTAATTTGAATTTTATAATTCAAAAAACAAAACTAATTGTTTTTTTATTTTTCCATAAGAGTTTTTAGTATCTCTCTCTACTAGCTCGCTTCTTTCATGGTTGTCTCCAAAAATTATCCACTGTAATTATCAAAAATTAACCTCGACGGTGAAGACACAATTGGTTTCTTACAAAGCTCCAAATCGGGAAAATCTCTCAATCAATCTCAATCAATGACCAAATAGTTTTCTATATTCTTGCATTCAAACAATTTCTCTATAATTGTCCAAACCCTAAAGCAAAATCGACAAAATTCATTGCCTTTTTTTCGTACTTTATCCTTAATTTCTCGTTTCCTTTTTTATAACTGAGGAACAAGAAGCAAATCCCCCCTGATGAAAATCTACCACCAGGCTATTTGATCCACATAACTACGCACCTATGGATCCTCAAGATTGCATGGCATGGAAAATTGTTGTAGAAAACTACCAGCGTGGATAATTGTTGCAGAAACCATAGGCGTGGACAGAGCATCTCAGATCCACAAAACGAGACACAAACGGATGGATGAGTACATGTGGATATTTTTCGGTTATATAATAGGGTATAGAGTCAATTTTAAAGGTCATAACTTAGATATGTACAAGAACTTAGAGTTAACTCTAAAGGTCATAATAATGAATGTCTGAAATTGGTCAATTGTTTTTGCGGATCCGATGACGAGATAACTTTTGAATTTTCTGTTAACGACAAACATATTTTTTGTCCATCCAAAAGTGTCCATTGGTATATGTCCATGTGTACCTACAAAAAATGGCCATTAATATTTGTCCGTATGGTTTACGCTAAACCATATATTACTAAACACTATACATTAAGATTACGTGGAGATCTATATTAATCTAGTCATGTTGCTGACACAAATAATTATCTTTCGATAACATGATTATGTTAATACAAATTTATACGTATATCTACGAAGACATGTCCACGCTCGCCTTATAAGTAAACTGAAAAATAACCAAACGTCTGACAGCTGTTATCCACTAATAATTTGATGAAATTTTGACCACTGGATTTAATTAATAACTAATAATATATATGATATCGATTTAGACACGTCATCGATTTTACCCCACGTGAGTGACTTTCAAAGTAACGCTTGCCACAACACAGAAGGGTATTATTGTCCAACCATATCCTCAAACTGTTCTGAAAGTGCACCTCACGCAGAAAGTGCTTTATCTTGTAACATAACTTCATATAAGTACCTTTCAATGCAAATGACTCTTGATTGTAACCTTTGAGAATGATAAACTCTCACCATCTATCTTATAATATATCACTTCTATACACTTTGAATCTTGGTGACAAACACAAACAATCTTCTTTTTAGTTTCTTTCTAATAAAGCTTTCATAAGCTATTTACTTTTTATCTTAGATTTCTATTTCAATAATCTATACAAATTCATTTCTGGAATTACTCACAATATAAAATTGATTACAAGCCCAATAGAGCATACGCTGACGTGGCAACTTAGTCCACGTGTAATTTCACCTCGCTTCGTGATTGGTCTTCAGAAACTCCGTGATGTTTCTTTCATCGTTTCTTCGATTTCATTTTTTTTTTTATAAATTCCTTAGAATACCATCGAAATAAGTTTTTGTTTTGAAAATATCTTTAAAAAGTTTTTTATAACAAAAATATCATTAAAATGTTTTTTATAACAAAAATACCATCAAAAAGTAATAGTTTACAAAAATACCACAAATACAAAAAACGAGTTTTAACACTTTAGATTTTAAATTTTTTCATTTGGGTTTGCTATATAGTGTTTAGGGTATAGTTTTGAAGGGGTAGAGTATAGTTTTTTGAAGGTTTTGGGTGTAATTTTGAAAATTTAAGATTTGTGGTATTTACGAGAATTTTTTTTTTTGATGGTATTTTGTAAAACTTTCGAAAATATGTGTTAATTGTGTTAAAAAAAATTTTTTTAGTGGTATTTATCAGAATTGTTTTTTTTTTGTCTCTCTAATAAACAGAAAATAATTACAAATAAGACAAAAAATTAAAACTGTGTGAGATTCTTCAGGATCGCCTTCATGGACGCCATTGATTCCGTCGTAGATCCTCTAAGAGACTTCGCTAAAGATAGTATTCGTCTCGTTAAGCGTTGTCACAAACCAGATCGCAAAGGTAACTCACAATTTCTTCTTTTCTTTTGTCTAAATCCATGAATCTGTTTGTTTAGATCTGTGTAGTAATTGAGATCCTATGATGATGTTTTGTGTGTGTGTGTAGAATTCACGAAAGTGGCTGTACGGACAGCGATAGGTTTTGTAGTAATGGGATTCGTGGGTTTCTTTGTGAAGCTAATCTTTATTCCCATCAACAACATCATCGTTGGTGCCACTTAGGTACACAAAATTTTCACTATCTTTCTTTGATTTTCGAAGTATCATAGCATCATTATGTTGTTGATGATGATTCTAGTGCTTATATTGATGGGTTTATTATCGAGGAATTCACAAAATTACACCTTTTCAACCCTCTTTTTACAAAACTACACCTAATTCGATATTTTTACATATTTTATGCCTTTTCGAAATTTTAAATTGTTGATTTAGTCTTTAAAAAATTACCAAAATTAATTTTTTTTCATTTCGGTTTGCTAATTAGTGTTTATGGTATAATATTAAAGGGTTAGGCTTGTTTGGGTAGGGTTTATTTATATTTAAATTTAAATTTGAGTGTTTATGTGTAGTTTTGAAAAGTGACTGTGAAATGGTGTAGTTTTCTAAAATGCAATTCAAATGGTGTAGTTTTGTAATTCCCCCTTTATTATTATGTGTGTCGAAGTATTCTGTATGTTTATGTTTTGATTACATTGTTTGCATCAGTTTCTTGTGTATTTAATGCAAAACAAAAACAGCCTAAGAAAGTGAATCTTACATTTTGTGAAAACTTATGTTTTTGTATGCTTATGTTTTGATTAGATTGTTTCATCAGTTTCTAGTGTGTTTTCATTGTTTTTAAATCTCAGATTCAAGAAAACTTATTTGTATTGCAGCTTTGCCTGTTTCTCTATCATTGATGTTCTGTAGTAAGCTTTTGTGTTAGGTGAATACCGAATAGTGAGTTCAAGATTTGAGCCTGAAACACTTTGAATTCAATGAAATAGATAGAAACAAGTTGTTGTTGTTGGGTTGAGACTAGAATATGTTAAGAGAATTTGGGCTTGCAAGAGAAGAGGATGTTTTGCTTGTGTTGTTAGGGAACAAACTCTTCTAAAAGCCTTAGTTTTCGCGTGTTTTGCAGAAACTAAACAACATAATAATCGGAGTCATGAGAGAAAAACATGTTTTGAGAAATGAGAACCTATATAGGTTTGTTGTTTTTGAGATCAAGTAGAAGCCTAATGTACTTTCTATGTTTTTTTTGTGTTATGGGATTTCAATTTTGAATGTTTTGTCTGAAAAAATCAGACTTGTCATGGATCATTTGTATGTAGAGCAAACTAAAAAGTTGTTGGCTAAAGAGTTCATAATTGCTTGTGTAAACCAAAGGCATATAAAAATGAGTGTGATGCATTTATGAGTTAGGTTTTGTAACTTAATCTAAAAACTTAGTAAGACTAGTTACCAAATCACAAGTGTTGTGTATATTTTTGTTTTAAACATAACAAGAGAGAATTTTAAAGCAATAGAATTGGATCAAACCCAAGCAAGTATATAATACATCAATGCAGTATTTAGAGATTGAATCCGGATAGATTGTTCCAAAAAGCATTTCAAATGTAGATGATATCGAATTTACATCGGCGAACTCGCAAAAAATTTGTGTGTACTCATGTTTCTTCCTCTACACTCGCAACAATCATCTTCGTCTCTTTCTCTTTGTGACCCTTTGATTTTCTCTTATGTGTTTTGTGTGTGAAATTTCTACTATAATATACACAATCTAACATTTTATATGTATTCAAATTTATATTATTCTAGCATTGAAAAGCATGTGAACTTGTTACATAATTTTCTTTAAAGACACGTTCAATTGAGTTTTACTCCCTCCGTTCCAATAAAAATGTAGTTTTAGGGGAATAGTTTTGTTCCATAATAGATGTAGTTTTGTATTTTCTATGCAAAATTTATTAGCATTTAATGTTTTTTAACCAACTATATTTTGGAAGAATTTATTCTATTGGTTGATTTTGGATATATGTAATTATTTATTGTTGTTTTATATTGAAATTACAAACAATTTATAATTCCTTAGTATGCGTAAAAACTCGTAAAGCTACATGTTTATGGAACGGAAGGAGTAATATAGAAAGAATTAATGAATTATTCTCCAAGATTCAAAGATCTTCTCTAACAAGTAAAGTCTACATGGTTTTGGTTCCATAGCTCTGCTATTAGCCTATTACATACTAATAACAACAAGACTTTCCAGTAATACCACTAACAATTTTGCAACATTCACAAAACAAGTGTAGGCATATACTATTCTACATATAAAAAACAAAAAAGCTTAGTTTTATATAAAAAAAGAGAGAGAGAGAGAGAGATCTATGGTTCTCTTGATGTGATGATCTTTTGTTTCCTACTTGGACCTCTCCTGGTATAATATATAAAAAAATATGCACAATTTTGATGTCATCATATAATTACATCATCTAACAAAATTGTGTAAAAATTGAGTTTGTGTAGTTGTGATTACACTTACTTGTTTTGTATAGGACTATATCGACTCCTTGGGATCCTTCTCAAGCTATCTTTTTCACCTCTAAGAGACTTCTTGCTTATATGTAAATCTCTGTGTCCTTGTATGTGAAACTTTCTGCTAAAGAAAGCTAACAAAATCAGAAACAGAGCTATTAAGAAAGATCTTGATGTACATAATCTCTTCATTGGTGAATTTTCTTTCTTAGAATAAAAGAGATGTTTTAGTTAAAGTGAGAAATATAAGTTGTAAAGGTTGTTTGCTTTGTAGGATTATGTATGGTTCTTGTGACTTTTTTGAGATCTGATCACGTGAACTTTTTACTCAGATGTTAGAGATATTTTAATATTTTTTTTTATCAATTAGTTTATGGAATACTTAGTGATGAGTCTTTACATTTACACAAAGCTAGCACATGTCTACACGTTTGTTTTGTCATTAATTAAAAAAAATATATATAGTATGTCACAGTGCTTACTGATATTAGTATTATTAGTAAATTAGCAAGTAAAAACTTAAGTGATATTAAAAGTTGGAAGTAACCTTAACAGCTATTTGTGTTTGTCTCTTTGCTAATTACCAACTTTGTTTAGTTGTTTTTTCTCCTCTAGCTAAGCTTTGAAGAGAGTGGAAATATTATCAATATTATGGGACTTTCGTCATTTTTATAATAAAGCTGTAAAGGACGATTACAAAACTACAATTTTTGAATTGAGACATTCCACAAAACTACACCATTACAAAATTACTTTTCAAAACTACACCGTTTCAAAGTCAATTTTCAAAACTACACAATTTCAAATTCACTTTTCAAAATTACACATAATCACTCAAAATTAAATTCAAATAAATTCTATCCACGCAATCATATTTTTTTAATACTATACTATAAACTAGGGGTGGGCATTCGGGTATTCGGGTCGGGTTCGGGTAGGAACCGATCGGGTCCGGGTATTTCGGGTAGGGGGATTTAGGACCCGTATGGGTACTTTGAGTTTTTCGGTTCGGGTTCGGGTAGGAACCGTTCGGGTTCGGGTCTTTCGGGTATGAGATATTTGGACCCGGAAAATACCCGAAAAATCGGGTATCCGTTCGGTTCGGGTATTTTTCCATTATTTTCGGATATTTTCGGGTATTTTTCGGATATTTTCGGGTATTTTTCGGATATTTTCGGATATTTCAGATATTTTTAGGTATATTCGGATATATGGTACCTATAAACATATGAAATATAATAAAATTTTGGGTATTCAGGTACCCGTTCGGGTATCGGGTCGGTTCGGGTATTACCCGATACCCACGGGTACCGACTTTGAAGTAACTTTCGGGGTAAATGTCTAATACGCGTACCCGAACCGAACCGAAAATTTCGGGTCGGTTCGGGTCGGTGCCGGTTCGGGTATCGGGTATCGGGTAATTTGTCCACCCCTGCTATAAACACTAATTAGCGAACCCAAAAGTATAAAATTTTAAATGGTAAATCAACCATTTAAAATTTTGAAATTGTATAAATATGTAAAAATATAAAATTATATGTAATTTTGTAAAAAAAAGTTAGAAATGTGTAGTTTTATAAATTCCTCTTTACGCAGTGACTAAAAAACGACCCGACCTGGCTGGTCAAACCGGTTGAACCGCAAAACCGGTGGTATGTTCGGTTTGAGTTTTATAAAACCCATAATTATCAGTGACCAAAACCCCGCAAAAACTCTGATAAAAACCCAACAACCAACTTGGTTTTGGTTTAGTAAAAACTCGGTTTAATCAAATATGTTTATATTTGTTTCTATTAGTTAGAAATAATTTTTGCTATTTTTTAAAATATAAAATTACCTGAAACTATGTTGTATACAATAAATTAAAAACAATTTTTAAGGGTTTCTTAAAATTTGTTATTCACATAGTATAGATAATTGTGTTTTGCCCGTAGGATTGTTTCCAATAAATCGAACCGGCTACACTTAACCGGTTTGACCAATAAATTTCAACTTTTAATTAATAAATAAAATCCGGTATGAGTATCATTCTCCTCCACCCACTTTCACCGTCACCGACTCTGGTTTACGTTACTTACCCGACGTGCCATGTCCAGCGTCTTCATTGGAGCTTCTGGATCGACTTTCACAGAGGATATATTTAGGCTAAGGAAAGATTGGGGAACGTCTCTTCTATGTGTGACGAGTATCTATGCCGAGGCGAAGAGCCAAACTTCATAGCTGAAGATGAATAAGAAGTAAGTATTCATCTTATTTTAAGTGGAAGTGTAATTATATAATCCAATTCGATTTTTTTTTTACACTCACGGTCTGTGATGTGACACAAAGTGTGAATCAATAGGAGACTCTTAGACCATGTTTATTAAAGGTGCTTATGTAGAGTGCTTGTGTATTTTTTTGTGTATTTTTTTGTGTATTTGAGTATTAAATTAAATCAAAACATGTATTATTAATAAGCACCTATAATGAAAAGTGCTTAATTAAGCATTTTAAGCTCCCCTTTTTGTAGAGTTCTTATTAATAATACATGTTTTAATTTAATTTAATACTCAAATACACAAAAAATACACAAAAAAATACACAAGCACTCTACATAAGCACCTTTGATAAACATGCTCTTAGTTTCTTACAGCAATACAGATCATAGGAAGTAGTTTTGGTTCTCATATATATATTGTTTACTCTTACACTTATGCATTAGTAAGCTAAATCTTTGTTTCGTTGCTTTTTATTAAGCAAAAAAGCTTCCAATTTTGCACCTTGAAAAATATGCTACTTAAATCAAATGAACCTACCCGACAAGCTTTTGTGCCCTTCTATTATTACAACAAGAGTTTTGGTAAATAACAAGGTACCTTACGATCTCGGCTATTTTATATATCGCTTTCTTCTTTCTTTATGCCTCCTGCAGGTTGCTTGATTCGCGCTAAACTCGGCGCGTACGAGAATACTTGTGGCCACCAACTTTGGTAGGTATGTCAACAAAGAAACTGCCTTTCTTAACTGATACTAAAATCTCGGTGTGTGGTCCTGCATCCATTTTCAAGAACCTGCTCCACAACACCTTCCCGGCCTCGATCTTCGTCGTCATCCATATCTCAACTTTATATAGATTTCTATCCGGACGCAATAAAGCCGCGAGCTTCTCTTCTCCAATACAAGATAGACTCATGAGGTCATATGTAACCCGAAACGGCGTACTCATAATCGGACCAAAACACTCTCTTGTAAAATCAAAACAGATCATGTGATCGACGATCCCTTGGCCCGACGGCGATTTCCCTTCCCAAGCAAACCAGTAAGTGTTTCCCGTGAGAGATACTCCCCGGTGACCATACGGTTTACGCCAGTTTGCATTGACTTCTAGTATCCTCCATGTTTCAGAGCCGAAATCGTATATCTCATACCACGAAAGCTTGTCTCCGGAGTAAGAATCTATAAACCTCAAGAACTTGTGGCTACGACAAGATCTCTTGTCCTCGTCTAGGATGCACGGGGACGGCTAAACCGGTGGGGTACCAGTCCCGGGGACGTTTCGGGGACGGGGACGGCACGGGGACGGCAAGGGGACGGCTCCGGGACGTTTCGGAATTGGCGGGGACGTTTCGAAATTGGCGGAGACGGCATCGCGATTTGGGGACGGCTTAGGGACGGGATTGATAGAAAATGGGGACGTTTACGAGGACTCCTCGTACCCAAGAGCGTAGCTAAACGTGTCTAATCCGCACGAGCGGTAAATGTATCTAAGTCTCATCCACCTTGTTTGCCCGGTATACGGATTCCATATCACAAACCTAGCATCGTCTTTCAAGATGCATAACAATAAACCATCGCAGTGAAAGACTTGAGATATCTTGACTTGTTCGTTAAGGCAAGTAAGTTCACCTTTGGTCTCTATGGATGGATAACCGCCTCGGAGAGCGATACTCATTAAGTAAAGATTGTGATCCATCAATACGATCATCTGCGACTCGCCATCCTTTGTTGCGGTTGATAATTTACCAATGTGCTTCTTTGTAAAGCCCGGATTTTCGGATAAAACTTTGAATTGTTGGCAAGTTAATCTCACTGATCTCATATATTTCAAAGGAATTCTAGAGATAATATCCTCTAGTAAATCCATTGGAAGGTTAGAGATCTTCATTGTTGTAGTCTCCATAATCGACAAAAGACCTTTTTTGCTAGTTTATTTGATTCGATTTCTTGCGGCTAAAGGTGGAGAGTCTGTGTATAAGTTGAATGTATACAAAAATTTACAAACCCTTAATGAATTTGGGCCAATCGTTGGCTTTAGAATCTTCTTGGGCTTTTATTGATGTTGTTGCATTAGAGGAGACACTCGTAGAAGATTTGATACACTCAAAGACTACTAAACATTATACTAGGAAGTTAAGTTAATCAGCGCTAAACGCGGAATAAAAATTTACGGAATAAAAGAAAAAATATCGATAAGAATAATGTGTAAAATAAAATGAGATACATTTGGATCTCATGTGACCCGCGATAAACGTGGAGTTTAAATTTTAAGTATAAATATTATATATTTTAATATATACAAAATATATTACTATATCTTGGTTTTTATAATGTCTTATTTACATAAATTTATTACCATTACTATTTTGATATTTATCATCGAAAAAGATTACCATTGTCATTTCTATGTTGGATATTTATCATTACGTAAAATTTATTATTTATCTTTGCAGAACAATAAATACATAGTGTTTTTAAAACAGAACATGACATGTTTAACAATGAACGGTTTGTCAATCCGGTATGTATTTATCATAAAACTCAGACTATTAAAACTCAGATATAACCGATGAGTCGGGTAAATTATGTGTTCAAGTTTTATCATTTGACATGAATTTTGGTGTTAAATACAATTTTACAAAATCATATTGTTATTTGTAAATGAACCATATGTTTTATCATTATTTTGCACTCAACGTGAAAGAATATAACATTTAAATATGAGGAATTCACAAAACTACACCCTTTCATCCCTTTTTTTACAAAACTCTACCTAATTAAATTTTGGGAAAATTCCATATTAATACACCAACTAAATTATTATTAGCTTTTTAATACACCAACCTTTTTGATTGCCCAGAATAATACACCAACTATTTTTATTTTTTCATTTTAAATCACGAACTATTTTACTTACTTATTTTAAATCACAAACTCAAATCATATATCCATTTAACCAAATCACCGTTAGTTGACCGATGTGATAAGATTACATGTGATATTTTGGTATAATGCGCTCACTTTTATATAATAAGATTACATGTGATATTTTGGTAATTTAACATTTTGTCATAATATAATTACCAAAACACAAAACGAACATAATTGCATCCAAATACAATATCTTGATGTTAGGTCAAAAACACATACGAACATCATCCGGATGTTGTAAGTATATTACATGGAGGAGTTTTATGGTTATCTTAAGAGGCTTTTTAATAGTTTTATAACCAAGTTGGATAACATGTTACATGTCTAGTTGTCTACTATGGGTGTTTTGCTTACAAAAGGATTTAGAAGATGCAAAAACTCTCAAACAAAAAATAGTTACACTAAGGTTCCTTAAAAATGTTAACTTCCAAGGGCTTCTTCATTGTGAAACAAGTCTATCAAAGAGACAGTGGAAAGAAAACCCATAAGAAAATCTCACAAAAAACATGTGTCCCAATTCTGTAAATTCGCTCGAGGAAATTCTTGCGTGGAGTTTAATCTCCTTTGTCCCTATGTCCTTGAATTGGCGAAATCAGCGGCGCTTATAAACTTTTATCAGTGGGAAGAGAACCATGGTAATTCAGGCTGGATGCAGTTTTGTCCCTCTGGTAAAGGAACAATAGGTCCCAAGAAGAGACGCCATAGATCAAGAATGATCGTTACCAACATTGCAGCACCCAATGCATCAACAACCACACGCGTTAAATCCCATTTCTCACTCGACTTCTCTTCCATCCTGAAAAACCAAGGCAATCAATATATCCACGGTGTATTTAACAACAACAACTCTTTAAAGACTCTATAATATATCGAAAACTATGGTTTTTGAGGGTTTTCATTACCTGAAGAACATGGGAAAGCTGACAAAGAAGTAGATTGCATAGAACAAGCATCCAACTTTGTACATGGCATTTCTGTCCACAAACTCATAGTAAGGAAACTGCACATGTTTCAAACACAAAAAACATATCAACATTGTTCTCACGCGGTTAGCTATTTAGTTTCCGAACAAGATTCAAGAATGATTACTTAGTATCTAAACATAGCTTTAAAGCAGTGCCTTCCTATATTTCTAGGTTCTAGCGAAAAACATCATATTAGAGACCTAGTGTGAAAACTTTACCGGAACTATTAAAGAAATGAATTATCAAAACATACATTTGCAATAGCGATAGTTTCCAGGTATGCGATGAAATAAGAGAGCGCCAGTATCCACGCAGCCTCGAAACACCATTTCAGAGAATCCGGTAAAGCGGCAGTAGAATGCCTAAGCCTTCGGAGAGTCATGTTCGATGCAACGTGGTAGAAGAGGAAGCAAACATGTGTTAGGAAGAATGTTGTGTGAGGAACCTATTCTCAATACACACCCACACACACAAGAAAACTGTCGTAAGCTAACAGAACCAAGAAAAGAAAATTCAACGAAACACATAAGAGACTGTCCTGTAAGTTTTGTTTAGCTTACGTTATTCATTTTCCACGACGGGAAAGTATAAGAAGCTCCAAGAACTTTGAAGAAATAGTGAGTCCAGAAGTAGTTTCCCACATAGCTGAAAATAATTATCCATAGATTTGCCTGTTTTTGTAGTATAAATAAGTTCCAAATCAATACAACAATGCATGAATGAGAATGCAAACTCTCAAGCATTTTCCTTAAGAAACCAAGATTAAAATAGCATCGTATCGAACAAAACTATTCTTTAAAGCAAATAGCAAAACTATTCATAATTTCATAGACAGAGAAGAAGGAAAAGCTTGCCTTAACCCAATAGCGGTCTTTCCAACATAAACTCATATCAGCCTGAAAACACACACACACACACATATATATACATATTGTGAGTGCATTATATATGTTAAAAAGTATAAAAAGATGATATAAGTGTGGCTTATAACATGGATGCAAGTAGAAAAATAAGGACCAATGTAAAACAACAAACATAGACATAAAAACTTATATACACCAAAAAATAACATTTACAAAAAAAACTTTCAATCAAAACAATTTACATGCATTTGTTTATGAACTCAAATTTTCACATTTTTTACCATAAATGTACAAAAATAAATACTACTAATAAAATTTTTAAAAATAAGAATAAGAAGGGAAGTGGTCTTGGTTTAGTGGCAGTCATAAGTCCACATGAGGCAGGTTACACCACCCCACCCGGGATCGATTCTCAGCGCGTACGTTTGCGTAAGATTGGCTATTTGTGGCCCAAACGTTTGACAAAAAAATAAAATAAAAAGAATAAGAATAAGAAACTTATAAAATAGAGAAAAAATAGAACCTTTCCAATAAGTAGCAATGGTATGATAAAAGCAGGAAGAGCAGAAACCAAAGCAAGAAGAAGGTACTCCAATTCTGTGAATCTCTGTTTTAATAAATTAATTTCCCATTAAAAAAAAAGGAAAAAAAATAATTAAAAAAAAAAACTTAAAAAGAGAAATTAGGGGTTTGGATTAGATCTGTAAGAAAACAGTGAAACCTCGTAAAGCTTGTAAGGGACAACGATGCCTAAGCAGAGAGTAAGCCAGAAAGGAGTGTATAATAAGAAGAATATCTCTCCCCATCTCTTACTCGGATTCGATGCTAACCACAAACTACTCTCAGATCCTATAATCAGAAAAAGTCAACGATGAGATGTTGACCAGATTCGTTTCGTGAAGAAGGAAGAGGAGATCGGTGTTTTACCTGACATTTCTCGCCGTTGACTTTAGAGAGTGAGAGAGAGAGAGTGAGAGTTTCTTCTTCTTCTTCTTCTTCTTCTTCTTCTTCTTCTTCTTTCTTTCTTAGGATTTTGTACTGTCGACCAAATAATTTAATTGGCAGTGACGTTTGGTTTTAAGGAGAGAAGGAAAAAGTATAGATTTTTGAGAGAGAGATTAGATCCGCCGTTCAACTTTCTCTTTTAAGGTTATTTATTTTATGACATCATACAATTCAATTTTCTTACTATTGTTTATTTTCATACCAATTAAGAAATCAAGAAAATTTATTGTTCAATGTACGGTGTGAGTTTTAATATAATAAATTTAAAAATGAAAATAAATTAATTTGGTTAAGTTTTAAAGGGTAAAATTTTGGTTTTAAATTCTTAAAAGAGTGCATATTTGAATTTTTCTCTCTCTCTCTAAATTAGATGTAGTTTTTGTGAAAAAAGTGTTTAAAGGTGTGTAAATTTATTTTTTTCCCCACTTTCGAAAGTGTTCAAAATTGTGTAATTTTATTTTCAACAAAAAGTTTGTAATTTTATTTTAAAAAAATAATAGGGAAAACTACAAAACTACATCTTTTAAATTGTATTTCAGGATACTTGTAAAATCACTTTCAACAAAACTACAATCATAAATTAAAGGGAGAATCACAAAACTACACCATTTGAATTACATTTCACAAAACTACACCATTTCCAAAATACTTCACAAAACTACACCTAAACATTCAAAATTAAATCCAAATAAACCTTACCCACACAATCCTACCCCCTTAATACTATACCCTAAACACTAATTAACGAACCCAAATGAAAAGATTTTAATTTTGGTAATTTTTTAAAGGGTAAATCAAGGTTTTAAAATTTTGAAATAGTGTAAATATGTGAAAAAATTAAATTAGGAGTAGTTTTGTGAAGGAGGGGTTGAAAGGGTGTAGTTTTGTGAATTCCTCTAAATTAAATCCCATACTCACAAAACTCTATCATATTTAAAAATAAATCATAAACATTAATTAGTGAACTTAAATGAAAGATTTTAATTCGCATAAATGAAATGATCGATGTAGATATAGAAAGAATTTGAATTGTTAAAAAAATTGGACTACGGTACCACAAAAATCAATTTAGTTTAAATCTTCAAAATTAATCCCTAAGCTTCAAAATCTAAACCATATCCTTTCAAAACTAAATCCTAAAACTAATTGTAATCCCAAATAAAGAAAGTTCTTGAGTATTAAAACTTGTTTTTGTATTTCGGTATTTTTTCAAAAAGTTTTAAATGGTATTTTATGAAGAAAAACTTGTGATGTTGTTTTTGACTTCATAACTTTTTGATGATGTTTTAAATAACTCCTTTAATTGATTAAGATGAATTCACAAAACTACATCATTTTAATCTTCCTTCATAAAGTTACACATAATTTAATATTTTTACATATTTATACACTTTCAAAATTTTAAATGATTGATTTACCCTTTAAAAAGTTACCAAAATTAAAATATTATTTTATTTAGGTTTGCTAATTAATGTTTAGGGTATATTATTAAGAGGATAATATTGTGTGGATAGGGTTTATTTGAATTTAATTTTGAGTTTTTAGGTATAATTTTGAAAAGAGACTTTGAAATGATGTAGTTTTGTGAAATGCAATTCAATATAGTATAACTTTGTAATGTCCATACAATTAATTCAAATAATGTTTCTTGAAATGTATGGTTATATAAATATTAAATACCTAGAAACTAGAAAACACATATCTTGTTAAAACAATATTCTAAAACATCATCTATATATTTTAAGGTGTCCAACATCATCATCTTTATTTTGAAGTTAATATGTGAGGAATTCACAAAACTACACCCTTTCAATCTTTCCTTCATAAAACAACACTTAATTTAATTTTTTCACATATTTACACTCTTTCAAAATTTTAAAAGCTTGATTTACCCTTTTAAAAATTACCAAAATTAAAATATTTTCATTTGGGTTCGCTAATTAGTGTTTAGGGTATAATATTAAGGGGGTAAGATTGTGTGGATAGGGTTTATTTAGATTTAATTTTGAGTGTTTAGGTGTAGTTTTGTAAAGTATTTTTGAAATAGTATAGTTTTGTGAAATGTAATTCAAATGGTTTTGTTTTGTGATTCTCCCAATTGAGATTTGTCCTTGCTCCTATTAGATAATGTGAAGAAAAAGAGAAATAGATTTTACCGTTTTTTTTTTGGTGTGAATAAGGGATTAACCCCCAATTTATATAAAAAAAACTACAACCCAACTTGTTCAGACTGCTCGAAACCTTGAGCATCTTCGGACACAACTTGTTTCAAAACACACGGAACAATATCAAATGAGTGAAATCCCAAAGGAAAAGAAAAAGCGAGATTAGCTAATCCATCCGCTAGACGATTAGCCTCTCGATAAACATGTGAAACTCGGACCCGCCAGTCCTTTGTCAAAAAGCCATAGCACAACCGTACTAGGAACGATAGGGGATGAACATCATCAATCCCTTTCTTCAAGAAACCAACCACTACCTCGGAGTCAATCTCTAACTCCAACCGTTCAACCTTCTTCTCCCAAGCTACGTATAGCCCGTAGTAAACTCCCCAAAGTTCCGCTAAAGGTGCTGAACAAGAACCTATATTAATGGCAAATCCTCCAAGCCATTGGCCATTACTATCCCTTAATACTCCCCCGGCAGTTGCTAGGCCAGGATTTCCGTGTGAAGCTCCATCTGTGTTCAATTTTACCCATCCTTCACTCGGTTTAGACCATCATATCAATCTCTCTGGCCTGTCCCTTAAGCCCCTATGCACATTACTAATCTCATTAGTCAATGCAACCTCCTTTGCCACTGTTTTGACAAACTGAACCCTGTCTCGACACCTTCCTGTCTCTCCAAACACATACCCGCAACGCCATTTCCAAGCCCACCATACAACTATAGCAAACATAGTGGCCCATGGTACGCCATCAGCTCCAAACTTGTCTCCCAGGTTCACATACATCCAATCCATGAATGTGCTATTCACGAAGGTGTTCCACTTGTTGGTTGGTACCACTCGTCTCCATATCCCTTTAATCGCTGGGCAGTCTCTAAGAACGTGGATTATCGTTTCCTCACCTCCTTTGCATAACTGACAGATGCTCGAGTCACTAAGATGTCTTCTATGTCTTTCAGCGTTTGTCATAATAACTTTGTTCATTGCCAGCCATAGAAAAACCCGCACCCTCTCCGGCACACGTGTTCTCCAAATTCTTTCAAACAAAGATGTCATGTTTTGCCTCGGTGACTTGTCAATAGTCAACAGCTCATAAGCAGACCTTACCGTGAATTCCCCATTCGTACTCAATCCCCATGATGGTCTGTCTTTAGCTCCGGTGACATTGTCCACCACTACTGCAGCAAGGCGTAGTACCCACTCTTGCGTGAGGAATGGTTCGATACGTGACAAACTCCAGCCCTCCCCGTTCCTCCACATCTCACTCACTTTCATGTTTAAAGTTTCTGGAGGTGGCGTGATCGTCAAGCTATCTATCAATGGAATATTAGACAACCATTTATCTCTCCAAAAGCTTATAGATTCCCCGTTTCCAACGACCCAAGATATACCAGGTAACACAATGTTCCTTAGTCCTGTGCATATGCTTCTCCACGTTGATGACCATGTGCCTTTTGATATCATCCATGCAACATTTTGACTATCATCAATCTTATACTTAGCCCTCAGCAACCTTGCCCAAAGGCTCTTTGAATCATTTATCAGCCTCCATCCAATCTTTGATAATAGGGCTGTATTCATCTCCTTAGCTAGCTTAATTCCCAAGCCTCCTTCTCCCTTTGGTAGACAGATTCTTTTCCAGGCCAAAAGGTGTTGCTTTCTATTCCCCAGAGTGCTACCCCAAATAAAATCTCTGGACATCTTGTCCAGTTTTATCCAGATTAGATTGTGGTAGGAGAATCGTACTCATAGAGTGTATTGGGATAGACAAAGCCACAGATTTAACCAGAGTAATTCTGCCTGCCATGCTCAAGGTTCTGCTTTTCCACCCCGCAAGCCTGGATGAAACTTTCTCAAGAACATCACTGAATGTATTTCTGTTTATTCGTCTCTGTAAAATAGGCATTCCAAGGTACTTCCCAAGATCATTTGTTACTTTGATCCCACTCTCGTCACTTATACTCTTGCCTAGCTCTTTGCTTACGTTCTTTGAGAAATATATCTTAGACTTTTCGAGGCTAACTTTCTGACCTGAAGCTTGACAAAAAGTCTCGAGTACACGGCGTATGATCCTAATCTGGGCCACGAAAGCTTCGGCGAACAAAATAAGATCATCCGCAAAACATATATGCGATAGTTTGGGGCCATTTCTTGATAAAGAGATCGGCTTCCACTCCTTTTCCCCAATCGAGGTCTCAATCAAGTGACACAGTCTTTCGAGGCATAAAACAAAGAGATATGGAGATAAAGGATCCCCTTGACGGAGTCCTCTCGAGGGCATGAATGTATCTGTTCTCTCCCCGTTCCAAAGGATACTCATCGACGGTCCTGTTACGCACTTCATGATCCAATCTATCCAGGTTTCTGAGAGCTTAGATGCACGTAGGGTGTCCTTAAGGAAGTCCCACCGAATCCGATCATATGCTTTCTCTAGATCAAGTTTGAGTAGCATCCACCCTTTCTTTCCTTTCTTCCTTCTCATTGAGTGAACCGCTTCTTGAACAATAACTATATTATCCGTGCTTAGTCTCCCTGGGATAAAGCTGGACTGAGCTGGTCCTATCAACACAGGCATCACACTTTTTAGCCTCTGAACCATTCTTTTTGTAATTGTTTTGAATAACACATTACATAAACTAATCGGTCTAAATTGTGTTATCCTTTCCGGCTTTGTTACTTTCGCAATCAACACCACTAGAGCGTCATTCAGATGAAGCGGTAACTCTCCTTTCTCAAAGAAATTAAGTACGAACTTAGACACCGAAGGTCCCACTACGTCCCAACCATCTTGATAAAACACGGGCCGGAAGCCATCCCGGTCTGGAGCTTTGAACTTCCCCATACTTTTCAATGCTTTTTCTACCTCATCTGCTGTGAACCTTTTGCATAAGCATGAAACTTCTGCTCGTGAGAGGGTGGCGAAGCCTGCATGTGGTAGTGGATCCACGACCAGCTCTACATCCTCCAATGAATATAATCTTTTATAATAGTTCAGAGTCATGGTTTCTAGCTCTTTGCTATCCGATACCCACTGCCCATCTTCTTTCTGAAGCATTTCTATACGGTTTCTCCGTCTCCGAATTATCGTAGAGATGTGAAAGAATTTGGTATTCCGGTCTCCTTGTGTAATCCACTTCTCGCGAGATTTTTGCAACCAAATTAATTCTTCCTGTTCAAGGATCTCTTCAAACTCTTTAATTAGTTTCTCTTCTTCCCTGAGCAACTCCTCTGTTTGGTTTATCTCTAGTTCATCTTGTATTTCTTTGATTCTACTCTCCAGAGATACCTTCCGTTTTTGGACATCTCCAAAGACTTCTCTATTCCATTTCTTAAGCTTGATACGTAGTTTATCTAATGCTTCTGGCGTGGACAGTTCCCTGTCCCATGAAGTAGTCAATAACTCTTTAAAGCTCTCATGTTTCATCCACGCTGCCTCGAACCGGAATGGCCTCCTCCTGGGGTCTCCTTTGAGCTCAGGGCTCATCTGAACATACAACGGAGTATGATCCGAGGAAAGGAAGGGTAAGTGCGTCACGGTTGCTTCCTGCCACTTAAGACGCGAGCTAGCACAGCACAAGACACGGTCTAGCCTCTTGGCTACATAAGTACTTACGACCCGTCCTCTTCTCCACGTATATCGGCTACCCTTAAAGCCCATATCAATTAGAGACAGGTCGTTTATCCACTCTCCAAAGGCTGCTGAGTCTGGAGAAAGACAACCATTCCCCCCAGTTCTTTCATCCAATCTCAGAATTGTGTTAAAGTCTCCACCAATTACTAGTGGGCCCATGACACCATTGATAGCCATCTTTAGCTCTCCCCACAACCCGCTTCTCCGACTAACCGACGGTGCCGCATACACAACAATCAGGTTCAATATGTCACTTCCCATAGAAACCTTCGCGTGGATGTATTGATCCGACGCTTTCACGACTTCCACTTCTCCCCGCACTCGATCTCCATAAGAGCCATATGCCTCCGCTCTCGCCCAACCGCCTCAACTCGAAAGAGTTTTCAAAACCCGCATTCCGACAAATTTGACTTGCTCTTTCTCCCCCGCGTGAGTCTCGAACAAAGCAAGGATATCTGTCTTGTAACGCTTTAACATGTATCGAATAGATCTTCGAAAGTTGGGTTTATTCGCCCCCCGGCAATTCCATAAAAGACAATTCATGATTGCTTTATAATAGAGATCTTGAACTACCGGGGCGAACTGTTATCTCCCAGAATGATCCCCCCTTCTCTCTGGTGGATCTCCTTGAATGACCATTGTTCCTTCCCCCATTCTATTTTCCCGATCAATCTGTGGCATTTGTACGTTCTCCACATTCTCCGGCGGTCTCTCTCCCATCTTACCCGCCAAACCTCCATTATTAAAGATCCCACCGGCACGACCATTCCCTGATTCCTCACCCTCAACGCGTAACCTCTTTCCCGATGCCGATCTCTGGATCTCCGCTTTTGTGAGGCCGAAAATCAGCCCTCGTATGGGCCTATTATCATTCCTGTTCTTGGGCCCTTTCCCATCTACAGTCTTTAGCTCTCTATTTCTCATCTCTGATGGGCTTCCCGTCACTACATTTTTACCTCTTACCTTGGGTCCACCAGGCATTCTTTCCTTTTTTTGCCCCCCGCCATTTTCCTTTCTTTTACTTTGTGCAGTAAACACATTTTCCTTATTCATCCCCACGGTAGGCTGAATCTCCGTGATACTCGCAATATTCTGAGTATCTTCGAGATTTCCAAATCGATTCGAGATCACGATGTTTCCGGCATCTTTCCTTAATCTAATCTCCTGCAGATTTCTTCCCAAATTACCGTTCGAGCTCCCCCCCCGTGGGGCCCCCATCTTCTGTTATCGGCACCGTGCTTTTCCCGTATCTCCTTGCCATGGTGAATCCGTCGTTTTCTTGGGTTGTATTCCTCCCCGCCTCCGTTGTATTCGACGTTTCTGGCCTCGGTGTTTCCTCTCTCTCCATACGGGGGCACCCATGAATCGAGTGTCCATACATGCCACACTTCGCACATATATTCGACAATCCCTCATATGATACAAAATATCGTTCCCCATTGATGACCACCGTTCCTTTCAATGGTTTCTTTAGGTTAACCTCCACACATACACGCGCAAACCGTGCCCTTTGAAAGTTTAGAGTAGTTTCGTCCACTTTCACTGGTTTGCCGAACCCCTTGGCTATTCCCTTCAGAATTGCCTCGTGATAAAGGTTCACCGGAATATTCGAAAGCCTAACCCAAACCGGCATTGTCTCAATATCATCTTTCAGTGGATCGAACTCCGGCGACCATGCTCGAACATTAAGATAACTCCCAAAAATCTTCCAAGGCCCACCCGTCAACGCTTGTATGTACTCATCATCCTTCTCAAAGCGTATCATAAAAAATTGTCTTGGAAGATCCATTACATACATCGCCCCTTGAGGTTTCCACATATCTCTTAATCTCTTACTCAGCACTGTGATAGGCACATTCCTCCCCAATACCTTCACAATCATACACCTTTTCCATAAACCATTCATCGCTTCCAACACTTCTGCCCCAATCGTTATGACCGGTTCCCCATCTTCCCCATCCGGAAATTCCAATCTCAACCTCTCCGTCACAAAACTTTCATCCAACACACTTTCCGGATCTAGTCGGCCACCTTCGTTATTCCCTGCCACTCTCGACGCCCATGACACTATCCTGTCCGGAGGATCCCCGGGTGGCCTCCCCCTATCACCAACATCCATCATCGTCGCATCTTGTTCCCCTAAACGAGCCGTCGCCAAAGAGCTCTCTGTCTCCATATATCTAAAGGCTACTGGTCACGTTCTTAATGTGACAATTAATGTACAAAATCACGTCTTTTAATAGATTTTACCGTTTATGTATTTGTTATTATAACTCAAAATGGGAAGAAATGAAAGAGAAAACTCTTAAAATATCATAAAAACGAATATTAATATCATAAAGACAAAACAAGGTTTAACATTTAAAGAACTAAAAAGAAGTCTTTTATTTTAAGGGGAATTATAAAACTACACTATTTGAATTACATTTCACAAAACTACACTATTTCAAAATTACTTCACAAAATTACACCTAAACACTCAAAATTAAATCCAATTAAACTCTACCCACACAATCCTACCCCCTTTAATACTACTAGAAGAAAACCCGCGCATCGCGCGGGTGCAGATATTTTATTGTTTTTTTGGTGTTGATTTTTAAAACAGTTTTGTGTTTAAAATTTATTTTTAAAAATGTTTAACATTGTTTAATTTTTCCAGTCATTGGTGTTGGTATGAATTGTATAATATAATTATTTTCAAAATAAATTATGATAATTATTAATTTTCAAAAGTAACTTTAATTTTTTTTCATTTCGTCTAATGAAACGTAGATGAGAGTGTTAGTATATAATTTATCATTTATGAACGTTCTTTTTTGTTTTTTCAATTTCTTATTTTCAGTTTTACATTTTTAAATTATTTGTGTGATTCTTAGTCTAAGTCACATTATAGTGTTATTTTTATTTTTATTTCCTTACATATTTTTCATCGAATATTTTTTCATTTCTACGTAAACGATTTCATTATTATCTGTCATTTTGTATCATTTAATATTACTATAATCGTTTTTTTATTGGTGTTTTTTAATCATTTTGTTTCACATTTTTTTGTTTATAATTTTTCTATAATTGTACTCCAAATCATGTTATTCTTAAATAAAAAATTAAATGATTTTTTGACAAATTTTCATTTCATTTCGTATTTATTTTGTGTCTTTAAGTTTCTGAAATGCATTTTAACTATTTTGTTATCTTTCTAGAACTTTATATGAATTTTTATTGATTATTAACATTTGCTTTAAAAAGATTATTATGAATAATTTATGTATTATTTATATGTGTAGTCATAGAGTGTTTAAACTATATTTATATATATATACCTAAGTTTGATTTTTTTTATATATTTGTTATTATATATAATATAATGTTTTATTATATTATTAAAGATGAATTCACAAAACCACACATTTTCATTATGTCATTTACAAAAAACCTAATTCAATTTTTTCACATATTTTCATCTTTTTAAAATTTTAAAAGCTTTATTTACCTTTTCAAAAATTACCAAAATTAAAATATTTTCATTTGGGTTCGTTAAGTAGTATTTGGAGTATAGTATTAAGAAAGTAGGATTGTGTTGATAGGGTTTATTTGAATTTAATTTTGAGTGTTTAGGTGTAGTTTTGTGAAATAATTTTGAAATAAGTCAGTTTTGTGAAAAGTAATTCAAAGGGTGTAATTTTATAATTATCTCATTATAAAATGATTTTGGGAGAATTATAAAACTACACATTTTTAATTGCATTTCACAAAAGTACACATAAACGTTAAAAATTAAATCCAAATTATGCATATCCAAACAACCCTACCCACTTAATCACTATACCATAAACAATAATTAGCGAATTTAAATGAAATTTTTTAATTTTGATGAAATTTTAAAGAGTAAATCAAACTTTTAAAATTTTGAAAATGTGTAATTAGGTAGAGTTTTGTGAATTACTCTCTCACTCTAAACTCATTTTCCGTTGACGTTCCTGCACATCATCAAGATTCCACTTTTTTCTCTCTCTCACACACTTGCAAGCAAGAAGAAGAAACTCGATTTTGATTTCTGTGTGAAAAAAATGACGGTTGAACAAGATTGTCTTGCTTTAGACCAATTTCCTGTCGGAATCAGAGTTTTAGCCGTTGCCGATGACCAGACTTGTCTTCGTATCCTCGAAATTTTGCTTCATCGTTGCCAATACCCTGGTTTCTCTCTCCTCTTTTTCTCTCTCTCTCTAGGATCTATTTTTTTTAGTTTCTAACAAATGGGTTTTGTAGATTCAGTTCAATTTATGATGTTTTTGATCTCATATAAAATTTACCTTTTTGATTTGATCTCTTGAAAAAATATAATTTAAAAATTCGATTTTTATTTTGGTTCTGATTTAAAATTACAAAATTGAAAAGTTTGACTCTTTATTAAGAAAAAAGAGTTATATATATTGTTGTTGTTGTGTATAGTTACAACGACGAATCAGACACAATTGAAGCTATTGAGAGTATTGTTGTCTCATTGTTTCTTTGGTCAAATCTCATTGCGAAAAAAATGAGGAGAACATGAAGAGGAGAAAGAATCACGAGGAAAGAGAAATAAGAAGAATTAATTGTTTTTTCTTTGAAGGAGGAGGGGCCCACAACAAAAGATCTGACCAATCAGATCGCGAATAGAAATGCAAAAATTGCTGAGATGTCAGCAGCTGGAGAGAAAGAGTTTAACTTTTATAGTATAGATACTCTAAAAACTAATTAGCGAACCCAAATGAAAATATTTTAATTTTGGTAATTTTTAAAAAGGTAAATTAAGCTTTTAAAATTTTGAAAGGGTGTAAATTTGTGAAAATATTGAATTAGGTGTAGTTTTGTGAAGGGAGGGTTGAAAGGGTGTAGTTTTGTGAATTTCTCTTTATTTTACTTGAAAACTCTTTATAAAATAAATTAAAGAATTAAATTTTTTAATTGGGCTCATTATTTTAGTGTTAGGATCTAATTTGGAATAAAAAATGATTTAATTTTGAGAGTACATTTTTATTTGGGGTTACAAACTATATTTTTAAAAATATATTTCACAAAAGTACACTATTTCAAGTCTCATTTCACAAAACTACATATAAGCAAAAAATATAAATTCAAATAAACATTAAACCCTATCCTTTTTAACAAACAAAATAAAAAGAGGATACCACAAAACTACATCTTTTCAACATGTTTCATGTTGACCAAAAAAAAAACTTGTTACATAAAACTACACCTAATTCAATATTTTTACACATTTACATCTTTTTAAAATTTTAAATAGTTGACTTACCTTTTAAAAAGTTACCAAAATTATTTTTTTTATTTGGATTCGATAATCAGTGTTTAAGGTATAGTAAAGGGTAAGATTGTGTAGCTAAAATTTATTTATATTTAATTTTGAGTGTTTTGGTGTAGTTTTGAAAAGTGGCTTTAAAAAGGTACAAGTTTGTGAAATGCAATTCAAAAGATGTAGTATTGTAATTGTCCCAATAAAAAACCAAATTTGTGCAATTTTTCAAAGGGGAACTACAAAATTACAATTTTTAAATTGTATTTCACAAATATTTCCCCTTTCAAAGTCGTTGTACAAAACTACACATATATATTAAAAATTAAACCCAAATAAACTTTACCCGCAAAACCCTACATCCTCTAATAGTAAACTCTAAACACTAATTACTTAACCCAAATGAAAGATTTTACTTTTAGTAAATTTTAAAAGGTAAGTAATCTTATAAATTTTGGAAGGTGTAAATATAGAAAAAGATTAAATTGAGTATAGACTTGTGAAGGAGAGTTTAAAAAGGATAGTTTTTTGAATCCCTCTTTTTTAAAAAATAATTTAACCATTTCAAATATGTAAATGAAACTTATAAATAATTTGAATTAGGTATAGTTTCGAGAAAAAAAAATTTTAAAAATATAATTTTGTAAATTTCTCTTTTTGTTTTGAATTTTTATGGTAGTTTGGTTAAAAAACTAATGGTAACAATGAAACAAAATTACGATGGTATTTTAATACTTCAAAAATTATTGATTTCATTTTCGGAAATTGGGAAAAATTGCAAATTAAACCTAAAGTTTGAACATTTCAACAAAAAACCGAGTTCCATATTAAAACACGAATTAAATTTATAATCAAATTTAAATATTAAAGTATCGTTTAACGCAAAAAGCACATACGTTGTAACGGATTTAAATATTAGACGAAATCCACAACTCGTCGTTTTACTATAGGTTTTTTTTGCTTAAAACGATATTTTAATGTTTAAATTTGATAATAAATTTAGTTTGTGTTTTAATATGAAATTCTATTTATTTAGGTTTTTTGTCTAAATGTTCAAATGTAAAGTTAAGTATGTAATTAATATTTGGGAGAATCACAAAACTACACCATTTGAATTACATTTCACAAAACTACACCATTTCCAAAATACTTCACAAAACTACACCTAAACATTTAAAATTAAATCCAAATAAACTCTACCCAAACAATCTTACCCCCTTAATATTATACCATAAACACTAATTAGAGAACCCAAATGAAATTTTTTTAATTTTGGTAATTTTTTGAAGGTTAAATCAAGCTTTTAAAATTTTGAAAGGGTGTAAATATGTGAAAATATTAAATTAGGAGTAGTTTTGTGAAGAAGGGGTTGAAAGGGTGTAGATTTGTGAATTCCTCTTAATATTTTTAACAAAAAAAATATATGTAATTAGGATTCTCTTAACAATACTTTGAAATAAATTAACTGAAACTCCCTTCATTTTGGAACCGTGCACTGTTGTTCATGAGTTTTTTTTATATCAAAAAGATAGGTCATGTATATTACATTTGTCCATGTTAAATAAAATGAAGAAAACTATTTATCGATTTTTATATAGTTTATCCAAATGATAATGAAAATTCATATATATTGATATTAAAATTACTTGTAGGTTTTGGCCAACTACAATTTATGTTTTTAATCTAAATTTAGTTTTAAGTCATATTCCTAATTTAACTAAAATTATTTAAAAAGTAAAAAAAGCTACACACAAAACTAAAGGAATTCCTAAAATGTTAAAATAAAATGAAATAAATTAATAATTAGTTTAACAAATTAAAATGTTATATTCAATTATATCATATTAGCATTATTATTTTCAAACAATGAATCATCACATCATCTATATATTGCTCATGGATTTGATTCTCGATAATTTATGCCATTTAACATATCATCATCGTTGGTCTAGGGAAAAATTGCAAAATAAAACCTAAAGTTTGAACATTTCGACAAAAAAACACAAAGAAAATCGAGTTCCATATTAAAACACCAACTAAACTTATGATCAAATTAAAACACTAAAGTATTGTTTTAAGCAAAATAGCGTTACATCGTATGAGATTTTTCTGGTTAAAACAATACTTTAATGTTTATATTTGATCATAAATGGTTAAATTATCTTTTGTCAAAATGTTCAAAACTTTAGGTTTTAATTTGCAATTTTTGCCCGGAAATTGTCCGGAAAAAAAAAATCCAAATATTACCGTTTATAATTAATTAATTAAATTAAATAAAAACTTTCGGCTTAGGACTCTTTATAACCTTGGACCTCAAGTCTCTGATATATACATTACATTACTCTGATTGTTCAAATTTTAACTTTTTTCTTAATAAGATAATCTCTCTCAATCTCTCTTCTTCTTGTCGTTTAACAAAAAAACGATGAATAACACAACATTATGTGTCGTGAGATTTGGTTTTGGAACAAACAAGAATATATGCGTTTATTCGAAGAATGTTTAAAAGATCACTCTTTTATCTTTTATGGCAATCGATACAGAGTTCTCTGACTGTTTAAGACAAACATCACGACGACAAACATTACATCGATATGAGTTTTAACGTAGAGAACAAGATTGATCCAATTAGGTTTAACTCTCTTCGACGCCAACACAGGAAGAATCGACTTTACTTGCGAGAAAAACTTCTCTGATTTCGTATAAGCCAAAAACGTGTGTGACGAGAAATCAATCGAGTTTCTTAAAAGAAACGGTTTAGACTTCGATAGGATCAAAGAAGAAGGAGTTTGTATCGAAAGTTTCTTCACAGAGTTGAGTATAATTTTCAAGAGGAATGTTGTTACTTGTTGGGTCACTTTCCACGGATTATACGATATCGCTTATTTGCTCAAATACCTAACCGGAGGAGGAGAATCTTCTCTGCCTATTACTCAAGAGAGGTTTCGGAAGGCGTGGCAAATACTCCCGACTCGGTTTACGATTGAAAGTGATTACGTGAAGGTGCAGAGGACTAAACAGCCGATTAGGTCTAGAGAATCTAGCGCATGAGCTGGGTGTTAACTGTCTTGGTATCGCGCACCACGGCTCGTGTTTTTATCGAAATCGCTCTTGTCACAATGTTGTTAGAGAATCAGAAGGTTTTGTTTATGGACTTGGGTATAGAGTCAAAGCAAGAGGTTCTGATGATGAGTCATCGTGGTGGTTGTCGTGATCCTATTGATCTGAATCATGTGCTATGATGATGAATATGTGCTATGAACCGCCGCAACCTATGTTTGTTGGTGGGTTTCCTCCTTTAGGTGACTTTGTGTTGATGCCATTGCCAAGAGTACAATGAATGGTCATTAAGTTGTGTTTCTTGTAGAAGTTTGACTTGTTAATTAAACAACTTTTGTTGTTTTAGTGAGTTAAAATGTGAATGTAATCTCGATATTTTCTAATTCAATATAATTTCAATGTCCAATTTCGATAGTAATTTATGAGTTGTGTGTAATCTACACTTTGTTCAACTTTCTGATGAAAGACAATATATACCAAACCTAGTGATGAGTCATTAGCTTATAAAATGTTAATGAGATGTATGAGAAAATCAATGTAAACATGTTTATTAGTAAACAAATCTTCTACTGTTCTGTTCTATCTAACGTTTGAAAATTAGAATAAATTCGAAAACACAAACATTTTCGCTAGAAATCCATTTTATTAATGTATAAAAGACCAGATAAAATATCTATTCAGTTCAAGACTTGACTAAGCAAAAAACAAAAGATGAAGAAAAAGCTCTTCAAACATCGACAATGAGTTTGGCGTCGAGGCGAGTAAACTCTTTGAAGAAAGCTTTAAAGTGTTCGTACGAATGCTTCACATCATCCGCGGCACACATCTCACGGATGCTATGCATAGATAGCTGAGGAGCTCCCACATCAACCGTCCTTATCCCCACACCGCTCGCTAGGATCGGACCAATGGTCGATCCGCATCCCATATCATTGCGTACCACAAAATCCTACAATCATTTTATTCATGTCCGTTTAATATGTAGTAGTAAGTAAGAGACATGTTATGGATTATTTGTCTTAAGAGCTAAATCGTATACCTGAACTGGGAGATTATGCTTCTCTGCTATCTCTCTGAATACAAAGGAAGTTACTGCGTTGGTTGCGTAACGTTGATTTGCATTGTGCTTTATCACAAGACCTCCGTGCATCTTCGGCTGATGATTCTCTTCGTGTTTGTCCTACATAGAAAAAAAACAATTAGAAGGAGAAGCACCAAGTTACTTGTGTCCATGAGAAGGATAAAAATGTAGACTTAAAATTGTTACCATAAAGTTTGGATGTAAAGCATGGGCCATATCAGCAGACACAAGCATACTTTTCTGAATCGCTTTCTTCAGCACCTGCAAAGAGTCAACGATAGTGAGTGGCGAAGTAACTATAAGAAAGCAATGTTATAGAGTTATAACACTATCTCGGTTTAGTATTTACTACTTGTATGGTTGATACCTTGGTGTCAGAGCTGAAACAGCTTGTGATGTGTGACATAGCATCAATCATGACAGGAGATCCAGCTCCTTGCGCTGAACTCGAACCAACTTCCTCGTGATCGAATAGTGCCACCATTCTAACTCCGCTCTCTTCCTCTAAGTCGCTTCCAGAAGAAGTTGTATCTATAAGTGCCTATGTACAAAGTTCAGATACTTATTATAAACATATAGTTTATCATTACTTAAAACACACAAATATGTGTTCCCACTTAGCAGACAGGTAATCTAGTACCAGAAAAATGTTTTACTGATACATGTTCATCAATATATTCATAAGCAATCATAATGGAAATTTTTTGATATTGGATCTTATTCAAAGAGGAGACCATATTGTTAGAGATGTTCTACTTAGATGTGATCCAGAACAAAACTTGCACATAAACATCGACAAGGTGGAAAATGAATTAAATAGAGTTTAAACAAAAGTCTTTTTAAAATGTCAAGAACATACAGAGTGTAGAAACCATCTAAAGGCACAACTAAGATAAGGACTCATATTCTCTACTCAAAGTAAGAGTACATGACATACCTTCAGAGAGCAAAACGACATGCAGAGGTTATCTAGCCTTCCTGAGAAAATAAACTCTTTCGCCGCACCAGCTAAAATGCTTGGCTGAGTGTCACATGCTTGCATCTCAAAGTCGCATATCTCCTCGGGTTTACAGTCCAGAGCCTTTGCAATGATCTAAGAAATTAAAAAAGAGAGGACTACTTATATTACTAAACCTTAACAAGATAATAATGATCCAAGCTTAAATAATGTTTCGGTTGAACCTCAAGTAGAAGTGGGTGATGCTTTGATTTTGAACTAGTTTCAGTACACTTCTCTCCTCCATCAACATCGTTTGGCACTTTATTAAGCTCTGCCTGCAGATATACATTACACCATGTAAATCAATTGCAAAGGAAGCAAGAACTCAAGTCTGCTGCAAACTTCATAACAATAGTTTTGGCTTCATATATATATATATATATATATAAAACTACCAAAATTCGAAGGGGTTCACAAAGATGGGTTCTGATCTCAGAAAGTGGTTGGTACATAAACAACGGCTTAAGAAATGCTGAATGAAAGAAATTTCATAGCAGAAACTAAGAAAGAAACTAACGGGTATTGAGTTTCATGTCTTGCAGGCTATGACAATTGTCTCCTTTTATTTGGTCTGAACGAAAAAACACTAAGTAGTTGTGAGATCACCTTGATAGATGTTGCGAGTAGTGGCACGAGGTGTGTCTGCGTGTTTGGCTTGAAACCTTCGCTGTTCACATTCCTGTCCAGAACACATAACATATAGTCTTAATGTAAAACTTCTCTACATAGAGAAAGTGAGATGCCTATAGTTTGCCTATCGGACAAAACAACAATTTAAGGTCACCTGTCTAAG
This sequence comes from Cochlearia excelsa, assembly GCA_963556525.1. Taxonomy (NCBI): domain Eukaryota; kingdom Viridiplantae; phylum Streptophyta; class Magnoliopsida; order Brassicales; family Brassicaceae; genus Cochlearia; species Cochlearia excelsa. Next base: position 5,452,188 of record OY748330.1, read on the forward strand.
TGGATGGCCAAAGTAGGAATCCTCATAATAGGATCCTCGATCCTGACGAGCCGATGAGAATAAGAAACAGAGCCTTCCTTGTCTTGTTTCAAAATAACACGTCCAGCGATCGTCAAGTCGCGATCAAACCAAGTGTGCCAAAGACCACCTCCGTATGTCTGAACACCAACCTCCAAGTATCCACCTTTCGTTATCTATCAACACACATCCCACATATCAATAACACTACTGCAACACTTGTCACACAATTTATGAAAACTAATATATAAAAGAGAGTCTAGACCCAATTTATTGTGAGGCTTCTTGGGATGAAAACCAAAACCAAAACCGCGCGGGGCCTTAGGTCCAAAGCGGACAATATCACATCAATGAAGGGTTAGACTCTCAAAGATAACGGAAGTCTGGGTCGGGATCATCGTAACAACTACATAATCCATCGCGAAAAATACCAATCGAACAAAAAATAAAAAAAAAATCGAAAAAAGGTCACCTTAGAAACAGGTTTAAGTTTCAAGCAAGGACTATCAGTATGTGCACCTATTATATGGAATCCATTTCCACCTACATATCTGTTCACAATATCCAAAATGATAACAAAGCTTATTGATTTCGCCAAAATCTCAGCTACTAAATTGAATCACAGAGACAAAACATAGTGAAAGATTGAATCAATGGAGAAGAAGAAGAGAATGGTACTTTTGGCCGATGGCGAAAGCAACAATGGTGGAGTAGTTTCTAGTGAAGAAGTATTTGTGGCCTGGCTTGAGTTTCCAGTCATCTCTCTCGTAGATCTGTTCATAGCCTGCGTCTCGTAATCTCCTCTTTGACTCATCTATAAACCAATAGCAAAGCAGATGATGATTGATGAAGAAGAAGATCGAAACTCACATACGATTTGATTTCGGAGAGTAGAGAGAGAGAGAGAGAGAGAGAGAGAGAGAGAGGAAGTGAGATATTTTACCGACGGCGTGAAAAGCGGTGGGAGAAGCGTTGAGAAAGGACAGGAAATCAGAGACGAGAGAGGTCGAGGATTGTTCTTTCGCCATTCTTGTCTTGTTTGTTGATTCTTTAGATTCCTTTGGATTCTTTGGCTTAAGGATTTACACACACTCGATTATTTTTATGGGAGTTTTCTTTAGATTTGAGTGGCGAATTTAAATTTTTGCTGAATATTTATTTATTTACAAAAACTTTAAGAAATTAAAAAGAAATAATACATCGTTTAACTTTTTTTTAGAAGAATTCCCAAAATTATACCATTTCAATTTTCCTTCAGAAAACTGAAACTAAATTAATACTTTACAAATTTACGCCTTTTTAAAAATTTAAATAATTGATTTACCTTTTAAAAAGTTACCGAAATTGAAATATTTTTATTCGCATTCGCTAATTAGTTTTTAGGATATATTGTTAAACGGATAAAATCGTGTGGATATAATTTATTTGGATTTAATATCGAGTGTTTTGGTGTAGTTTTGAAAATTGACTTTGAAATAGTGTAATTTTGTGAAATGCAATTAAAAAGTATAATTTTGTAATTTGCCCTTTTATCATAATCATCACCGTTAAACTTTGTATAAAAATATATATATACTAGGTGATGACCCTACGCCTTGCGCGGGGAGTTATTAAAAAATAGGGAGAATTATAAAACTACACCATTTGAATTACATTTCACAAAACTACACCATTTCCAAAATACTTAACAAAACTACACATAAACACTCAAAATTAAATCCAAATAAACCCTACCCAAACAATTATACCCTTTTAATACTATACCCTAAACACTAATTAGCTTACCCAAATGAAAATATTTTAATTTTGGTAGTTTTTAAAAGGGTAAATCAAGTTTTTAAAATTTTGAAAGGGTGTAAACTTGTGAAAATATTGAATTAGGTGTAGTTTTGTGAAAGGAATGATGAAAAGGTCTAGTTTTGAGAATTAGCATTTACATTTAATTTTTTATTTTTAGTTTTATTTTATTTTATTTTAGAAATAGATATATATTTATCTTGTTAAAAGTATAACTCTTTTTTTACGACAAATTATCCAAAATTTATACATATCACTATATTCATATATATATATATATATATGTACCAGTAACACAATAAAATGATTAAAAAGTATTAAAGATTGTGATATTGGTTGAAATTTTCTGAAAATAATTAGAACAACTTGAACATTATAAGAGAATCTCCAAAAGAAACCTCATAACCTCAAATATAAGGTTTTATGTTCTCCAAAAGAAACCTCAAAACCTCAAATTTGAGTTTTCATCTTTTCTTTTGCAATTTAATCCCTCAAGTATATACATTTCACAAATAGTAATATTAACTTTTATATTTATCATTTTAATACATAAAAATAGATCTTACACATTTTTTTAATTTTCGATAAAACTAAAAAAATTTAGAAGAAATATTATATAATATTAAACAAATTTTACACAAAATAATACATAACATCCATGAAAAAATAAATAACATATTTGATACAAAATAAAACAACATAATATAATATATTACACGAGACATAAATATTACACAAACATAAATTATTAGACCATACTAATATTCCGGAAATTTTGAACCCGAGCCTCGAAGATCACCAAAATATTGTCCAAATAAATTTGAACATACTCGCTTTCAACAATTCTTAGCTCGTAATCTACAAATAAAAAACAAAGACACTCATTTATCTCTTTGAAATGCACTAATTGATCATTTTTGGGAATATTACGAAATACTTATGTTTAATAATTTAGTATTTTTAATTTGTAATTTATTTTGTGTGTGTGTTTTATGTAGTCTTTTTTATTAATTAAAATAGCCTGTAATGTTATTTTGTTCTATAAAAAATTACAAACTTTTGTGATAATAGTTAATTAATAGAAAATAAAAAGGACCGAAAGGCAAAATATATACTTTATTAGATTAAATTTGAGTTTTTATTTTTGGAGCAAAACACCTTGAACCTCTAACATGTCTTATTTTATAAAAAAAATTTATCGTCATATAAAATAAAAAGTAATATATTTCATAATTATATAGTAACAATATTATTAATTTCAAACAAACTATTGTTTTGTATATTCCAGATATTTTTGTAATTTCGATGCGAAAAAGTTATGTTATAAATTTTTAAAAAGTAGTTTAGTTTTCAAATAACATAAAATAATAATTAGTATTATTAATGTAGAAAAATGTATCTAAATAATAAAATTTGAATTATAAATTGAATAATTGTTATTATTAGTAAATTATAATAATCATCTAAAATAATAAAGAATGTAAAAAAGAATAATAATTCTATAATATTAGTAATTGGGCTAAAGTTTTTTGGATTTTGGTTATTCAAAATGTGAAATCGTAAAGTAAAATCGGCCATTAAAAAAAAATCAAAAATATATTAAATTGCAATATATAAAAAATGGAAAAATCGGAAATTGGAGTATAGAAAAAAAGTCGGAAATAAATTGAGAAAAAATTTATTGAGGCAAAAATATAAGGGCATAAACGCAAAAAAGTAAAATATAGGCAAAATTTTAATTGAAGTTAAAATATAAGGCCATAAACGCAAAAAATAGAAAATTTCTTCAAATATCTCTGGTCGCGACACGTAGGCGTTTTGTCTTCTCTTTTAATAGTATAGATAATAGATAAGAACCTACATATAAACGGAAATCCGATAAAATTAATATAAAAATAAAAAAACAATAGAAATAATATTTAAAACATCATTAAGAATATTGATAAAAAAATCATTGTATGAAATTTATCTCAATAGTTATAAATTATAAATATAAAATTTATATGAAAAATAACATGGTATCATAATAAATAATTTTACTTGATCTAAAAAATAATTAACAACTTATCCTGTTAGTATAAAAATTAATTGAAAATAATAATAATACTTTTATCATATATAAAAGGGAGAATCACAAAACTACACCATTTGAATTACATTTCACAAAACTACACCATTTCCAAAATACTTCACAAAATTACACCTAAACATTCAAAATTAAATCCAAATAAACCCTACCCACACAATTCTACCCCCTTAATAGTTAATATTATATCCTAAACACTAATTAGCGAACCCAAATGAAAAGATTTTAATTTTGGTGATTTTTAAAAAGGTAAATCAAACTTTTAAAATTTTGAAAATATGTAAATATGTGAAAATATTAAATTAGGTATAGTTTTGTGAATGAAAAGTTATATCGTGCAGTTTCGTGAATTATGCGTGCTCGTTATGCGTGCCAACGATCGAGGTTTAGTACTTAAAGCAAAAATGTGCGACAATCGGGTTTCATTTTTATATTATTATATTTTTATTATTTACAAAACAACTATATAAATAAAAGGGTATTGCCAAAAAAATACAAAAAATAAAAGGGTATTCAGGGTGTGGATAATTTGCTGATTTTAAAGGTGAATTTTCGATCCGATAAAAATTTTGGTTTACCCTTATTTTTAAGGGAGAATCACAAAACTACACCTTTTGAATTACATTTCACAAAACTACACCATTTCCAAAATACTTCACAAAACTACACCTAAACACTAAAAATTAAATTCAAATAAACCCTACCCACACAATCCTACCCCTTAATACTATACCCTAAACACTAATTAGCGAACCCAAATGAAAATATTTTAATTTTGGTAATTTTTAAAATGATAAATCAAGCTTTTAAAATTTTGAAAAGGTGTAAATATGTGAAAATATTGAATTAGATGTAGTTTTGTGAAGGGAAGGTTGAAAAGGTGTAATTTTGTGAATTCCTCTATTTTTAATATATTTCTTTTTGGTTAGATATACATTAATTATTTTATTTTTTCTTTTGCTTTCCATCTCTCCTTTTTTTCCCTGTCACGTTTTTGTTTTTCTTATATGCTTTTGAGGATTTCACAAAACTATGCATTTCAACATTCGTTCACAAAACTACACCTAATTTATTATTTTCACAAAACTACACCTTTTCAAAATTTGAAAAGTTTGATTTACCTTTAAAAAATTACCAAAATTAAAAAAATTTCATTTGGATTCGCTAATTAGTATTTAGGGTATAATATTAAGGGGATAAAATTGTGTGGGTAGGATTTATTTGGATTTAATTTTGAATATTTAAATGTAGTTTTGTGAATTATTTTTGAAATAGTGTAGTTTTGTGAAATGTAATTCAAATGGTGTAGTTTTGTAATTCTTCCATATCTTTTTCTCTCACAAATCTTTCTCTCACATTTTCTTTCTCTTATATTTTCTCTCTTTCTTTTTTCTTTTTTTATTTATCTTTGCTTTGCGTTTAAATCTCGTTAATAATTTTGTTTGTGACCATGTTTAAAGTGGTGACTAGTTCATATATGTTCAAATTCACAAATAAATAAGACTGTAAAAAAGAATTTCGGTTAGCTATTTGATTCAGATTTGAATTTGTGTTTAAAATAGTATCTTTTATGTTATTCGTTTATGTTGTTCACATATCTCTTTTTCCCTATCTAGATTTGTGGTAAAATATATATTTTGTATGTTATTCACTATTTTTTATTAACATTTTATTTTACGCTAGAAAAGTATATAAAATAAACCGTAAGTTTTTGGGTCAAATGTGTTGCAAAATATATAAATACGTCATTATATAACAAATATTCATCTATTTTTAGTCAAAAATGGATATAATAATTTTTTTTTGTTTCCTATATAAAAATATTTTTATTTTCAAAATAGTTAACTATCTAAATGTTCAATTCTCTAGTATACAATTCCGACTATTTCTCAAAATATTCGACTATTCATGAGATCAAAGTAATGTATATGGTTTTCATGATATGTAGATCTTGCATTTCTATTTTCAAAATACTTAACTATCTAAATATTCAATTATAAGGTATAAAAAGTTCGACCATTTCTCAAAATATTCGACTATTCATGAGATGAAAGTTAATGTATACGATTTTGATGATATACATATCTTGCGTTACTATTTTTATAATAGTTAACTATCTAAATTTTCATATATTTTTGCAAGGATGCATTCATCTATTTCGTATAAATGTCTAAAGGTGTCTTTAGTTTTGCAAGCATTCATCTATTTTGTATAAATAGTAAATTATTTATACTGTATTTAATAATTATGTTAAGTACATTCTACCTTCAAAGTAGTTATATATTTATGTGTTTAAAAGAATATAACTTTTTATAACTTTTCAAAACTACATCTAAACACTCAAAATTAAATCCAAATATATCTTACCCATTTAATACTATATCATAAACGTTAATTAGCGAACTCAAATAAAAAGATTTAAATTTTGTTAACTTTTAAGAGGTAAAACAAGCATTTAAAATTTTGAAAGGGTGTAAATAGAAAAAAATATTGAATTAAGTAGAATTTTGTTAATGAATGGATGAAATAGTGTAGTATTGTGAATTTTTCTTTATTAAATTATAAATGGAAAAATATTTGATCGGTGTCAAAAATATAATTGAAGGAGTGTCAATTTTAAAATAGTAATAAACATTAAAAAAAATAATAATAATTCATGGACGTCAATTGACTCCCTGGTTACATACACTCAGAGGCGGACCTATTCAATGAAAAGGGGTGTCATATGACACCCCATTAATTCTCAAATATTTTAATGATTATATAGTTTGTTAGTAAAATAATTTAGTATTGTATGTTTTTGACACCCATTAATTTTTTTTTTCTTCTTTCTTTTTGATCAAGATACAAATCACAAAAAATAAGTTTATTAGACCCAATATAAATGGCTTAGCCCAATATAATTAAAAAGGCCTTTCAAAATTTGTAAAACTCTAGTTAGAGATGATGGATGTGATTCACTTATGGTTAAAGTGTCTTCTTTTTTGTGAGAAACATGATATTGAAAATCTTGACATGGAGGAAGATTTTGTTGACTTAAAGAGGCATAGAAGAAAGACGGGAGTAACAAATGTGCATCACTACAAGGTCAATTGTCTTTATGCTATTTTGGATTTGCAATTTCAGGAGTTTAACAATCGCTTTAACGAGGTGAACACTGAACTACTCATTTGCGCTGCTTCTTTATCTCTCATGGATTCGTTCTCTCAGTTTGAACATTCGAAGTTAATGAGGTTATCTACATTCTATCTGTATGACTTTAATCCTGGAGATGTTGTATCTCTTGAACAACAGTTACATATCTATATTGATAATCTTCAAAACAATGAACGATTTATTCATCTAAAGACTCTTGGAGAACTTGCTCGTTTGATGGTAGAAACCAAAAAGCATAAATCATTTCCTTTGGTTTATAGGCTTTTAAAGTTGGTTTTGATTTTGCCTGTTGCTACCGCCACTGTGGAGAGATGTTTTTCAGCTTTGAAGATCGTAAAGACGGATAGACGTAATCGGATGGGAGATCAATTCTTGAATGATTGTTTGGTTTGTTTTATTGAGAAAGATGTATTCGAGACTATTACAAACGAAACTGTGATGAAAAAGTTTCAGGATATGAAGGATCGTAAAATACTTTTGTAAAACATTTATTTTCTTATGAAACTTTTTGTTTTGTTTTTTGTTATGTAAATTTGACACCGGTTAAAAAAAAATCTGGGTCCGTCACTGCATACACTATACCTCCCCCTGCCCTCGAGCAAAGATTGCAGTAAATGATAAAACTATATTAGGAAAAGAGAGGACATCAAAATGTGTTGGCATTATTTATGGTGGTTGTTGGCATAAGAGACATGGACTTTATGGAGCTTTAAGAGGATAAATCATAACAAGGGTTATTACGAATAAATCAATTATTATTCTTGTTCATAATGGATACAATCATAGTTAACTCGTTCAAATGACAATATAGAGGCGATAATCACCTATTTTAAGGTTTAAATATAATTTTCATCAATTCAAGTTGCATGGTTTTTTTTTTTAATAAAATGAGATTTCGTGAATTCACATTTTGTCAAAAAAAGCAATTTTAGTCAAAATCTGACTAATTTATAAGCAAACCATTGTCACATTTGTTTTCACTCAAATTACATTCTTGATATTACATAATTGTTTTCTTTTTAATGTAAAGAACACACATAATTAAAGAAAAATAAGAAAATATATGAAAAATACAATAATACAAGAAGATGGTAAATAAAGCTAATGCCTAGAAGGTTTGGATTTTCTTTTTTAATTATTTTTTTGGTTTATAATCTGCATTTCCCATAATAAGGACAAGGTTTACGCTTCGGATTAGCAATTCCGATGCAATTACCAGCGACCTTACAATTATAAGCTGGCTGCTTTTGTATACTTTTTGGAGTTAAAAATCTCCTTTGTTGCAAAATCCGTCGCACCACCGCCTCCTCCTCCTCCTCAACGGTCGTTAGGCATTCGCCTATGGTGTCTCCGGGAGCACATCGGCCATATAACAACCCACTTGTGGTGTTCCTTGTCGATGTTGTTGTCGAAGACGCCGCTAGAAGGAGGAGAAGAGAGATACAAGTGAAGAAGTAGAAAGAAGAGAGAAATGATTTGGTCATGTCTTGAAGATAAAAAAAAGGTAAGAGAGAAATGTGGAATGATGAATACAATACAAATCTCATTTTATAATGCACATATTAATTTAATTTAATTAATGTCCGGTGGGTCTAATAATGGATAGTGGACTAGTGGTCTTGTACTGTGTAATACTTTCATTTGAGCCAGCTGCCGACAAAAAAGAATTTGCTCAAAACTATGTAGAAAATCGGCTTTTCTTCTTTGGAGTTATCTTAGGGGAGAATTACAAAACTACACCATTTGAATTATATTTCACAAAATTACATAATTTTAAAATAACTTCACAAAACTAGACATAAACACTAAACGTTAAATTCAAATAAACCCTACCCACATAATCGTACCTCCTTAATACTATATCATAAACACTAATTAGCGAACCCAAATGAAAATATTTTAATTTTGATAACTTTTTAAAGGGTAAATTAAGCTTTTAAAATTTTGAAAATGTGTAAATATGTGAAAAATTGAATTAGGTAGAGTTTGTTAGGATTATGGGCTTCCAACTTAAAACCAATTGGCAATGAGTGGAGAGGCTCATCTCCTTTATATATTAGTGTTTAACCCTTTGTGTTTCCGATGTGGGACATTTATCCCTAATACGCCCCCTCGAGATAATGAGTCTCGTTAACCATTAATCTCGGGTAGTTTGGGCAAGAGAGGCGGACCAGTCGGGTCAGGCCTGTGATCGGATCGGGCTCTGATACCATGTTAGGATTATGGGCTTCCAACTTAAAACCAATTGGCGATAAGTGGAGAGGCTCATATCCCTTATATATTAGTTTATAATTCTTTGAGTTTCCGATGTGGGACATTTGTCCCTAATACGCTCCCTCGAGATAATGGGTCTCGTTAACCATTAATCTCGGGTAGTTTGGGCAAGAGAGGCGGACCAGTCGGGTCAGACCTAAGATCGGATCGGGCTCTGATACCTTGTTAGGATTATGGGCTTCCAACTTAAAACCAATTGGCAATAAGTGGAGAGGCTCATATCCCTTATATATTAGTTTATAACTCTTTGAGTTTCCGATGTGGGACATTTGTCCCTAATACGCCCCCTCGAGATAATGGGTCTCGTTAACCATTAATCTCGGGTAGTTTGGGCAAGAGAGGCGGACCAGTCGGGTCAGGCTTGTGATCGGATCGGGCTCTGATACCATGTTAGGATTATGGGCTTCCAACTTAAAATCAATTGGCAATGAGTGGAGAGGCTCATCTCCTTTATATATTAGTGTTTAACCCTTTGTGTTTCCGATGTGGGACATTTATCCCTAATAGAGTTTTGTAAAGGAAGCGAAAAATGTGTAGTTTTGTGAATTCCTCTTATCTTATCTCTAGATCGTTTTGGTTAGAGGACCCTTTTTGATTTTTTTTTATGTTTTAATTTTATATTCCATAAAAAATTATTTTAAAAATCTGAAAACACCAATGTTTTTATTTAATTTTATGGATTCGATGAGAATATTTCAAAAATCGAAAATTAAGTTTAAAATATTTTTTTTATAAAATCATCCAAATATGATTATAAAATCGATTTTAAAATATTTTTTTGAAAAATTTTAGGGTTTAGAAAATTAAAATTCTACCCTTCGGTTCGCAAATCCAAATCTAAGACCATTCGATTAGTTTATGGTTTAGATTTGTAAATTACGGTTCGGGTCGGTTTGGAACTCGGTTTATTCAGTTCGGTTTTGTGGTTTTAAATCTATTCCGAATTAAACCGAATCTGATTTTTATTCGGTTTATTCGGTTTTACTTGGATTTACATTATTAAAATTAGGACCTTAAAATTATCAAACATATTAAGGATTTATATCAAACCCAATACAAATCGAGCCCAATATGAAAAGCCCAAAACCAAAAGAAGTTTAAGATTTTCAGGAGTTGAGTTGTGTGATGTGTGACTGTTATTCTCGGCAAAGAATTCCGACGGCTCGATTCACCGCAAGTTCCGACACACCAAGCAAGAGTTATAATCTTCTGATTTTCATGTTTCTTCATCTTCTCACCATCTTTACCCTCTTCTATTGACTTTAATATTCAAATCCTATGGTTAAACAGACCTTTCTATCAACAAAAACAACAAAACTTAATCTAAGGGTTTACATGAAAGAAATTGAAATTACCCGTCGGAGATTGCGGATTATAGTATAAGATTTTGAAAACGCAAAGAATCGCCGGAATCATCATCTTAATTATGATGATATAGAGAAAGAGAAACGAAGATGTAGAAGAAGATGATGATGAATTGATGTAGGAGATAACTTTGTTGAGAGTGAGACGTGGGAGAGATTTGTAGAGAGGGACGGCTGGAAAAAAATGAAAGAGAATTAGGGAAAATTTATGTTTAGTTTTAACCGAACCGAGTTCCGATTTCTTACTAATTTTTGGCCGATCGGATTGTTGTCTCTTCATTTCGGTGCCGTAAACCGAAATTCTCGGTTATTTCGGGTCGGTTTAATCAGTTCCTACCGATTGCCCAGACCTAGTCAAAGTCATTAAATATGGCTGTGGGAGTGTGTCGTTCTCAGTCCAGTCTCCGTCGTTCCGGTAATCGGATGCTCTCAACAACGACATCCGCGGTGTTAGGGGTGACCGATTTGGGGAAGGGTTTATATATATGTATAAGATCAAGTTCATTAGAACTTCTCCATTGGACAAATATTAGAGAATCTTTAAATAAAAAATGTGTTTTAGTGTCTATGGGGAGACCTTCATAAAGTTAATCATAAATAATACTTATAAGTAGTATCACCAATGGAGATGATGTAACGAATTTTGATGGGCCTAATTTCAAAAATAAACCTTCTCTATTTTTAGTAGAAAATCATTTAACTAAAAAAGTTTGTTTGCTTGACAAAAAAAAATGTAAGTAACTAATTTACGTATCAAATTTAAACATCGAATAAAAGTAATGGCCCATATGGTTTCGATAGACTTTTCAAATCACAAACTGTGTTTCTTCGTTGCATTATCGATCTATTAATTATGTAGGGGCATTTATTGTTCTCTATTATCTCATTTAATAGACCTATTGGGTGTTTACGGTGTTATACTTATATGCCTATTGATGAGTATAACAATGATAGAGAAATTATATTAAATTTTCATCTCAATTGAACCTCAAAGTCAAGGGCTTCGAGGTAGCAAATACGATATTTGATCCACCACGAGAAGATAACACAATAAAATATAAGGCTCTTAATTATCCAAGCTGTAATTTTTTTTTTTTTTGTCAATATTTGGGCCACGGCCCATTAGCCAAATCTACATTATCGTAGGCGCGGGGAATCGATCCCAGATGGAATGATGCTATCTGCCTCATGTGGACTTATGACTGTCACTAGACCAAGACCACTTCCCATCCAAGTTGTAAAATTAGAGACTAATTTTTAATTAAAACTATACAAATTGAACTACAAAAACGACGTAAATTCAAATATTAAAGACAAAAACCATAAATTAGACAATTAGCATCATGGATCCCTAATAAGATAGTAAATCTAGGGTACTAACAATTTTGACTATTTTAGGATATGAATCACTAAGACCATGAATATCGCAGTTTTTTAATAGAGTTTTAATTGATGGGTCGATGTGGGTCCCATGAAAATGTCAAGAGACTGTCTTCTTTAACTCTTAAATGGGATTCGATTCTTACATCTTTCGTGGGCCCCACTAACACGTAGCGGCCCACGATTGATCTATTTTTAATTTTTTAATTTTTATTTTTTTAAAATAAGAAAAAAATATTAAAAAAAAATTTTACCTAAGGATTCGTGTACAAGATTTCACCAATGTTTATACTCTAACCAAGATTAACTCTTTTTCTTGCAATTATTAAATTATCATTTGTGATCTTAAAGAGTATTTAGAATTAAATGTAAGTTCGGTTAACCATTAAATGTAAAAACTATTTTTATAGACAAATTTTTTTTTTTTATTTACATCTAGACAAAGAATATAAGAACATAAATAATGATGTCTTTTAGTGGTCTCTTAAGTGGTAGACCCATCAAATAATGAAGATCCAAACTCTTTTAACTCTTAATTCAGATTCGGTTCTGGACCAGTTCGTGGGGCCCATTGACACATGGCATCCCACGATAGGTTCAGTTTTCTAATTTAAAAAAAAAAAATAGAAAAACTTACTAGGAGATTTTGCCCAGGCACCAATAATCATGATCTAAAACTCACGTTTAAGTTGGCTGAAGAATTCATCGAACACCTCTTGAAATTTTAATTCTAAATTAGTGTTTTCAACCTAATCTATCATTTAGATATCCTAAAAATAAAAAATCTATCAACATGGTCCAAAAAGTTGGTTCAAGTTAAAAGATATTTTTAAACAAATTGAGGTTTCATGTATTCACATTTTGTCTATACATAAAGTTACATTCGTCTTATTATAAATGCAAAGAACACACACAGAATTGAGAAAAAACATAAACAAATTATATATGAAAAATCCAATTATTAAAAAGAGACATGCATGTTTGGATTTGTGTGTTTTGTTTCTTTTGGATGGATTAATATTATCTGCATCTCGCGTATAAAGGACAAGATTTACGATTCCCATTAGCAGTTCCAATGCAATTACCAGCGATCTTACAATTGTAAGTTGGCTGTTGTTGTGTAGTTTGTGGGCTTAAATATCTCCTTTGTTGCAAAATCCGTCGCGCCACCGCCTCGACGGTGGTTATGCATTCGCCGACGGTGTCCCCAGGAGCACATCCTCCATATAACAACCCATTTGTGGTGTTTCCTATTGATGATGTTGCGGAAGCTGCCGCGAGAAGGAGGAGAAGACAGATACAAGTTAAGAAGTAGGACGAGGAGGAGAAAACTGATTTAGTCATGTCTAAAAGGTAGAAGAGATATGAAGAGAAGACAATAATACCTTCTCATATCATCTTATAGCTTAATTATGCACACATTAGTTTAATTAATTAATCTTCATGAATTATTGTCTTGTGGGTCTAATAATTGGAGTTTGGAATTGACTATAATTATATATTTGACTCTATGATTGAATAGTTCTAACTAATTGTGTATAATAATGACTTTTTTTAATTAAATTTTATTTGGATTTGTATACATTTGAAAACATTAAATGAGTTGTTGAAACATATTTTAGAACCATTTATTTAGTTTTATATATTTATTTAAAATAAATAGTTTTGATCTGCGCCAACCGTGTAGTATAAATTTATAAGTATATATATTATACTATTTAAAATAAATAGTTTTATATATTTATTTAAAATACGTGGTTGGCGCGGGTCAATCCAAATATATAAAACTAGATTTTTTTGACCCGCACCAATCGCGAATTATATATTTATAAGTATATATTATATAAAAATACACATAAATATTTTTAGTTTTTGGCATATATTATTTAAAATAAATTTGAAATTGTTTTTACCCGTTTTCAACCGATTAATCCATTTTAACTCGTTTTCAACCGATTAATACCTCAAATCGCTATAATGTTAATTGAAATTTAAATTGTTATGGATTAAGGTCAATTATGATGATAGAGCAAATCATTGATTTTATTAAACTCAATTAACTTTTCAAAATACAAATGACTTATTTATAGGTAATGTTTGAATTAATATGTAGTTTTTCCTATCAATATGAGACTTTTTCAAAAAAAATCTTTTGTCAATATTATGGGCTTTTTATTTCATATTTTATGGATTTTTTAAATTTTCATTCAAATTTTAAAATGTCTCCGCGATAATATATATATGATAGAGTAATTCACAAAATTACTCCCTTTCATCCTTTCCTTTACAAAATTCTACATAATTCAAATTTTTCTCATAATTACACATTTTCAAAATTTTAAAAGTTTGATTTACTCTTTAAAACTTCACCAAAATTTAAATTTTTCATTTGAGTTCGCTAATTAGTGTTTAGGGTATAGTGATTAAGTGAGTAGGGTTGTTTGGATAGGCATAATTTGAATTTAATTTTTAGTGTTTAAGTGTAGTTTTGTGAAGAAATTTTTAAAAGGTATAATTTTGGCAATTAAAAATGTATAATTTTGTAATTCTCCCTCTATGATATGCATTACACGGGATATTAAATTGACTTGATAACTGATACCACAATATATCACTATAATTTTGTAGGACTAAATTGACTTAAATTAAAAGTTATAATTATATTATTAAATGAAAAAACATGTTAATATATATTATTTAGCCGATATAAACTATATGATAAATGATTTAACACGATAAATATGAATTTGCCATATAACCTATAAACTAAACGATTTATCTCCTTAACATCTTTTGTTAATATTTTTCGCAATAGAAAATACGTTGAGAGAGAACTAATTTTCAAATAAACATACTCATATACTAGGTGGTTTGATCCGCGCGCATGACGCGGCAATAAATAAATTTCGAAAAAATTACATGAAAAATAATTGATATTGACATTTTTAAATGAATTCAAATAGTACATTAATGATAATTCAAACTATACATTAAGATCACGATGAGGTAAAATCAAAATAAAAATGTTATAAATTATCCATAAAAATGAAAACATAAAAAATAACAAACTTCAAAAATGTGGGTTTGTGTTTTATGGTAGACTTATATGATTTAAATACAAAATTTGTTTTATTTTTATAGTTTAATTTTCGCTTTTGAAAAACTAGTATAATAGTGATAAAAGATTTTACATAAAATTAATCCATTAAATAGAAAAATTGTTACAAATGTAAGTTTATGTGCTACCAAAGCATATGTTTGTTACATAATTCTCTTCTACAAAATAATAAATTTGGTACTTACAAAGAAGTGAAAGGTATATGTTCACAAACTGATTTGGTTAATAAAAAATAAAGCATATTCAACAAAAATAGTTTTATAATAATTAAAGGAAAACTCATAAATGAAGATGTTAATAATTATAATGGTTTTAGATTACGAAAAGTATAAAATTGTATGATGTGGTATAAAGAGTTTTATACTGACATATTTATAACAATAAATCAATATTTAAACTTGATAGGATATTTAAACCATTTAGGACAATATGAGAACCGAAACCGGACCAAAAAGGATTTTTCGGATCGGTTCGGTTTCGGGTTTCAGATATCGGGTTAAATGTTCAGCCTTAAATTGATCATTTTATGTTATTCCATAATATAACTTAATATTATTTATGAATATCATGTCCCGCAGAAGGCGCGAGGTACTTATCTAGTAAACCATTGAAACATAAAAAGAAAATTGAGAAAATAAATATATTTCAAGACATAAATTTATTAATTGAGTGATTTTATTTTAGTTTGCTATAAGGTGATCTTAACCTTTTAACTTACAATTTTACCATTAACTTTAAAATTGTCAAATGTCGTAAATGGTTGTCTGTAAATGTTTTAAAATGTATATAATACACTAATTAACTTAAAAATAAAAGGGATAATCATAAACAAAAATATTAAATTAATCAAAAAATCAAAAAACTTCTTTAATTTTAGGAAATATAATTAAAATTCGAAATAGCATATTAACAATAATATATGATGATATAAACCTTTAAAATAAAAAAGATAATCATAAACAAATAACAAAATAATAAATTAATAAAAATATATAAATTCCTTTATTATAGAATGTATAATTGAAATTTACAAATATTAAATTAATAAATTTTAGGAAATATAATTTAAATTTCGAAATATTAAATTAATAACTAATATTTGATGATATAAACTATTAAAAATAAAGGAGATAACCATACTTTAAAAAAAATCTTATATTATTAATACAGAAGACGGAGAGAGAAAATAAGAGTGAAAATCTTATGTGTCATCACGTGAGTACGTAATTCTGGCCCCACATCATTAAAATATTTATTGAAAATTCATAAAAACCCAAAATAAAAACCCAAAATAAAAACCCAAAACAAAAGCCCAAATTTATCACAAAAATCTCTTAAACTAACATAATAAATGGATAATATATGAAAGAGTGATTAAAAATCATAGAAAATATGTTTAAAATATTTAAAAACTCTGCGTTTAATGCGAATAACATGAATAACATGACATCCAAATAATTTTTATCTCATTTTATATTACACGTTGTTTTTACCAATAAATATTTCTTCTTTTATTCCGTAAATTTTTATCCCGCGCTTGGCGCGAGTAACTTTCTAGTTATTATATTAATAAAAAATAAAAATAAATCATAATTTCCTACAAACTCTCTCCACTTGACATGTAGGCAAAACTCCTTCCTATTTATTATATATGATTTCATTCTTGAGTATATATTGCATTTTCGAATCCTCTCTGCACACCTAATTGCCACCCTATTTTAATATAAATTTGTTTTTATTTCTTGGTTGGTAGTTGATGGCCCAAAATGACGATTTTTACAATGGTTGGTGATGCGTTAATCCATGGATAGGAACTCGTTAAAGTTTTATATATGCTATATTTGCCATTTTTTCCTAAATCTGTATCAATTTATCAATCAATTAAAAAAAAAGAATTTTTACTCGCAAGAAGCATGAATTTATAGTGTAAAGGTAAAAATATTAAATGAAAATAACAGTTATAAATCATGTTTTTGTTGGAACTCATTTTTGACAAGTGGCTTAAGCCAAGTTTCCGTTTAAGTTTCCGGCTAATATAGTTAGCGGAATGAACTAATTATGGGCACGATGTAATCGTCGCCGTGAGCACTATATGATAGTGTAGTAATATGTCAAAATCGGAGTTAGTTTGAATGAGAAATGAAAGTTCAAAGTGAGTGATTAGAAAACTTGTAAAATTTCTAAAATTGGCTGAGTATAAAAACTAGCAAATATCACTTTGAAAGTTAGAGATGAAATCTCTAAGTTATAAAGTGGAAAGATTTTAACAAGGTGTAAAATCTTGGATACACTTTGTTGTATTGGAATAAAGAGCTAACCGATTCGGGCCTCAAGGTTTTGGATTTCGGGATTTGGAAATGGACTTTTGGCCCAAAATATTATTCTTGTGGTCAAAGTCATTGTTAATATGTTGTTGAAAAAATCAACAAATATAACATTTCTTTTAATTGGTTTTGAGGAAAATCAAAAGTTTGATTAAATTTTGTAACTTAAAATTCAATTCTCTTTTTATGGTGAGAAATGAATACTCCTCATTACTCCACTTTTTGTAACTCCCATGAGAGTGTGACTATATAAACAAATAGTTTATTCTCATTTCATATACATTGAGAAATATGTTCTTTGAGAACAAATATACATTCACACAAAAGTGTTAAACACAACATACAATCTCTCACATTCTCTTCTTGTTTTTAGAGAGTACATCACATTTTCAGGTTCGCAAGATTATGATTTTGGGTAATGCAAATCATAATAGTCATGTAGTTTTATCCTGGGATTTGGAACGTCATGCAACCGTCACACTACGGGGCGTTTACAGAATTAAGGAAAGAGATCTTGATCTCGACTCTGCAATCCGTCTTTCCAAATTCTTGTATCGGTATTTTTATTGTAATATTGTAATTTAATTACATATTTTATTCACAAATATTCAGTTTGCCCATTTGTAGAAATTGCGTTCCTACAGTTTTATATGTATTTTTTGTCGGAAAAATAATCCTTTTTATTTTGTCAATCAAATGAGTTTCTTACAAAAAGGTTAAATACATTTTGAAGTTATTTTTTGGAATCTTGTAAAATAACATGAACTCGCGCAATGATTATAGTTTTAAAATAATTATGTTTATTAAACTAATGTTATGTAAATATCCATTATGATTTTAAGAATAAAATTAACATTATTTGTCTCTTTCTTTTTATAGTATGATTACTTATAATTTACTTTGCTTTTCTTTAGCTATAAGAATATCAACTACAATTTGGAAAACGTAGAAAATTATTATTTAACAAATAAATAATCAATTGTGATTAGAACTTTCAAACTAAAGATTACAAATAAATTTATTTTTTATATTTTTACGTTTTTCTTCCATCTTTACATATTATTTATTAAAAATTTCAACACAAAAATTTTGTATCCTAATCGTTATTTGCTTCTTTTTTTGTTTAAATATGGTATAGTAATATACTACGTACCGATACGCATGAAAATATAAAATATTCTAACATATCAAACATAATAAGTTTTTTTCATACGAATGGACAAAACTCAATCCATACGAATGGATATTTCAATATTGTTACGTAACAATCAAAATATATAAACCATATTTTTGATGCGTATATATAATGTTTTAGAGAATTCTATAGAGATAAAGCTAGAGATGAATTGTTTTTGATTTTTATGATTTTGATTTACATTATGAATCTATTTATAGTAAAAACCTTACTTCAACATGAAGAACTTTTATAAATATATAATTATATAGTATAATATAAACTTACTTCAACGTGAAGAAACTTATATAAATATCTAAATAAATAATAGAATATAAGCTTACTTCAACATGAAGAAACTATAAATATCTATATATATATAATTTATATAATCTTATTTCAATATATATTAATCTACGGATAATCATCAACTATAATATATAAAACTATATATTATATAACACTCCTCTTGATTATCCGTTTTAATAGTGTACTGTCTCGTTAAAAACCATTTCTATAACGGGATGAAAATCATGACATGAAAAAAGTATAATTACACATTCTTCCTTGGGAAAGTCGATTACGATCTCTACCCCCTTAATACTATACCATAAATACTAATTAGCGAACCCAAATGAAAAATTTTTAATTTTGGTAATTTTTTAAAGGGTAAATCAAACTTTGAAAATTTTGAAAAAGTGTAAATATGTGAAAAAATTGAACTAGGTAGAGTTTTGTAAAGGAAGGGATGAAAATATGTAGTTTTGTGAATTCCTCTATAAATATCTAAATATATAATATATATAATCTTATTTCAATATAAAGAAAGTTATATATTAATCTATAGATAATCATCAACTATGATATATATAAGAGGAATTCACAAAACTACACCCTTTCAACCCATTCTTCACAATACTACACTTAATTTAATTTTTTCACATATTTACACTCTTTCAAAATTTTAAAAGCTTGATTTACCCTTTTAAAAATTACCAAAATTAAAATCTTTTCATTTGAGTTCGCTAATTAGTGTTTAAGGTATAATATTAAGGGGGTAGGATTGTGTGGATATAATTTATTTGGATTTAATTTTGAGTGTTTATGTGTAATTTTGTGAAGTATTTTTGAAATGGTGTAGTTTTGTGAAATGTAATTCAAATGGTGTACTTTTGTGAATAAGAGATTGAAAAGGTGAAAAATATTGGACCACGTGTCATCATCACGTTGTAGCATCTCGCAGTAGGTTTCACACGTTACTCAGAAATATCCCAGCGTTTACTAATCGCACCGCAAATAATAGCCACTCCTCGCTTACCTATTGGTCACCAAACCCTCGTACCGCGAGTCATTGTGGGGCCCGCAAAATTTTAAACAGCAAAACGCCACGTCTCTTTTATTTTACCCAATCATGTCGTTGTGCTGTTCACCGATAGGTCTCGCACGTGGCTGGTTTCTCCACACGTGTCTACGTAACAGTTTTTGTTTATATATTTGTTACCTTCACGCTTAGTAAACTCATCACCTTCACAAAGTGAGTTTAATTTTGCAGAGAATTAATAATTTCCAATATGAATTTTCGAGGAGGATGTTGCATAGCGAGATACGGCGGCGGTGGCGGTGGTGGTGATGTTATGTCGAAAGTGGAGCGGATTATGCTACGTTACCGTCCGATTGCTCCGAGACCAGATTCCGGCGGATCTTCTTCGCCGCCGGTTGATTCCGTTTCTCCTAAATCACGGAGAGGCAAGAGAAAATCTGTAGAGAAAAGCAGCAATAGCGGCGGATCCGTTAACAGTAACGGAAACAACAAACGGTGTAATCGACGGAGCAACGAAGAGACTAAGAACGGATCTGAGATTGTGACACTGCCTCTTCTTCCGCAAACCCCTGAGAGGAAGGACTCGCTCACGACGGTTCTTACGCCGGCAACGGAGTTACGTGCAGCGTCGTCGTGGCTGAGTTTCGGAGATAACGGACGTTATCAAACGGCGAAGAAGAAATCAGATCTGAAGACGGAATCAATAACGACGAAAACGGAAACCGTTACGTCGTCATTGTTAACGGTAGAGTGCGTGACGGAAGGAGAGTATGATTTAGGATGCACGGACGAGGAAACGAAAATGAATCTAGAGAGTGACACGTGTCCTGGATTTATATCGGACGGTTCAGGAAGAGTCATTTGGACGAACGAATCGTTTAAAGAGCTAGTCACTGGAAAAGAAGAGGACACGTGTCGCAGCAATATGATGAATGTGTGGCTGGTGATGAAGGAGAAGCCTATGTTGCTAAAGCAACGGGCGTTCACCTGCAGAACGAGACTGCAGTACACGTGTCGCGATAAGGAGACAAGTTCGATGACTACGCCTTGTGACTTTTGGAGGATTAATGACGGTGGCGGATTTGCGTGGCGGCTTGATGTTAACGCTGCACTCTGTTTAGGCCGTTAGATTTAGCGATGTAGGATGTCTACCGTTAGATTGACTTTATGAGGAGAAGAAAGCTAGAGGCTCTACGTTGGAGATCTTTGATCTTTTTACTTATTTAGAAATGTACATATTTTGCTGCCTTACAGTTTTTTTTTTTTTTTTTAATATTTTGATTTCTCTGTTTAGGAGCTTTTGTGGTGGGACTCATATTCATATAGTGAACTTATATATGAATATGCCTTGATAAAGATCATCGCTATTTGCTAGCAAATATTTTATTTCTTTATAATAATTACACGCTAAACTGAAAGACCAGACCTTTTTATATTCATGCATGAAAGACAAACCACAAATTACAAATACAAGACCACTAGCTAATTTTAGAAAGTTTTCACAAAGTTCATAAATACAGACCTTTTTATGCGCAAGAGGATTTCTTGTTAAGGGTGTTTTTAGCATAGCACATAGAGATGTTAAATATGGTTTCCTGACCCTATTTGTTTAAAGAATAACAAGAAAGCGTTACGGTTTTAGTATCTTTTGAAGGGTTAGGACCGGCCCTTTAATGGTGAAAACTAAAAATATTTTAAATTCGTTAAATAAATATGGTTCTACACATGCCCGGTTTTGAGCATGTACTCAAGGTGCCAAGTCTAGTGAGTCCATAAGATTTATCAAAACATTATTCTATTTTCTTAAGGCTCCGATCTATACTATTAAAAGAGAAGACAAAACGTCTACGTATCGCGACGAGAGAACTTTTAGGATAATTTTTATTTTTTGCATTTTAGTCCTTATAGTTTGAACTGATTTTCTCACTCAGTTTTAATATATTTTAATAATCTATCTATACTATTAAAAAATCTATATAAAATATATTTTAAATCTATCTAGCATCTACATATTGTAAAACTCGACAATACACAATTTTAAATATATTTTAGGCTCGATATTGGAATATATATTTTACATAGGCCACCCAATCATCGACATACATAATTTTTTGCGTTTATGTCCTTATATTTTATTTATTTTGCGTTCGTACCCTTATATTTTTAAATAATTTTTTGTCTTCGATTTTATTTTATTTTTTATAGATAATTTCAGATATATTATTTAGTTTTTGTTTATAAAAATATTGTTGGATTTTTTGTTTTCTTATCGATCAAATATTGTAGTCAAAAATATTAATATTTTTTTTTTAAAGAAATTAATTTTAACAATTTTATTTTGTTTTGTGTCTCTAAATCTACGAAATATTTTTATCCCGTGTCTATCTTTTCGCGATATTTGTGTGTCTAACTTAATTACCTTAATATAAAAAATATCATACTTTTTAAAATAGATTATGTTTTATTTTATACGATGATAAAAATATTTTATGAAATAAGATATGTTATAACGTGTCAAGTTCTTCTAATTATTTTCAGAAAATTCCAACGACTATCACATTCTTTAATATTTTTGTATTTTTTCATTGTGGTATTGGTATATATATATGTGAATATGGTGATATATATAAAGTTTGGATAATTTATCGTAAACATAGATTTATATTTATAGTTAAATAAGTATATATTTATATCTAAAATAAATTGTATTCGTTATACAATATTTATTTATTTTCTAAGATTAATTTAAAACATGAAATAATTTTTATTATATATGAGTCTAATTATATTATTAAGGATAATAAAATGTTGCCTCGCGTATAGCGCAAAGTCCGCACCTAGTTTATATTAAGAGGAATTTCGAGAAGTAACTCTTTTGAGTTTACAAATTTGAAAATATACCTTTTTATTTTTTGGAAACTAACTCTTTTTATATGTAATTTTACTTTTTTGTCCAATTTTTAATTAAGAACTATATCTTTGAAAAAAAATATTTATTAAATATTTAAAATTTCGTTTTTAAATTATAAATATTTTATAATTATTTATTTTAAAATATAGATATTTTATTTCCTGAATATAAAAAATCCTAAAAACATCGGATCAATTCAAAATATACATTTAAATCAACCAAATTAATAATGGTTAAATATAAACCATCATCATATCATAAAATGAAAAAACGATAACTTTTGAGAGATTTAATGTGAATTGGGATTTCTAGGTTTTAATTTGAACCATGATTTCAATTAATTTTTCTTCTTCATCGATTGGTTTTCGTTTTTTCTTCATCTTATCCCTCTTCTTTGTATTTAACCGACTTACCGCTTTCATCTCCTGTGACGTTTTTATTAACGAAACCAACGACGCATCGACGTATTATACCATCTTCGTAACCCGACGTATTAAACATTATATATAGGATATCGAACACTGGTAAGGAAACTTAAAATATTAATAGATTTAGTTGTAATCAAATTTTAAATATAAAAAAATATTACAGATTTATCTAAGATAAAAAATAAAGATATTATTATTAAATTTATCATTTTGAGTTTAGATTTTAAAGATATAAAACTTAATTATATTTTTCTGATATAAATTTTATTCAATAATTATTAATTATTAATTTAAATATGAGCAAAAAAGTCAAATGTCATCTAAAAAGAGTTAGTTTTCAAAAATAAAAATAAAAGGTCTATTTTTCAAAAAACAAAACATATATGAGTTATTTTTCCAAATTTTCTCATATATTAAACAACAAAATAATCCATGAGGACATTTATAAAAGTAAATAATATAAGGGTCGTTTATAAATAGCGCTCAGAGCCCACTATGCCAATAAGTTGAGCCGAGCCTGGTCTAACAAAATTATCATTCTATTAAAAAAAGAAAACAAAATCCATCTAGTGATTTTAGGAAATTTTATTCTTTTTGCGGCCTTATATTTTTTTTTTGCATTTGTGACCTTATATTTTATTTTTTTGCGGTTTTATCCTTAATAATTTTGATTAATTTATTGTCTCCGATTTTATTTTATTTTTCACAGATAATTTAGAATAATTGTTGGGTTTTGTGTTTTTGTATTGATCAAATATTGTAGTAAAAAAATAATATTAGTTTGTTTTTACAACGTCATTGTTAACAATTTCTTTCGTCTGTCTATCTAAATCTGCGAATAATATTTATCAAGTATCTATCTTCTGGCGATATTTGAGTTCATCTTAGACCCACCATCTTCCACCGTTTTTGTCCATTATTTATATAAATACTAGTTAAGGACATGCGAATATGCGAGTTTTTGAGGTATATTTTATAACCTGTAAAAACTAAAAAATATAAATGTAAATTAGTTCAACTAAAATTATTCTTCAAAATAGGTTAAATAAAATATATAAAACTATTAATATTGATTTCTAAGTTAAATGTAAACTAGTTTTTTCTAATTAATTTGTCTCAATTTTTTTTCTATTTTTTATTTAGATCATATTTCAACAATATTATAGTTGCTTATTTACTCATATATATATATATATATATATATATATATATATGTTTTTGAATTGAATGTTAAGCAATGAAACATGAATTATTTATTGCAGATCGCTAAATCGTTTCGTCAATATTGTTAAATCATTAGGTTTTAAGTAAAATTTGAATTAATTATGATTAGTTATTTTGATATATTTTATCGTATTAGTAAAATACCTTTTCGAAGGACAATGACCGAATCAAATCACGATTCTAGTAAAATTTATCTTCCAATTGTTTTGCTTTTCCGCCTAGATAATTGCATTAATTACAATTTTATTGTTTAAAAATACACAAAATAGGTAATTATCAAAAAAAAAAAATTACTTTAAAATTTAAATTTAGAAAACGTACATTTCTAACATAAAATAGAATAACTTTGTAATTGTGGGGTGTAATTTCACTACGAACATCGAATTTATCCATATTTTGTATATTTAATTACATATATATGATAAACAATATTATATATGTATATATATATATATTAAATATGAAAGAATTCATGAATACCTTATAGATCTTTGCCGTGTTTGCTAATTTAACAAAAAAATTGTAGTTTTGGAATGAAACGGTATTTAATCAAGTTGTCCCGGTGAAGTAATTATTCTTCTTCTTTTAATCTTTTTTAAGACTAAAGCCTACAATTTTGTAGTTGAAATTGCAATTGAAGATTTTGTCGAAGATTTTGAAATGGTATTTAATCGAAGATTTTGTAGTAAGATTTTGTCAAAGATTTTACATAATTAGTTGATACGGTATTAATCGAAGATTTTGTAGTTGAAATTGCAATTCGGTTGTTGTTTTGAAACTTGTGAGCAATTTCGATTGTTTATATATTGATAATTGTATTTATATCTTGATAATTATATAATTTTCTTTTTTTTAGGATTAAAATTATATCATATATTTTTGATAATGTTAAACTTATTTTATTTTTGTTATTTTTTAAATATATCCCATAATATATTTTAGTTTATTTATAAATTACATGTTTATTTTAATATATTTGTTTAATCATGATTGGTTGAAATTTTTTAGACGTGTCAAAATGTTAACGATAAACTTGACATCAAGCTCTATATATTAAGATAGATCATGTTGATTTTTCCATATGCGTTTCATATTCATTATTTTTGAGTTACACACTGATTTTACTATTATTTTATATTCATTGTGGACTAATATGGTGTTAAGTCGTAAAGCGATAAATATGACAAAAAATACTCCATATAACACGAGAGGGATTTTAGGATATTTTATTTTTTTGCGTTTGTGGCCTTATATTTTTCTGCATTTGTGGCCTTATATTTGTTTTTCTGCATTTGTACCCTTATATTTTATTCCTTTTGCTTTGTATCCTTTATATTATTCAATAACATTTTGTCTCCGATCTTATTTGCGCCTCAGGAGGGTCAAGGCAGAATTCCATTCGTGAGGTTCGGGGAACTTTAGCAGAGTTTGTTTTAACAAAGTTATTTTTAACAATTTTCTTTCGTCTTTTTCTATCTAAATTTGCGAAATATTTTTATCACGTGTCTATCTCCTCGCGATATTTGCGTTCATCTTAGGCGATATTTGCGTTCATCTTAGGCCCACCATCTTCCATCGTCTTTGTCCATTATTTATATAGATCATGTTGCTTTTTTATCTGCGTTTCATATTCATTATTTTTAAATTACACATTGATTTTGCTTTTATTTTATCATTATGGAATAATATTGTGTTAGGTGTAAATATGTAAAATTATTCCATATAAAACTGTAAATAGTTTATAATACACTTAATATAAAAAACATACTTTTAAAATACTAACCTACTTTTTAAAAAACTTGTAACATATCTAGAATATACAAAACAATAACTTGTTGAATCTAATATTGTTAATATGTAATTATGAAATATCTTATTTTATGAAATAAGACATGTTAGTTCAAGTTCTTCTAATTATTTTCAGAATATTTCAACTACTATCACATTTTTTAATATTTTTGTATCTTTTTATTATGGTTCTGGTACATATATATATATGTGAATATTGTGATATATAAAGTTTGAATAAACATATATTTATGTTTTTAGTAAGATAAGTCTCTATCTATATCTAAAATAAATTTTGTTCGTTATACAATATTTATTTTGTTCTTAAAATTGTTTTAAAAACTGAAATAATTTTTTTTATATGAATCTTATTATATTATTTAAAAAAATAAGAGAAATTCACAAAACTAAACCCTTTCATCCATTCCTTTACAAACTTCTACCTAATTCAATTTTTTCACATATTTACACATTTTCAAAATTTTAAAAGCTTGATTTACCCTTGAAAAAAATACCAAAATTAAAATCTTTTCATTTGGGTTCGCTAATTAGTGTTTAGGGTATAGTATTAAGGGGGTAGGATTGTGTGAGTAAGGTTTATTTGAATTTAATTTTGAGTGTTTAAGTGTAGTTTTGTGAAGTAATTTAGAAATGGTGTAGTTTTGTGAAATGTAATTCAAATAGCGTAGTTTTGTAATTCCCCCAAAAATAAGCCTAGAAAAAATATAAAATATGGGCCTTTTGTCTTTTTATTTTATTTATTATGGACCTTTTTATTTTAGAAAAATATCTTAAAACACATATAAATAACATAAAATAATTAAAAAAATAAAATTGACATGAATTTATTTTGGGCCGTGGACCCATGGTAATTGCCCATGTTGCCCTGGTTAAGAGTCGTCGTCCATGAACATGTTTCGCGCATGATGTGGGATCCTCGCGTAGTTCATGATTAAAACTTAAATCGTTATGGAGTTAAAACTGTCTAGGCTTTTATAGTTCCAGGTTATAGTCTCCTTTGGCGGTAGTATATAACTATGTATTTTCAATATACAACAATATGTCCTTAATGGGTCTTAAAAAATGTATTAGACCATCTCCAACAGAGAAACCCACAAAATTTCTTAACTATTCAGGTCCATGAACAGTTGGCTTAAAACAAAATAAAAAAATAAAAAATAAAAACGGACCAATCATGGGCCGCCACGTATGCATGAATAGTTAAGATCTAGATCTTAAATAAGAAATATAAGATTCAGATCTTAACTATTTAGGTGGGCTCCACATGCTAAGATCCCGTTAAGAAACACCATTGGACTTGCTCTTATACTTCTTGTTTTAAACATTGGTTCTTGTCTTTATGTAGGTTGTTGTCTGGCCCAACAATTTCCAAGTCATGTCAATAGTGTTCAAACAAATTGAAGTGACTACTATTACTTACATTGTCTTTTCTTATTGTCCAATAAAAAATATACTTTTGGTACATGGCCTACATCTTTCAAATTTTATTACCTATTGTATGTATATTGTTTTTTTTTGTTTCAATAAGTTTATATTTGTTGCCTAAGAGTATGATTAATTGAATTTTGTAAGATTCTTAAATTAAAATAATAATAAATATATTATTAATTTATTTTTGAGTTTCTCATGAGATTTTATATACGGAGAATCACAAAACTACACCATTTGAATTACATTTCACAAAACTACACCCTTTCAAAAATACTTCACAAAACTACACCTAAACACTCAAAATTAAATCAAAATAAACCTTACTCACACAATCCTACCCCCTTAATACTATACCCTAAATAATAATTAGCGAACCTAAATGAAAATATTTTAATTTTGATAATTTTTTAAAGAGTAAATCAAGCTTTTAAAATTTTGAAAGGCTGTAGTTTTGTGAAAAAATTAAATTAGGTGTAGTTTTGTGAAGGAATGGTTGAAATGGCGTAATTTTGTGAATTCCTCTTTTATGTAAGCAATTTCTTTGATTTTTTAAGCAACTCTCATCATTTTTTTTTTCTTTTAATTTAAGGAAGTGTTAAAAACTCAATAAAACCTCAATTGGTCATGATGTAAAAGCACCTCCATTGCATAAAAAGAAGGGGTCTCTTTCATCAAACAAAAATAAAAATAAATAAGATAGAAGAAGGTCAAGATCTTCCATACCTTTATATAGTCTAGATACCCTTTGACTTTCGTTGACCAAAAACATAAAACACTATATATTTTCAAATCTAAACTCTAAACTAATCACAAGTGTCTTGGATTTGGAATTGCGAATCCAAATAGAAAGATTTAACTTCTAAACCTTTAAAATCAACAAAAAATATTTTAAAATCGTTTTATATCATATTTTGATGATTTTGTTATAAATATTTTATTTTTATTTTTTTATTTTTAATATATTTTTTATAAAATTCTTAAAGTTTATAACAAAAAATAATAACGTTTTCAGTTTATAACAACATCGCAAAAATATTGGATCCTATTGTTTTTAATCAATTTTCTTTTGGTTTAAAGGACAACATTTTTTATCTGGATACGAAAAGCATCTCCAACTGTTCTCCATTTACATATCCATTTATGAAAATGGAGTAAAAATTCCTCCAACCGAACTTTATTTTCGTTCGGAGACAAAATTTGGAGATCTCCATTTTAGAGTTAAATTTTTAGAGATGGAAATAGAGTTCGAAAGGAGAAAAAATTGAGAATAAATAGAATCATGGCCGTTTCTGGGCACAATAAAATGAAACATTTGCTCGGGCCCCACTTAAAATATAGTTTTTATAAATCAATTTTAGCAATGTGGCTCCTATTTTCTGATTTTTTTAGAAAAGCCCCAAATTTTAAAAAGTTAATATTAAATACCCTAACAAAAAAAATTTGAGATATTGCCCCCAATATTCACGACCGGCCATGATGAGTTGCCCAAAAATGAAAAAAATAAATGAAGTTTTCGGTTGGATATGGTCTAATTGATAAATGTGTGAAATGAGTTTGAAATTTATTTGAATCGAGCCGGTTAAGGTCACTTTGCACCTTCGTTAAGTTACTAGGACCGGCTCAGAGTTTGATTTTGATATGGTTTTCTTGATTTTGATATGCTTACAAAAATTAAACGATATTTATTAGTTGAAATATATGAGTATTTAATATGGCTTGGTTTATTTATTTTTTCTTCTTTTTTTGGGCAAATTCATGGTTTTCCCCAACCATACAATGTGGAGTGGAGGAGCATTGAACATGGTCTACAAGTTAGTCAATGAAGACTATATATTGGTGTTTACATATTTCAAACAAACAAAACAAAAGTGTGGAATAGATTGATGAGTAAATCATAAATGTGAGAGCAAGTTCAACGAATAATGCGCATAATGGCGCGCCGTTTCAGACCAAACATCATAACGTTGTCACATGTGACATTGTCCTCTCCACATGCAATTTCTTCGCTACCTGCCAAATTTTTTGTTTTGATCTTTATTTTTTTACGTTCTTTAAATAATTCCACATTTAGTTATAATAACAATGACAAAATATTCCAACTATCTTTAGTAATATTACTAGCTACTAAATATCTACAACATTATTACGTAAATCATTGTTACGTACTATTAGGCTTTGGTCGTTAAAATACTTGTGGGTAATGCATGTTACATATGCATTACTTTATATGTTTACTTCACAATGATTGAATAATCAAATTTGGATCCCTATTTAGAGAACAAAATGAGTTGTTAGAAAAACAGTCAATTACATAAATATTTGCCATTACCATCTTTGCCAACTAATTGCTTTTCTAGCTCTTTTTATAGATGAATTCATTTAAATTGATATACACATTTCCTTTTTTGTGGTGGGAGCCAAAAATACGTCATTCATTTGCGTATCATATTAGAACTTTTTTTCTCAAAACGTATTCAAACGTTGTATGAAATTAAAGAAGAACAAAATTCCCATCCTTTTGTTTGCCTTTTAAAAAGCAAAAGCCATATTGAATAATTTAAACACTAGATGATGACACCGTGCTATGCGCAAACATGTTATTTAAAAATAAACATATATATTATGTGATAAAATCTTGTTTATTCCTATGTGATATATTCTAAATTTATTTTTAAGAAACAAAATAAAATTTGGCTATAACAAATTAGTCAAAATATATTAAATTAGAATATATAGTAAAAGAATAAAATATAATCATAAAAAAAAATTGAGGCAAAAATGTAATTGTGGCAAAAATATAAGTGCATAAACACAAAAACAATAAAATTTCCTAAAAACTATCTCGTCACATATGCGTTTTGTCTCTGATTTTAATAGTATAGATGCATGGTCATAGAGTTTTTTTGTTTGAATTCAAATCTCCCTCTTCCTACCACACATTCTCAATCAAATATGTCTATTAAATAATAGTAATATATTGTTTTCTACATGAGATTTTTTCACTTATATTGCAATAGTTGGTTTGTGATAACAATCAACCATGACAAGAAATTCTTAAAGTGAGTAAAAAACTAAATGTCATTATTGATTGGTTTAAATTTGATCTAATATGCACATAATTACTTTCCTATATCAATTTCATATCACGAAAATGCTGTAATTATAACATCTACAATTTTTAAGTCGATGAAAATAAATATTCTTAGGGTAGAAATTTTTCTTCTCTGATTTTTTTCTATCCTAACAATTTTGGATGAGCACATTTAATGATTTAATATAGTAACAAAACTTATGCAATGCATTTGTATATATTTCTATGTTTGATACCATGAATCCAAGACTTGAACTGTGGGGTCTCTAAAACGCAAACAAATAGACATAACTACTAAACCAACATGACCAATCTTGCAATTTTCTGAAAGTTCATGTAAAATCTTAACATGTCCTTAGTAATATTTTAAGTAGTCATCAATATATAAAGAATACATTTTGTTTTCATTGTAAATGATGTTTTAAGAATATTTGTAATATTAAGTTTCAATTAATGTTTTTAGTATCAATACAAAACTCATTATTTTATATGACCATTTATATTTCACGGTTTGTTTTAGGAATGGTGGAATTGACATTATATAATTAATCAATAATGTTTTAATATGCAAAAAAATGGAATATAAAATGAAACAGATGGGGTATCATTTTTAAAAAAATTAATTAGTTAATCAATGATCTTAAACATGTTTTAATATCAAATTAAGGGAGTATAAAAACTTGACTTTATGCAAATGCATCATTTACTCAACATGCCATTCCTCACTAGTCCACACATATAGTAATGTATTTTAATAAATATATTTTTTAATTTTTTTGTTAAAGAATAATAAAGATACTTGCCTCTATATATATGGAGAGAAGAAGGGCTTAACTCTTGTCCTACACTAAATTCTCTGAGCTCATTCATCAATGAAGCAAAAAGAGAAGATAAACATGTGTAAAGAAGATCATCATCATAAGAAGAAGAAGAAGAAGATGCAATCAGTAACAAATTGTAATAAAGACAAAAGTTGCAGATTCAAGAAAAGCACTTGTAATCCCGACCAAGATGGAGCTTCCTCTGCCATCTTTCTTCTTGCATGCATCGCTTGTTCTTCCTTTTCTTATCATCTCTAAGTACAATTATTTGTAACATCATCTTCTGTTAATTACTTTATAAACTATGTTTAAACTATAGTATTTTTATTTGTTAATTGAATTTCATTCCTAAAAACACGTTGTTAGGTGTTTCGTAATTTAGCACCTCTTGAAAAATTATTTTGAAAATCACAACATTTGTAGTTTATAACAACATTTAGCAACATTTTACTATCCTATATTTTCTAAATAATAAAAAACAATCTATAACATTCAAAAAAATAATCTATGTTCAAAATTTTTACCGTTTTTAGTTGAAACAAATCTAAATACAAAAGAGATGCAAAAATATAAGAACTAACCATTTGTAAAATTACAATCTAGTGTTAGTTATTCCGTTTATGATTATTTGTGATTTTCAAATCTTATTATTTTCCAGTTTTATGTGATCTTCAAATTTTATCATATTGCTTTAATTGTATGTTTGGAAAGCTTATTTAACGAAATCCCATGTCAAAGTTTTCTTATAGCTAACATATTTTTGAATGTCATAATGTTTTAATTGAAAGTGAATATGACTCACAACACAAGTAATATTTAAAACTTAATACTTTAAAATTTTATTATAATGAATTTTCATATTCTTGTATCATGAGAGTCGAGATTATAAATCATAATTTCAACTTTGTTGCATAATTAAAATGAAAGTATGAGTAAAATCAATAATTTCAAAAATAAATAATTATTTAGCAATTCTAAGAAAATATTTTGAAACTTTTATAGTTTATAGAAATTTCAAAATCATAAATAATTAATAAAAGATCTATAACATTCAAAACAAAATATGGTCGAAAAATCTACCATGTTTAGTTGAAATAAATCCCTAAGACATTATTTGTGAAGTGATTTTTGTGAAAAATCCTAGGTGTCAACACCACAATGAGTTTCAACAAATTAATTGTGACATGGCAAGAGGGATCTTTAATAACCAATGAAAAATGTGACATGGAAAAAACATTTATTAAAAGAAAAAATGAAAAAGGCTTTTCAGGCCCAATAACTAGAATAAATTTCAAACATCATTTATGGAAAAACATATGAAATAATAAATACTTTAGAATATAAATTATAATTTTTTATAAAAAATGTACAGTACAACAAATATAGAAAAATATAATAAGATTTTATTGGTTAAAAAAGTCAAAACGCATTAAATTTTTCAATCGAAAATAAGAAAGAATAAACAGAGGGAATAAAAAAAACTTTTTAAAACCATATTTATTATGAAATAGATAGAACAATAAATCTCAGTATTAAATAAGAATGAACGTTTAACGTCACCACAACCCTATAAATATATACCACATATTAATTAAGACATTATTTGTGAAGTGATTTTTGTGAAAAATCCTATGTGTCAACACCACAATGAGTTTCAACAAATTAATTGTGACATGACAAGATAAATTTTTAATAACCAATGAAAAATGTGACATGGAAAAAGATTTATTAAAAAAAAAATGAAAAAAGCTTTTAAGGCCCAATAACTAGAATAAATTTTAAGTATCATTTATGGAAAAATATATGAAATAATAAATACTTTAGAATATAAATTCTAATTTTTTTATAAAAAATATACAATACAACAAATATAGAAAAATATAATAAGATTTTATTGGTTAAAAAAGTCAAAACGCATTAAATTTTTCAATCAAAAATAAGAAAGAATAAACAGATGGAATAAAAAAAAATTTTTAAAACCATATTTATTATGAAATAGATAGAACAATAAATCTCAGTATTAAATAAGAATGAACGTTTAACGTGACCACAACCCTATAAATATATACCGCATATTAATTTAATTAAGACATTATTTGTGAAGTGATTTTTGTGAAAAATCCTAGGTGTCAACACCACAATGAGTTTCAACAAATTAATTGTGACATGACAAGATGAATCTTTAATAACCAATGAAAAATGTGACATGGAAAAACATTTATTAAAAAAAAATAAAAAAAGATTTTAAGGCCCAATAACTAGAATAAATTTCAAGTATCATTTATGGATAAACATATGAAATAATAAATACTTTAGAATATAAATTCTAATTTTTTATAAAAATATACAATACAACAAATATAGAAAAATATAATAAGATTTTATTGGTTAAAAAGTCAAAACGCATTAAATTTTTCAATCAAAAATAAGAAAGAATAAACAGATGGAATAAAAAAAAACTTTTTAAAACCATATTTATTATGAATTAGATAGAAAAATAAATCTCAGTTTTAAATAAGAATGAACGTTTAACGTCACCACAACCCTATATATATACCGCATATTAAGGCTGAACCGAAGTCAGATATCCGTTTTTTTAAGATATCCGGATTCGCATATGCCTAGATCCGTAAAAAATGACTCGAATTCAGATACATTAGACGGATATTCGGTCAGAGAATATCCGCTAACTTTTGAAGGATATCCGGATCCGTTTATGTGAATTTTTTATAAATATATTTCTACAAAATTGAGTAGAGTTAAAATAAAAATTTGAAAATTTTTATATCCAAAATAAAAAGTAAATCAAATTATAAATATTTTTATACCAACCCTTAAACATAATTATCCATTTTTACGTAAAACTTTATTATTTTCAAAATTTATTCATCGCGCATGGCGCGAGAAATAACCTAGTATAAAATGAAAGAGATGCAAAATATAAAACTAACCGTTTATAGAATCAGAATTTAATATTAATTTTTGTTATGATTATTTTTTTATGACAACTTTTGTTTATAATTATTACATGTAAAGTTTCCTATATTATTGTGATTTCAAATCTTATTAAATTGCATAGAACAATATTTTGGAAGGTTCAATTGAACATGTGTGTGATATCCGATTTGTAAAATGTGATATGTATGTGGAGAGACTTAAGAGAATTGATTTGACTATCTATGTCACCAAAGTGTACTTACTTTTCCGGTCACTTGTCGTAAAGCAATTTAGGAATGGGTGACCTTCCTGGAAGTGAATTTCCGAAATCGTGCGAGTGAGGACAAAACACGTGGAAAAGTCATGTGGTGATTGCATGGTAAATAATGAAATCTCTAGAGTCTCCCGAAATAACGGACCGATACGTGGATCGAGAGTAGGCCCATGGGCCGAGAGAGATAGCGGGCATAGAGAGATAGCGGGCATGGGTTGCTCACGAACGGTGGTTGGTGGGGGTCGTTACAATGTCACATTTTTCTTATAGATATGTGACATTTTTAGAATGTCATGTCACAACTCTTTTGTTTTTCAAATGAATGTGATGTCGACGCATAAATATTTTTGAAAAATAACTTCAACAAATAATGTTTAGGGGATAATACAGTAAAAAATAAGTTGATCTAAGTGGCGGTATTTTTATGCTAAGAAAATTACAATAAATATAATAACCTAAAAAATATAACTAACTATAACAATTTGTGAGCATAAAATGGTAATAAAGTTAAACAGTATGCGATGGACAATTAATTTAACATATAAATATCGCAACATGAACCATTAAAGAACATATTGTTAGATAATATCATTGGTAATTATCCATATAAGTTAATAGGGTAATTATGTAGATAATAGTGTTTGTGTTTATCTAAACACTTAAACCGTCATTGTCACTCCTGTATAAAGGTGATGGTTTCGGTCATTTATAATATGAAGCAGGAACAAAAAAGTTAATATAAAAACACAAACTTACCTTGCTCTCCTTATTCTTTATACGACATATATATACACATATATATTATATTAGTTTTATAACACATATGCTAATATATCATAGGATATTAGTCAATTCATTAATAGCCAACAAATTTTGAGTTTGAAATTCATAATCGTAACATATTATCATTAATCTAATCTCATTTTAGGTATGAATCTGAAACAAGTAGGCAAACAAAAGCTTTGGACCCTAAACAAATGATAAATGAACCTTTCCTTTAAAGAGTTTTCATAACACTCATGAGTCGTGGCTGATAAATTTTCGGTAATTACTAAATAAATAAAAGTTTAATTAAAAACATATAAATCAAAATTAAACATTAATCCAAAAAATTAAAAATCAATTATCTTTCAATTATCTTACACACGAGTTTCTAAGTAGACTCGCAACAAAAGGAATAAGAGTCAAGTCTTTTTTATTATATCATTACAAACACATGTTGTTTTCACACAAAAGTAAAAGAAAAAAAAATCAAATCTTCAACTATTAACACACATTTTCCCAAACCAAAGAAAGAAAAGAAACATAATGCACCAATCCATCAAAAGTGAAGCATATTGTGATTTGTGTCCCATTCTCTTTTTTTTGTTCACTCAGGCTGGTGTTTTGCCTGTATCCAATTACAAATTTTTTTAAAAAAATATATATATTATAAACATAATACCATTTTGATTATTTTAATACTCATTTTTTGCTACAACAACCATTTGATTTGATTATTTTCTTTGATAAAGTAATATTCTCTTTTGTTGGTTATTTCACTATATAAGTGTAATGTTATATTATATTTTTCGAATAGGCTTGTTATAATAAGAAAGTTAAAGAAGAGAAGATAAAATTATAGTTAACCATAGTTTTGAGGAGGCCATGTTTTCTAAGTTGTTCTCTTATGAGTGAGTTATATACTAAAGTAGCTCCTTTGAATTGTGGCAAAACCAACCATGCCACCAACACTAGCTTCACACTGTACCATATCGGTATCCTATACAAAGACGCATACAAAAGTTAATATTTGATAAAGATTATAAAATAAATAATAATTTTCCGGTCTTGTTTGAAATGTTTTTAAAAATAATTAAATAATTGATAAAACGATCAGATAATATATCCTTAGAAACTCCTATATAGAATATAGTTTTACAAATATCATAGAATATAATTATATTTAGTAAATTAAAAAATTGTAATTTTAGGCATTAATATAAAATATATTTAGTAAAAACTATTATTATAATAATGTTGATTTTATCTAAAGTTAGAATCTTGTTAAAACTTAAGTTTATAAAAACTTAAAAATGTAAAAAACTCAATTTTAAAACCAAACCATGCTTTTGAAATTAAATAGACCCAACAAAAAATTTATCTACTTTTTTGTAAAGATTTTTATAAATTAACAAACAATAGTTTATCCCGAAAACTAAAAAAATTTAAATTTATAAAAAATGAATATCATTATAAATAACTAAATATCATTGTTCCAATAATAATAATTTATGAAAGTTTTTATCCTATACATTTTCACCAATTTTCATTTATTATCAGAAAAATACAAAATAAAAAAACATAGACATAGTCTCTATTTTTCTGAAAATGAAGACATAGGAGTTACCATTTTATAAGAACTTGAAGGATAAGTTCCAAGAGAGTAAGTATCGAATATAGAATCCAATAAGCAAGCCATTGTTCATCGTCTTCTTTTGATGGGCTCTCTATTGCTATCACCGACGCATATCTTTTCAAATATTGTAAAACAAAAACTAATTAATGCATGTAACGAAACAATAAAGAATAGTAACAAAAAAAACAATATGAATAATACTTACAATGGATAAAGTAGCATCACCACAGGCCTGCATGTGATTGTACAAAAAAAAACACGAAATTAAACTATTTATTCAATAACGAAATCTTGAATTTAGTTTAGTCTGCAAAAATAAAGTCATAAAATTGATAAAACAATATAATAAGAGAGACAAAAATACCCAGCGACGGTATGAAGGGCAGCCATGAAAGTCCAAAATTCATTCATTTTAAAAGAAATAAAATAATTGTGTAGAAGGAAGTAAACAGAAATTGTGTAGAGTGAAATATAAGAAAAACTTATGCCTTGTTCTTATAATTATTGTTAAAAAATGATGTCATACAATTTTAACGTGACATGATTTTAAAAAAAATATGACATGTATTTGGAAGACTTGTATTAGAAATTTTAAAGTGACTTTTATTATATAAACAATTTTGGAAACTTAAAACAAATTACAAAAATATTACTTAAATTTTTTTATTGATGTAACATATTCCAATGATATATATATATATATATATATATATATTAAATATATAAATTATTTCACATTATACAAATTAATTTAATAATTTAATATTGGGGGAATTACAAAACTACACCATTTGAATTACGTTTTACAAAACTACACAATTTCAAAATAACTTCACAAAACTACATCTAAACACTAAAAATTAAATCAAAATAAACCCTATCCACACAATCATACCCCCTTAATACTATACCCTAAACACTAGTTAGCGAATCCAAATAAAAAGATTTTAATTTTGATAATTTTTTAAAGGGTAAATCAAGCTTTTAAAATTTTGAAAGGGTGTAAATATGTGAAAAAATTGAATTAAGTAAAGTTTTGTAAAGGAAAGAAAAAAAGAGTGTAGTTTTGTGAATTCCTCATTAATCAAAACTTGATTAGCTGCATAGTGTCCGTTCATATTGATATGTTTAATCTAGGGAAAATTACAAAACTACAACTTTTAAATTGCATTTCACAAAACTACACCTATTTAAACTCACTTCACAAAATTACATCTAATTACTAAAAGCTAAATCAAAATTAGCCTTACCCATAAAATCCTACACCTTCAGTATTATACCCTAAACACTAATTAGCGAATCCAAATGAAAATATATTAATTTTGGTAATTTTTTAGAACATAATTTAACCACTTAAAATTTAAAAATGGTGTAAAAGTAAAAAAAAAATTAAATTAAATCTAATTTTGTAAATGAACGATTGAAATAGTATAGTTTTCTGAATTTCTCTTTAATCTATACGTGCAGGAGAACTCAAGCGAACCCACCTAGATCTTTGCCATCTTTCCAAAATATACACTAGAAAATTGATTTTAAATTATACTAGAACCTAAAATAATATTTATCAAAAAGGCAACTCATGAATATATATATATATAAAATAGTTTGTTGTTTAAAAAATGGAATAGTCATGAAGTATAAAAGACAATTTCTTTTGTATTTGTTTAAGGCTTCCGCTTCTCAGTGAAACGATTGGCTAATTTAAAACATGATCACCACTCGGTCACTCGAGAACTTTTCTCTTCAAAACCATATATATGATTATTAAATATTAATGAGTTTATAGTCATATCTTAATAAAGTATAGGGAGAATCACAAAACTACACTATTTGAATTACATTTCACAAAACTATATCATTTCAAAATTACTTCACAAAACTACACATAAACACTCAAACACTACAAGAATCTGCGCAAATTACCACGAAAAATTTACAACGATTTGAATCGTCGTAAACTTACGACGATATTACGACGATTTTACGACGATTTTACGACGATTACCAAAATCGTCGTAAAATCGTCGTAAAAGTTACAACGATTAAAATCGTCGTAAATTTACGACGATTTTACAACGAATTTCCGATTAAACACCAAATCGTTGTAAAATCGTGGTAAATTTACAACGATTTTACAACGTTTTGGTTTATAAGAATATTTCGTCGCTATATCGTTGCTAATTTACCACGAATTTACAACTTCGATTTTGGGACTTTTTAACAACGATTTAAAGACATTTAATCTGGTAGTTGAAAACGTGTATTTATCGTTGCACCTAATTATTTACAACTTTCATTTTAGTCGTTAAATCGTTGTAAATTCGTTGTTAATTCCTTGTAGAATTATGAATCGTTGTAAATTAGTAGTTAATTTCCTTGTTAAAAAGTTGGAAAATTTTTAAAAATCCTATAAATACCTCCTCATCTTTCACCATAAATCACACCATCAATTTTATATCTCTCTATCTCTCTCACTTACAAAAAAAACTCTTTTATAAAAAAATGTCCGGAGGCGATATTTACGAAATCCGAAAATGGATGTACATACATCGAGGCGATGACGGATCGGTGACACGGGAGTTCCTCGACGGGGTTGAAGTATTCATGCAGCAAGCCACAAATCTACCCGTCACTATCGAAAGCGGTAAGATGTTTTGTCCTTGTATCAAATGCGACAATAGACGATTCATTTTGGTTGAAAATGTTTGGAAGCATTTGTTAAATAGAGGATTTACACCACAATATTATATATGGTTTCAGCATGGGGAAGGTTATTCGGTAATATTGCTAGTAGTAGTAATTATCATCGGAATCTGTAGACTATGACAAAGCATGTAGAAAATGAGTATGATTTTTATAATTTTCATCATGATCATGGAAATGAACCGGATAGGATAAATGACATGGTTAGCGATGCATTTCGTCCCGAAGTTGCATCCGATGGAAATTTAGTTGAAGAACCTAATTTAGATGCTAAAAAATTCTACGACATGTTAAATGCCGCAAATCAACCAATATATGATAATTGTAGAGAAGGGCACTCTAAATTGTCATTAGTCTGCTAGAATGATGAATATTAAAACAGACCATAACTTATCCGAGGTTTGCATGGATGATTGGGCCTCATTGTTAAAAGAATATCTACCCTCCGATAATTTAGCCTGAAACGTTTTATGAGGTTCAAAAATTGGTTATCGTCTTGGTCTTCCGTATCGTCAATTGATGTCGTGTAGACAATTGTATGATATTTTGGAAAGACGACGACATTCTTGAGGAATGTCGTTTTTGCAAAAAACCAAGATATAGGCCAGAAGGAGTAGGTCGGAAGAGGGTACCGTACCAGAAGATGTGGTATCTTCCTATAACAGACATGCTACAAAGGATGTATCACTCGGAGAGGACAACTTCTTCGATGAGGTGGCATGCAGAACATACACAGAAGCCTGGAGAGGTGACCCACCCATCCGATGCGAAAGCGTGGAAACACTTTAACTCGGTGTACCCCGATTTTGCTAGACGAAAAGGTAACGTCTACCTTGGTCTATGTACGGATGGATTTAGTCCATTTGGTATGTCGGTAGGCAGTATTCTTTATGGCCCGTCATCGTCACCCCTTATAACCTCCCACCAGAGATGTGTATGCAAAGGGAATTTTTATTTCGAGTATTTTAGTCCCCGGACCTAAACATCCAAAAAGATCCCTTGATGTTTTTCTACAGCCTTTGGTGGAAGAGTTGAAGGAGTTATGGCACACTGGAGTAAAGACTTACGATTGTTCGAGGAAACGGAATTTTACAATGCGTGCAGTGCTTCTATGGACGATTATCGACTTTCCCGCTTATGGAATGTTGTCGGGCTGGACTACACACGGACGACTATCTTGTCCTTACCGCATGCATCGTACCGACGCCTTCCAATTGAAGCATGGAAGGAAAACTAGTTGGTTCGATTGTCACCGTAAGTTTCTTAGTCCGCGCCACCCTTATCGGAAAAACAAACGATTGTTTAAAAAGAACAAAGTGGTTCGTGATCCTCCACCGCTTATTACACGGCGAACAAGTTGAGGCGCATATGGATCATTACCGTGCGAATTACACGTTCCCCAAGGAGGAAACTGGCATGTCCCGCCTAATCCGCCCGATGGTTATCTTACGGAACACAATTGGCATAAGAAAAGCATTTTCTCGGGAGCTTCCAT
Source organism: Cochlearia excelsa (assembly GCA_963556525.1). Classification (NCBI taxonomy): domain Eukaryota; kingdom Viridiplantae; phylum Streptophyta; class Magnoliopsida; order Brassicales; family Brassicaceae; genus Cochlearia; species Cochlearia excelsa. The sequence goes on from OY748330.1 coordinate 5,493,722, forward strand.
ACCGGAAAGATCATCTACTCCGACACAATCTTGACGTGATGCACATAGAGAAGAACTTTTTCGATAACATTATGCACACTCTTTTGAATGTGCAGGGAAAGACAAAAGACAATTTTAAATCACGTCTTGACTTGGCTGAGATATGTGCGAGATCCGAATTGCACATTGATAATGACGGAAAAGCCCCAATACCTATATTCAGATTATCGAGTGCAGCGAAGACGTCGTTGTTCCAAAGGGTGATCTCTCGAAGTTAAGTTTCCCGATGGTTTTGTTTCTAATCTTTCTCGGTGTGTAGATGGTAGTAAATTCACAGGTATGAAAAGTCACGATTGTCATGTGTTCATGCAACGACTGCTACCATTTGTCTTGGCCGAACTTGTTCCACATAATGTGCACGAAGCAATTGCTGGTACGTATACGTAATGTCTAATAAAATATTTCATAATCGAATATATCGTAATACGTACGTTTTATATAATTTGTGTAGGTGTTGGGTTGTTCTTTCGTGATCTTTCCACAAGAACGTTGAACGATGAAGTAATAAAACAACTCGACGAGAACATTCCTCTCATTTTGTGCAATTTGGAGAAGATATTTCCCCCATCCTTTTTTGATGTTATGGAGCACCTACCAAGACATCTCCCACACGAAGCGAACTAGGGGGCCCGTTCACTTCCGATGGATGTACCCTTTCGAACGATTTATGAAACATCTAAAAGAGAAGGCGAAGAATCTAGCTAATGTCGAGGGTTCAATCGTTGCGGGTAGTATTACAGAGGAAACGTCTCACTTTACGTCGTACTACTTTGCACCAACTGTGAGGACACGTAAAAGAGCGCCGAGGAGATATGATGACGGAGGCATTCAAACAACGTACTCGGTGGAAGGAGTACCTGACATATTTTGTCCCATTGGTCGGCTTAGCGGACGCATAAAAGAGGTTTGGTGGAGCAACGAGGATGAAATTCATTGTGCCCACACGTACATTGTATTGAATTGCGATATTGTTACTCCATGGGAAAGGTAAAAGTAAATGTTTTTTAATACTCTTTAATTCATTACAACACTCATGAAATATTGTTTACTTATGATATTTTCATATATATATAGTATCTTCGTCGAACAAGTTCAAAAAGGGATTCCGGGGATATCTCGAAGATGAGCTCGATTCCCGTAAAACTCAACACTTTGTGATGTGGTTGCAAAGACAGTATATGAAAATATCAAATATGAAATTACATATAAACATAATATATTTAAACAAAATTATTGTTGGTGTCTGCAGATTGAGTACGAGGACGAATCTTATCCGGTGTGGTTCCACGAGATGCTACAACGTCCCCTTGCGAAGATTCGGACATCGCCAATGTATTTTACAAGAGGTTATGCTTTCCACGCGTACGATTACGGCGACATCGAACAAGTGTTAACTACGGTGTTTGTGTTAGAGGAGACATTGATTTCTACGGAATCATCCAAGAAATCATAGAAATAACGTTTCCCGGGTTGCTCATGTTGAAGTGCGTACTCTTCAAGTGCGAGTGGTTTGATCCTACGATCGGAAGAGGTGTACGAATCAACAAGTCTGGGATCGTTGATGTCAATAAGAGTAGAAGATACAACAAGTTCGAGCCTTTCATACTTGCATCGCAAGCTGAGCAAGTAAGCTTCATTCCTTATCCGCGTCTCAAGTCCACAGGAATACATTGGCTATCCGTCATCAAAATTGCCCCGAGAGGGTACATAGTCAGGGAAGAAGAATCACCACTACAGAATGACACGTCCGTCGATATTCCTTCGCCAGAACTAAACACGGACATGGTCTTACTCGTTGATCCACATAATAGGGAAGTCGAAGAGGTGAATGAGGACGAAGAAGAAGTCGAAGAGACCGACGAATTTGATGAATCCGACTCGAGGACGAACATGAGTCCGCGATGACTCCGAGTAATAAATAAGAAAATAATGTATTTTAAGAAAATAATGTATTTAAATTTTTTTTTATAAAATAAATTAACAATCGTGGTAAATTCGTGGTAAATTTACAACGATTTTACCACGATATGTGTAAATTTAACAATTCGTGGTAAAATCGTCGTAAATGTACGACGATTTTACCACGAATAATCTTATAATTCTTTGTCTTTTAAAGACATCTAATCCTCAGGAGTTTTGTTTGTACGAGGTTGTCGACGTCAACGATTACCACGAGTTTACAACGCTTTAAAACGAAATCGTTGTAAAATCGTGGTAAATTTACCACGATTTTACAACGTCTTTTTGTATAAACCCCTAAACCCTAAACATTTTTAAAAGTATGTCTTATATTATGTACAAACACTCGTTAAGACCTCTAAAGTTAATGAATAACTATAAAAACAATGTTAAAATTGCTTATCAATAAGTTTTGTTTACATATTCTTAGAATTCATAAAGTTTAAGATAAAGTGTACTATAATATATTGTTGTTAATATGTATATATGTTCTAATTTTATCAAAACTTGTTTTTGTGCAATCATACGACTTAGAATGATTTCATATGCATACAATATCATAATTATATTCAACATGAAGTCAAATGGCGATGAATTTCAAATAAATCCATTTAGTGTAATAATTCGTCGTAAATTCGTGGTAAATTTACCACGAATTTACGACGATTCACACAAAATCGATGGAAATTCGTGGTAAGTTAACAACGAAGTTACGACCAAAATTGAAACTCTAAACGTCAAATCCTCAGGAGTTTTGTTTGTACGAGGTTGTCAACGTCAACTATTACCACGATTCTACAACGATTTATAAAGTTCAAAAAGACGTTGTTAAATCGTGGTAAAGTTACCACGATTTTATGACGATTTAAAAGGTAATCGTTGTTAAATCGTGGTAAATTTACCGTCGTCGTTAATCGATCGAAGTAAAAGCTAAATCGTCGTAAAATTTACCACGATTTTACGACGATTTAGCTTTTACTTCGATCGATTAACGACGAAATGGAAATCGTCGTTAAATCGTGGTAAACTCTATTTTACCACGATTTTACAACGATTATGGTCGTGGTAAAAGTCCTGATTTCTTGTAGTGAAAATCAAATCCAAATAAACTTTATCCACACAATCTTACCCATTTTATATTATACTCTAAACATTAATTAGCGAAGTCAAATGAAATTTTCTTAATTTTGGTAAATTTTTAAAAGGTAAATCAAGCTTTTAAAATTTTGAAAGAATATAAACATGTAAAAAATTGAATTATGTAGAGTTTTGTAAATGAATAAAATAAATGGTGTAGTTTTGTGAATTCTTCTAAGGTATATGTTAGAACGTTCTTAGAAACCCTTGTTTGTCATTTTGAACTTTTCCTTTATAAGTTTACTTCGACATTTTCCAATATAATATTTGATTGACTTTTGTAATTCGGTATATATATTTAGTAAAGCTTTAAAAATACTAATTAACTAGGATTTAAACCGTGGTACACTATGAGTTATATTTTTCCAAATGATTTTACGTACTTATATATTTAATTTAGAAATTTGTGATTTATTGTTTCTTTTTATAAAATATTTATAAATATTTCGAAGGTTTGAATATTTTTATTGGTTTTCATTTTTATACAAACAAATAGTAATTTGAGCAGTTAATACTAAAAAATGTCGAAGTAAAATTTATTGTTACTATTTAATATTCAAATTACCGAATTTGAAATATAAAACCGGAACATAACCGAAATATCTAAATTGAAGAATCCGAGTTGAAACAAAATTTCTGGAATCGAATCGAATTACACGAAAATTTTGTAAAATAATAACAATTTAATATAAAAAGTTGTTGCACCGAACTATATAACATTTTGTAGAACATATTCTATATAGCAAATTTTTGACTATAATTTATAAATTGATTTATTCCAAATTATTTTACACTAAAAATTGTTATTCATTATATTACGAGGATGAACAAAATTCCGGATCCAAATTATCGAACCGGAATATTTGAACCAAAACCGATCTAAGTAAACAAAGTTGTGGTTGCACCAACCCAACCCGGTTGGCCAATTCAGCTAGACGAAGAAACGGTCTCAGCTCTATGTAGCAAACTATCCGACGAAGAGTCAAACCCAAGAAACGCCATGGTGATGGTTAGCCACCCAATTGCTCATATATCCCTCATGGCACAATGTCTTAAACCTCTCTAAAGAACGGCTCGGGTTGTTCCACACCTAGACGCAGGCAGCATTAGGGTCGTAGACTTTCCGGATGGTCTTAGCGGAAGAGGCAGCTCACAACAAAAAACATCATAATATATTTTCAAACTATGTATGTTCCAATTTTTGAATAATTTTTTACACAAAGAAAAACAGTTTGTGATGATAAAATTTGACATTAGCAAAATCCAAGTCAATGGGAATCACCCACAAGTCTTTTCAGAGGTCCACAAACTTCGATTTGGCACGGGCTAGGTAGCCGCGGCAACGCAAGAAGATCCTTTAAGACATAATCTTCTTCTAATACATAATCTCTCCAACGCATAACAAGTTTCTTGAGAACTAGCGTGTTCTCAAGAAAGTACTTTACTAGTTTCATTGCAATAACCTTTGCAACCACTTTTTGTCTCTACAAACTCAAGCGAGGACAACAAACATTGCGGCACAGACAAGAGCTTTATATTATCCTTACCCTCCATTGGATAACTAAAATACTACAAAAACCAATAAGACCAATGAATATACTAACAAATGCATACTTAAGTTAAAACAAAACTCTTACCAAGATAATAGATTTTAGGTTCGGACAGCTTTCAAGAAGCTCTGGCAAGATATCCACGTCGGCTAAACAAACTTCTGCTTCTAAACTCGACAAGTTGCGAAACCGTGGCAATGGTTCTGGTTTCAGGTTTGCATAGATTAACTACTTACAATAAAATAACACAAGAAAAGACTATGTATGAGCATAATGTTGTTAGACAATACTATATATATACATAGTTTCATAGAACATACTTTCATAGTATTTCTAGAGATTACCTTATCGCTAACGTTTGAGATACCGGTGAAAAATTTGCGAGCCATTTGTTGCTCTGAGAAGCCAATCTCGTCAGAAAAATACGAAATGTAGAAGACACCACCAAGAATATTAGCCTTGACTGATGAACCCAATTTGCTTACAATGTCACACTTGGAGACTTCGTCGTTGAAACTCAAGTACTTGAGTCTAGGTGCAACGACGAAAAGCCCCGAGATCTCTCTATGGAAATAAAACCACATACCATTCTCACAACGGTTGAATCCTATGGCGATATCGGTTAATGTTTGAGAACAAACTGTCAACGCTTTGACATGATCATCTACACTTCTAACTATACTCATCTCTTCGAGAACACGACAGGAAGAGATAAGTGACTCTAGAGAAGTCTCACTAGCATATACATTTTGTGATAAATGCAAAGTCTTGAGATGTGGTAATGAAACAGAATCAAAACCACACAACAACAACAACAGCAATACTCTATGAAGTCTTAAGTAAACATGGTGTCTTGCAAACATAAAGGCTTAAGGGCATCACTTCTAAACGCTCACGCTTCGCAAGAACACACTCAAGGTCAAGATTCTTTAATTTACGCGTACAGACGAAATATATCCAACGAGTGAGACAAGAGTGATCATAGTCATCTTTCCTAGCAAGTAGCTTGAGTTTGTGCAAGCATGATGACTTGTCTTCTTTATAGAAAGTTAAGAACTTTTCTATGAAACTAACAAAGGCATCGTAATCTGTGAAGACATAAGAGGCTAAATCCAAGATGGGAATCAAAAGCCATAGATTTTGCCATCGTTTGGAGTTTGGACAGAACACAAGTCTTAACAGCTAGTTTTGTCGGAAGAGACGAGTATGTGAGATAGCAAAAAGTCAGGTAACTTGCTTATCATATCCATTGAATCTTAAGTAAAGAAACAGATTTTCAGAAGAAAAATTCAAAATACTTTTTGAGATCAGAAAGGAGTAATGCCTCACTATATTGTTGTGCTCACCGTTAAAGTTTAAGACTTTAGCCTAATTAATACTAAAAAACACCTTTTAATTCCCGAAATTTCAAATTGAAGCAATTTTATTTTCTAACTCCAATTTAAGGTATTTTATTCCTCAATTTTTAAGCATAAACTAATTAAATTCATATAATCGTTAACCAAACCATTTTAAACCCGCAAAAAATCTATAGTTAACTCATTGTTAATTCCGTTTAAATGTCAAAACGACGGTGTTTTACTATTATGGTAAAACTAAAACAAAAAAATTCAGACTTGAAGGCCCATTAACTTCTCAAGCCCATTTATTCAAGAAAATTCATAAACTTTCCTCATACCAATCAAACCGGATTCTTATTATTTCATACCGGAAAATAAACCAAAAATTTAACCGATATAACCAACCGATGGCCGAGGGCTAACTAATAGCCACTTAAACGGCGTCGTAAGAGGAATCAACAATACACAAAACCCGCGTTCAACGCGAAACGCAGTTTCCACTATTGTGTCTCTAAAGGTTTAGCGGCGATGGCGACGGCGATAATGACGAGCGGCGAGTCAAGAAAGCAACCAAGGCCAGGCCGCGGCGGTTTCCAGGCTCGCGGATTAACCGAAGAAGAAGCTCGAGTCCGCGCAATCTCAGAGATCGTTAGCACGATGATCGAACGCTCTCACCGCAACGAGAACGTTGACCTAAACGCGATTAAAACCGCCGCCTGCCGCAAATACGGCTTGTCTCGTGCTCCGAAGCTAGTGGAGATGATAGCCGCTCTTCCTGATTCGGAGAGAGAGACTCTTCTCCCTAAGCTCCGCGCCAAACCGGTTCGAACCGCTTCGGGGATCGCCGTCGTCGCGGTGATGTCGAAGCCGCATAGGTGTCCGCATATAGCCACGACGGGGAATATATGTGTGTATTGCCCTGGTGGACCAGACTCCGATTTTGAGTATAGTACACAGTCTTATACTGGATATGAGCCTACTAGTATGCGAGCTATTCGAGCCAGGTGATGAGTTTTTACGACTTTTGTTAAGGAACTATTGTTTGTGTGTGGCTAAGTTAAATTACTTTTTAGCAAATAAATTGGGTGTTGATAAGAAGTTAGATTGTGAATTTAAATGGTATTAGTGCCCTGCTTGATTGTTATAGGAAAGGGTATAAGTTAAGATAATTGGCCTTTGGTGGTGAGAATCATATTGTGTTAGAGCTTGATGTGTCTGTTACCGGAGTTTTATACTTCGATTCAGTTGTTGACGATAGATGTGTTGATTATTTAGGGGCCGTGTTGTGTGTATAGTTTCATTGGAGTACAGATTGGGAGGTTTTCTTTGGATTATAGTTTGTTATATTCTTGCTTGGTATTCTTGATTGAAGTTGGTGCTTATAACATTTTTCGACTACAAGAAATATTGAGGAATTGAGAGATATAGAGTTCTAGATTATGAATGAGAACGTAGACTCACACTTGCTTGATAGCGCAGATTCTAAAGATTTATAAGAAAGAATCTAAAGCTAGTGTCAAAAGGATATAGTATTCTTAAATGGAAATAAAACCATCCTTGTCGACTTTGATAAATTTATGTATATCTCTTACTGCTGTTTATGCAATGAGGATGCGAGTTTCATGTTTTCAATGGATTTTGTTAAAGCCGTGTTTATTGTCTTAGGTACAATCCATATGTTCAGGCAAGGAGCAGAATAGATCAGCTGAAGAGGTTGGGTCACAGTGTAGATAAGGTTAGAGTTTGATCTTTTCTTGTAAGTATTTCCTTTTTACGGGTCTTTCAGTGTGAATGATTACTTCTGATTTGAATGACAGGTTGAGTTCATTTTGATGGGAGGTACTTTTATGTCGCTACCTGCTGAGTATCGTGATTTCTTCATACGAAACCTTCATGATGCTTTATCTGGACACACTTCCGCCAACGTTGAAGAAGCAGTTGCTTACTCTGAACACAGTGCAACTAAATGCATTGGCATGACAATTGAAACGTGAGTTGTTTGAGTCAAAGTTTCTTTCTTGGTACATTGATCCTTATCCAAATCATTTATATTTTGCGTTCTTTTAAAGCTTTCATAGCTTCTATATGTTAAATACATAATATTATTTATTATACTTGATGAAGAGAGTCAAGTGGTACAGGATATACACCAAAATAGTGCTATCTTATAGCTTATGTGAATACATTTCGTGTTTCATTGGTGTTATCTTTTCATTGATCACTTAAACTGGAAGAGTAATTGAAAATTTAAACTAAGAATGCATTATCTGATATGTTTTATAAATTCAACAGGAGGCCAGATTACTGTCTTGGGCCACATCTACGACAAATGCTGACTTATGGTTGCACCCGACTAGAGATCGGTGTCCAGAGCACGTATGAAGATGTTGCCCGTGACACAAATAGAGGCCACACTGTTGCTGCTGTGGCCGACTGCTTCTGCTTAGCCAAAGATGCTGGTTTCAAGGTACACCCATTTAGATTAGTGTTTAATATATATTTTGTAAAAAAATTCTTGGCAGCTTTCACTTTCTATGTTTTTTGTTCATCAATTTCCTTATGAGCAGTGGCGCTATTTCTATTCTGTGACGCTACTATAAATTGTGTCCTTACTCCTTTGGTCTTATTGTCTATAGGTGGTTGCACATATGATGCCTGATCTTCCTAATGTTGGGGTTGAAAGAGACATGGAAAGTTTCAAGGAGTTTTTCGAGAGCCCGTCATTTAGAGCAGATGGGTTAAAAATATATCCTACCCTTGTGATCCGTGGAACTGGCCTTTACGAACTGTGGAAAACTGGGAGGTATACTGTAATCAAAGAAGAATTTGCGTGTGTATGATACAAGGAAGATGTTCTAATGATGTTTAATTTTCTTCAGGTACCGTAACTATCCACCTGAGCAGCTTGTGGATATAGTTGCAAGGATTCTCTCAATGGTGCCTCCGTGGACACGTGTCTATAGAGTTCAGCGTGATATTCCTATGCCTTTGGTTACATCGGGTGTTGAAAAAGGAAATCTTCGTGAACTTGCTCTAGCCAGAATGGATGACTTAGGACTTAAATGCCGTGATGTCCGTACTCGTGAAGCTGGAATCCAGGTGATATACGCCATATTTGTGTCGCCATTTTGTTTTGTTGTTTTTCTAATGCTGAATTTCTAATCAAACATTTACTGATATGGTCTAAGTACAGGACATTCATCACAAGATTAAGCCAGAACAAGTAGAGCTAGTGCGTCGTGATTACACTGCAAATGAAGGTTGGGAGACATTCCTTTCATATGAAGATACACGCCAGGTATACGCTTAATACCTCGCCTTTCACTACATAGTACGTTGGATGCTTATGAAGAAAATAGTTAGCCTCTGTCTTGACTTTTGTCATGGGATGGGATCGCTATGACTTTTAATCTGGTTTACAAAGTTTGTAAACGTATCTTCATTCGTTAGATGCATTAAGTCATGGTTATCCCTATATGTCATCATCTGTTTTCGTGGTCTTTCCAAGTTTCATAGCTCGCTGGATCTGCCTCTATGTAAACGGTGTGTACAGCAAGTTCCTAGCTTTGATGAAAGTATAAAATGTGATCTTTGTGGATGCAGGACATTCTCGTTGGGTTGTTACGTTTGCGTAAATGCGGTAAGAACGTAACATGTCAAGAACTCAGAGGAAAATGTTCGGTTGTCCGCGAGCTTCACGTATACGGAACGGCCGTACCAGTTCATGGTCGAGATTCTGATAAGTTACAACATCAGGTACACACACACACACACCGGAACCAAGATTCAACGTTTTGTTTCTCTAAGGAGTTAATTGTATAATTATGATTTTTTTTATGGGTCGTAGGGATATGGAACACTATTGATGGAAGAAGCAGAGAGGATAGCTAGAAGAGAACACAGATCTAACAAGATTGGTGTTATTTCTGGCGTTGGGACACGACATTACTATAGAAAGCTTGGTTATGAATTAGAAGGTCCTTACATGGTCAAGCATCTTCTTTGATATTTTTGCAAAAATAAACCTATTCGTAAACTTTTTGTTGTTGTTGTTGTTGTACTAGTGAGTTGTAACAGATATTTCATTATCTTATGTTTTGCCTAAACTCGATCCTTGATCTACAATAAAAAGATCAATCTATTCTATATAAATTAATTAAGAAAGACACTTTTAAAATTTGAATGAATTTTTAAAAAAGTCCATAAATTATGAATAAAAATCTCATTAAGTATGATATAATTAAAAGTTTACAAGTAAAAACTCATACATAATGATATAAAAAGTCCATAATTTGTATCGTGTTCGTATTAGATTTTATCAAACGAAAACAATTTCAAATTTATTCTAAATAAAATTATTGATATACATCGTAAATAATTTACATCCGTTTTATATAATTTAAAGTTTATGGTAATTGGTTTATAAAATTATATTGGTGGTTTTAACGGAAAAAAATCAGATGATGCTATTATTATTCATAAGACTTTTTAAAATGGTACTTTTAGAAACATCATGATAAATAATAAAAATTGAATTGTCGACGTTTAATTTATTTCATATAAAATATATACTTAAAAATAAGAACTTCGCGTTTGGCGTTGGTCAAATAATCTAGTTTCAAGTAGAAATCATGTTATAACTTACTTTATTATTTTGTTCGTATTGCAATTTGTGTCTTATTGCCTTATTGGTCTTTTAAGACAATAATGCCCGAGTCTTTTCTAGGTTTTTGGTTCATACAAACTTGTAATTTGTATCCAATTAGTATGAAAATTGAAAGTCAATGAGAACTTAGTACTTGATTTGTGCTACTTGATGACGAGATGATTGCTATTTTGCCGACACTAAATGTAGGTTTAAGTGAGTTTTTGTGACACAAAACATGCTATACAACGCATTATGCGTCTCGTTTCTAAATTATACATCCAATTATTTTACAAATTGTTGACTTTTCAAAATTATCTTTTATTAAACATTAGTAGTAGTTATTAATACATAGTGTGTGGTCTCGTGGTTTGTATATAGTAGAGGTGACATCTTTGGACCAAGGTCAAAATAGAGTTTCACCATCTACTAATTAAAACTATCTCTAAAATATCTAACGAGTCAATTAGAAAAATTATTTTCTATGTGTACGCTATTACATAAATTGCATTGTAAGGAAATTAGTTAAAAAAACAAATTTAATCAACACATCAACTATAAATATGATAATTTCAAAAGAATTATTAACGGCTACTCCCTACATTTCAAAACAAATGACATTCTAGAGTTTTGCACATGTAATATAATTATACCAACCAATACAAAAAATACTACAAAATACTATTGGTTAAAAAAAGTCAAATTTATTTAATTTTTGCTTTGAAATCTTAAAAGGCCATTTATTTTGTAACAAACAAATTAGGATAGAATATCATTTATTTAGAAATGGAAGGAGTATTTTAATAATTTTACAAAAATATAGAAGAATTCACAAAACTACACTTTTCATTTTCTCCTTTACAAAATTATACATAAATTTTTCCCCTATATTTACATAATTTCAAAATTTTAAAAGGTTAAATTATTTTTAAAAAATTTACAAATATTCAAATTTTTCTTTTGGGTTCGTTAATTAGTGTTTAGGGTTTAATATTAAAAGAAGAGAAATACACAAAACTACACTTTTTCAACTCTTACTTTACAAAACTACACATAATTTAATATTTTTACATATTTATACATTTTCAAAATTTTAAATGATTGATTTACCCTTTAATAAATTATCAAAATTAAAAAAAATTCATATGAATTCGCTAATTAGTGTTTAGGGTTTAATATTAAAGAGATAGGATTGCGTTTATAAGATTTGTTTGACTTTAATCTTGAGTGTTTAGATGTAATTTTGAAATGTGACTTTGAAATGGTGTAGTTATGTAAAATGCAATTCAAAATGTGTAGTTTTGTAATTTTCCCTTAAAAGAAATAGAATAATTTAAAAAGTTTATTTGAATTTAATTTCTAGTGTTTAGTTGTAGTTTTGTAGAAGTTATTTCAAAATAAAGTACATTTTGAAATTTTTCTACACTCTTTGTATATTCGGTGCAGTTTTAATAAAAACATATTTAAATTACTTAGGCCAGATCATCCCACTAATCAATTTGAGTTAACATAAAATTTTACTTTTTCTTATATAATTGTTTACAAACAATATGATAAATTAATAACTCTTAGAAGCATAAGGTGAAATGATGAGGAAAAGATCACAGCAAAAACAAAGACCAGAGATTTGTTTAAAAGTTGTGCCGTTTGTTTTCAGTTTCCTTGGAATTTGCAACATTCTTTTGTTGTAAAACTCCATCAAGTTCCTTAAAATTGTAAATTATTATGCTAAAAAGTATGTGGATGTAGAAAGTCCCCGTAGAGTAATTCACGATACTACACTATTTCTTTTTTTCCTTTACAAAACTTTACATAATTCAATTTTTTACATATTTACATGCTTTCAAAATTTTACAAGCTTAATTTATCTTTTAAAAAATTACCAAAATTAAAATATTTTTATTTGGGTTCGTTAATTAGTGTGTATGGTACATTATTAAAGGGGTAGAATTGTGTGGGTAGGTTTATTTGAATTTAATTTTGAGTATTTAGTTGTAGTTTTGTAAAATAATTTTGAAATAATGTAGTTTTGTGAAATGTAATTCAAATGGTGGTTTTGTAATTCTCTTTATTTTGAAATAAAAGTTCATATTACTCTTTCTCTAGTCTTCACTAATATAGAGCTACAAATAAATGTTAATGTAAATACTTAATTTGAAAATTTATACGGACTCATTTTTTGAGATTATGATAGACAATGTCTAACATCAAGTCTGAATAATTTATAGACTAAAGAAATTCAGAAATATTTTTAATAAAAGTGGAAATCATTTAGTGAAAAGAGTTTTTTTAGATCATAACACCAAATTGCAACTATAACACCAAATTTCATATAAAATCACTTTCTTTTTCATCTATCTAATTCGGTATTCACAAAATTACCATAACTTATATCTACTCGTCTTAAATTATAAATATTAAACTACTATTTACTATATAATTATGTATATATATCGCACCAAAAAAAATTATGTATATATAAGATCTTAAAAACTAGTACACAATATAAATTATTTCCTTTAAATTTATATTTTTAAAATTATACGGCCTAAATAAAATTTGGGACAATTACAAAACTACACATTTTGAATTGCATTTTACAAAACTACATCATTTTATTGTCAATTTTCAAAACTATATCTAAACACTCAAAATTAAATCTAAATAAAGTTTACCCATACAATCTTACCCATTTAATATTATATCATAAACACTAATTATCGAACTCAAATAAAAAGATTTTAATTTTGGTATTTTTAAAAAAAGTAAATCAACCATTAAAATTTTGAAAATGTGTAAATATGTAAAAATATTGAATTAGGTGTAGTTTTGTGAAGGAAAGGTTGAAAAGGTTTAGTTTTGTAAATTCCTCATATAATCATATAATTTTATCTTAGAAATTGTAGTTTTTAGTAATAGGCTCTAGAAACGATCAAATACATAATTAGTTTAAAGTTCAAATTATGAACTAAATCCCTAGTTGAGGTCTTAATTTTAAAAGTTTTAAGAAATTGAACTATCAAAAGAAAATATAAAATCTTAAAAGTTTAATTCGAATAACAAATCAGGTCAGATAAAAAGACATGTATTTTTCAAAATTACTCTTTCTCGAAAGGGTAACCCCTCTTTTCAATCTAGGTCTTAATTAAATTCATTTGAATATACACTGCTATTATTTAACATAATATGCGCATACGCATGCCAATGGTTTTATTATATCATAGAATATTAAGTTATTATATAGCTGCGTATATGCATTGAATTATTTGGAAGGAATAACTCTTTTTCCATGAGATTTTTTTTGTATTATTTAGAACAAAATGTAATTTTTTTATAAAACTTTTATCGCAACTTGACAAAAAAAAGATTAACGATTACGTATGCTAATCCACCATCGTATCCATTACCGTTAGGGTACATTCCTATGTTTGATTAAATATTTCTTCACTAATGATGAAGACGTGTATTAATTTGATTGTAGTATTTTTAACAAAGCAAATATACGTGGAAATTTTTTGTTTATTTAGTTATATACTTTTGGATTTGTGTGTGTTACACTGTTACCCATAATAAATAGCTCAACAATATTTATGATTGCTGTTTTAGCGATTTTGAAAATTGATTTGATGTTATTTCTCTAGTTTGATTTGTGACTAATGGGTGTGCGAATTTCGGTAAATGGATTGCGAATTCATTTACCGGAGTATGCATAATGCGTGTCTTTTTTTTTTAATAAACTTTTCATGCATTAGTTATTTCGGCTTTCGATAATGATATTTCATAGATGCATACCTCATAAATTGTCAAAGGGTATCGGAAACTTTGATTAGTGGATTAGAGTCTGGGCATTCGGTTTTCAGGTCAGGTTCATTCGAGTTCGGGTTTTTCGGGTTAAAGGATATAGGATCCGTTCGGGTTATTTACAAATACAGTTCTGTTCGGTTCGAATCTCTTCGGGTCAGGTTGAGTTTCATATATTTAACAAAACCTGACATAGAACCAAATATTATTCGGTTTGGGTTTTTTGATTTTTTGGTTCGAATTTTCAGGTTTTACAAATTTTTGGTAACAACTTCCGGTCTTACTTCGGGTAATTCGGGTTCGAGTTTTGGTTCGGCTTATTTATATAACCCACAAAAAATTGAAATAACTTACTAAAATCCAAATTACCTAATCAAAACTATATACATGTGTATATCTTCGGGTCTATTCGAGTACAATTCGGGCATCAGGTCGGTTCGGGTTAGAAAAAAACATGAGTTAGAAAATATTAAAACCCGATAGGATAATATGAGAACCGAAATCGGACCAAACCGGATTTTTCATGTCGATCCGGTATCGGGTTTCGGATATCGGGTTAAATGTCCAGTCCTAAATCAATTCATGGTCTTCCATAATATAACTTAATATTATTTATGAATATCATGTCTCGCGCAAGGCACGGGATACTTACCTAGTATTATATATATAAGTTTTAATATATTTAATATATTATATTTTTATTTCTTTGATGACTATATAGGATTCACGTAAATAATGTTGCACTAATTTTTACTTTCTAAATTCTTTTTGTATAAATTTTCTCTAATCTTAAATAGTTTGTATGTTTTTTAGTTTTTTATTTTTTATTTTATATTACATGTTTTTATTTTTTGTGTATTATGGTTTTCTTTATTTATATTGATATATTTTTCATATTTTTCTGACCTAAATGAATGTTGTAATATATGTTTTAAGTGTTTGTTTACGTAGCGCGCTAAATTGTATATTTTTTATTTCTTTTTCTTTTCTTGTTTTCTAATTAATTTTATAAATTTTGTGTACCTTATTTTATTTGTTATTTATATAATGTGATTTTACATATATTAAGTTTAAATTATCTTTATTTATCCAAAGCCCAACGAAATTTAAAAAAATAACACATGTTTAAAAATTGTAATTAATTGATATTTATAGGATGATATCTTTAATGCATTTGATTTTGATAACTTCTATAAATTAGTAATTAAAATTGTCACATAAAATTTTCACAATTAATTAATTTATGAATTAAAATAAATTTGGAGTGATGAGGTGTCATCTTTAGGAGAGTTCCCTCATCTTTTAATATAATCTTTTATATATAAGATTGTCTTGTTTCATTTATTGTTTATTAATTCTATATATATATATATATGAATAAAAATAAATTTAAAAAAAAAAAAAACCCGGTTGAACCGGTTGAACCGGACGAACCACCTAACTACTAATGTCACGTCCACCTGGTTTTCAAAACATTGCATATAACTATGTGAAAATCTAATCTATATAATTACTTTAGCTGTTGAAAATCATGGTTGTTTATTTATTACAATTAACCAAATGTTTTTTTGGTATGTTATTTACCAAAAAAATTATGGCACAAAGCCCGTTACGTTAAACAATAGTATAAAATAAGAGCATGCTGTTTAACAAAAAAAAAAAAAATAAGAGCATGCCTCTATGCCACTTTATCTTTCTTTTTTGTTAACTAGGTGATTATAAAATTAATTTATATGCATATTAATTTATTCTTTAAATAAACAATAATTTTATAGAAGTTGAAATTCGACCGATGGAATATCACGAAGGACGATAAAAAAGTTTTGGGGAACCAAACCCAAATGCATGTGGGAGTATTGTGGTTGTATGATTAATTTAACTTTTTTTGCATGTGTATTATATAATTTATTTTCAAGGACATTGTTTCAAATTTTGTATTTAATCGGTGCACTTTATTTCAATTATTACCATTAAATTTATACATGAAAAAAGTCTTACCAATTATATTACATCAATAAGACAATAATCGATGTTCGTAGTCAACTAAGTTCTAATTATATTAGGTTAAGTGTTATATCTTTTTTTGTAGCACAACTTGTTAATATGAATTATAACTACGACTTTATCCAGCTTTATCGTACAAAGACAACGCCAATTGCAATAAATAAAAACTAGGGTTCAATTTTTCACGGCGAGGTAAATTTCATTTGTAACCACATACAACTTTTTTTTAAGTACAAGTGAGAAATCTAAGGTATTTAGATAAAAATAATAATAATAGAAAAAAATTACATGAATAGATTGAATATATGTTTAAAGTTATGGTCATATGGAGATCATATTCACAAAATTCTATTAGTATATATGTATAAGAAATATTTTAAAAGTAACTTTAAAAACTCGGCCCTTCCGACTTGATTAACCAAACCATTTCATTTCTATACTCCCTCCCTCCCATATTATATGAGATTTTTGAAAATATTTGTGTCTCAAAATATAAAGGGTTTTAAGTTTTTAATGCAGTTTTAGTTGTTAATTGCTAACTTCAAAACATATTAATTTAATTTTCTAAAATATTATTGGTTGAAACTCATAGAAAATTGTGCAATTCATAGAAAAATTATTTAAAACTAGTAACTAATATGTGTTTTCTTAAAATTTGTTAAAAATCTTAAATCCCTGTATAATTTGAGAATATTTATTAATGAATGTTGGGGAATCTTAGCTAGATTCAAGCAAGACTCGTGGAAAAGAGGGTTCTCATAATTAATATGGAAGAAGTGATTAAGGTATTTGTTTAAATAGTAAAACATAGATTGATTAGATTATTACTCTCTCCATTTCAAAATAAATGGTATTCTAGATCAGTGTTACACAAATATTAAGAAACTTAATTTTTTATAATACTATAAAAATATTATTGGTTAAAAACCTTAAATTAATTTAATTTTTGCATTGAAATTCTAAAATGTCATTTATTTGGTAACAAAATTTTAGGTTAGAATGTCATTTATTTTGAAACGGAAGAAGTATTACTTTTATAGAAGTTCATTTTAATACATAAACATAACAACTTGATGTCAAAAACATTATTTCTTATAGGGTTAACCCAATGTACAACAATGAGATAAGGGAATTGATGGTTTTATGGAGATGGATGGCTATTGTGCCTATATTACAAAATGTTGGACAATGCTTTAATTGTAGGGATTAATTTTTTTAATGCCATTAAGAAAAGAAAATTTTCCGCACCTGCCATTAAAAACATTTTTTGGAAATGCCACACGTAGATAAGTAATTGTCCACGTAGACAAAATAAGACGACGAATGACGAATTTGTCCTTGTGTTTGTCCAATTGGTGTTCATTGATTAAAATTTGTCCACGAAAAACAAGGTTAAATTCGTCATTTGTCGTTTCCTTTCGTCCACGGTGATAAGAAATTGTACACGTATGACATTTTTCGAAATGTTTTTTTTTTAATTGCAGGCGGGAAAACTTATAAATTTTTAATGGTATAACGCTTACTTTTTTCTTAATTGTATATAATACTTTATGTTGATTTCTTGATTAGAAGACAAGATACAAATTTAGAACGTTAAGATCTTAGACCATATTCCCCAAGGGTTTTACCAAAACTCATACCATATTTGGTCCAAATTTTTTATTTTATGGTTCGGATTTATTTTTCATCTCCAACAATAATACTGAACACTATACCAAAAAAGAATTTTTTCTATTATTATATTATAAAATTGTTTAAAAGTAATTTTGATGAAAACAAATTGTTTTGAAAATTATATATCCCTTTAAAAAATTTCTTATTCCATTTGTTTTTTATGTTTATTTGGTTTTAATTTTGTAATTTATGTTTGTATTGTTTAATTTAGCTCTACTATGTATTTTAGTTTTAATTAATGTAATATTTATTAAGATATTTTGTGGAAATTAATATAAAAATAAATACATATAAAGTATTTATGTATATTAATTTTAAAATTTATGAAAATAATTACTTAATTAGTATAAAAAATATTAATTAAAAATGTAAGTTTATAATATTAGAAAAAATAATTATTTTTAAGTGATAAATAATATTTGAATTATATTAAATAAATAAAAATATTAAAAAAATAGTATTATTTGTTTGGTCCAAAGTAAATAGTGTTGAACCAAATAATAAAATTTGGTATGGATTTTTCTCCACCATTGAACTATATTTGGCGTTAAATATAACACAACTAAACACAATTTTGACTGGGATAGCAGCCGGCCCATAATTTCCTCCCATGCGAGCATCCCGAGTCTTTGCGTTTGGTCTCCGTCTTCGACGCCGGTGGGCTTCGTCGCTGCCGGCGTCGGAGCCTCTGCTTCGTCTGCTCCTTCTGCGTGTTCTTCTCAGATCTTTCGGCTAGATCTCGTCGCAACAAGTCTTCTCTTTGGGTTCGGTTCTTTCTCCTTCCTTGATTTCTCTCTCGGTCCCTCTAGTGCTTTGTGATGCTTTCCTTGCTCTGTTGGTGATGGCTTGTGGTCAGATCTGTCCTCTTGTCCTTGTTGGTTCACGCCAATCTTGGTGTAATTGGTCTTATCTGCTTGTGTTTAAAGGTTATGCTTTTGTGTGGGTCTTCGGTTTTTAGAGTTATCTTGGTTTGGATTAGGCCTAGGAGAAGACAGTGTAGTTTTGTAAGGTCTTGGTCGCGTTTTTGGCTTAGTTTATAACATGTCTAGTTGGTGGCTTATGAGTAAGAGAAATTGAATTTGGTTTTAAGGTTCTAATCTCCATCTAGATCTCTCGTCGAAGTTTCGTTTGGTATTCAAGGTTTTCTGCCTTGGATCGGGTATGTCTTGTGCTTTTGGCTGCGGTGGAGTTGTTGAGATGGAGTAGGTTTGGCTTATGTGCCATTTCAATCCGGTGTATCCTCTTGTCGTCTCTTTTGCTAGTGAAGTTAGTTTTAAAACCTCCCTTCATGCTTTACGCTTTGTTGGAGTCCTCTAAGGTGTGGTTCTTATTGTAGCTTCTGTTCTTCGGTTTGGGTTCGGCGTCTTCTGTTGCTATTGGTGGTTCGTTGGGTTTGTTTGGTCTCTTTGTCGAAGCTTCAGGACTTGGAGTTTGTGGTTTCTTTCATCAATTTCTCTATCTTTTTGCTTAATATCTCCTTTGTTTAGACTTTTGCTTCCCTTGTTTGGGCTATGTCTACGGTACTTTTCCGGTTTCGATAACGGATTAAAGTAGACGTCTTTGTGTAACAAACTCGTATCCGTTTTAGAAGGAAATTCCAGATGACAAAAAAAAGAACTATATTTGGCGTTTTGCTCCACCATTATATTTGCCCTTAGTCAACGAAAAGTTTTGTATAAGTATCTCGATCATGTTATAAAAAAAATTAAATGAAAATACGGTAAAATCTCTATAACCCGGGCCCAATGGCCCAACGGTAGTCACATCTGCATTTAATCGCATAATCTGGGGTTCGAACCTCGCCACTCTCAGTTGGGAGAGAACTACTTAGATACTAGACTATGATGGAAAAAAAAAACTAATAATGTCGGGACTACATCAATACAGTAAATAGTTATTAGTTTAATCATTATTAATTTATGGAAATATATATTACCCAAAACAAATTTGCGACCGAAATGTTTTATTATATTATAGAGGTATAAACGAGTCGAATATTAATTTATAGAGGTTATATCGTACTTAGAGATTAAATGTGAAGAATTTTTTGTATCCAACAATAAAAAGTCTTATGAAAGTCTTCTCAAGATCCAAATTTTTTAAAGTTATAACTAGCAAAACTATCAAATTGTAATTAAAATTTTGGTCAAAGTAGGCTAAGAATGTCTTAAATTTTGGTCAAAAGTAGGCTAAGAATGTTATAAATTTTTGTCAAAGTTAGCTAAGAATGTTAGAATATCTTCATTATAGGGTATTTAAATGGATTCACTACTAAAAAAGGAGAAACAAAAAGTGAGAAAAATGGAATGGATTCTCAAATGAAATATTTTTAAAACTCATTGAAAACATTAAAATAAATTGTCTCATTATATGATTTGTTTGTTTCTTGAATAATTGTAAATTTACTTAAAACTCTGAATTACATTATAAATATTAAGATTCAATTGTTGAAATACTCTTTCTAATATCTCAACCAAATGCTTTTAGATTTTCTCCATAGATACAAGAGTAAGTATCACGTGTTAATATTATTTTATCTTAGTTGAAGAGGAAAAAGATTAAAGTATTTTTCGCATTTTGAGGTTCTTTATGGCCAACTTTGTATATTTTAGGTTATGGTCACATCTTTACATGCATCATCTATATTATAATTAATTATATATACATTATATCCTTCTCCCTAAAAAACTCCTAATCATATATTTGTTTTCTAGTTATGGGGAGAGAGAAGAAGTTTTGCAAGTCATGGAAAGACATGAAAAAACACTTAAACGACACCGTTTCAAAGAGCTTTGTCGGTCGTTTCTTCAAGCTTGAAGCAAGAAAAACAACTTTCACAACCGAAATCCGAGCCGCAACCGCCACATTCCTCACCATGGCTTATATCATAACCGTCAACGCCACCATCTTAGCCGATTCCGGTGCAACATGCTCCTTCCATGACTGCTCCGGCTCTTCACCGCCTCGTCCAAGCTGCGTTTTAGGGTCAAACCAAGGCTACGAAGAATGTCTTGCTAGGGTCAAAAAAGATCTTACCGTGGCTACTTCTTTATCGGCAATGGTTGGTTCATTAGCAATGGGTTTGTTAGCTAACCTACCTTTTGGACTTGCTCCTGGTATGGGCGCCAACGCTTACATAGCGTACAACGTGGTCGGTTTTCGCGGCTCCGGTTCGATCTCTTACCAAACCGCTATGGCCATTGTGCTGCTAGAGGGATGCGCGTTTCTCACGGTGTCTGTTTTAGGACTCCGTGGGAAACTGGCCCGTCTCATCCCTCAGACGGTGAGACTGGCCTGCGCAGTTGGTATAGGAATGTTCATAGCCTTTGTGGGTTTGCAAATGAACCAAGGGGTCGGCCTTGTGGGACCCGATAAGTCAACTCTCGTGACAATAACCGCTTGCTCGGAGACGGATCCCGTCACGGGAGCTTGCCTCGGAGGGAAAATGGAGAGCCCTACCTTTTGGTTAGCGGTAGTCGGGTTTCTCATTACGAGTTACGGTCTAATGAAGAACGTTAAAGGAAGTATGATCTACGGTATAGTGTTCGTCACGGCTGTTTCTTGGTTTAGAGACACACAAGTCACAACTTTCCCACACACTCCTCTAGGAGACACAAACTACAACTACTTCAAGAAAGTCGTTGACTTTCACAAGATCCAGTCAACGCTAGGAGCTATAAGCTTCACAGAGTTTAGAAAAAGCGAAGTTTGGGTCGCTTTCGCTACGCTCTTCTACGTCGACCTCCTCGGCACGACCGGCGTGCTTTACACAATGGCCGAGATCGGAGGTTTTGTCCAAGAAAACGGGAAATTCGAAGGAGAGTACACGGCGTACTTAGTCGACGCCGGCTCCTCTGTGGTGGGGTCAGCTTTAGGTGTCACAACGACGGCGACTTTCGTGGAATCTTCGGCCGGGTTAAAAGAAGGAGGTAAAACGGGTCTAACGGCCGTTATCATCGGATTATATTTCTTGGCATCGATGTTTTTAACGCCGTTAGTGACTAACGTGCCCCGATGGGCGGTGGGGCCCTCGCTAGTGATGGTTGGTGTGATGATGATGATGGGAGTCGTGAAAGATATTAGATGGGGAGAGACCAAACACGCCGTTACGGCGTTTATAACGATCTTGCTTATGCCGTTGACTTATTCGATTGCTAATGGTATTATTGGTGGTATTGGTATATATTTTGCTCTAAGCTTATACGACGTCGTTGTGGGATGTGTTATGTGGCTTAACGGAGTTAGGAAACGGTTGATGAATGAGCATATTAACCAAGTTTCATCCGATGCTACCGTCGAAATCGTATGATTTATTAACAGAAGATACTAAAACGGCTATAAGTTGTGTGAGTGTACCGGAAGTGGTGGAAGTTTTCACAATGTCTTGATGTCTTTTTTAAAAAAAATTGTTTTGTTTGGTTATGAGAGAGTGGTAGTGAAGTAAAACGTTGGATGCATTAGCTGCCATGAAAGTGTGTTTGTGATATTTCATGGCTGCTTGTGCATGCATTGTTCTTAAGGTTTTTTTGTTTGTTTATGTTTTAACCAAACGTTTTACTTTTGTTTGTAGCAAATACTTCAATTGAAAGATGTTTGGATAGTATCTAGCATTTTGTCTCCTTGTGAAATCGTTATTCCATAAGATAAATTCCAATATATATTAACAACACATTCCAATGCAAATTTCTAAAGGCATTTTGTTTTTATAACTAGATGTAATAGCTTCTCCTTTGGCCCATAATTTTCTAATCGGTCCATGACCAACCTTTGATAATACGTAAAAATATAAAGACGTAAATTACTATTAGGGACAAAAAGTCCCACATCGAAAACATGATAATATAATGACTAATATATAAAGGATATGAGCCTCTCCACTTATCGTCAATTAATTTTAAGTTGGAAGTCCATAATCCTAACATAGCAACAGAGCGTCGATCCTTTACCGAAATTAAAAAAAAAACGAACAAGCCGCCGCCGCGATCCGAACCTCCCAATTAATTGTTCCGAGATTAATGGTTTACCATTATCTCCCATGGAGGTATTAAGAACAAAAAGTCCCACATCGAAAACATGATACTATAATTGACTAATATATAAAGAATATGGGTCTCTTCACTTATCATCAATTGATTTTAAATAGGAAATCCATAATCCTAACAATTACCCCTCCCGTTAAATTCCACTACCTTGATGTTTACATAAACAACATACACCGCGTTGGTAGGTGGTCTATTATTTACCACTGAAGTTAACTTACATTTTTAGTCTAAAAATTTGGTTTAGAATTCAAAATCTCGTGGGAGTATACACAAACATCTTATAATAATTTCATGCAATGGAACAAAGAAAGAGAAAAAAAAACTGAAAGTGTAATAGGATATATATATATAGGAAAATTTCTTCTTTGATACGCAATGTTCATAGTCATGAAGTAGATAATCAGTGCTGCACAAAAGAGCAAATAAAACTTATAATTCAGCTTAAACATAACATAAAGTAAAATAGGACATGTATATTGATACTTACATCCAATAGTGTTTGGTCGAACACTTGAAGATGCACCAACAGGTTTAATAACAACACAACCAAATAAAATATTTCAACATTTTTGTTATAAGTAAATCGAGTTTTGAGCAAACCAGTTATAGTACAACCTCTATAAATTAATACTCAATGGACTATTAATATCTCTACAATTTTAATAATTTTGTTCGTCCCGAATTTGATTTTTGGATTTATTTGGTTTTTTAAAAAAATTAATAACTATTATTGTCTATTGATTAATCGTTTTTGGTAGAATGGTGTCCGCTATTATTAATTTATAGAGGTTTTGTTGTAGTTAGAAAAATTGACCTAAAAGCTAAATCCGCACATTGAGTCACAACACTAACATGAGTCACAATTTGTAGTGGAATTGTGGTGGTGGCAAATGCAAACATGCCTAAGCCCACCACCACCAGCAACAGATTCATAACCACAAGTCCCGGAAGTTGCAATACAAGCGCGACAAAACACGTCGCTTCCTTGGAGCTCGTACTTGACTCGTATCTTGCTCTTAGCGTATACGACGTCGTTGTGGAATGTGTTATGTGGATTAACGGTTTATGCATGAGCATACTAACCAAGTTTCATCCGATGCAGCCGTCGAAATCGTATAATTTATTAACCGAGGATACTAAATTGGTTAAGTGGTGTGAGTGTACCGGAAGTGGTAGAAGTTTTCACATGGTCGGTCGTTATATGACCATGCAAAGACCAGTAATGAATGTCATGGTGTCATTTTTTCCATAATTTTGTGTTTTGTTAAAGAGAGAGTAGTAGTGAAGTAAAACATTGGATGCATTAGCTACCATGAAAGTGTGTTTTGTGATAATTCATGGCTGCTTGTGCATGCACTGTTCTTAATTTGCTTTTGTGTGTGTGTGTTTAACCGGACGTTTTGCTTTTGTTCTTAACAAGACACTATTTGATCAACGCCGCGTTGGTACGTGGTCTCT
The DNA here is from genome assembly GCA_963556525.1 of Cochlearia excelsa. Taxonomy (NCBI): domain Eukaryota; kingdom Viridiplantae; phylum Streptophyta; class Magnoliopsida; order Brassicales; family Brassicaceae; genus Cochlearia; species Cochlearia excelsa. The sequence goes on from OY748330.1 coordinate 5,518,371, forward strand.
TATTTTATAGTGAAGTTAACATTTGTAGTCTACAAATTTGGTTTAGAAATCAAAATCTCGCGGGAGTATATATACACAAACATGGAATGGAACAGAAGATTATTGGAATAAAGTAAGAGAACAAAAAAAAAACTGGAAGTTTAAGATGATATATAGGGCTAATTAATGGGCAACTCATTTTCTTCTTTGATAGGCAATGTTCATAGTCATGAAGTAGATAATCAGTGCTGCAAAAAGAACAAAAAAACTTATAATTTAGCTTAAAAATAACATAAAATCAAATAGTGTACATGCATTTTGATACTTACATCCAATAATGTTTGGTCGAACACTTGAAGATGCACCAACCGGTGTAATAACTACACAATCAAAAAAGTATTTCAACTTTTTGTTATAAACTAAAACAAGTTTCGAGCGAACCAATTACAGTAAAACCTCTATAAACTAATAATAAACTAATATCTCTACAATTTTGATAATATTTTTCGATCCAAATTTGATTTTTGATTTTATATGTTATTTTGTAAATTGATAGCTACTTTAAATTAATAGTTTTTAGTAGAATAATGTCTGACATTATAAATTTATCGAATTTTTTGTTGTAGTTAGAAAAGTTGTCCTAAAAACTAAACCTGCCTATATTGAGCCACAACACTAACCCGAGTCACAATTGGTTGTGGAATTGTGGTGGTCGCAAATGCAAACATGCCTAAGCCCACCACCACCACCAGCAACAGATTCATAACCACAAGTCCCGGAAGTTGCGACACAAGCGCGACAAAACGCGTCACTTCCTTGGAGCTCGTACTTGACTCGTATCCCATAAGACCAATCAGAAGGTCCACTAAGCTTCAAAGGTGCGAGATTGTAGGCACTGCTATAACCTTCACACTCTAGCTTAGTTAAATTTATAGCCTTTACGGACTCGAACCCGATCGCACAACACATCGGTGGACCCGAACCGGATTGTTGACTTGTTTGTCTGTATCCGACCATGTCCCATGCTGGACATGACATGTACTCTTCGCAGCTCATTCCAGAGATGTTGCGACATGGTAACTTCTTTTCAGGGAAGCCTAAGAATTAAAATGCGTATATCAAAACCGAATAATCCGGTTTGGTTTTGTTGTTTAAACCATAAATTACCAAAATTAGAACCGGAATGAAAACGGATTTTAATGTACCTAATTAACCATATGTAGTTGTATATATTCAATCAAAATATGTTTACATTTTTCATTTCATTCTATACTATTAAAAGAAAAGACAAAACGCTTACTTGTCGTGACGAGAGAGCTTTTAGAAATTTTTTTATTTTTTTGCGTTTTAGTCCTTATAGTTTAAACTAATTTTCTCACCCAATTTTAATATATTTTACTAATTTATCTATACTATTAAAAGATAAATAATTTATCTATATATTTTACTATATATTTATCTATACTATTTTACATAGTATATATTTTTTGCGTTTATGTCCTTATATTTTATTTATTTTGCATTGGTACCCTTATATTTTTGAATAACTTTTTGTCTTCGATTTTATTTTTTCATAGATAATTTTGGATATATTATTTAGTTTTGTTTATAGAAATATTGTTGGATTTTTTGTTTTCTTATCGATCAAATATTGTAGTCAGAGATATTAATATTTGTTTGTTTTAAAAAATTACTTTTAACAATTTTATTTCGTTTTGTGTCAATTTTATTTCGTTTTGTGTCAATCTAAATCTACGAAATATTTTTATCCCGTGTCTATCTTTTCGCGATATTTGATTGTCTACCTTAATCACCTTAATATAAAAATATCATACTATTTAAAATAGATTATATTATTTTATTTTATACGATGATAAAAATATTTTATGAAATAATGTATATTATAACGTTTCAAGTTCTTCTAATTATTTTCAGAAAATTCCAACGACTATCACATTCTTTAATACTTTTGTATTTTTTCATTATGGTATTGGTATATATATATATATATATATGTGAATATGGTGATATATATAAAGTTTTGATAATTTGTCGTAAACATAGATTTATATTTATAGTTAAAAAATATATATTTATATATAAAATAAATTGTATTTGTTATATGAAATAATTTTTTATTATATATGAGTCTAATTATATTATTAAGGATAATAAAACTTTGTCTCGCGTATAGCGCGGGGTCCGCACCTAGTTTAATATACAAAATTCAATTTTATAAACTAAAAAATAAAGGTAGAATTACAAATCTACACCATTTGAATTACATTTCACAAAACTACACCATTTCCAAAATACTTCACAAAATTACATCTAAACACTCAAAATTAAATCCAAATAAACCTTACCCACACAATCTTACCCCTTGATATTATACCCTAAACACTAATTAGCGAACCCAAATGAAAATATTTTAATTTTGGTAATTTTTTAAAGGTTAAATCAAGCTTTTAAAAATTTGAAAGGGTGTAAATATGTGAAAAAATTGAATTAGGTGTAGTTTTGTGAATGAGGAATTGAAATTGTGCAGTTTTGTGAATTCCCCAAAAATAAATCTTCATAAAAACTTGGAATATATGAGATTTAAGGGATGTAATATGGATTTGGAAAGAATTGATTTGTATAGATTTTAAAGAATTCCATCTAAAGTGTGAATTCATTAGAATTCCTTACAATTTTTATGTTCAATAACACCCCTTAAGAATTTTTTAATGAATTTCTTAAATTAAAAGAGAAGAAAAAAGAAAAGGAAAATGGAGGGAAGTTCTTAAAAAATCAAAGAATTTGACAAAAAATTCTTAGATAAAAAGTTAAAAACTCTTAAGAAACTCCAAAATAAATTACTAATATATTTATTATTATTATAATTTAGAAACCTTATCTAAAAAAACTCAATTAATCATCCTCTAACAGAATTGAATAAACTTTATATAAACCATACAAATTTGTACCGGAACAAACTGAATCAAACTGTAATCTACAATTCTATGTATAAATAAATAAAAAAAGTCTTTGACCAAAAAAACAATCTTGATAAAAAACTTAAACCAAACTATGAACCGGATTGCCTTTTCTTGGTTTGACAACTAAAGCACGAATTTTATTAAGCCTAAACCAAACTTATGGACATGTAATTTGGACTAACCTTGAAATATTGGAGATTTAGGAGAACAACCAATCAACATAAAGACATTATCAGAGGTAGGATTGAAATAAGAAACCCTCCAATCCTCAACTTCAAAGCCATTGCCTTTACCACCAAGCACAATAGTCTCGCAATTCGACATGTGAGGATCATGCAATGTTATGGACTGATACGCGTAATCTATATCCAACACTCTATAAGACCCTGAACTTATGTGAAACATCAACACATTATTCATACAAAACAACAAATCTCTATACCCTGGATGCCCACATCCGTTTCGGACCCCGAACGGGTAATCTACTGTTATATTCCCACAGTATGATCTGCACGCGTCGACAAAACAGAGCTCGTAAATCACTATAAGTGTAAGCAGAATCAAGATCTTCATGATTTTCACAATAGAGTGATGTGTGTCTGTGTTAGATCTTGTAATATAGAGAGTTGACAAGTTATTCTATCTAAACATTGCTTGTAGCTTAAGAGATACTTTGCTTGTCTGAACAATAAAGCTAAACTAGTACACTTTTTACTACACATGACCAAAGTATCTTATGGGTACAAAATTAAAAGAATCATTTCAGGATCTGTGTGGATCGGGTTTATAAGCAGTTCGGTTTCTCTTGTATTTCCAGAACTCGTCTTTCTTCCCTTTCGTCTTAGCTTCGACACGGCCGAACTTGCTGTTAATTATACCAAGTATAGCAATTTTATCCTTCTTGTTCTTTGTCTTCGCCTTTTCTTCAAGAATCGCCCTAAGTTTCTCGTAAGACTTTCTGTCTGGTACTTGCTTGCTTTTAACCATCATCTTGTGGTAAAAAAACGCTCTTTTGAAGTCTCGGACACGTACAAACGCGTATATCATCGTCGAATACGTGATGGAATCGGGTTTTAAGTTAAGAGCAGCCATTTCTTTTAAAAGTTGTGGCAATTTCGTGTCTTGTCCTCCCCGTGCGTACGCGTTCATCAACATATTGTAAGTCATAACGCTCGGCTGCAAACCCATTTTACTAAACTCGGAAACGACGTCTCTCGCTTCGATGTATCGGCCTTGCTTGGCAAACCCGTCGAGCACGGTGTTATATGTTATCCGTGTCCCTTGGATTTTCACTCTAAGCATTAGTTTCCAAATCTCCTTTAGCTTTTCAACGTCACCAGACCGTCTAAACGCGTCAAGAAGCGACGTGTATGTTTCGATCGACGGTTTAACACCTTCCTTAAGCATATCTTCGAAGGAAGCGTAAGCTTTCTCGTGCCACCCGCTAACCGAGTAAGCGTGAATAAGAGATGTATACGAATGCGAAGTTGGTTTCAAGCCTACTTTCTTCATCCGTAAGAAAGCATCCGCGGCCATATCACTCATCTTCTTCGTCTTCGCATAAGCACTAATCAAACACGTGTAGGATTTCACATTCGGCTCTAAGCCTAACTCCTCCATCTCACGCAGAAGCGTCTCAACAATATCAGGCTGCATCCTTCTAGCGTAAGCATCTAATAAAATGTTATAAGTCGAAACCGTAGGCTTCAAGCCTTTACCTTTCATCTCGGCGAATAAACCTTCGACTTCTTCGATGTTGTTCGATTTGTTGTAAGCATCCATCAACGTATTGTACACGATCGTGTGTGATCTAACACCTTTCTTCTCCATCTCTGTCTGAATCATAAGAGCTTCTTCTTTAAGCCCTTCGTCGCAGAAAGATTTCACAAGCCCACCGAATATGTCCTGGCTCCAACGAACTCCTTTATCGCTCATCTTATCGAATATCTCCCAAACTTCTTTCGCGGTTCGTCCTGCTTTCCTCATTGTCGTTATCAATACAGCACATGTGACATTGTCTGGTTCTACATTGATCTTATCCATAGATTCATACACTTGCCAAGCATCATCATACCTTCAAACACACACAAAGACTAAAACTTTTTTAAAACATTTCTCTATAGAGACATTAAGATTCATCGAAAAAGATTGTACCTTTGAGAAGCAGAGAGACCAGAAATGGCGGCGTTGTAGAGACGAACATCTCTAAACTCTTCATTGTCTGGTAAATTACGAAGAAGGAGAAGGATTTTATCAGCCATGGATTCTCTACCAAGCAATGTAAACAAGACAGAGGAAGCACGAGGCGTAACGAGAGATGGGTTTTGAAGATTCATCCACTCGTGGAGATATAAACAGCTTTTGATAAACCCAGATTCGCCCATTAACACCATAGCTTCTACACACTGTGATTCATCGATTCTTCCTTGGAAAGGTGATAGCTTTTCTCCCAATGTTTGATTCTCTTTGAGATTCTTGGCTATTTCGAGGATTTCGTAAGCGACGCCGTTTTGGGAAGGAGTATGCACACAAGGTGTTTGTTGAAATGCTTGAGAGAAGATGGGTGTGTTAGGTTCGGGTTCTGGGTCGGTGAAATCCGAAGCTAGGTGCCATGAAGTTCGACGATTCTTCTGTAGAGAGAGTTTGGATTCTCGAGATGGGTCTTGAGTCGATTCTGGAGATGATGTTCGTGATTTGAAGAAATTAAGAATTGGATCTCTCGAATCATCTTCTTCTTCTTCCTCCTCTTCTTCTTCTTCTTCGTCTTCGTCTTCGTCTTCGTGGATATTATTAGTTGTTGTTGAATTGTCTGGTTCGTCGAAGAAAGAGAGGAAAATGGAAGAAGAAGAAGAAGAAGAAGATGATGATGAAGAAGAAGAAGGAGAAGTAGTAGCAGAGAGAGAAAGGGGTTTTCGAGAGAGTGAAGAGGGAAGAAGGAGATAAGGTTCAGGAAGGTGGAGACGGTTAGATAGAGCAAAGGGAACACAAAAGGATAGTGTCGAGAGAGAAGAAGAAGAAGACGCCATGGACAAAGCTCAGAGACACGGACCGTAGCCACTGGTAATATTTTGCTTTGTTAAAAATAATAGTTTTTGTTTGGTTCTGTTTTTGAATGTTTGGTCTTTTTACATTTTAGACTTTTGTTTCGGTTTCTCTTATCTATTCCACAACTTTACATTTAGTTGTGGAGCCGACGCTAAAAACACTCTCTAATTTACCCGGCACTTGTAACTATTTTTGTCGTCGTCATCGGCGATTGGCGGCTTCTTTAGCGCCAAGACCTTTGGTCTCTACCCGGACCCGACATTTTTATGGTAAGAGACTATGATCCAACTAATCGATACAACGATTTATTAGATCGTGTCCTGAGGCATCGCGATGCAATCATATCACCCTATTCCATATTAGTACAAATAGAATAGCGTTGTATGTCTCTTAATGTCTTTCTCTCCGGCGATTGTGTCATGGTGGTTTGCGTTTTTCGAAGTTAGCTTTGTCGGATCTGTGGTGGTTTTGGAACGTCGTAGGAGATGTTGGTTCCGGATTTTTAAATCAACGGTGCGGCTCGTCTGCCAAGGCCATAGTTCTGAAAGGGTAATCCTCCTCTAGGTCATACATGCAGCATTTTGATATTTTGAATTAGTGATTGTGTTTAGAATGGTATTTGGATGATTCCTCTGCATTTCCGTTGAATCTCTAATCTGTTCTCAGCTGGTGTTGTAGTCATCAGAGGCTCATGTGTTTCTAAACTCCGTTAGTTTTCTGAGTAAGGTGTTGAAGTTCTCTGGTTTCGAGAATTAGTTTTAAGGGTTTTGGTCCAATGACTTTGGCTACGGTTTTTAACTTTATTTTGCTTTCTCGTTGGCGAAAATATATCTCTGGGGGTGTATAGTTTTTCACTCGCCGACTTTGTGTCTCCAGAGAGAACCTTTTTTATCTTGTAAAGGCTAATGGTTTTTGGGCGTTTTCAGTTGAGCCATTCATATAACTCTTTGGTAGGTGATTAAGTTGTCTTTGGTTGTACTTTTACGCCAATTCCATGTCGCTTGTGGTAAGATGGGTCATGGGAGTCATGGCTTTAGAACATTTTTCTCTTGTGTTTATACTACTGGAGTTTAATGTCATATTTCAGTGAAATTTTTTTTTATTAAGACACACTATTTACCTATAAATAGACAAATATACCTTTATTTTTTCTTTCCTCTAATTTTATAGACGTAAATTATTTGTCATACATAAAATTGCATACCATATACGTAAAACCTCTATAGATTAATAATATCTATTTGTCGGACAAAAAACTGCATACCATATACAATAAAATCTTTATAAATTAATAATGTTGAGAGTATGATATCTCTAAACATTATTTACGAAGTCAATTTTCAAAAATTGTTTATATGTCGGTGTTACATTCACTTTCGACAAAAAAATGTGACATGGTATTAAAAGAATGTGACATGGACATAAAAAATGTGACATGTCATTTGATTAAATTAAATTTCCAAAATATTATTAATGCAATATAATAAGGTTCGAAGATCATAATATAATAGGAAACTTTAAACGTAATAATTATAAAAGGAAAATTATCTCTAATATGGACTTGTATACATTATATGTTTATATTTTCTATATTTATTCTAGTATATATATACTAATGTGTTATGTATAGTTATACGGATCGGATCCGATCCGTTTTTTTTTAAAACGGTATTTGTTATTTGTTTTGTCTCTTACGAATACCGTATTTTATTATTTGCTTTGTTGTAAAACATAATGGATATCCGGATATTTCGAATCGAATCGAAGCGGATAACGGATCGGATTTTCCGGATATTTTGTCCAGCCCTAACTTGCAGTGTCGTGCCAAGGTTCATAGTGGCTTATGGCAAAAATTCTAAATGTGGCCTTGTATACTACTTTTTAGACAAAAAAATATATAAAATAAAAGATAACATTCTAAATATTGAAAGTCTTTGTTAAAATATAAATTAACTTTACTTTATAATTATTAGGTCATACGTGTTCATAAAGAGTCTTAACACACTACTTCATATTAATTATTGAACCTACTATTTTAATAAAATGTGGCCTATTAATTTTGCAAAAAGTGTGTGGCCTAGGACAAATGCCTCATTGATTTGTCCATAGGCACGGTACTGCGAACATGGATTCCGATTTCAGTGAGGTCCCACCACTCATTTGATCTCAACTGATTACCATCACCATTTCCCAATGCTCCGATACCATTTGTAAAGATCATGACCCGGTCGATCCGTTACTTTTGAGTCTAACCCTTCCTTAATATGATATTGTCCGCTTTGGGCACCAAGGCCCGCACGGTTTTGCTCATGATTTTCTTCTCAAAAAGTTTCACGTTAAATTGGGGTTAGACTCTCCCTTATATATTAGACATCATTTTTCTAAATTTTTTATGTGGGACGAATGTCACAATTTACTCCAACTCAAAAACGCAACGCTTTCGTTGCACCAGACCACTAGACGATCGGTATTCTAGGTATGACAGCTTATTCTGATACCACTTATAAAGTAAAAGAAACAGAACATTCAAACACTAACAAAGAGCAAGAACACTCAATTTAGTTTCTCACACTAAGGATTCGTGGAAAAGCTTATTGATGGCATTAAAAACCATAAAATAACTCAAGTCTCTTAAATAGACTCCTAATTATAAGATCTGAAACTGACTCTTAAACGTGATTTTAGTGTTTCCTACAAACCAGGATAACACTAAATTTAAAAGAATTACTAACTCGGGTAAATGACATTGGTTTAGTGGTAGTTATAAGTCCACATGAGGCAGGTAGCACCCAGTGGCGAACCTAGAATTTTTTTTTACCGGGTTCAATATATAATAAAAAATTTAAATATTGTTATTAAAATAAATAATTAATATTTACAAAATTACTCTACGTTCTTTCATTTTCTGAAATATTTCTATCACATTATCATTCATAATGGTTTTGAATATATCTTTTTCGATAAAACAAACTAGACAATCATTCAAAAACTGATCACCAATACGATTACGTCGATGTGTTTTCACAATTTTCATGGTTGAAAAACATCTCTCAACCGTTGCGGTAGCGACATACAAAATCAAAACCAACTTCAAAAGCCTATAAACCAACGGATGTGACAAATGCTTCCGTGTTTCCACTAGCATATGAGCAAGTTCTCCAAGATTTTTTAAAGAAATCTTGTTATATTATCTTGTTCGTCATATTATTATATTTAAAAATAAAAAATCATAATGATATATCAATGAAAAGGTAAAAAACCTTACATTTGTGGCTCTGTGTGCACGTAGAAGAAGAACATAATTAATATTAGATACTTTAGGTTAATTTTATATGCATGTTTTTAGGTTAATAAAAAATATTCCTTTTTTGTTTCTAATATGATTCCTATTAGTAAAATTAATTGTATTTATGTTATGTCTAGCATTTTAAAAATAGTTTGATGGGTCGAAAAAAAATGGACTAGATAAGTTGTATATTTGGAGGTTCAAAATTTCTATTAACTGATGACAAAAAAAGTTAGTATATAAATTAACAAAAAAAAAAAAATCGGTGGGTCATGTGACACCCCAAGTCAGCACGTGGGTTCGCCCCTGGTAGCACCACTCCATCCGGGATCGATTCTCCGCGCTTACGATAGTGTAGATTTGGCTAATAGACCGGTCATTTGTATCCCAAATGTTGACAAAAAAAAAAAAAATTACTAACTAACTATAACTTGATCCTTTTAAACTTAATTTAATTAGAAAAAACAAACATAAACCGACAGTCTTGGCTAGGTGCAGTTTTGAGGAAGGCGTCACAGTACTCGTGCATTATTCTCTCTACTACATTGTTAACCGAAGAAATGTGTACTAGACAAGTTCCTCCCTAAAATTAGTGAAAACGGGAATAAATAATTTTTCCAAAACAAACTACTAAGACATATTACTTGATTGGTTAGGCTATAGTTTTGATTTTTTTACTGTAGAATTTAAGATGTAAAATTTTGGTTGTAGATTTTTTGTGATTTTTAGAAATATAAAAGTTCATTTTTTATAGAAAAAACGGCTTTACAGAACCAAAAAAAAAAAATATATATATCCCATGTTCTAAAAATCTTCGCCTAGGTCCGATTACTCCCCGCCTAGGCTAGGCAATGGTCGTCCGCCCCGATTAACACCTAGGCCTCCTAAAAATCTTTGATCTAATTATTTTTCGCCTAGTCCGATTAATCTCCGCCTAATCTGATTAATCTCCGCCTTATTCGATTATTTTTCGTCTTAATTTGATTATTGACAAGACCAAATATCTCATTTATTGGTTTAATAAATTAAAATAATTATATTATAACCACCTCAAATCAATAAAAACTTATTAATTTTATTTTTAGATAATTTTTAGTTATAATTTCTTTCACTATTGTGTATTAGGTAATAAAATATATGCTATAATATTTAAAATATGATGTTAGTCTGTTTATTATGTTGTTTATAGTTACATTAATAAAAAATTTAAAGTTTTTATATATGAATTTAATAGATTTGAATAAAATATCTTAAATATATGATGAATCTATATTAGTATTTTTGAAGTACTAATATGAAATTTTCCAAAAAATCACACTAAATTACAACCAATGCCATTGCTTTAACTTATGTTCAAAATTTTAATAAAGGGCAAAACAATAACTTATATAATACAATCATAAAAGGTAATAACACTAAACCTACAACCAAACAAGTGTGAATCTATATTAGTATTTTTGAAGTACTAATTTGAAATTTTCCAAAAAATCACACTAAATTACACATTATGCCATTGGGCATAAAAGGAAATATTTTTGAACATTTAATTACGAAAAATTAAATAAGGAAATATTATAATTCTCTCCAAAAATAAATAAAAAATATTAAAGAAATTATGTAAAAAATATTTGAAAAACAAAATAAACATATGTAATTCACATAAATACATTATTACATAGTTTTTTTTTTATAAAAACTACCATTAAAATTTTATTTAAATCAAAACAAACAGGTTTAATTAATATTATTAAGAATTTAAAAACGATTTGAAATTTTTTTTTGTTAAAAATATCAAACAATAAAAAACAAAATAGTTTGTTAACGAGTTTGATTTCCGGTTCGATTATAAACAAAAAAGAAGAAATTGCAATTCTACTAAAATTTAAATCTTATATTACATATTTAGAATATGTTTACAACAATTATTTATATATATATAATCAAAATAATTATAATTTTAAATAAATTTGGGTAAATCGCATAATATGATTTGTGTATTTTGATTCGGTTTGTATTTTGAATTCGGGTATTTTCGAATCCTAAATATAATAAATAATAAATTATTGGTCTAATCAACTTATAAATTATATTAAATTTTTGCTATACGAAATATATAATAAAAATATATATATTATTATTTTTGAAGTACTTTTTTGAACTTTTCCAAAAAAACTCACTTTAACTACATACTATGTCATTGGTTTTAAACTCACTTAAAGAGTTATGTGAAACTTACACACAAACATATCTCATTCTATATATATACTTTTTAAAATTGACTTAAATATCAACAAAAACAATAAAACCGATTTTAACATAAAATCAACCATTAATTTCATATTTATGATATTTTTGATATAATCTTTTTATTTTTCTTACGGAGGTCTATAAAAAATTTCAGAATATAAATATTTTTTAAAAAGTATATAGTTTAGTTTTTATATATAATCATTGCCCATATTATAATTTTCTATTTATATTAATATTTTAGATGTTAATAAACATTTATATTGAACATAGATAAAGTTTGTTTAAATCAATTAACACTAGCATAACAATTATTTATTAACGGGTTCAGTTTCTACAAAAATTCTAGATAAATTACAAGAAGTTTAAAAATAATGATTAAACTTTATCATAAACAAATTTCGGGTAATTCGGGTTCAAATCTAGAAATTTGTTTTGGCTTCGGGTTTTCAGGTAGTAAATTTCTCAATTCGTTCGGGTTATTTATTTTTGGAACGGTTTCGGTTCTTTAATTTCGGTTTGGTTCCAATTATGTACTTCAAATATAATTATAACTATTATTATTTTAAATAATTTTTGGGTAGTTAGAGTAGTTTAGTTTAGTTCTACAAAAAATTGAGTTTTGTTAAGATTCGATTTCGGGTATTATGGTAGTAAATTTCCCTATACATTCGAGTTATTTGTTTTTAGAATCGGTATTGATTTGAGGATTTCGGTTTGGTTTGGGTTCGATATTTCGGATCCGGAAGTTTTGCCCATCCTTAATTTTTATAGTTTGGAATAAACACACTTACAAATTATATTAAGATTTTGCTATATAAAATATAATTCTCATTATATATTTATGGGAGAATCACAAAACTACACCATTTGAATTACATTTCACAAAACTACACCATTTCAAAAATATTTCACAAAACTACATCTAAACACTCAAAATTAAATTCAAATAAACCTTATCCACACAATCATACCCCTTAATACTATTTCTAAACACTAATTAGCGAACACAAATGAAAATATTTTAATTTTGGTAATTTTTAAAAGGGTAAATCAAACTTTTAAAATTTTGAAAGGGTGTAAATTTGTGAAAATATTGAATTAGGTGTAGTTTTGTGAAGGAATGATTGAAAGAGTGTAGTTTTGTGAATTTCTCTATATGTATTTGCATAAACAATAAAAGAACAAAATACTCTTTAGAAATTCTGAATATTTTTATTTATTTTACAAAATCAGAAAAAATATTACAAACTTCTAAATTAACTGTATATATATAAAATTATTTATAAAAAACATAAACCCGTGGTACACCACGGGTTAAATCCTAGTTCATTTATAAATTTGTAGAGAAACATAGCATATATTTTCGTTTTCCATTTATAAATTTGTAGAGAAACATATTATATAATTCGTTTTCCATTTATGAATTTGTAGAGAAACATATTATATAATTCGTTTTTCATTTATAAATTTGTATAGAATAATATTTTATTAAAAATACAATATACCATGTTATTAAAAAATCTTAGAAGTAATTTCTAGATTAAACATAATTAAGTATATTAACTTTTTATACCGAATTTTATGCTATAGATGCTTATAACTTCTAATTTCTATGACATGTATTCCATATAATATTTTATTACATATGAATTACGATACCATATATTAAAAAAAAATATGCCATGTATATTCTAAAATGCTACGAAAAAAAAGGAATGTTAATTAACTAAAAAAATAAAATCGATACCAATAATTTGTGTATCTATGACATGACTTATGCTAGACTGAACTTATTTACCATTAGTAATCATGGCGTGTTACCATAAACATGTGAAAATTAATACCATATATTCAAAATGTGGTATTGATTTATATTAAAATACAAAAAGGCATTTATTCAATGCAGCCTTTTAAAAAATGAAAAACGTATTACCAATAATGGCAAAACTTGATGCCAAATTTTATAAATCTTCTTAACAAAAGGAAACAAAATGTTACGAAAAAATAAAAAAGGAATGTTAATAACTAAAAAAATAAAATCGAAACCAATACTTTGTGTATTTATGACATGACTTATGCTAGACTTACCTTATTTACCATTAGTAATCATGGTGTGTTACCATAAACATGAGACAATTAATACCTTATATTCAAAATATGGTATTGATTTATATTTTTTTTTTGACAATCTTTTTTTTTGACAATCTGTATTGATTTATATTAAAATACAAAAATGACATTTATTCAATGCAGATTTTTAAATAAAGAAAAACGTATTTCCAATAATGTCAAAACTTGATGCGAAATTTTATAAATCTTTACGAAAAAATAAAAAAAGAATGTTATTAACTAAAAAATACAAAAGTGACATTTATTCAATGCATATTTTTAAACAAGGAAAAAGTATTACCAATAAAGGCAAAACTTGATGCGAAATTTTATAAATCTTTACGAAAAAATAAAAAAGGAATGTTATTAATTAAAAAAATAAAATCGAGATGAAAAATTTGTATATTGTGTAATACTCTTGGTCACCAAATATAGAAAAACCCTAAACTTTAGCTATGTAATATGTCACCTATATATAGGATATCCTACTTATTCAATACCATCACAAACCCATTAACAACTACAACTCAACGATAAACTTTATAATAACAATATCAGCTACCTTTGCACTCCTTCGTGATTTGCGCCCGTACAAGACACAATGGCGCATTCAAGTGAAAGTTCTCCATAGTTGGAGGCAATACACTGCAAAGCCGGGAGAGACACTAGAGATGGTTATGTCCGATACAAGTGTAAGAATTACCACATTTATGTTTTGTGGTAACATATAATACGTATAAATGTTTTTCAACAGTTTTTAAAACATTATTTATTTTTTGCTCTATCATACAGGGATCAAAAATTAATGCATCCATAAAAAAAGATTTGGTTTTGCGATATGCAAACCTAATCACTGAAAACGAATGGCGGTTTATTGAGGTTTTCAGCCTCACACATGCAACAAGTATTGTTTTAGCTCAAGTGTAGTTTTGAGAAATGTAATTCAAATGGTTTAGTTTTATAATTCTCCCAAATTATAAATTGTTAAATTATAGATAAATACATTTATTCATTTTAGAAAACATAGACCCGTGGTGTGCCACGGGTTAAATCCTAGTAATTGTATTAATAGTACAAAAACTAGTCCCCGATTAATCTCCGATTTTTTTGTTAGGCGGTAGGCCTACCTCAACCGTCCGACTAGCGCCTAGCGATTTTTTGAACATTGTATATACCCGTAATAAAAAAGTTTAAAGACAAAGCTTAATTGGTTTATTTTTGTGTGTAAACAAATATTGGGTTTGCAAAATTTTCAAAGTTGGTGGTCCCAACTGACTCCATAGCCGTATTCAAGCGGAAGCATCGCTTGTTTAAATTACAAAGCTTTTGAATCCTTGTTGTATAACATCTTTGTAATACATCAATCATTAATAAAATTACACTCTGGAAAAAAAAATTAAAATAAAACTTCTAAGACAATGACATCATCATAGTACTATACTTATTTTATTTGGAAGTATAGTATGTCATCGTGAACATTGCCTTAGTTGGCTCCATGTCTCTTGGGGAATGGGTCCTACCATACTTTTGAGAGATGAAAAGTCAAATGTATTGTTAATAATAGTAATGAATTAACACATTAATTATTTGGTCATTATGCTAGATGGAATATATTAATAACCAGCACAACTTATTGATAAGCTCTATTGATTATGACCATTTCGTTTACCAAACCACAAGTGGCCAATTTGGTGGATGAGAGAACCAGTGAAAGCAACCTTTTGTTTTTGATGCTCTTAGAGCAACTCCAAGAAAACACCAAAATACCATATTTAGTGCAAAACTTGCTTCAACAAGATACCAAAAATTGCACCAAAAATAATCATTTGGCGTTTTGTTAATCGTCTCGTACTAAATTTGGTGTCACACTATTCACAAAACATCAAATATTTAATAATATAAATAGTATTATAACCAATCAAAATAAATAAATTAATTTTAATAATAAAATAGTATTTTGGTGTACAATTTGGTGTTAATTTTACCACCAAATTTGATGTCACTCTTGGAGTTGGAGATGCCCTAATTTGTTTTTCTCTAATACATACCAAATTTATATAGTTCTATTCTCGGCATAACAATGACTTCTTTTTTTGGGGTAAATAACAATGACTTTTTGTATGAGTGTTACACAACTTCTGTTAATTTCTTAACTTTGAACGAAAGTTTTATTCACATTTTGCCGCAATGTACGTATGCAAGCACATTTTATATAATATATACTCAGAAGTTGACAAAAAATAATAATATACTCACACACACATTATTTGACGTCAGTACGTATGTCGACATATTTGACCTTTCAAGTAACCCCAAAGTAGATCCTTATTTCTTATCATTTTAAAAAGTTTAAACTATTATCAAATTTTTCACATGAAAACTATTTGATTGTTTCCATTTCCTTATTGCAAATTTGCAAATACTTAACGTATATCACCAAAATACTTTTTTGAATATAGCAATGATCGTATATTGTTACTTTACCATACTCCATTCATTTTAGGGACAACTCTTTACGATAAAACATTCGAGTTTCAATATTATTGAAACAAAAAATGTATAACAAATATTAAACACACACAAAGTATATTCACCGTAAGATTGGACTTGGCTCCATACGAAAACGACTTATAAATGATTCAAACACATAAGTAAAACACAAAAAGTAGACAACAAGACAAAAACCAATTAATAACACAAAAAGAAAGTTCAAAAGTCAACGCTTTATTTGTTTCAACGTCGGAAAAGTAAACGACTTATTTGCTTTGCTCAATTTTGGCCTTCCTCTTCTCATTAACAAAGAACACAAACAGAGACAAGACGGAGAACACGCTGAAGCATATAGATGCAATATCTAGGCTCTTGTGTCGACCACTAATGGCTTGAACACTGAAGAAAGGGCCTGTCTTATTCGCGTCCGCGCTCTGTCCAAAAGCAACTTCATGGTTATTGGCATCAACTGCGTAGGCACGGATAAAGTATGTCCCGGTGGGGATATCGCGTTCAAGGGTATATTCAAACGATTGAATGGTTTTGTTAGCACTGTCATATGGCTTAGCCACTATCTTGTGTTTACAAGTTTTGTCCTTGAAAAGCTCGTCATGGGTCTTGCGCCATGGTCGGTCAACTTGGCTTTTCGGTGCGTAACATAGCTTGACTTTGATTGTCTTAAATAGAGATTCGGTTTTAACCGTTGAGTTTAGCTTCCACGTTATGGCTAATTTGTCCTTGCCGGCATCCAAAACTATAAACCATATTATAAATCCACATTTGGTTAGCCTAAGTGTAAGTAATTAAATTCTTCTAATTAATTTGAGGTTATTTAAAGTTATTATACATATATTAAATGAAGGATCTCATGAAAAAACGTACTACAATTTTTGGGAATGTATGGACTAGTGCATGATATTTTTACTATTTAAAGATTAAAAATGACCATATCTCCCAACATTTTTTTGTATAACCATGAAATTTGGGGATCAAGGTCCAAAACATGTAAATTATTATAAAAAAATTAAATGACCTATCAAAAATCTTTTCATTTTTAGCTAGAGGAGGGGGTCTACTTTGTTTCTTTCGATATTTGATGTGAAAAATCTTTAATTAATCTAACATGATATTAGTACAACTTCGCAAATGTAAATATCTAATGATACGTATAGTAATGAATTAGTGAATGATAGATGCATGATTTAGAAAGAAAGATACATACCAACACCTTCTCGGCTAGGTGTAACTTTGACCTCAAGTGCATTTTTCTCCAACTTAGAGAAAAGTCTTTCCTCTTTCTTAGCACCGTAAACTAATTGAATCAGTAAGCAAATGAGAAGTGAAGCAAATATAATCTTCTTGATAGCCATGGAATAATCTTTTTGAATCTGAATATCTTCTTTTGTGAGAAGAAGAAGAATAAGAAGGAGAAGAATATATGACTTTTTAGTTTTGATGACTTTTATGTTTTGATAAGAAAAGTGGTGTGCACATTTATGTCCTTTATATAGAGATTTAATTTATGATAATAAGAAAAATATCTTTGGGGTTAATTAGCATAAACAATTGATACAAAAAAAAGTCAACGGTTTGGCATGAGATCATACCCTTTGAAGACTTGGGAAGATTGTGTTCCTTATCTGTCACAAGTGTTTGTGTGTGTCTTTATAGATTATGGCCCTCTAAACATGCCAAAGGATGAGACTTGGGAGATGAGTTTCTGTTTTTTTTATTATTATGAATAATCTGAATAATTCAGTTTTAGATTCCAAATAATATTTATATATTCCATGGACTCATTACCGACGAGATTCTCTACAAATTCTTGTTGTATCTAATGGGTTGTCAAAAATACCTTTTCATAGAACGAGTGTACGGAATAAGCATGACATTTTTTTTTTGTAAAATGTTAAATGCCCATTTAATAATATTAAGATTTGTATTACCAAAAAAAAAATAATATTAAGATTTACAAATTATTAATTTACTACAACCTTTTTTCTCCCATTTTATAAAATGTTTTAGAAGTTTTAGGTTTTTCCCATATTGTTTTAAAATAGTCGTAGTTTTAAGCTATTTGGCACAAATTAAAAAATCATTAATTTTTTGTATTTTCGACACAAATATATCATTTAGTGTTTACCTAATTTCAAATTCAACCAATATAAATTTCTCTACAAAATATATTTGGTCAAAATAAATAAAACAACAATCAATTTTTCATTGAAAGTTTAAAACTACCTTTATTATGAAACAAAAAAACTCTTAAACTACATGTTTTATGGAATAGAGGGAATATTAGATTTATTTATATTTATATGCAAATTTTGTAGCTATTTAATATTTTGAAGGTTTTATAATATGTACTATTTATTTTTATTGGTTGAATGATTTTTAATTAAATTTTGAACGATAGTTTTTTGTCGAAAAACAATAACTTTTTAGATATAAAAAAAAAACATAAATGATTTTTGAGATTTCTTAATTCTTGAGCTTTTAGTATAAACATGACGTACTCCCTCCATTCCAATATAATTAAAATAGTTTTATTTTATAATAGATATAGTTTTGTCTTTTCTATGCAATTTTTTTTATTATTTAATGTTTTCTAACTAATTATATTTTAGAAAAATTTATTCTATTAGCTGATTTTGGATATATGTAATTATTTATTAATGTTATTATATTAAAAATACAAACAATTTATTATTTCTTAATATACATGAAAACTCCTAAAACCTCACTCCTAAAACTTTAATGCCAATGGAATATAACCTAAAGAAAAGAAGGAAAGAAAAGAAAATAACGAATCAGTTTGAGAAAAATAATCACACTTATTAAATTATTTACTAACAAATAATTAAAACAGTTGTAACTTTTTCGTCACATTAAAACAATTGTAACTATTAGTATATTTTCAAAGAAAACTAATAAAAAAAATCATTGCCAGATATTATTTCTAACCAATGCTTTATTTTATAATATTTTCATTGATAAAGATATCACTTGACACTGGGAAAAGATATCCCTATGACACATTCCATTTTTGTTTTCTTTATCATTTGCACTCTCTTACTCTTTCTTTCTCTCTCTTACAACGGCTACAAAATTTTGTAATTATAATTTCATCTGGCATCGTTTAAAATAAATTTGATACTAACTCTTATTATCGAGCATGGTTTAAAATAAAACATTGGATACAAAAAATTCACATCAATTAAATAATTAAGGTATTTAACAGTTAGATTTGAGTATAATAGAAAAATATGTTAAGTTTACATCACTTAGTAATTGATACTAAGACCATCTCCAATGTATTTCTCCATTTTCTACTCCAAAATGGAGTATCTTCAAAATGGAGATGGATTTTACTCCAATGTATTTCTCCATTTTCTACTCCAAAATAGAATAATCTAAGTATATTCTTTTTAACTTTCTTATTAATTACAAATATTGCCTCCAATTTCTATAATTTAAAAATTAACATTATTTATTTATCTTCTATAAAATTAATATAAATTATAATATTATTTTAATAAAACCATGTAATTAAAACTACATTACATCATAAAATAAAACATATATATTATTCAATTATTTCCATTAGTGGATTTTTAACTTTTTTTGTTAAATCTTTGTCTTGGTTTCTTGTTGTTGTATTTTAAAAATCATTTTTTATGTTTATTTTGTGTTATTATTGTATTTTGAAATTTAAAATTAGTTAAATATTTATTTGCAAAAATAAAATATTGTTTTCATATTTTTTAGTTAGCAAACATTTGATTGAAAACATAAATTAATAACAAAACAAATGAATATAATTTTTGAAGGACTATTGTGCAATTAAAAAAGTTCATCTCCATTATGGAGTATAGATTAAAAATTCTCCATAAATGGAGTAGAAAAATTGTTTTCTCTATTTTGGAGTAAGAAATGGAGTAGGGTTGGAGATGATTTTTTCTCCAAAATGGAGATCTACTCCAAAATGGAGTAGGGTTGGAGATGCTCTAACCAATAATCAATTAAAACTTAAGAGTATTAAGAGTAAAGAGAAGAAGAGAGAAAGTGTAAAGATATTTCTTATTATTTGTGTAATTAACTTTGATATCCGTTTACACCTTATATACAAGTCATTAATCTTCTAACTAACATCTAACAAACTTATTAACCGTCCTCACTATATCTAATATACAGTACATACTTTTTAACTATTATACATCTCATTTTTTACACGTTGTTATCGTGATATCTTTTTTTGGTTGCTAGATAACTAATTAAGCCTTTTTAACTTTGAGTATATAAACTATCCCAAATCGACAATCGTTGGAAGGGGTGAAGAGAAATCGTTTATATAAAACTAGTAAATCTTTTTGGTATAGTGTAGAAGACTTTTTAGTTTGAGTTGTGTTGGCTTTTGAACAATGTTCTAAAGTAAGGTTAAGACGTGGTTCCTTGTAAGCAATAAGCCATGGTCGGTGCCTAGAAGGGACATTATGCGGAGAGGTTGGTCATAACTAAAAAAGATCGATTAAATTTATGCCAAATAACGTTTAGGCGCTAAAAGATTCATATACGTAGATGACTAATAAAGTCTTGGCGTATATGCACGACGCCTAGACTAAAAGTTGGTGAAAACAAAAATTAAATTTAGTAAGACCATGATTATCGGGATCCTTGATGGGTTTCTTACCCGTTGGACACGCATAATTATTAAAAATCAAAATTAAATAACCTTTAGGGCATGTCCATCGGTGATGCTAAACATGAGTTTTTTTTTTCCTCATAGCCTAGTGTCTAAGTAGTTCTCCCAACTGAGAGCGACGATGTTTGAACACCGGATTATGCGATTAGATGCAGAGGTGACTACCATTGGGTCATTTGCTCATTCGTTTTTTTGAAGGGGTTGCAACACGAGGACTTCCCGGGAGGTCACCCATCTTAGTACTACTCTCGCCCAAGCACGCTTAACTGCGGAGTTCTGATGGGATCCGGTGCATTCGTGCTGGTATGATCGCAACCGATTTCTAAAATGAAATTTAAATAAAAAAAAATAAAAAAGGAGAGAGAGAAAATACATAAAAATAGTATAGGTAATAAAGTTGCTGGATTTAGATGCGTTTTCATTTTTCTTTTACTTCCTTTCTTCCATGTGTCACTTTGTTACTTGTCGAACTCATTTTTGTAAGTTTATTTAATTAATTAAATTGTTATTAAAATATTAACTTTATATTTTTTAGAATCATTATTTTGGAACCCGCACCGTTGTGGATGCTCTTACCTAAGCACCTTCCCTTACCTAAGCATCTTTTCTTATACTGTTCGCGAGCTCTACTAACACGTGACGACGCGCGATTGATCCGTTTTATTTTTATTACACAAAATATTTAAAAAAAAAAATTTAAGCTCCCCCTAATAGAATATTACTGATAAAGATGCTCTACATGAACTTTGAATTATTTTTTTGAAAAGTGAGAATAAATAAAACTCCATTGTTTAAATAAAATAGTGGGAACTATTAAATGATGAATTAATTATCAAGAAGATATGAAATGATCGGTCTAGTTTGGTAGGGCTTGCTCGTTACCCAATGAATAAGAAAGCTCAAGAGTTATAAACGAGTAGATTTACACACTAGTTAAAATGCCTTGGAGAGTCCAAGAGTTTTTTTTTTTTTTGTTAAAAAGAGTGTCCAAGAGTTTTATTGGATATATATATACATATTAGTATCTCATGCAATAACAAAGATTAGTTTAGGAGGCAGAGAGAGAGAGAGATAGAGACAAACCAAATGGCTTTTTCCATGGGAGTTTTGTGTTTTTTCTTGATTGTAATTATTCTCCATTATAATCCACTTGAAATGAAGAAACTTCTTCCACCGAAAACAATGGTGAATGCTATTAACTCTAATCCACCATTTCTTCTCTCAGTAAGTCACCACAATTAGTCTTTTACTTTTATTATTTTCGTTTTGATTATTGTTTTGTTGCCTTTTTCTCAGAAAAATTATGCAATTTTTCCACGTAAAAGTATTTCATACCAAATTTCGTTTATATTTTTAGGGTATATTAGACCATAAACAATGGAAGCTCTTAAGTGGGTTTTAAAGTTAAAAATCCATTTAAACTAATTAAAAAAAAAGAAAAGATAAGAGACTAGTCTTTTTCATCCCCTAGATGGAAACCGGTTTTTAACAAAATCTTCTTCATTCTCTCTCCATTTGGGATCCAAGTATCATTAATATTATTTAATATTATTTTATTTTTGCTAAAAACCAAAAATGTGGTCTCTTGCATTGCACATGCTCTTAGACCATCTCCATTAGTAATACTCAACTTGGGGTTTTAAACAATTTTTTAATATAATTTTTATTTTTTTTGTTTTTTTTGGTGCTCCAATGGTAGAATACTGAGTAAAGTTCTTAAGAGAAAAAATTGAAAAGAAAAAGAACAAATTAATTATTTTTTCAATTTTTTTAATAAGACACAATCATATGGTGACAACAATATGAGTTTTTTACAAGTTTCTTAAATCTCTACGTGAAGAAAAGTTTATAGTTTTTTTATTTAATTTTCATTTAATTTATGTACTTTAATACTAACAAACTCAATCTAGAAACTCTACCAAAAACACTAATGGAGATGCCATTAGACGTTTCAACTTCCAAAGTTGACACATTTACTTGGTTTTAAAAAAGAAGATAAATAAAGTTGACGACTTTTCAATTACCAAGATGCATTTATTTTTCTTATTTTTTCTGTTTAAAGAAGACATATACTTTTCTCAAGTGCGTTTTGTTTTTTTTATTGTTTTTCAAGTTTGATTCATTTATTTAAAAGATTTAGAAGAAACTTATTTTCTTTTTTGAGTTTAATGTTTTACTTAAATCAGGTGAAGCTTCATGAAGCAGAAGAAAAGATTAATGAACTTCAAAAAGAGGTTAAGTTTTGTATAGTTTGAGTTTTATATATATATATATATATAAATTAATCTTAATTTCTATGACACATTCTACAAATTGGCAGATATTTGAACTAAAAAATGAAGTGGAAATGCAACACAAGAGAAGGCACGAAGCAGAAACTCGAGCTGAAATTGCAGAAAAGAAAGTTGAAAATCTTAGCTCAAATCATAACAACGTAAGAGATATTGGGGAATTTACAAAACTACATAATCTAAATCTAAATTACATTTCACAAAACCACTTCATTTTAAAGGGCATTTTAGTAAATTACATCTAAATAAACACTACCCCTTTTAACAATAGACCCTAAATACTAAATCTAAATAATTTTTTTAATTTGTGTAAATTTTTAAATAGTAATTTAACTATTTGTTTTTTGGACATCAACATCTTATCCCATCTCTTAACATCAATTTTGTTTCACAATTTTAACTTGAATGTTTTTGGTTTCCCTTTAAATACAAATCTTTAATTTGTGTGTTTTAATTTCCTATTTTTTATTTTCATTTGATTTCCGCAGAAATGGATTCTAAGCATCAAACCAAAAGTCCAATATTTAACAGATAAATCCACTGAAGTGTTATATGCGTTTAAAAAGGCTTTGACACCACATCTCATTCAAGGACTAGAGGTTAGTATATGTGTTCCATCTTTTATTTAATCATCATATGGCTTCTCTTACATAACCAAATTATAACATTATATTAAACATGTGATGAATTAAATTAGGCCTATTTTAATTGGAAAATATATTGCTGCAGATTATTATTTGCGAAATCTATACAATTGTTTGACATTAAGGCTATCTCCAAGAGTTTTACCAAAACTCATACCATATTTGGTCCAAATTTCTTATTTTAGAGTTTGACTTTATTTTTCATCTCCAACACGGATACTAAATACCATACCAAAATAGAATCTTTTCTATTATTATATTTTTATAAAATTATTTAAAAAGTAATTTTGATGAAAACAAATTGTTTTTGAAAATTATATTATCCCTTTTAATTTTTTTCTTATTCCATTTGGTTTTTATGTTTATTTGGTTTTAATTTTGTAATTTATGTTTTGAGTGTTTAATTTGACTCTATATGTATTTTTAGTTTTAATTAATGTAATATTTATTAAGATATTTTGTGTAGATTAATATCAAAAATGAATATGTATAAAGTATTGATGTATATTAATTTTTTAAATTTATAATAAAAATAATTACTTATTTAGTAAAATGTCATTAATTATAATGTATGTTTATAATATTAGAAAAAATAATTAATTTTAAGTGATAAATATTATTTGAATTATATTAAGTAAATAAAAATATTAATAAAATAATATTAATAATTAATAGTGTTGGACCATATTCACTTTAAACCAAATAATAAAATTTGGTATGGCTTTTGCTCCACCATTGGAGTGAATGTTGGACTAAATTAAGTGTTTGGCTTCTTATAAATTTTTCATTCAAATTCTCAAAGTGTCTCCTCGATTAATAAATGAGGAATTCACAAAACTAAACTCTTTCAACCATTCTTTCAAAAAACTATACATAATTCAATATTTTTTACATTTTTACATCCTTTTAAATGGTTGATTTACCTTTTAAAAAATTAAAAAAATTAAAAAAATTAAAGAAATTAAAAAAAAATCATTTGGGTTATTTAGTTAGTGTTTAGGGTGTAGTGTTGTAATTGTCCCATAATATATATAGGATTATTTGAGAAGTACATTTTTAAAAATAAACTTAAAAGTGTAAGATAGTACATGAAATATCATTGAAAATAAGTTATTTAAAGAATTTCATTAAGGAAAATTTTGACATATTTAAGAAAGTTCATATTATCATTTAAAAATATAAAGAAAAAATATATTTATAACAAAAAGATCTTTACAATATTTTTTTCTTTATAAATAGATAATATTTCTTTAAATGAAAATCTCAATTTTTTTATCTTAAATTATTTTTATTAAATTGACAAAGTAAAACATAAACATGAATATTATTATTACACTTATAAAATATAAGTTTAACAATTGAAATAAATAAAATAAAAATTAACTTATTATAATGTGAATAATTTTAAAATTTGTTACAAAGTTTTGGTGATATAATTTTTTAAAGTACTATTTAATAATTATTTTAATGTATTTACAAATAAAATCGGTCATCTATGTTTTATGTTTGACAAAGAATTTAACACGGGTTGAATTTTTCTTGACAATAATTTGTACTAAATCAACACTAACGCGAGTTATATAATACATGAAAATTATTAATAGAATTATATAATAAGAATATTTAGACTAATTTATCATTTGACCGTACCAAATACATATTTATCATATTTTTAAAATCATTTATTTATTTGAAATAAGTTTTTATAATATTATTCTAAAAAAATTAGTCCGTGTTATATGTATGGAGTTTTATTTTCTAAATCTATATTGATGTAAATAGATATTCGACGGTATCATTCACCATGTATATAGAGGTCCCTAACTCTTCTCAATTCAACTAATATTCTTAATTAATAAACCATTTTTAACATTGTATTTGTAGGTAATTATGAAGACATTGAATGTAGAAGTTGCCTTAAAATCATGTACCCAAATCTTAAAAATAGTCATCAAGAAGATGCTTAGCTTGTTGAGAGATTTCGTGAGAGACTAGAGTTCTTCTATTCAAACATAAGTTGTGTGTCAAAATATGTTTTTTTTATCATAGTTCTAAAACATTTTTATGATTTTTTTGCTGAATTTTCAATTGATTTAGTTCATAATCAATTATATTTGCGTCACTATGGGCTAATGAATTAAAAGTCACTAATCATTCGGAGCCATGCATGATGATTTAGATACTTGCAATTATATTAAGGGAAGATATTTATAAAGGAAAATTTGACGAATATAATAGAATTTGACGAAATTTGGTTGGTATTTGGTAATAGGATATAATGATGTATTAGTTTTAGGGCAATTCTTATGAATACCACAAAATAAAATTTTTATAACACAATTTACACAGATTTTGAAAAGTTTTACAAATATCATTAAAATTTTTTTTCTCATAAATACAACAAATCTTAAATTTTCAAAATTACACCCAAAATATCAAAAAATTTTTTAATGATATTTGTAAAACTTTTCAAAATCTGTGTAAATTGTGTTATAAATTTTTTTTTTTGTGGTATTCATAAGAATTGCCCTAAAACTAATACATCATTATATCCTAATTATAATGATGTATTAGTTTTAGGGCAATTCTTATGAATACCACAAAAATTTTTTTTTATAACACAATTTACACAGATTTTGAAAAGTTTTACAAATATCATTAAAATTTTTTTTCTCATAAATACAACAAATCTTAAATTTTCAAAATTACACCCAAAATATCAAAAAACTATACCTATCCCTTCTAAACTATACCCTAAACACTATATAGCGAACCTAAATGAAAAAATTTAAAATCTGAAAGTGTTAAACTCTTTTTTTGAGTTTGTGGTATTTTTTGTAAACTGCTACTTTTTATGGTATTTTTGTTATAAAAAACATTTTAATGGTATTTTTGTTATAAAAAACTTTTTAATGGTATTTTTAAAACAAAAACTTATTTTGATGGTATTCTAAAGAATTTCTCTTAATTTTATTTTATTTAGTGAATATTTTATATTAGTTCAGTGTTTTTGTTTTCTTCCATTTAGCTTGAGTTTAAAATGTAAATTCAATTCATGTTTTCTTTTCTTATAACAATATATATGGGAAAATTAAACTACACCATTTGAATTACATTTCACAAAACTACACCATTTCAAAAATATTTCACAAAACTACACCTAAACACTCAAAACGGTATCTTGTTCTTTGCCTGAATCATATATATAAAAAATACAATTTGAATGACTACATAATTGTAAAATATATTTGTTATGGCCAATACCATAAATTCTAGCCACAAAAATTGGAACACGTAAGTAAAATTGGCACACGAATATTTTCATATAAAACAAAACTATATCAAACAGAAGATATAATTTGATCAAAGTAAGTTATTCGTCAAGTGCTATGTACCCACCATTAGGGGTGGGCAAATTATATGTTATATCCGATCCGATTCGTAAAATCCGGATATCCGAGATAATTCAAAGCAAAACAAATACTAAAATTTAATATCCGCGGAGAACAAAACAAATAAGAAATAGTAATTATTAGAAGGTCGGATATTCGATCCGCTCCGTACCTTCGTATATTACATAATATATTACAAATATGTATATTAGGTAACAAATATATAATACTTATTATATATTTTCATATTTTCAAGTCAAGGAAAATAAGTTAAACTTATACATACAAAATAATTTAAATCATAATGGGATGAGTTTTTATCTTAGTTATCCTTATTTTTAACGTTTTTTCTTCTATTTTAGTTTAAAATTAGTTGATTTTACTTATTTTTTATGTGTTTGATCATTTTAACAAAATCTATAGTATTTTTGTATAAAATTTATTAGTATTTTCGGCTTTATGTAGTATCAAAATGAGTGATCCGAATATCCGCAAATATCCGCAAATACTCGTAAAATTTCCGGATATCCGAGCATCCGGATATCCATATTTTTCCGGAGCAAAGCAAATCACAAAATTAGATATTCGTAGATACCTAAGCAAATCACAAATACTAGAATTTTTAGCGGTATCCGCTCCGCGCCCACCCCTACCCACCATTGTCTTATAAAGGGGGGGACACGACATATGCGTGGCTACATTACTTAACACATTGCTCTAAAATTTAATTGATTTCATTTACTCCCTCAGTTTTTTATTGTTTGATTTTAAAGGGTTTTTACACAAATTAAGAAAACACATAAATGACTATTAGTAATTATTAGTAATTATGTGTTGAACAATTTTCAATACTTTTCAACTATAGTGTTTCAAAATTTTCAATTAATATACTTTGAAAAATACAATTCACATATATCAATAGATAAAACTACATAGATATTTGTGAAAATCAAACATTTAAAAACAAAAAAATTTCTAAAACATCAAATATAAAATAACGGGTATTTGTTTTGCATGTAAAAATACATCATATTACAAATCTCGATATTGTCTGATCTAAATAAAATTGAAAATTGACTCATAATTTCGTAGAGTTTTTAAAATATGTAATGGTTATGACGAACTAACCCAGATCCAATCTCTCCTTCTTCCTCTAACTCTCGTGTGTATTGTATAGAAAAGAACACAAGAAATTGATTACCCAGAGAAACCCTAATTGGGTGAAAACTCTGGGGCCTGGTAAGGCAATCTACTATCACAGCAAATCAATATCTCCTCAAGGTTATTCACAGACGAACACCCTCTGAAATCAACACTAGCCTGAGTTATATACTCAACGACTTAGCTACAACATACATGAGCTGATCTTTAATCTTGATCATAAACCCAATACTAATCTAACTAAACCGGCACTAAACCAATGCTGATTTAAATAGACTTGTACCAATGACTTAACCAGTCCGGTTTAAGCACTTGATTAATCTGAATCTTCACCTTAGACATAACAATCTCCACCTTGAAGATTTCAGCTTAATCTGCTACTCCTTTGTGTTGCGCTCTAGTGTCTTCTTCACTTACCAGGCAGCCTCAAAGCCACTTAGTGGCTTGAGATCCCAAGCTCTACAAGAGCTTCCTCAAATTTCTTCACAGGTACAACTTTGGTTAATATATCTGCAGGGTTAACAGAAGTCGGAATTTTAGATACCTTCACTTTTCCTTGAGCTATAATGTCTCTAATGAAGTGAAGCTTCCTGTCCATATGTTTTGTTCTCTCATGATGAACATTGTTCTTTGCAAGACCCATAGCACTCTGCGAGTCACACCAAATCTCCACTGATTCTTGTCCTAACCCAAGCTCTTCTGTTAAACCTTTCAGCCATATGGCTTCTTTCACAGCTTCTACCAAAGCCATGTACTCTGCTTATGTGGTTGATAGTGCCACTACGTGTTGTATCCCTGACCTCCAGCTGATGGTATTACCTCCAGCTTTAAAGACATATCCTGTTGTTGACCTCCTTTTGTCCAAATCTGATCCAAAATCAGAGTCGCAGAAACCCTCCACCTTGAACAGATTACTCTTCCTGAACACTAGCCCTTTGTCTTGAGAGTACTTCAAATACCTGAGAACCCATTTGACTGCGGACCAATGTATCATGCCTGGTTTACTCATGTACCTACTAATCAACCCAACTGCGTATCCAAGGTCACACCTAGTACCTATCATGGCATACATTATGCTTCCTACAGCATTGGAATAAGGGATGTCTTCCATGTCTGTAGCTTCTTCATTGTCTGAAACAGCTGAAAGTTTGAAATGTGACCCAATAGGTGTAGCTACTTCTTTGGCGTCTGTCATGCCAAACACTCCAATTATCTTCTTGATATAGCTTGATTGTGATAGTGTTAAGACTCCACCTTCACGATCCCTTGTTATATCCATACCTAAGATCCTCTTTGCCGCACCCAAATCCTTCATCTCAAATCTGCTGCTAAGTAACTCTTTTACCTTCTTGATTTCACTCATATCCTTGCAGGCAATAAGCATATCATCCACGTACAAGAGTAAGTAGATGTAATTACCTTCTGAAATTTCTCTGAAGTAGACACAGTGGTCATACTCACTTCTCACAAACCCATGCTTGACCATGAATGTGTCAAAACATATGTTCCATTGCCGTGGAGCCTGCTTTAATCCGTATAAGGATTTCTGAAGATGACACACATAGTCTTCTTTTCCTTTTTCTTTGTATCCTTCAGGCTGCTCCATATAAATCTCTTCATCTATATCTCCATGCAGAAAAGCCGTCTTCACGTCCAGCTGTTCAAGCTCTAAGTCTTGATTCACCGTGATAGACAACACTAAGCGTATTGAGACATGTTTTACCACTGGGGCAAACACCTCTTGAAAATCAATACCCTCTCTTTGTGCATATCCTTTAGCCACCGCCTTGCTTTGTGCCTTGGCTTCTCTACGTTTGGAATACCGGGTTTGTGCTCGTAAATCCATTTACGACCTATGACTTTCTTCCCCTTTGGTCTTCTTACTAGCTTCCATGTGCAGTTCTTATCCAAAGATCTCATTTCTTCATCCATACCACCATCCCATAAGTCTGATTCTGCACTGTTCTTTGCTTCAAAGTAGTCTTTTGGTTCTTCTGTGGAGATCTCTTCTGCCACACACAGAGCAAAAGCTGCAATGTCAAAATCATCATACCTTGACGGTGGTACTATTGTCCTTCTAGGTCTGTCCCTGGCCAACTGATAGTCCTGCAGGTCTTGGTTCGGTCTTCATCCGAATCGAAGATAGGTTCTCCACCTCCCCGTTCGGTTTCCTTATTCCCGTCGATTCTCCTTTCGCATTTAGTACAGCTTCGCTCGAGCTTGATGGTTCGTGTTCTAAGTCTCCTTTTTCTTCTTTATCCTGCGTGTTCTTGTAGACTTTGTCTTCAACAAATAGAGCATTTCTCGCTATTACACACTTCGTTCATCCAAAGAACCAAATCTTGTAGCCTTTGGTCCCTTGTGGATATCCCGTGAAAACTCCTTTTATCGCTCTTGGTTTGAGTTTTCCTTGGTCTTTGTGTATATATGTTATCTGACCCAAACCTCTTTAGATGTTTGTAGCTCCGGCTTTCTTCCTAACCATAACTCCTCTGGTATTCTGTTGTCAATGGCTGATGCAGGGCTTCTATTTATAATATACACTTGCGGTTGAAACCGCTTGCCCCGAATCTTTCTTCTGACTCCGATTCATCAAGGAGACACCTAACTTTCTCCATTATTGTCCGGTTCATACGCTCTCGCCACTCCATTTTTTGCGGGGTATAGGAGCATGTCTTGTGTCTCTCAACTCCATGCTCGTGCGAATTTATCAAACTCGAGTTGCGAACTCCAATCCATTATCGATTCGAGGTATTTCACCTTCTTGTTTACTTGATTTTCCGCTAGCCTTGTCCGGTCTCGTATTTCTCAAATGCTTCATTCTTAGTTGCTAAGAAATGCACCCACACCTTCCTTGTATAATCATCAATGATAGACAAGAAGTATTTCTTTTGAGAGATACTTGGAGTCACATTCTGTGAGCCCCATAGATCAGCATGGACATAGGTAAGTGGCTCTCCGAATCATGCCTTCCAACATGAAAGCTTAACCTCTTGTGTTTTCCCATTACACAACTTTCGCGAAGTCAAGTGCACCAATCTTACGCTTGTCAAGAATCCCTCTCTTAGCTAAGATCGTAGACTCTTCTCATTAATGTGTCCTAGTCTTCCGTGCCGGAGTGTAGTTTCATCACCCTTCTTCTTGGACTTACTTTCAATGGTGTTGTTGACTTGTCCAAGAATCGTCTCTCCATCTAGCAGGTAGAGTGTTCCATTTAGAGTCCCTGACAAGCCCATCCTCCCATTCTTGTGATATCTAGTCTTGCCATGACCTCCTGAATGTTCAAAGCCTTGTATGTCCAGAGTCCCTGTAGATATGAGATTCCTTCTTAACTTTGGAATATATCTCACATTCTTCAATGTCTTGATTGTTCCCCCTGTGGCTCTGATGTTGATAGAGCCTATCCCTTGTACATCTACAGAGTAGTCATCACCAAGAAGCACTTTTCCTTTGTCTAACTCTTGAAATTCACAAAACCATTCTCTTCTACAGGTCATGTGATAAGAGGCTCCAGAGTCAAGTACCCATTTATCATGATGCCAAGTTTCAGACGCTGTTAATGCATCTGAATCTTCCAATACCTCAATCACTACCGCAGCCTTCGCCGGCTCTTCATCTCCATACTTCTTCTTTCTGGCAAAACACTCTTTCTTTGTATGACCCTCTTTCTTGCAGTACCAGCAAGTGATCCTGGATCCTGATCTTGACCGTGATCTTCCCCTTCCTTTCTTGTTGAAGTTCACACTTTCTTTCTTCTCTGACCTGCCTCTAGCAAAGTATGCTTCCCCTGCCTTTGTGTCCTTGTTGTCTTCCTTAGTCTCCTTCAGCTCAAGTTCCTTTGACCTTGCCGCACTTGAGACTTCCTCCATTGACAAAGTCTCTCTGCCATATTTGAGAGTCTCCTTGAGGTTGTTGTATTGTTGAGGCAAAGAGTTTAGCAGGAGAATCGCCTGCACCTCCTCTGACACAGACACATTAACACTAGAGAGATTAGAGACTATCTTCAAGAAATCATCGATATTCTCATCGATAGATTGTGTTTCTTTCATCTTAAACGTATAGAACTTATGTTGAAGATAGATTCTATTTGGTAAAGTTTTGGAAAGATACAACCTTTCTAGCGTAGCCCAGGTAGAAGTCGCGTCTGTACATCCTTCGATCTTGCGCAGGACATGATCACCTACGTTAAGGATGATCAGGTTCATCGCCTTCTCAGATCTTTCTTCGCGTTCAGCTTCAAAGACTTGGATCCTTTTCTTGTGCGATTCGGCGTCTTCGTCGGGTTTGATCGGAACAGAGATTGCGGAATCCACCGGACCTTGAAGAACATCCTTTAGGCCCATCACGGAGAGATGCGCAAGCATCCTCTTCTTCCACAACGAGAAATCGCCTTTTCCGTCGAATCGCTCCACCTCTATTCGAGATTTCGCCATCTTCATCTTCTCCATAGCTCTGATACCAATTGTAATGGTTATGACGAACTAACCCAGATCCAATCTCTCCTTCTTCCTCTAACTCTCGTGTGTATTGTATAGAAAAGAACACAAGAAATTGATTACCCAGAGAAACCCTAATTGGGTGAAAACTCTGGGGCCTGGTAAGGCAATCTACTATCACAGCAAATCAATATCTCCTCAAGGTTATTCACAGACGAACACCCTCTGAAATCAACACTAGCCTGAGTTATATACTCAACGACTTAGCTACAACATACATGAGCTGATCTTTAATCTTGATCATAAACCCAATACTAATCTAACTAAACCGGCACTAAACCAATGCTGATTTAAATAGACTTGTACCAATGACTTAACCAGTCCGGTTTAAGCACTTGATTAATCTGAATCTTCACCTTAGACATAACAAAATAGAAGAGAAAAGAGTAAATTAACACAACTAACACTTTCTTATTTAAAACATTGTCTAAAATTTACTACAAATTACACATTTATTTATTTATATAGATGAATTTTTTTGTCATAATTTAAGATATTATTTAAGGGTGGTGAGTATGTTATTACATCATTAATTTTGAATAATATCTAAACAAAAACATGTTTCTCTTTGTGATCAAATGGTAATTAATAACATTGATTGAAACAGAAAAACAAACCTTTTCGTTTGTCTTCATTTTTAGCTTTTGGAGTTTCACCACAATCATCAAGCTTAGTAGCCATCAAAGAGCTAGTCCCTGGAGAATCCGGCGGCAATAACGTGTTCTTCGAAGCAAGAATCCGGTGTGGAATCGCGGATATAGGAGATCCAATTTTCGATAGATAGTTAAGTAATGACTGAATGATCTGACTAAAGTTTGGCCGAGAATTCGGATCCTCATTCCAACACGATGTTACGATATCCCCTAAATCCTCCGGTAAGCTCTCCGCGCTTGGCCTCACATTCTATTCAAACAAAGTTATTAACAATGTTTAGCTTAAAAAACACATTCAAAGAGAAATAAAAAGAAAAAAGTAGTATTTTGCACACACTTTAAAAGCGGCTGCATATGCTGCTTGGAGATTCGACATTCCTTCGAAAGGTAATTTATTGTGTAAAAGCTCCCAAAGAACGATAGCGAAGCTATATGCGTCAACCTTGTGGTTGTAATGCTTCTTCTCTCCTAATCGAAGCGTAACGGTGCTATACAACTGAAATATACACCGAGATTTTTGTTAAGAAATACTAAAGAAAAGTACCAAGAAATTAACGAACTTTTTTCGATTATCCAAAACCTCGGGTGCCATCCATCGGTATGTTCCAGTCTCGGCAGTCATCATCTCGGTAAGAGACTCTTCTCTAGCAAGTCCAAAATCCGCTAGTTTTACTGTTTTGTGGTCCGCGGTTAAAAGTAAATTCTCTACAATAGAAAACAAAAGAATCATTAACATCAAAATTAAACACTATAAGATTAAATCTAATCATAACAAAGATTATTATACTAAATACTTTGAAGCGTGTGTGGTGTCAGACCAAAAATAAGAAAAAGAAAGAAAGAAAGATTCTTTGTGATTTCAGATCTGAGCATGTGGTTTCCATAAAATAAGGTCTATACCAAATATCTTAACCATAACATTAGTTAATAGTTAATACATACTGCAAAACAAAATATCAAAATCTTCAACCAAACAACTATATAAAGTTTAGTACGGTAAAACCTCTATAAATTAATATTGTCGGAACTATACCAATTTTCCAAAAAGATTTAACTTATAGTGATTATTAATTTATAAACAGACAAAATACACCAAAAATGACTAGAAATATTTAACGAATTGAATATTAATTTATAGAAGTTATATCGTATTTGTTTTTTTTTTTTGTTAAAAAGTTATATCGTATTTGTTTTGGCCACTAAAACGCGTAAGTTGAGAGATAGAATGTTAAT
Organism: Cochlearia excelsa; assembly: GCA_963556525.1. Classification (NCBI taxonomy): domain Eukaryota; kingdom Viridiplantae; phylum Streptophyta; class Magnoliopsida; order Brassicales; family Brassicaceae; genus Cochlearia; species Cochlearia excelsa. Next base: position 5,553,083 of record OY748330.1, read on the forward strand.
TTTTTTAATTACCGGGTTTGAGATCACGGTGAATGATGCCATGGGAATGCAAGCATTCCATGCCACGAGCGATATCGAGAGCAAAGCCGATAGCCACACGAGTCTCCAAACAAGCGGGTCTCAAGTTTAAAAGATATTTACGCAATGTACCGCCTTGTAGAAGTTCAGTGACTATAACCATTACAGGCTCTTTACAAGCACCAATGAACTGTTTCATTAAACAAAAATGTATACTCAAAAAAAAGTAAGACCTTAAATTATCCCAAATAAAAACAAACAAAAAGCAAAGACATATATATATATATATATCTTAAGAACCTTGACTAAGTTCTTGTGTTGAACCCTAGAGAGCATCTCTACTTCTCTCAAGAATCTTGAATCTCTCTTTGAAATCTCTTCAGGTGTTTCTCCTCTGTGAACTATCTTTATAGCAACTGTTTGATTCTTGTATCTGTGTTGTTATCAAGATCCATTTTATAACATTTAAAATAAAAAAAAATCTAAATCAAGAAACAATTGGTCTTACCTAACAATCATATATTTTTCACTTAAAATCAAATCTTTTAACAACAAAATCAAGAAGAAGATTGCTTACTTTCCCTCATAGACTTTAGCATGAGCTCCTTCACCAATTTTGGGACCAACAAAGAGAAGTTGAGGATCAATTTGCCATTTGTATAAATTCAAAGAATCCATAGCAAAGAATTTACACACACACACACGCACACAAAAGAAAAAATATTAGTTGAAATCTTGAATCAACCACCACATAATTTTCTTGATTTTTTTTTTTTGGGTATATATTCTTCTCTTAAGAGCATAGAAAGACAAAGGAAGAGATAAGTAATGGGTAACATGCCATTGATGAGAGGCAAAAGCAAACTATTCACTTCACATGTCCGTAAATTAAGCACAACTCTTAAGTGAGATTAGAAGCCAATACAAGGCAAAATTAAAACTCTCTCTCTCTCTCTCCCTTCCTCTAACTTTAAAAAAAAATTAGTTAAAATATATATAAAAATAAAATAGAGAATAAAAAATGTTTTCTTGAAAACAAAAATGGATAAGAGAAGAATCTCAAGAAAACAAAAAATAGAGAATTAGTAAGATCTGACTTGTCAATGGAGTGATAATAAGTGAATAATGAGAAGTTGATAAGATAAAAGTAGGAAGACAAGTGTGTTGGTTTAGTGTCGGTAACATTTGGAACCATGTTTTATCGGTTTAGTTATTTAATTAGTAATTATGAAAAATTAATTTTTCACAAAACTCCACAATGGTAACTTGTAATTACTTTTAAAACTTTTTTTCCGTTCTTTGATTAGATTAAACAAAATGTTTGTTAATTTAGTTATTCTTAGATTTTCTTCCATTTGTTATCTGTTCGGATTCAAATACAAACAAATACTAAAAAAAGTTGTGGTTTCTCCAGGATGTTATTGTTATTGAAAATAATACTATAAAACACACAGAAATTAGAAACCAAGAATATTCAAAAGTATTGGAAAATCTATGATAAGACAAAACGTTTACGTGTCCGACGAGAGAGATTTTATGATATTTTTTATTTTTTTGCGTTTTAGTCCTTATATTTTGAACTAATTTTCTCATCAAATTTTAATATATTTTACTAAATCTATCTATATTATTAAAAGAATCCATATAAAATATATTTTAGATCTATCTAACATCTACGTATTGTAAAAATCGACAATACACAATTTTAAATATATTTTAGGCTCATTATTGGAATATATATTTTACATAGGTCACCCAATCATCCACATACATATTTTTTTGCGTTTATGTCCTTATATTTTATTTATTTGGCGTTTGTACCCTTATATTTTTGTTTTCGATTTTATTTTATTTTTTATAGATAATTTCGGATATATTATTTAGTTTTTGTTTATAGAAATATTGTTGGATTTTTTGTTTTCTTATCGATCAAATATTGTAGTCAAAGATATTAATACGGGAGAATTACAAAACTATACCATTTGAATTACATTTCACAAAACTACACCATTTCAAAATTACTTCACAAAATACACCTAAACACTCAAAATTAAATCCAAATAAATCCTACCTACACAATCTTACCCCTTAATACTATACCCTAAACACTAATTAGCGAACCCAAATGAAAAGATTTTAATTTTGGTAATTTTTTAAAGGGTAAATCAAGCTTTTAAAATTTTGAAAATGTGTAAATGTGAAAAAATTGAATTAGGTAGAGTTTTGTAAAGGAAAGGATGAAAGAGTGTAGTTTTGTGAATTCCTCTATTAATATTGGTTTGTTTTTAATAAATTAATTTTAACAATTTTATTTCGGTTTGTGTCTCCAAATGTACGAAATATTTTTATCCCGTTTCTATCTTTTCACGATATTTGCGTGTCTAACTTAATTACCTTAATATAAAAAATATCATATTTTTTAAAATAGATTATGTTTTATTTTATACGATGATAAAAAATATTTTATGAAATAAGGTATGTTATAACGTTTCAAGTTCTTCTAATTATTTTCGATTAAATTCCAATGACTATCACATTCTTTAATATTTTTGTATATTTTCATTGTGGTATTCGTATATATATATATATATATGAATATGGTGATATATATAAAGTTTGGATAATTTGTCGTAAACATAGATTTATATTTATAGTTAAATAAATATATATTATATCTAAATTAAATTGTATTTATTATACAATATTTATTTTCTAAGATTAATTTGAAACATGAAATAATTTTTTTTTATTATATATGAGTCTAATTATATTATTAGGATAATGAAATTTTGCCCCGCGTATAGCGCAAGGTTCGCACCTAGTATTTCTATAAAAAAAAATATTAGACCAAATAAATCGAACTGAAATAAAAAACGAACCAAAACTCCAGAAAACATAAGATTCAAAAACCGAATTGAGAACCAAACCAAAACTCTAAAATATATGTATATTTGTAATATGTTTTTAATTTACAAAAAGTTTTAGATAAAAAAGGGAAATTCTCATAAATACGACTACAATTTTTTTTCTTACAATATTATCAGACGTTTTCGGAAGTTTTACAAATACTATTAAAATGTTTTTTATCAAAAATACCACAAATCTTAAATTACTTTCAAAACTACTCTCTAAAGTCTAAACCTTCAAAATTATACCATGTCCCCTTGCAAACTATACCCTAAACACTATATAACGAACCCGAATGAAAAAATTATATTCTAAAAGTGTTAACTCTTTTTAGACGTGATTTGACTTTTCAAATATTTAAATTAATAATTATATTATTATTAAATAAATTCGAAAATAATAAAATTAACTTTATATCTTTAAATACTAAATTCGAAATAATATATTTAATTATAATGTCTTTATTAGTTCTTTTAGATAAATATGTAATATTTTTTATATTTAAACTTTGATATTAGATATATCTATTAAACATTATAGATTTGTCTACCAATATTTGATATCATATATATAGTGTTGAATCTCAAACTATGGAATCAAATACAATTACTTGAATCATTCAAGTTAAATGTACATGATCTGCTTTAGACCTTTTTGTAATTTTTGCAAGTTTATATGGGTTTATATGTTTTCCGTCTTTTATTTGTATATTTAGTAAATATGGAGAGCAAAACACACAAAAATTGCAAAAGAAAATCAGAAGAGGATCAAACACATATGAGGAAAAAAATTGACCACTATTAATTTGGTTGATTTAAAGTTTTATTTTGATTTCATAGGTCCTTCAATGTTGTTAGGATTTTTTTAATATTAATGAAATAAAATCTCTATATTTTTAAAAAGAAATATTTAAATACGGAATTTTAAATATTAAATAAATATTTATAATTTTTCAAAGAAATATCTTTTAAGTAAAAATAATTTTACATATAACAAGAGTTAGTTTTCAAAATAAAAAGAAAAAGGTTTATTTTTCAAATTTGTAAACTCAAAAGAGAAAATTTTAAAAATCCCCTATATTAAATATTTACCAAAATATTAAATAACCACAACTTTACATATTTTTGTTTCCTAATCCGTGTATTTTTCAGTATAATAGATATTTTTGAGGCTTTTATTTTGGTTATCCTGGTATTTTTGGTATATAAAGATTTTTGTAAGGATTAACTTTATTAGAATTTAGATGTAAACTTTTTCATTTTATTAGTTATTTTAATATTTACAAGTTTAAATAATTGAGTTCTTTATAAAATACTAGTTTAAGACCCTCGTTTACGGGGATTTTGCAATTTATATCCTAAAACCCGTGAAATTATCAAAAGTAATGAGAACTAAAAAATCAAATCATCCAAAAATATATATGGAAATAAATAAAATAATAGTAATGATATCCCTATGTTTATTTATTTATTTTGATCTCCTACTTGTTTGTTTTTGTTTGGTTGCTAATTATTTTTAGGAGAATTACAAAATTACATCATTTGAATTACATTTCACAAAACTACGCCATTTCAAAATAGCTTAGAAAACTACATCTAAACACTAAAAATTAAATCCAAATAAATTCTACTCACACAATCCTACCCTTAATACTATATACCATAAACACTAATTAGCGAACCCAAATGAAAATATTTTAATTTTTATAATTTTTTAAAAGGTAAATCAAACTTTTAAAATTTTGAAACAGTGTAAATATGTGAAAAAATTGAATTAGGTAGAAATTTGTAATGGGAAAGAAAAAAAAGGGTGTAGTTTTATGAATTCTTCTTATATTTATTGAAAATTGTTTACCAAGTCATCTAGTATATGCATCAATATTCAAGACATAACCGATATTGAATATGGTAAATCTGAAAAGGATCAATTTGACGTCCTTGTCATCCCTGGTCCGTCACATCCGACTCCTCCTCCACCACCACGAAGCAAGGCCAGTGACATGTCACATCCACTTTCTTTTCCACCACCACCGCCGAGCAATACACGGTGGTGGATTCGAAAGGATAAATCGTTTTATAACAGTTACTGCTACTACAAGTGGAGTAAGGAGAGAGAGTTTTATGTTCGAGATACTTTGTTTTTCCAATGCAAGGACCCCCGCGATTTGACAATGAAATTTAGTGTAGATATTGCCAACTGACATCTACTATAGCCGTGTCCCGTAGCCGTGTCCAAGACGGGACACGATCTCGTGAAACTAACCAAACCAGGAGTACACTATTTTGTAAGCATAAAGACGGGGTTTTGCACTACTGGGATTAAGCTTTGAGTAACTGTGTTTCCATTACCTGAAGAAGCCGTTACTACCTCGAATGTTCCAAGGACGAGGATCCGGTTCAACTCAACCACCAGCTCCTAACGTGGGTCCGCCCACACCACTAAGTACTAGTATAGTTTTTTTTGGTTTTCTCTTGTTTTATTATTAGTGTGTTTCTCTTACATTTTTAGAAGTTTCTACTTCGTTTGATCATGAGAATTAATGTCCCAAGTGTTAAATCATGAATTTCACTACACCAATAGGACCATAAGAATTCCATATTAAGTTTAGGAACTGTTCTTTTTATAAAGTTTAGAGTTCAATATCAAGTTTAGATTCTTGTTAAAACCAAAACCTAGAAACTTAATAATAAAATGGAAAATAGGGTGGTTCATAAGTCTTATTTTAAGCAAACCAAACTCTTAATTATATACAAATCTATTCTCTCTTCCAAATCGCACCGTTTTTTAACTCGAGCAAAAACATGAACAACTTCTTTAGTCCTAGTAGACAAACACTAGGTCTATGGCCGAACACGAATAAGCAAACCCAACGATTTGGTTAAGTTTCTGTCTGGTTTGGATAAGTAAGTAGAAAATATCGTAAGTATTATAATTGATGTTTATATCATGATAAAACATTAGCCATATTAGTTTCTATTGATTAACGTAAGACGGAAGCGTACCCGATGAATCCATCGGTCAAGATCTCAAAGTTCGTTACGACTCTTTCCAAAGCGCACCCTTAATGATTCTTAGGTGTCTGGTAATGGGATGTAGAGAGATATTCGGTTATAATTGCTTTGGGACCATAACCCTCTATTTATATAGAGTATTAATTTCTAATTCCGCCCCTCATCACACTAAAAATTATTTAAGACATCCACAACTTAATTTTTCATGACATTACTTTTACTTAATTACATAATTAATCACATAATTTTGACTAATTGACCCTATCACACATATACATGTATTAATATATACGTGACCCCAAATTAGATCTTATATCTATAATTAAATATGATTTATATGTAACTAGATTCTGACCCGCGCCAAGCGCGCAATTAGTATTTCGAAAATGAAATAAAATGTGTAAGGGAATGGGTGTTTAATTGTGTGTACCTACGTTTAAATTTACAATTTATATATAGTATAGAAAGTAGTGTTTACCTTGATTTAGCGTGAATGAAAGTGTTATGTCACAAATATTCTGAAAAATGTTTAATAAAAAAAAAATGTTAAATATTTGGATTGCTCACAAAATCTCTGATAATAAATATTTCTTTTGCAGCAAAGTCTAAAAACTACGATGTCGTAATTTTTTTACCTGCGTCAAGGGCAGAGTTATAATTTATAATATTTAATATATAGAAAATATATATGTATTTTTAATTTTTGGCATATTAAATTATTTAAAATAAATTTGAAATTGTTTTCGAAATCTTTTCTTATTTATTATTAGTGTATTTCTCATAAATATCATTAAATCTTTTTTCTTAAAACATTAATGACATCATAAGTTTTTTTCAATATTAAAAAATGTTTGATATTTCTATTACCATTATTATTCATTTTATTTATATAATTCTTTTTTCTTATTGTAGGTTTTGCTTTTTCTAAAACGCGACGACATTGATGATTAAACAACTAATTATTTGCTATTCAGTGTTGAACCGTGCAATTTTTGATCAAATCGTTAGAAAATCGTTGACTGAGTTTGACCGATTTTTAATCGATTAATCAACTCAAATAAGTCCAATACACATTATGATGGAGTAATTTAATAACTTTACGAAATCCATTTAATTCTCGAAACACAAATGACTTTTTATAAGTAGTTTTTAACTAATATGTAGTTTCCATTACTAATGTGGAACATTTTATATTTATACAAGAATTAGTCTCCAACCGAAGAATATGAACTATTACCGATCCGCCTCTATGTTAATAAAACGGGGAACCATCTATGACACTAAACATAATAACAAACTACAAAGATCATAATAATACTATAATAATAAAAAGATATAAGATTAATTTACATGTACAATTACCCATGGAAGGAGCATCGAGTTTGCATTCCGATGGAAGTGATATCAATTTTGTAATATTCGTTTCGGATCCAGGATACATTGTTACCCACCCAAACACCTCACACGGACAATTTGGGACAAATTGCAACACAAATTTAAGTCCAACGCAATAGTTTTTTGAGGGATTCGCGTCTTTGCCACTCTTGGATATAAAGTTTGCACAATTCATTAAGGGTTCTACCGATTCATAACATTCATCAGACAGTAACGGTGCCGTCGCCGGCGTGTGGACAGAGAAGAAGGAGATGGAGACAATGAAGATGATAAGGAAAGGAGACGCCGTAGAGAAATACATAGCCATTGTTGATGATGTTTTCTTTGGTGAAGATTATCGGACACTAAAAGAGATTGTTTTAATTGTCCAATTTATAGAGATGATGAAGTTCGGTTGTTAATATCATGCCTTTTTTCACGAAGCCACGTTACCCTTTGTTTCGCTTTGTTTTTTTTTATTTTACACAAAGTTGTTTCATTTTATTATTATTATTATTATTATTAATATAAATATTATTTTCCTCCTGTTTGGATTCTGATTTGGATTTATCCCTTATTTGGATTTATCCCTTATTTTTCTCAACATAAATATAAAATATCCCTCCTTATTTTTCTAAACCATATTACCGTCTAAGCCTTTTATTTTTGGACCATTTAATTTACGTAAAATAAATAACTAAGCCTCTCTTAAATCCATAAACCATGTGCATAAGTAAAATTATATAATCATATGTTCGTATAAGTAAAATTATATAATTATTAACATTTTTCCTAAAAATTATTAACATTTTTCTTTTTTTTTAATTGTGACACGTGTCACGATCTGGTGAGTTATAATTAAACGCGCTCATTTTTATATAATAAGATTTAATATGTCCCATTTATTTTTTTAACATGTCAAATTAAAACATTTTATGTCATATTTAATTTGAAGAAACTGATGGTAAGAGTGACAAGTAAACATATTTTTAAGAAACTAATTTCGCAAATAATGTTTAGTGGTTTATAGAAGTCCATCCACACACACATGTACATAATTAATATTAGACATTTGAAACTATATATTAAAAACAAAACGTGTCCAAATCATTCGCAAAATCACATCTACTTTTCTTTCTTCTATACACAAAAGTTTAATGTAAATAGTAAAATATTAACGCCATGAGATGAGACTAACCGCGAGGATCTACATCTCTAATCAAAACTCTAACCAAACACATAGCCACATCAGCGGTTATAGTCTTCCCTCGCCGCGCCAGGACACGACGCCGTGTACCCGAGAAAGCTAGCAGGACAAGTACCGTTATCCACGCGACCATGGTGGCTCGTGCCGCCGTGACAAGCACCACAAGGGAAAAAGCCGCCGCTAGAACTAAGCCCATGAATAGAAATATTTGGTATGAGAGTGATGGATTTGCGACGGAGATTGTGTAGAACAAAGAGAGGAAGAGAAGACATGAGAGAGTAATTGTGGTTGTTGTTGCTCTTCTTTTGTGAAGATACATAGCTTCTTGAATATATGAAAGTGTTTTAAATTTTGTGTTAATTACAACTAAACTCTCCTTAATGGTATTTAAAAGGAAGATTAATTAAAGGCATTTTTTAAAATTAAAAATGAGTGGGTAAATTCATTGGAATGCATGTGAATGCACATGGGGAGAGGTTGGGGATATATGGATTGGTAAAGGATATATATATATAATTCATGAAGTATGAAACACATAAAGGCATTGGGTGTCTATATAAGTTTTTCTTTTTTTTTTTGTATATAATAATGAAAAATAAATAAATGGGCAAAAACATTGAACAGACAGGCGCATGGGAATGGTCGGAAAAAACTATTCCTTACATTGAGGCAAAAACTGAAGAACAATGAATCTATGAGAGATTAGTAAAAGCATGGGCAACACAATCTTCAAATATTACTATTTATCTTTGTGTTTTGACAAATATTACTATTTATCTTTTAATACTACATAGTTTGTTTTTAAGTTAGTAACCAATGATTTTTCAAATTTTATGTCAAATGGCTTACAATTTATAAATTAAAAAAGAGAAATTCTTTAAAATACCACCAATATAAGTTTTCATTTTGAAAATACTATTACAAAGTTTTTTATAACAAAATGTTTTTGTACTATATTAAAAAAGTATTAGTTTACAAAACAAATACAATACAGAATACGAGTTTTAACATTTTGCGATTTAAAAAATGATGGTAATTGTGCAGAAGCAAATGATAAAAATTGATGTTAATTGTGTATCTAAGCATTAGTCAAAAGTATTAATAGTTTTTTGATGATTTAGTTTCAAAGAAGTGTCAAAGATGAATTTGCAAGAGACTCTTTCTGAAACAAATCAAATATAACCTTCAATCTATTCCTGAATTTCTCCATTATACTTTTGCTTATCCTCTGCTCAAACTTTACTGGTTTAAGCCATCTTATCTTCAAATACACTTCCACTTTACTTGTTCCTCCTCCTCCTCTTTTCACCTCATACCTCAGATGAACCTACAACACATCCATTCATTAAGTATTAATATCATATAGATTTGTTTCATTTCATCACAAAAATCACAAGAACTTACGCGAAAATGGTCACCGAAAGGAACATCATGGAGAGCCACAATCTCATTCAAGATCCATCCTTCGTCGTTTGGAGCTGGGTACTTCTGTTGCGAGCACGTGACTCCGCCTCCGAACACAGAGACGTAGTGGTTGTACTTGTAAGAAAGACGTCTTTCGTAGACCCCCTCTTGTGTTTTAGATTCCCATGATGTGCTTGCGTAACTGAGACACCCCGATTTCTCCATGATCTTACGCTCCATTTCTCCTCCGCCGAAGATTTTCATTACTAACTCTACCTGTTAGAGAAAAAGAGAGCTTTGAGATCATGTTTAGTAAATATTAAGGAGGAGTGAAAGATAGTTACATCGCCGGGTAGATCACACGAGTACACTTTCGACTTCTTTAAAGCATCCGTGTCTGAAACAAGTGCAGCGTCTTCAGGCAAAAGGAAAGGATCCCCCGCATCTAGCTCTTCTTCTGCTATGCGCGCTCTGTGATCTACGCTTAACGTCCTCGTTTTCCACAGAGCCATGATTGTCCTGCCATTTTTTTTTCATGGGATAATTCAAATTCAATAGGTAAAAAGAGTGAAGTAAACACTATCCGTTACGTAATGTTAATGATCTTTCTTGTACCTGCTAGTCGCATCAAATGAGACAAAGGACTGGAAATAGAACCAAAGTCTTCCTTCCTCGTCTTGAGATTTAGCGCCATGCTTTGCGTCAAGGCCTCGGTTCTTTTTCAGAATAATGAGCAGTAACGGGCTACCTAAGGAAGCCAGAGTTGGTGGAAGCACTTGGAGGTCCTCAATATCTTCCCATAAGAAGTAAAACTTTGTCTTGTGTCCGAATAAATTCGAGTAGAACGCCACAATTCTTGCAGACAGAAAGAACTTTCCCTGCCAACATTAACATCAAACATATCTTAGATTCTAATATATGGTTCATGTTCCATTATAATGTTTGTTTTCTTTGTTCACAACTACTTTGTGTAAGACATTTCATTTGGTATCAAAGGAAAACTAGTTCAAGAAATTAGCAAGAGGAAAAGAAAACAAACGCAGACCTGCACAGGCAGTTTTCTCTTTAAGTAACATGTATATTCTTTGAGAAGATACTCTTCATGGGGCAAACCAAACAGTTTCTGGAAAGCAGAAGTCTTCTGCGGTGACCGGATGTTCAACTGTCAAAGCGTACGAAAAAGAGTGTCAGGGCTGCAAATGAAAATAATACATTATAATAGATGCATTATGTTTTTACCTTCTTGCCGACTTCTTTTTCCACCTTACTCAAGTAATCCTTCATTGTTTCAGCCCCGTTCTTGTTTTCAAGAAAAATTCTCAATTGCAACTTCGATTGAGACGCTTGAGCATGATGACCAACAAGTGGAACACACAAGTCTGCAAGCTCATCGGACGAATGTTTCAAAAAGTTGATCTCTGCATGCCCAAGAGAGGCGCCCTGGTCAAATGGACCATCAAAATCAAATACTTCTACATCTAATACAGAGGGTGGTTCCTCCATTGCATCAAACTCGATTACCTCTGCAAAAACCACACCGTTATTTGTTTAATGTCGATAGAAAAGGGAATCAGAGTAGCAATCAATAAGATCCTGAAGGTAACAGTAATAGTTTGATTTACCATTCCACTGAGGATCCTGAGCTTGAAGCTTGACAGAACTTGTTCTTGTTTTCCCATTGCAAGTGAAAACAACATAAGGATCAAAGAGCTCTGTTTCTTCCACTGAAGCCAAATTAGTTCCTTTAATCAGAGCTACCGTAAGAATCCATCCCTTACCATTGGATTTGACTCCATTATCTCTTCCTGAAACAAAACATAGACAGTAGACATCAATTGGACCGAACAAGAGAAACAAGTTTGGATGATTTTTTTTAAAAGAGAAACAATCATTTCACCTCGATGCAATCTAGCTTGTATAAAGTGGGCCGTCATCATATAAACACGCTCCAGAAGAAGAACTAATATTCCACTACTGAATAGCTCTCCGAAACTATCAGGTAAATCAAGCCCATAGAACTCAACTCCTTGGATTTTGCTGGGCTCACAATGCATTATATGTACAACAACATACACAGACAAAACAACAGCGCAGACAACAGAGGAACTCCAGAAGTATAGAAAAGCTGATTTTAGATCAGTCTTTTTCTCAGACTGCACTGTTGCTATTACCTGATCCTTGTCCAGTGAAACAGCGGGATCAACGGTTTTGTAACTCTTAGCAAGGAGATCAGCAAATTGCTCAAAGCTCTCTCTAAGACCTTGCCTAGCACCTGCTTCAATCATACCTTTCATCATAACACTCTGATTAAACTGAATTCCCCATGTTATAATCAGTCGAGAAGATTCCCCACCAGCATTTGGTTCTGTCTCGGGTAGTATCTTGTAGAGCAACTCTATTTTAAAGGCATATCCATAAGGAACATCTGGCGTGCTTACATTAACAAAAACAGCAAACTGCTTCCCACTGGCTTTATGGTAAACTTGAGTCTCTGTAGCTTTTACTGCTTTGACCATCTTTGTTGCAGCTCTCATGTATGTGACAACCCGTGTTAGACGGGGATGGTCTTCTTGTCCCATTGTCCAAGGCCCTTCCTGTACATCTGATAAACCTTGAATTTCAGCCAACTCTTTCCTAAATTGCGAACTTGGCGTAAAGAGAAACTTGTTAAGATCACAAGGCGAGACTAGATATCTCTGATCAAGAAGAATCCCCCCTGAAAGATTCTCGGGCATTTCTTCTCTTTCGCTGTCGTTAGATTGCATCAAATCAAGACCTTCCTCAAAGCTGGTACTAGTAGCAGATGAAGAGCATCTGTCTGTGGCATCCTCATAATTCGAGGTCACACTTTCTATCGCTGATTCGTCATTGAGTTTTTTGGATATTTCCTCTTTCTTATGAAAAAGCTTGTCAATCTGGTTGAATACATTTTTCAATGCCTGCTTCCCATCGTGGTGTTTACGCCGTTTCCCATCTTTAGAGGATCCCGAACCTTCGAGTTCTTTAACGCCCTCCAAGCTGTTATCCTTCCCATCATGTAGGAATTTATCTCCAGGGATACTTTCTGATTTCCCCTGCAAAGAAAAACTGAGAAGAATCTTCCCTGCAAAAAAAGCAAAGGTAAAGTTCATATCCAACACATACATATACACAAAAAAAAAACACAACAAAACTTCTCAATCTCTTTCGAGTAATAAGCAGAGATGCTTATTGTTAAGTAGAGACATTTCATATACAGTTTCATCCTCATAAACAAGACAATCAAGAAACACAGTTGCATTCCCAGAAATCTCAAAAACTCAAATAATCATCAAACACATTCTCATTCATATATATATCATCTCCAAGCTAAATATCACTTAAACATTAAGATTAATCAACACTAATTACAATCCAAATCCAATCACAATAAACATTGATACTCTAATTAGCTAAAGCAAGTGATGATTACACAAATCCAAAATCGAAAATCGAAAAATCACTAACCAGATTCGATGTTAACGAACTTTCCATGGCTAGGCTTCTCTATAACGAACCAAGTAGGCAACAGAGTCTGATTCTCTTCTCCGGCGACGGAACAAAGCGGCACACGAACTTTACCAATCAGAGCGTTCGAAGACTGGCCTGAGTGACTATCATGCTCGTGGTGGATAACCGATACGACGACGGAGACGCCTTCTTCTCCGTCGTCGGAATCGCTGACTCGAAAAACGAATTCCTCGTTCCAGATCGGATTCGAAGTGTCCCTCGCGACTCTCGTCTTCGACTTGTGTTTTTTGCCTGCGTGAAGCTTCACGAATGTTTCCTTTACAGGTAAATCTTTGGCTTGTAAGACGTAGACGTAGAGCCTCATCGTCGTCGAATTAGAGAGAGAAACGGAAACCGAAAACGAAAACTTGTGAGAGAAAACGGAAAAGGAAGAAGAAGAAGAAGTTAAAACCCATAAAGGTTATAAAACGTGGGAGAAGAGGAGAGTGACACGGAAAGTGGTGATTGGGATTATTATTGTTTATGGGTCGGTTTTATTAAGTTGCACACATTTTCTCCTAATTTTTTTTGGTTGGTTTAAGATTTTTTTTTTTAATAAACCATTATAAGGAATCTAGAGGCCAATAATAATATCACAATCTTTTGGGTATAAATTATCGCCAGATCGGAAGTGGTCTTGGTCTAGTGGCAGTTATAAGTCCACAGGAGGCAGGTAGCACCACCCCACCCGGGATCGATTCCCCGCGCCTACGATAGTGTAGGTTTGGCTAATGGGCCGGCCATTTGTGGCCCAAATGTTGACAAAAAAAAAAAAAAATTATCGCCAGATTCTTTAGCAAAAACAGAATTATTTATTAGTGATATTTTAGACTTGGAATTGAAAATTTTGCCATGATATGATTTATTTCTAGTGTTATTGAGATTTGTCCTTATTTTTATTTCTTTTTGAATTTTTTTTAACTTTGTTTGGGTTTGTTGTTGAATGATTTTTATAACCGTTACAGCTTTAGTTGATTCTGAAGCTGTTTTTGAGAGAATATAATAATTGTGTAAATGACTAATTAAATTTGTGATTAGAATAACACAAAGCTTTGGTAGCTGTGGGAAAGTAGCCTAGGGAGTGTTGATTTTGGAATCATTTACTGCAAATTTGTACGTTGTGTTCATTGTCTAGGTTTTGTTAAAAATAATGTTGAATAAGATTTCTTTGACCAGATTAACAAAAAAAAAAAAAAAAAAATTCTTTGACCAATGTACATTAGTAGGTTGAATTTAAAATTTGATTTAATAAAACTTTTCTTTGTTCAATTAGCCTGCTTTTAACAGATATTTATTAGTATGAATCTAATATGATTTAATTTTTCTTTAAAGAAATATGAGTGAAATATATACTTCAACTAAATATCTTGAACTATTTGATAGTTATCTTGAACTAAATATCTAATCAGATGGATAATTACTCTAGTAATATGAGTGAAATATATACTTCAACATTAAAGAAATATGAGTGAAATATATATTTCAACATTAAAAAATGTATCTAAAAAATTTTTAAACATTAAAACATATTTTTTCCAAACTAACCTTTAAACACTAAATATTGAATTTCAATATTTGAAAAATATTGTTATTGTTATAAAATATTATTATTATACATTTTGTATTTTGTGTTATGGTATTGTTTTGTCAACGATAGAAAGAAGTAAAGTTTCTTTTATTAACTTTTGTTTTGTTACACTGAGGAATAAGCCTTCTATAGGCAAAGGAGAGTCGGTTAACTAGCAAAATATTTACATATAATATTGTAAACTATTTGATAGTTATCTTGAAGTAAATATCTAATCAGATGGATAATTACTCTAGTAATTATCTAATACTCCCCCTTAATTATCCATCTTTTAGTGTACTGCCTCGTTAAAAACTTTATCATGGAAAAACCTAATGGGATAAAAACCATGACAGGAAAAAAGTACAGTCACAATATTCCTTCCTGAGAAATTTGGCTGTGATCTTCTTTCACAAATCTCGCAAATGACGCATTCTAATGGCTTGAATATGTTTCTTGAATATTGTAGTAGGAAGCGCCTTTGTAAATAAATATGCGACATTTTCACTTGAACGAATAGACTGAACGTCTATTTCACGGATTTCCTCAAATTCTCGAGTGTAAGAAAAAATCTTGGAGGAATATGTTTCGTTCTATCGCTTTTGATAAAACCTTCTTTGAGATGAGCGACACATGTTGAATTATCTTCAAACAATTTTGTTGGCTCTTTATTGACAATCATTTCACTTGCATCTTGTATGTGTTGAGTAATAGATCTGAGCCAAACACATTCTCTACATGCTTCATGAAGTGCAATGATTTCCGCATAATTTGAAGAAGTGGCGGCTAAAGTCTGTTTTTGAGAACGCCAGGAGATCGCAGTTCCAACAAAAGTGAAAACATAACCAGTTTGCGATCGAGCTTTATGCGGATCTGATAAATAACCTGCATCTGCAAAACCAATTAAACTAGACTTGGAGTTTCTTGCATAATATAACCCCAAATCAATGGTTCCTTGAAGATAACGGAATATATGTTTTATTTCATTCCAATGTCTGCGCGTAGGGGAAGAACTGTATCTTGCAAGTAGATTAGTAGCAAAAGCTATATCAGGTCGAGTGCAGTTTGCAAGATACATAAGGCCACCAATAGCGCTCATATACGGAATTTCCGAACCTAATACTTCTTCACAAGGTCGAAATGGATCATTTTCAACATTGAGGGATCTATTAACCATTGGAGTACTCAAAGGAGTTGCTTTGTCCATAGAAAAGCGATTTAACACCCTTTTGGTGTAATTTGACTGATGCACAAATATTCCATCTTGAAGATATTCTATCTGGAGCCCAAGATAAAACTTTGTCTTTCCTAGATTTTTCATTTCGAACTCTTTTTTCATATGAGTTCTTGCATCATCAATTTCTCCTTGAGTTCCAATTATGTTCAGGTCATCAACATACACAACAATGATCACGAATCCTTTTGAGGATTTCTTAATAAATACACAAGGGCAAATCGTATTGTTGATATATCCTTTACTCAACAAATATCCACTTAATCGATTATACCACATGCGTCCGGATTGTTTTAATCCATAAAGTGATCTTAATAATTTGACCGAACATATTTTTTTAGATTCTTTTAGAATCTTAGATCCTTTTGGTATCTCCATTCCTTCAGGGATTCTCATATATATGTCACTATCAAGTGATCCATATAGATATGCAGTCACTACATCCATAAGGTACATTTCTAAATCTTTAGATGCCGCTAGGCTCATTAAGTACCTAAATGTAACTGCATCCATTACCGGGGAATATGTTTCTTCATAATCAATTCCCGGTCTTTGAGAAAACCCTTGTGCCACAAGTCTTGCTTTATACCTTGTGACTTCATTATTTTCATTTCTTTTTCTTACGAAGACCCATTTACACCCAACATGATTTACATCTCCTGGTGTAATGACGAGAGGTCCAAAGACGTCTCGTTTATTGAGAGAGAGTAATTCAGTTCTCATGGCATTTTGCCATTTATTGCAATTTCCTCTCTTTTGACATTCAGAAACGGACCGTGGGTCTTGGTCATCGTTTTCATTGTCAATTTCTTCAAATACAGAGAAAGAGAATATTCCATCAATATCTTCAATTTCATTTCTAAGCCACATTTTTCCATTATGGGCATAGTTGATGGATATCTCATATTTTTTTGTACCTTGTTCATCCTTTTGACGAATCTCATCACATGGTTCTTCTTGATCCTTTTCATATATCTCTTCCGAAGATTTATCATTAATTGGTTCATCTCGAACCTTTCCGGAAATATCTTCGAGATATTGTTCTTTATTGGGATCAAGAACCTTATCATTTTGTTCTCCCAATTTGTTTTTCTTTCTGGGATTTTTATCTTTCGAGCCAATCGGCCTCCCCCTCTTTAACTGAACCTTAGGTTCATTTCCTTTGCTCCCATCAATTTGTTTATCAGGAATACAAATTCTTGATGGGGCATTAACGACGGGTATATATGACTTCGTCACTCTGTTTATATCTGTAAACGAGTCTGGTAATTGATTTGTCATATTTTGTTAATGCACAATTTTCTGAACTTCCAGCTCACGTTGTTTTGTTGAGGGATCAAGATGTACTAAACTTTGTGTGCACCATGTAACATCTTTTGATATACTTTTAATATCTCCCCCTAACGGTGGAAATTTATCTTCATTAAAATGGCAATCGACAAAACGTGTCGTAAACATATCACCAGTTTGCGGTACAATATACCGAATTATACTTGGTGACGAATACCCAACATAAATTCCCAATCTCCTTTGTGGTCCCACTTTTGTTCTTTGTGGTGGAGCAATTGAGACATAAACCGCACAACCAAAAACACGGAGATGGGATACATCAGGCACATTGCCAGATGTTAATTGAGAAGGGCAATATTCATTATATGCGCTTGGTCGAATCTGAACCAATGCAGTTGCATGCAAAATAGCATGTCCCCATACATAAATTGGGAGATTTGTTCTCAATATTAACGGTCTTGCAATCAATTGCAACCGTTTAATTAAAGATTCGGCCATACCATTTTGGGTATGAATACGGGGAACTGGATGCTTAACATCAATCCCCATTGACATACAATTACTATTAAAGGCTTGTGAAGTGAATTCACCAGCGTTATCAAGTCTGCCTTTCTTTATGGCATAGTCATGAAATTGCGCTCTTAGCCTTATAATTTGGGTAATGAACTTTGTGAAAGCCATATTTCGTGTTGTCAATAGACACACATGTGACCATATACTAGATTCGTCAATTAATACCATAAAGTATCTAAATAGCCCGCACGGTGGATGAATCGGTCCACATATATCACCATGTATTCTTTCCAAGAATAATGGAGATTCATTCCCAACTTTTGTTATTGATGACCGAGTTATGAGCTTTCCTTGAGAACATGCACTACATAATAACTCGCCCGATTGGAAAATCTTTTGATTTCTCAATGGGTGCCTATTCGAGTTTTGCACAATTTTTCTCATCATGACTGAACCTCGATGGGCAAATCTTTCATGCCATACTTTAAATGTACTAATAGACTTTAAGTCTACAGTAACATATGATTCAATATTGTTTATTTTTGTGCAATATAATCCGGAAGATAACGTTGATAATTCTTCCAAGATTTCTTTCTTTTCTGACGTAATGCAAATGTATTCAATGTCATCCTTATTCATAGTGTTAATATGATATCCATTCTTACGGATATCTTTGAAACTTAACAAGTTTCTGTAAGATTTTGGGGCATATAACGCATCATTTATTTCAAATTGCGTTCCTCTTGGCATTGAAAAATTTGCTCTTCCAGAGCCTATGATAATTTTTGCATTACCAGAAATAGTATTCACGCCTTCGGCTAAATATTTTGTTTTGAGACAGGAGAAATAATTTTTATCTTTAAGTATTGTGTGTGTTGTCGCACTATCAGCCTTACATATATCCCCCTCTTTAGTCTCAAAGTTTGTCATTGTTTGGATTAAAATATTGATAAAGGATTATTATGAAACAACTATTTTACATCAAACTTTATAAAGACAAAAAGTAAATATTAAACAACATTATTAAAAAAACAACAATATGTATCATGTCATTTTATTCCAAGTCTTTTCCTTGACCGTAGATACCTTCCGGATCAAGCAGAAATTCCGAAATATCAAGATGACTATCATCGTTTAAGCCACTAAATGAGGACTTGGTTCATCACAAATGAAGCTGGTTTCATTCATCTTTTCTTTTGCCTTTTGTGATTAACGATATAAATCGGCAAGATATTTTGGCGTGCGGCAGGTATTATACCAGTGCCCTTTCATTCCACATCTATAGCAAACACTCTCTGTTTGCTTCTTTATAACACGTCCAACTTCATTACCCGGAGTTATCATTATTGTAGCGAGGACCTCTTGTTTGTCCTCTACCACGCCCTCGTGGATGTGGTGCCTTATAAAAATCATGGCTTTGGTTTTCTTTTCATCCGATGTCGTTTTCGACTTATCGATGGTATCAAGAAGCTCATTGGCTTTCAGGTGCAATTTTGCACCAACTGCCCAAGTCATATAGTTTTTGCCAGTAATATCGAGGGCAGTTATTTTGAGCTTTGTCAAGTTTGACATGAGTATTATATAGAAAATAACAGTATATTAGTTTAAATTTTGACAAAATTTTTCTTTAAATTTTTATTGTTATACTAATATAAAAATTTAGATTTTGCCAAAATTTCTTTTAGATTTTATTAGTTAAATTAGTTTAAATTTTGCCATAGTTTATTTTAGATTTATTAGCTTTATGCTTTTGGCAAAAATCGTTAACTTAAAATTTTGACAGAGTTTTTCTTAGATTTTTTAATTATATTAATTTAAATTTTGCCTTAGTTTATTTTAAATAGTAATAAAATATAATAAATTGAGGAGACATAGCCTATCGAGGATACATAACCTTCCATTTTGAGGCGGCATAGCACGCCATATAAATAAAAATGATCAAAACATAATTATATAAAATTATTGATTTATCAAACCTTCGTATTATACCTTCAGAATATGATTGATCGGGTTACGGGTAGAGTTTCGTGCTGATAACGTGTTATAAAATATTATTATTATACCTTTTGTATTTTATGTTATGGTGTTGTTTTGTCAAACGAGAGAAAGAAGTAAAATTTCTTTTTATTAACTTCTGTTTTGTTACAGTGTGGAATAAGCCTTATATAGGCAAATGAGAGTCGGTTAACTAGCATGATATTTACATATAATATTGTAAACTATTTGATAGTTATCTTGAAGTAAATATCTAGTCAGATGTCCAGTAATTATCTAATAGTTATGTCAATTTCTTATATTGTTAAAGGATATGATATAAATACACCATATTGGTTAAAATTGTAAATTCATTCCGCAGATATTTGAGTTTCTAAGGCGGCTATTGGATTTGTTTGACATAAGTCACGTAACGGCACCACACATGACTGACGTTATCTAACGTAGTTTGGGGCTATATCGCTGTATATTTGTTGAAAAGTTGGCATTATTATTACAAATATAGACAATTCTCAAAAATATTACTAAATACAGTTTTATTACAAAATTAGCAAAAAAACATGGAAATCTTACACTTTCAAAAAGATTTTTTTACAAAAATATCACAAATCTTAAATAAATTTAAATCTTTCAAAAATTCAGCGTTAAACTTTCAAAATTAAACCGTAGTTATTTCAAAACTATACATAAACACTATATATTGAACCTCAAATGAAAAAAATATTTTGAAAACATTAAAAATCGATTTTTGTATTTACGGTATTTTTGTGAAAACTAATACGTATGAATGGTATTTTTGATATTAAATTTTTTTACTAGTATTTTTGTTACGAAAAACTTTTTAATAGTATTTTAAGATGAAAACTTCCGTTGGTGGTATTTTAAAGAATTTTCTATAAAATGTAAGATTGCGCTGCAAAAATTTGGTAGTGTAACATTTGTTTGAAATGTTGGCTTATATGTTTCATTAATGATCTACCATGGGGCGTCTTTATAATTTTATATACTTAAATCAACAAGAATTTTCAAACTTGAAAATACAATTTTACCTAATTTTCACCCAACCTTTGTATATCCACCCTAATTTCCCTTAAAATTATAGCCCTGTACCATAAATTAGATAAAGTAACAATTGCACTATAATAGAATCTATTTATACTATAAAAGAAGAAGAGTTTCTCTCCATGGAGTGACACATCATCATCAAAAATATTAAATACATAAATAAAATCAAAATTTGTTGAAATTCATTTTATATTAATAAAAACCAAATAAGAAACTATTAAAGACATAAAGTTATTTAATAATAAAATTAAACATTACATTATATACAATAACAAATACTCAATAACTACATATATAAATAATACATAAATTGTTCTCAATAATTTTCTTAAACTAAATGTTAATAATCACTAAAAATATCCACCGAAAACATAATCGCATTTAAAATAAAAACACTTATAAAGGTTTTAATAACATTAAAGAAAATAAAACAAACTATGATGCAATTTTAAAAAACGGATTAAAATCTCCACGTAAAACAGAAATAGATGTATAGTGAACAAAAATAAATGATTAATAGTAAAGAAACTATTAAGGATACACAATAATCTTTATTTCTCGTTAAATTAAAATTTTTTGTAAAATTAGATTTCATCACATATTGATATCCTAATAGTTTTATAATAAATTAAAATATCCATTAAAAAGTTATGCATGAACAATTTTATTTACATTAATTTGGTAAAATAAAATGAGTTGTTTATATTTAATGTCAAACTATATACCTATTACAATATTAAAATGTTTTACAATATCAACTTCAAATCGCTATAAATAAAATATAAATATTTTTTGAAATTACTATAATCTATTGACGGATATCTCACGCAACGCGCGGGTTCTATCATAGTTGTTATATAATGAAAACACGAGGATAAGGACACATATGCGAGGAGCTAGAATATTAATGTTCAGAAAGCTTCTTAAGGTATGATTTTGATTCATATTTTTTTAAGATAAAGAAACTAAGAAAGAGTCCAAGTTTCAAGCAATGAGCATGTTTTGATATACTAATAGGCTTGTGAAAAAGCATTAGGCTTGTCTCATAGAAGATGCTCTTATAAAACCAACAGTACAAACTTGGAAAAAGTCTATTAGATTATTGCAACAAAAGTCTTCTTGAATCAAAGGTTGAAATTAAGAGAATGAAACTTGAGATTCATCTTCTTGTGTTGTTGTCTTCTTGAATCCTCTAAACCAAAACACTTAGGCTTTTGGCTACACATCAATGCCACACTTTCTTTAAGTGACTCCGGTCCACATACCAAAATTCCTATACTCGAATATTCTCTCAATTTCTTCTCGAACTCATACAAAATCTCTGCATCAGACAAAAATGTCTTAGAAACAAATTATAACTCAAAAATATATTTAAAATTCTAAATCATCAAGTACCTTTGATTTTCGGCCTTTCGCCTATATGTATCTCATGTTCTTCAATAGGAAAATTTTGTACTAACTCGGAGAAGTTTCTTTCATGTAGTTTCACTTCTTCTTTAGCCACTCTTGATACCTCTTTTCCTCGTCGTCTTCGTTGTAGAATCGTTGCCGCCAAACCTCCGGCTGTTATAGCTATAACATATGAGACAATAATAACCGAATCTGGAATCCATGACGGTACCTTTTCTTTGACTTTCTTGTTTTCCCCTGATGCAACTAACTTCATAGACTGTGAAGGATTCTTGTGTTTAGAAGGTATAAAGAAATGGTTTAAACCGATAAGAAGGCCAAGAAATATAAGCATGGTTATAAAGACTAAAGTGGCTAGCCATCTAAAGCTTTCTGGTCCAAGAATTGCGAATCTTGAATAGTCCTCTTCGGTTCCGAGGTGAATAGATTGAACTTGTGATTGAGACAAGAAATCTAGCAATGTTGTTGCTCCATTAGTACTCTTTTTTTCTTGTGTGACAAAAACTTTAACCTTGAGATTTAAGTTGTTGCTTGGGTTAAAGAGTATAGTTGATAATGGTATCAACATGTTAATGTCTTGGAATGTCCTAACCGCAAACACAAGTTGCACTCTCTTGGGAGATTTTAGTCGGTTTTGGAAGGCAAGTTCTTGCAAAATGCTTAGAAATGGCGTAATTCCGATTCCTCCTGCCACAAGAAACAGAGAATCATACCTGCCAAACAAAGATGAAACAATCATTTTCATAATTTAAGCTATATATTTAAATTAGGGCAATTCCCAAAAATATCAGAATAATATTTTTTACTTAAATACCGTTTATTTTTTTACCGATATACCACAAATTAAATTTAGTTTTAAACTTTTAAAATTAAATTCTAAACCCCCAAACCAAACCCTACTCCTTTTCAAAACTAAACCTTAAATACTAAATAGTTAATCAATTTGGGAAGTGACGGTCATAACTCATAAGTCCACTTAAGTCTAGTAGCACCACTCCGCCTGGGATCGAGTCCTTTTTGTATAATGGAATTTATGACAATTGGATCGCCTATTTGTATTTTTAAAAAAGAACCCATATGGAAAAATTAAAATTCTAAAATATTGATTTTTTTATGGTATTTTGGGTTAAAAAGCTTATAATGGTATTGTAGGAAAAAAACTTGTGATGATTTTATTAGGGATAAATGTCCCACATCGGAAATTCATAGTGACAAACACTAATATATAAAGGGTATAGGTCAATCCACTCATCGCCAATTGGTTTTAAGTTGGAAGCCCTAACAGTTTTTCATGGTATTTTAAGAAATTACTCTTGAAATTAAACTGATGTAGAGAGTGTTTTAGTAATAACCTGAGAAAATTTACTGAGGCAGGTCCATAAGGACCTTCAACTCTTATGGGTATGTTGTTGATTTTGTTATTAGAAATTGAAGCTTCTTCAACTTTGTTGTAAACAGAATCTGTCCATGTTCCTTCACATTTCATCATAATGGACATTGTATGTTTGTCTACACTCGAGCTCGATGTTATACTAAAAGGATGCCATTGAAACTGTGAGATCAATGGAATGTTCACAAATACGAAACTTGTCGGAGCATAGCTCAGCCCTGCAAAATATCACAACAAATTAAATGAATTTTGTTTATAAGTAAGAGAAATTCTTTTCAAAAATAGAGAAATTCACAAAACTACGCCCTTTCAATTCCTCCTTCACAAAACTACACCTAATTTATTTTTTTCACATATTTACACCCTTTTAAAATTTTAAAAACTTGATTTACCCTTTTAAAAATTACCAAAATTAAAATCTTTTAGTTTGAGTTCGCTAATTAGTGTTTATGGTATAGTATTAAGGGGTAAGATTGTGTGGGTAGGGTTTATTTGGATTTAATTTTGAGTGTTTATGTGTAGTTTTGTGAAGTATTTTTGAAATGGTGTAGTTTTATGAAATGTAATTCAAATGGTGTAGTTTTGTGATTCTCCCTTTCAAATACCACTAAAAATAAGAGAAATTTGTTAAAATACCATTAAAAGCTAAAGAAATTCCTTAAAATACTACTAAAAATAGGTTATAAGCCAAAATATACTTATAAGTATTTAGGAAAAATTATCATCACAAGTTTTAAGGCTAAAAATATCGATATTTTCCCGAAAAATACTACTACTACTAAACACAAATTTTAAAACTTGAGAATTTGTTTTTTCATTAAGTTTTAGTATATAGTGTTTAGTATATTGTTTTGATGGTGGCAGGATAAACTTTTGAGGTTTCGGTGTTTAATTTCGAGAGTTTAA
This sequence comes from Cochlearia excelsa, assembly GCA_963556525.1. Classification (NCBI taxonomy): domain Eukaryota; kingdom Viridiplantae; phylum Streptophyta; class Magnoliopsida; order Brassicales; family Brassicaceae; genus Cochlearia; species Cochlearia excelsa. Next base: position 5,577,902 of record OY748330.1, read on the forward strand.
AACTAATTTAAGTTTTGTGTTATTTTCAGCAACGAAAAAATTTAATGGTAATTTCCTTAATAACTTATGATGTTATTTTTTGGCCTATAAAACTCAAAATGGTATATTTTGAGCAACTTTCCCTTATAAAATATAGGAAGAGAACAACTTTCTTACTTGGATCTTTTGGCAAGACAAGCTCAATGGCTTTACAAGAGAAGAGACGCGCGGAAAGAAGGCAACTTTGGGATCTTGATTGAACTATCCTAAGAATCTTGTCAAGTCCAAAGAGAAAGATTCCAGGGAGTATCCAATAGAAGTGTCGATCGCCGGTATGAAACAAGAAAGACACAAGAAAGAGTATATACAAATGATGTGTATAGTAGAATACTTCGAACTTTTTTCTTCGGATTTGAGGAAGTGATGTGATCCACATTAGTAATCCTGTAATGAGACTTATCAGTCCAGCTATGTATACACGGCCTGTTCTCTGCCATTGCCAAATCTGTTTTTTTTTTTAATCACCACAAGCATAGAGTTAAAACAATTAGTTCAATGTTGTTGTTATAAATAAGGAAAATTGCCAAACTACCACTAAATATATTTCTGACCAAAAATATCACAAAATTAAATTACATCAAAACAAAATCAAAATTAAACCCAAAAAGCTCAAAACTAAACTATATCCCCTTTAAAACTATACCTTAAACAATAGATACTAAATCCAAATGAATAGTTAATTTCTAAATTGTGAAAACTTGTTTTTTGTTAATTATTTTATGGTATTTTTATCCAAAAGCTTTTTAATGATATATTTTGCACAAAACTATTTTTAGTAGTATTTTAAGGAAACTATTCAGAATGCGGTTTTAATATTTTGGAGGGAAGTACAAACACCTTTAGAATTATGCTTTACAAAACTAAACCTATTTAAAGTTTATTTTTAGAAATACACCTAAATACTAAATATTGAACCCAAATAAACCTTAAACCCTAAACTCTATCCCCTTCTAAACTAACCCCTAAGTCCTAAATAAGAAACCCAAATAAAAAATAATTAATTTGAAGAAACGTGAAGGTTAATTTAATCATTTAAAATTTAGAAAATGTTATCTTTAAAATAAAATTGAAATAGGTGTAGTTATGTAAAACAATGTTTAAGAATGTGTAGTTTTGTAAATTTCTCTATATATTGTACCTCTTCTTGAATGTGATGAGTACTAGTCCAAATGAACAAAGTGCTTCCACCATGAACCAAAGCAAAGAAGATCAAACCGGTACCGAGCCATACATGATATCTCACAGAAGATGCAAACTGAATGTTGAGTAACCGAAACATCGATAGTCCTCTAAAGACAGGGAAAAGCAGCAATGAGAGACATGCTTCGGCTAATAGACCAAACCTCGTAGCAACTCTATAGTACTTAAGCTGCCACCTATACAAAATAACTCTATAACAAATCAAGAACTCTCTCTCTATATATATATATACAAAAGAGTTTATGTTTTGGAAGTTGAGAGAGGCTTTACATGGCAAGATTCATGGTTTTGATTGGATTAAGCTTCTTGAAGTCGTTAGAGACACGGGCATAAAAGGTCCAAGAAAGAAAGAGAAGAAACAAAAGAAGACATATGATCTCAAAACAAGACACAATCCCAATGAAACTATTTATAATTGCTGGTCTTGACACTCTTATAGCTGCACTCCTCCCTCCTCTTGTTAGGCAAAAAATACATCATTTAAGTTCTGGAAATTGCTAAAATACCATCATTTTAAGTCGTAAGCCTATAAATACTATCTCAAATTTTTATGCCAGATAACCACTAAACAATTTGTTGGACAAAACTTAACACAAAACATTAAATTAGCATAAATCAAATTTAAATACTCCTTTAGTAAGAAAAAAAAACACATCACTAATGTTCTGAAGTTTATTTACTTTTTAGGGAAATTGGCAAATAAATACCACATTTTAAGTTTTGAAGGCTTAAATACCCTTACATTTTTAGTCAAATTACCAATACAAATTGTTATGACCAAAAATAAAATTAGATTAAAGCTCTCGAATTTAATTAAAGCCTTAAACCTCGAAACTAAGCCCTACACCTTTCAAAACTAAATCATAACTCATTACGAGAGAATTACAAAACTACACCATTTGAATTACATTTCACAAAACTACACCATTTCAAAATTACTTCACAAAACTACACCTAAACACTAAAAATTAAATCCAAATAAACCCTACCCACACAATCATACCCCCTTAATACTATACCATAAACACTAATTAGTGAACCCAAATGAAAATATTTTAATTTTGATAATTTTTTAAAGGGTAAATCAAACTTTTAAAATTTTGAAAGGGTGTAAATATGTGAAATAATTAAATTATGTGTAGTTTTGTGAAGGAGGGGTTGAAAGAGCGTAGTTTTGTGAATTCCCCGTTATTACATCCAAATGGAATAAAATAAAATTATAAAGCATTAACTAGTTTTTGTTTTGTTTGTGATCTTTTGGATCAGAAACCATTAACTGAAAATTTTGGCCTAAAAAACTTGTTATGATATAATTTTAAGTAAAACTTTTTCAATGGTATTATAAGGAATTTCTTCCTTTTAATTGCTACTTGAAGTTTGAAACTATATTACCTTGTTAGGTGATGATGTTGAGGTAATAAACTCAAGTAAATGAGTCCAATTATAGAAAGAACAATAGGAGGCAATGAGAACACAGCAAAATTGAGACCTAAATTAATCATAATTGGAGAAATCAAAGATATACACAAGTATAACATAAGAGAAGATTAGTTGATAATTTAAGTGTTACATACCATAATATCCAAAGAAAGTATTTTTGATGGTATCTTCTGCTTGATGCCAAGATCTTATCCATAAACTTGTTGGTTTTATGATCCATAGAGAAATCCAACCAATAAGTAAAAGATTCATTACAAGAACAAGTAGTGTCAACACTTTGCCCATTTTTTTTATAGTATATATTCAATACTTAATTAGTTTAGTTCCAATGTATGTGGATGGTTTATTTTTGTTCATCATCTTCCATTTTCTCTTCTTTATATTGGTATCAAAAAGAAAGAAGACTAAATGAAAAGGCCCCCCACTATCATGTCACACAAGGAAAAATAAACTAAAATTTTATTTATATTTATTTTTGTTAGTGTTTATATTGGCTAACTTTGTATAAGAAAAGAGGAAAAAGGATCTTATATAGGGATGACGATTTTTTTACACCCGGAGAGTATCATCCCACACTGAATCCACCTAAACTCTCAATCTCTACACGTATACCCCTAAACTCGTAAAATTATCTGATTATCCACACAATCTCATTAAAATCAAATTAATTCCACATTAGGCCAAAATTGCAATTATCTTATAAATTAACCGTGACAAAATAGACCCGATTATGATTGAAATCTAACCCGATTACGATCTAAAACTATGGATCTAGGGCTTATATGTTTTTAGCGGGTTAAATCCATAGTTTTAGATCGTAATCGGGCTAGATTCGAATCAGAATCGGGTCTATTTTGTCACGATTAATTTATAAGATAATTGCAATTTTGGCCTAATGTGGAATTAATTAGATTTTAATGAGATTGTGTGGATAATCAGATAATTTTACGAGTTTAGGGGTATACGTGTAGAGATAGAGAGTTTAGGTGGATTCAGTGTGGGATGGTACTCTCCGGGTGTAAAAAAATCGTCATCCCTCTTATATACCATAACAAGACAAAAGAATCCAGCAGAAAAAAATTGCATGAAATCTTTATCTACTTTTTCTTTGTGGTTATGTCAGAGGACAAGAAAAATCAACAATTATAAAAATTTACTCCAATACCATCATACAAGATAGTGCGTGTTGAATCCAATTAAATGATCTAGTAATCAATCTGAAAATTAAAACACCCATATTTTAATATACTTTAAGTGTAATCATTTTCTCAATATTCTAGTAACTGAATCCGAATCTAAAAAAGAAAACTACTTAGAACTAAAAATTTGAACCTAAACGAATATTATACCATAACCATATCATCTAGTATAATATATTTTATTTAATTTTGGATACTATTAGTCATGTATAGAAAAATTTAATGTTATGTAGATTTACAAGATAAGAAATAATGAAAAACAGAATATAATATAGGTATACTAATTTAAAAAAACATTACTACACATATATACATAGTTATAAAAAATTTGACCATATCTTCAAACATTTACTCGCTCTGTTTTTTATTATAAGATTTTCTAGTTTTTCATATATAATAAACAAACATATTAATATATTATTTTTTGTGATTTATAATTTCCAACAACTATAAACCAATAATGTTTAGTTATTTTTCTTGAATTCTATAATTTATCATTAACAATTGTATATAGAAAAGTGAGAAAATCCATCTTTTTAAACCAAATATTTTCAACAAAAATCCTATATTAAAAAACGGAGGGGTATATTATAAATCAACCTAATTCCTTAAGCACCAACATGTGTACATGTACAATCCAAGAATAGAGATAAGATGCATTTTTGAGAGATTGACATTTAACGACAAGTGTATTAAAAATCATCAAAGCTTCAAAATATTAGTCCTCTTATATTTGGTTTTACAATAACTCTTCTCATAATTTCTTAAAATACTTTAATTACTAACTTATGAAGCTGACGTAATGAGCTTTGCTCAGATTACATCCACTAGTGCAGTATAGTTAAACAATCAAAAGCTAACAAAGAATTTTTGTTGGGTGAATTATTGTATGAGAAAAGTAACCTTTTACAAACTAGGCTTATATTGAGTGCAAATTCAGATATAAGAGTGTACATTATAAAGAAAGGATCAAACTTATATCCGACGTAAGTTTTTTTAGAAAAAGTATGTGTTCTTTTTATATTCAAAATTGCAAAAAGAGTAATTTGACATAGTTTTAATGCCACATGGCGTTTGGCCTTATAAAATTATTGGTTCACTTTTATTACTAACTAGATGAAATCCCGCATAATACGCGGACAAATTACATAAAACATTTTATAATTATATATTAATAATTTTATTAAATTTGTATAGTTATAGTTAGATTTAAACAGAAACTAATATTATACCCGTTATTTTATTAACAAATAATATAATATACACACAACAACATATCAGGTAATAGTAAATAATTGATTTTTACTTTTTCCAACAATTAAGAAATAAAATAACACATTTTTTGTTTTATTACATTGCTTTTGTTATTAAATGAAAAAATTATTTTAAATTAATCATTAGATAGTGGATCCATGAAGATAACAAATAATTTATCATAGAGATTTTATTTATTTTTCAAGTAATTTTACGTTTTTATTTTTTCTTATTTCTAATTATTTTGTTTTTATTGATTATTTTTTAAAATATTGTTAAATTTTTCTTTTTCTATGTTATTTTCCTTATTTGTGATTATTTTATTTTTAATTATTTGATAATTAATGTTAAGTTTTTTATTTTTGATTATTTTCCTTATTTCTGTTTTTTCTCATTATTGTTAAGTTTCCATTTTATAAAATATATAGGTATCAAATTTAATACACATGTCACGATCTCAACTAATCATTACAAATGTTACGATCTGGTGAGTTATAATTTTGCATACGTGTCGAGCTCACGTTAAACGCGCTAATTTTTATATAATAAGATTCCTGATTGACGCGGGTCCTCGCGTAATTACGACGAATGATTATTTATTTTAATATGTTTCCTTTTTTATACGAAACGAATTATAGTAATGTGTTTTAGTTGCCTTTTTTATATACTAAACTAATTAGAGATTGGTTAGTTTCTTTTTTTCTCCTTTCTAGAAATAATGAGTTTCATTTTATTAAATTTAATTTTTTAAGGTTTTTTCCTTCTTTTTTTTCCTTCTTTTAAAATTATTTAAATTTTCCATTTTTCATTTTTTAAATGTTCCATTTTTAAAATTTTCCATTTTTCCTTCTTCTTTTATTCCTTTTTAAGAAGATTACTTATTTTAAAAATAAAAAATGTCACGATCTAAATTAAATGTGACATGTGTCACGATCTGGTGAGTTATAATTTTACGCGCTCTCTTTTATATAAATGTTTTTTCCTTCTTTTAAAATTATTTAAATTTTCCATTTTTCATTTTTTAAATTTTCCATTTTTCATTTTTTAAATTTTCCATTTTCCCTTCTTCTTTTATTCATTTTAATTTGTAAGAAGATTACTTATTTTAAAAATGAAAAATGTCACGATCTAAATTAAATGTTATACGTGTCACGATCTGGTGAGTTATAATTTTACGCATTCTCTTTTATATAATAAGATTTTAAAAAGATTATTTATTTTAAAAATGACAAATGTCACGATCTAAATTAAATGTGACACGTGTCACGATCTGGTGAGTTATAATTTTACGCGCTCTCTTTTATATAATAAGATTTTTTATAGATTTAAAACAAATCATGGAGATATATTGATATTTAGAGTTGTGATTCGGTTCTTGGTTATATGAAATTACTAATTTACGTTGATTATTTAATTCTTCTACGCATTTAAAACACAGTGGGGGAATATATTGATATTTAGAGTTTTGATTCAGTTTCGATTTAATTTTTTGTTGTTGAAATTTTAGAGTTTTAGGTTGGTGTCTCTTGTTTTGGTTGTTTTTTGGGTTTTCAACAATATTGATGTTTTGAGTTTTAAGAAATTGTGGAGTCACTTTTTAAGAAATTGTTTTTTATAATTCTTGTTCAGATCTTTGTTCGGTTTTGGATATTAGGGTTTTAGAGTTTTGGTTCGATTTTCTTATTTTGGTCCGATCTATTTGGTTCATATTATAAATAAATAATATTGTTGTGAGTTTCTCTATACCTAACAATGTTCAAAAAATCGTTAGAGGTTAAACATTTAGTAATCCAAAATTTAGTGCCTATAATGCTTAATCGAAGTATAGAAGATTTTGTAGATGGACTAAATGTTTGAAAAATAGTACAATATTATATATATAATAAAATATAAAAAATATTATAGTTTATAATAATAAAATTCTTGTAACATTTATATTGTTATTTAATATCATCATAATAATTTTATTATAACACAATGTATCAAATACCACAATTTCTGAATAACAAAATTATATTCCACCCGTTCAAAAAAACATGTAGTTTAAAAGTTTTCACGCTTATTAAGAATTTATTAAATTTGTGTATTTCCAATACTAAAACAATATTTAATATGTGTCTAAACCTAATTTGAGCCAATAGAAAAACAATATGCGAAATCTAATTGGCCAAAAAACAATAAACGACAATAAATTTTACATTGAAAGTTAAAAACTACATCTATTTTGGAAAAAATATTCTACTAAAACTACATCTATTTTGGAACGGAAGAAGTAATATTTTATTTTTAGAGTAACATATTATTTTATGCGGACTAAAAAATAGTTGATGCAGTGTATAAGAGTCTAGCGCCTAAACGTCGCATATGGAGACATCTAGAACGCTTTTTAGAGCACTTGGCGTTAGGTTTGTGTATACGGTTAGACATTAGATATTCACCTGCGCCATATAGCTTGTTATGGAATAGTAAATTTGAGAATCAAACATATTTAGAGAATTTTTTACAATGAAAAAAATATAAATAAGTCTCCTCTATATGTTTCAATATTTTTAGTATAAATTGTTTGTAGATATAATCATGGAAATATACGCAAATATGACACATATTAAGTGTAAGGAAAAATCTAAAAATATATACGAATTGACGGGCATGAATTCTAATTTTGGTTGGTTAGTTTAGTTTGATATATAAAGAAAGAAGTAATGAAAATATCTTTGAAGTGGTAGTCGCGATCTTAATTTTTCACGTTTTGAAAGTTAGTCACGTAGTGGATTATTGATGGTCCATTTTGTCAAATGAGTCTCACGCTTCCGTTTATATAATTATAACCCAATATTTTACTTTAAAAAAAATAAAATCAACGGAATTAAATTATTACAGTCGAAATAATATGATCAAATTGTCTCACAAGATAAGTAATACTTTTTTTTGAGGAATTCACAAATCTACACCCTTTTAACCTTTCTTCACAAAACTACTCCTAATTTAATATTTTCACATATTTACACCATTTCAAAATTTTAAAAGCTTGATTTAACCTTTAAAAAATTGCCAAAATTAAATTTTTTTCATTTGGGTTCGCTAATTAGTGTTTAGGGTATAGTATTAAGGGGGTGAGATTGTTTGGGTAGAGTTTATTTGAATTTAATTTTGAGTGTTTAAGTGTAGTTTTGTGAACTATTTTTGAAATGGTGTAGTTTTGTGAAATGTAATTCAAATGGTGTAGTTTTGTGATTCTCCCTACTTTTTTCAATTTATTTAAATTGTATACATGAAACTCGCTCGTAACTGTAATTTATGTTTAAGTTGCAGTAGAAAATAATCAAAATTGTTAGCGTTGGACTTTGATATAACGCATCAGCATAGATAGGTGCATAGGGACCATGAAGAAGGAGGTCTGTTTCCAAGGAAAACAGTATTACTCAAAGCAAAAAACTTTCTTTTGTACCAAAAGAATCGAGTTTCTAGTCTATGTGTAATTATCTAAGAAATTTGGTTGTGTTGATGTTGATATCGAATTGTGTAGAAAATCCGGTAAAGGTTTGGGAGCTACAAAGGAGTATTTATCCGAAAACATACCGAATATCGAAAGAAAAAACATAAAAAATCCATGTAAGTGTCTTATAGTTGGTGTCTTGAAAAAACTTTTAAGTATATCTTCTTTTGATATCTTAATTCTAATATCTTGTGTTCGCTATGTACATCTAAAGTTGACTCCATAGGACATAACTACTTTGACTCTATTGGAAATCGAGAGATTGTTAAGAACCCGTGGAAACTGTTGCAGAATTTGCCCAATTCTCTCTCTCTCTAATCTCTCTGTTTCTCTCTCTCTCAGGTGATTTGCAACTCACTAGAACGAGATTGATTTCGCGGAAGAAGATTAGGGAAAAGACGTACACACACACACGTTATAGAGTTCCCCAAACCGGGTACGTCTCTCTTCAGGATCGGACCTGGAATTCACTATATCCTTTACTCTGTTTTGCAGGTTACAAGAGGAGCTAAAGAATGTACAACAATGGCGAAAAGAAGATCAAGGAAGAAGATAAGGTAAGCACCTTATTTATACCCTTCTCCTAAAAAGCCTTGCTTGAATAATGAGCCCAACACTAAACACTAATGGGCTTTTCTCTTCTCTGCGCAGGCCCACTTCTGAATATTGGACCAGAATCTCACAAAACTCCACCTTGGTTCAATATTTCCACACACAAAGAACCCTAGCCGCCGCGACAACTCTTTGTCCGACGCGACCAAACCTGAACTCCACCTCCTTGCCCGATCCCGGAACCGGAGCTTAGCTTCCCTCTGCAATAGCCTGAAGCCTTTCCCGTCTCCAACACCAAATACCCTGATGCGAAACCTGAGACACCGCCGCCTACTCAGCTCCTCCAAGGCGGCCTCCGCTCCATAGAGCTCTAGTAATCGACCACCTTCAAGGTCGACAAACACCCTTCAAACTTATCACAAGGTAAACTCTTGGTAAGCATATCTGCTGGATTCACTGAAGTATGAATCTTCTTTAGAATAACTTGTCCGTCTTCTACCACTTCTCTGATGTAGTTATACTTAGTAGCGATGTGTTTAGTCCTCTCACTGTGCATGTGATTCTTAGCTAACCCAATCGCACTCTGCGAATCGCAATGAATCACTGCTGTCTCTTGCTTGAAACCCATTTCTGCTGTAATTCCACTTAACCAAGCTGCTTCTCTTGCAGCTTCAGTGAGAGCCATGTACTCAGCTTCTGTGGTGGACAACGCAACAACCTTCTGCAAGCACGACCTCCAGCTTACGGTGTTGCCACCTACAGTAAACACATATCCAGTGACGGATCTCCTTCTGTTAAGGTCAGCACCGTAGTCTGAGTCACAGTACCCAACTACCTGGAAATGACCTTCCTTAGTGAATGTAAGTCTCCTGTTCACTGCTCCCTTCACATATCTCAATATCCATTTAGCTGCTAACCAGTGACTTTCTGTTGGTTTTCCCATGTACCTACACACGAGACCAACGGCATAGGCTAGATCAGGCCTGGAGCCGACCATGGCATACATTAGGCTCCCCACAGCACTTGCATAAGGTATGTCCTCCATTCTTCTACCTTGCTCTTCTAGCTCAGTTTCTGTAGCTGCCCTTAGTTTGAATTGTGGACCTAGAGGTGTCCTCACTTCTCTGCAATCACACATGTTGAAAGTCTGTAGAACCTTTCCCATGTATTCAGATTGAGACAGAACTAGAGTCCCCTTCTCTCTGTCTCTTGATATATCCATGCCTAAAATCCTCTTAGCTCCACCTAGGTCTTTCATCTCAAATTCTGAACTTAGAATTTCCTTGAGCTGTTTGATTAATGACATGCTTTTTGATGCAATTAGCATGTCATCCACATATAGCAGAAGATAGACTCTGTCTTCTTCATTTCCTCCTCCGTAGTAAACACACGGATCATACTCACTTCTTCTCAGCTTTTGCTGCACCATGAAAGTGTGAAACCTGTGATTCCACTCCCTAGGTGATTGCTTCAAACCATAGAGAGATTTCTTGAGAAGACAGACTTTGTCTTCTTGTCCCTTAACCACATAACCTTCTGGTTGGTCCATGTAGATCTTCTCCTTTAGGATTCCATGTAGGAAGGCTGTCTTTACGTCTAGCTGCTCCAATTCCATGTCATAGTTCACCACAGCTGAAAGTAGTAGCCTTATTGACACATGTTTTACCACTGGTGCAAAGACTTCATTGTAGTCTATCCCTTCTACTTGTGCAAACCCCTTTGCTACAAGCCTGGCCTTGTGCCTAGGCTTCTCTATTTCTGGAATTCCTGGTTTAAGTTTAAAGACCCACTTGCAGCCAATTACCTTCTTGTCTTTAGGTCTGTGGCTAATTCCCAGGTCTGATTCTTCTTGTGAGAATCCATTTCCTCATCCATTCCTTCATCCCAAAGTTCCCAGTCATTAGACTCTTGTGCCTCCTTATAGGACTTAGGTTCATCCATGCTTATGCTCTCAGCACTAGACAATGCATAAGCGGTGTAGTCAGCATCTTCAAATCTAGATGGTGGCTTGATGTTCCTTCTCACACGGTCTCTAGCTAGCAGATACTCACTCTGCTCTTCCTCAGACTCACTTTCTGACCCTTCTAAGTTCTCTGGTTGACTCTCTGAAGTTTCTCCACCTAGAATGTGAGTCTCATCATCATCTTCTGTGTCATTAAACACTTCCACAAGATCTGTCTTGAAGGAGACTTTCTTCTTAGGACTTAGAGCTTTCTCTGTTTCCTCAGTGTCCTTTTCTGTTTTTATATCTTTGTACATTTTCTCTTCTTGGAATACCACATCTTTACTGATAACCACCTTCTGTTCCTCAAGTAGCCAGACTCTGTATCCTTTTGTTCCACTTGCATATCCCAAGAAAATTCCTCTAGCTGCCCTAGGACTCAGCTTGTCTCTTATTACATGGACATAGCTGCAACATCCAAAGCTCCTTAGGTGGCTGAATGTTGGCCTTCCCCCTGTCCATTTTGCCTCTGGAATTTCAAACTCAATGGTTGTAGCTGGGGACCTGTTTATTATATAAACTGCAGTAGATGCTGCTTCAGCCCAAAATTGACTTTCCAGTCCTGTTTCTGATAGCATTGACCTTACCTTGTCCATTATGGTTCTATTCATCCTTTCGGATACTCCATTTTGCTGAGGGGTATATGGGCAGGTTCTGTGCTTCTTGACTCCTGATTCTGTACAAAGCTTGTCAAATTTGCTGTTCTGAAACTCTAGGCCATTGTCTGTTCTTAGGCACTTTAGCTTTCTCCCTGTCTGATTCTCAACAAGTGCTTTCCAATCAGCAAATTTCTGAAAAGCTTCATCTTTCTTCTTCAGAAAATAGATCCACACCTTCCTTGAGTAATCATCAATGAAAGTGATGAAGTATTGTGCTCCTGATAAACTTGGTGATACATTAGGTGATCCCCACAGATCTGAGTGGACATAGTCTAGGATCCCTTTTGTGTTATGCTGAGCCTTTGGGAAACTTTGTTTGTGAGCCTTTCCCATTGCACAATCCTCACAAAAGCCTAGATCCTTAACTTCTTCCTTTTTGAGGTACCCTTTCCTTGCTAGTGTTTCCATGGCTGATTGGCTCATATGAGCCAGTCTCGTGTGCCATTTCCTTGTTAGACTTGTGTTTGACTGAGCCACATTAGCCTGTGATTGCCTGGCTGTTCCCTGTAAATGATACAACCCCTGATGGTACTTTCCTGTGAGTACTGTAATACCTCCTTTGAAGAACTTAACTATGAAGTTCTCTCCTTCATATCTGCACCCTGACAACTCTAGCTGGCCGTAGGAGATTAGGCTTCTTCCCATTTCTGGCATGTATCTCACGTTGCTCAATGTAACTGAGGTTCCATCTTGGTTATCTATGGTGATCTTTCCAACTCCTTACACCATACAGAATGTGTTGTTCCCCATGAGTACCTTGCTGCCTTCATATTCCTTAAACTCAGTTAATAACTCTCTTCTTGGAGTCATGTGAAAGGTGCAGCCTGAGTCTAATATCCAGCTATCATCAGTTGCCATTAGGCAAGCTGTTAATGCTGCAACGTCTTGGGGTGTAACCTCTATAACACTAGCCATTAGGGCTACTGCTGTTGTTGTTGGTTTAGAGGCTAAGTTGGCAGTGTGTACTCTTGGGGTTTGATACCCTGTTTTCTTCTGAGGACAATCTCTTTTCCAATGTCCTTCTTCCCCACAGATCCAACAACCCTTACTGTTAGAGTTAAATCTTGGCCTAGACCTGTGTCTGCTCTTAGATCTCCCTTGAAACTTTCTGTTTGTACCTCTGTGAAAAGATCTTCCTCTTTCTTCAGCTTGTAAAGCTTCTGCTGAAGACTTTGCTTTGTTCAGACTTCCTTTCTGATTCAGCTCAACTTCCTTGGCATAGGCAGAGCTGGTTACCTCACTTACTGTCAATGTGTCTTTTCCCCGAACCATACTTCGGTGTATGCACTAGGGGTTCATAGGGCTGCTGGTAGGCTTGACGGTAGTTGAATGGCTTTGGTCTTCCTCGCTGATTGTGATCTGTAGGCTAGCAAGATCTGCAATCAGTCTTAAGAACCCATCAAGATTTTCCTCTATTGATTTGTTCTCTTCCATCTTGTAGCTAGCAAACTTCTGCTTTAGGTAGATCCTGTTAGGTAAGGACTAGGTCTGATAGTCTCTTTCAAGGGCTTTCCACATGCCAAGAGCAGTCTGCTCATTCATGACTTTCCTCAAGATAGTATCACTTAGACATGTACCTAGCAGATTCCTTACTCTTAGATCTTTAGCTGCTTTCTTATGTTCAGCTTTCTTCTGATCTTCTTTAGAGTCCTCTGTCTTGTCTTTACCCTCTTCTTGATCCACCGAGGATGATTCCTCTTCTTCTTGGATAGCAGATGCCAATCCCTGAATCTCTAATTGTCCAAGCATCTTGTATTTCCATAGCTGAAAATCTCCTTTGCCATCAAATTTCTCCATCTCAAATTTGCCATGAGTACGTTCCATCTTGGCTGCTCTGTTGTGTTCTTCTTTAGCCTGCAGGACAAAAGAAAGAAACAATCCACAGTAACCCGCACCAAGAAAGCTTATGGAATATACGCAGAATCTGAGAAAAAATATTGATTAAGGTATTGTATGGAAAACAAGAACTTCCCCGATTCTTCCGTGTATGTTTCTTGTGTATCAATGGCAGATTCTGTCCGCAGAACCGTCTTCTTGGATCTTAGGGATCCTCCACGCTCTGATACCAATTGTTGCAGAATTTGCCCAATTCTCTCTCTCTCTAATCTCTCTGTTTCTCTCTCTCTCTCAGGTGATTTGCAACTCACTAGAACGAGATTGATTTCGCGGAAGAAGATTAGGGAAAAGACGTACACACACACACGTTATAGAGTTCCTCAAACCGGGTACGTCTCTCTTCAGGATCGGGCCTGGAATTCACTATATCCTTTACTCTGTTTTGCAGGTTACAAGAGGAGCTAAAGAATGTACAACAATGGCGAAAAGAAGATCAAGGAAGAAGATAAGGTAAGCACCTTATTTATACCCTTCTCCTAAAAAGCCTTGCTTGAATAATGAGCACAACACTAAACACTAATGGGCTTTTCTCTTCTCTGCGCAGGCCCACTTCTGAATATTGGACCAGAATCTCACAGAAACAATCTTTGTTAATTTCAACGAGATGCCAAAACCTCATGATTCGATGGCGGGATTGTGTGTCAATAATTTGATCCATGAGGAACGCAACTACGACTGTGTAATCAACAGAAAGAAATACACGACGAGATTTTGAAAAAAATAAATAAAGAGCAGAGGGGAGTCTAGAAGCAAGCTCTTGATAAATCGTTGAACCATTGTTATTCCCCCTCGTTGTCTTCTTTCTCGTTGGATCTTTCTTTTCTAAATGTTCATCATGAACCAAATACTTTTCTTGTTTGGTTCCATCATCGATTATACTCTTGTTCTATGTATTGTTTCCATTTACATGAACATCATCTATACATGTTTTGTCTTGTCTCTTGTGGTGGAAAGAAGAAGATCATCTTACTAGTTTTTTTTCATCGGTTGGAAACAAAATGCTAATTTCCCCTACTTCGCTTTCATTTTTATCAATCTCTTCATTTCTTTGTTGCTCGGTTCCTAGAATAGTTTCATCTCCAATGAGAAAAATTGTCTGGTTCCTTGGTACCACCATCCCTCATAGTGTCCTTCTTTGCATTGTTTTCATGTACATCAAGGTCATTATCACACATGCATTTTTCTTGTATCTTGTGCTCCTTCATAACCAACAAGAGAATCATATGAAATTAGCATCATGCTCTTCCCTTCTTTATAGGTCATTAGTATCTTCATTTCTTTGCTCTTTTTATGGTAGTGGTAGAGTTAAATCTCCACGAAAATGACATGAATGGTTTTTATTACTCTAAACTTATTTTTTATCAAGCAGTTCAGAAACATCCGTTCATTATCATTCTCTAATGGAACTTTTCTTTGAAAACAAATCATAGCACTACAAGAACTTTCCCGTTGTGATTAATTAGGATATTAGAGCATGATTATGGGTTCGAACCAAAAAAAAATCCTTAATTTTTTTTTTTATTATTTTAAAAAAAATAATAAATAAATTAATAATCTGACTAATCGCGGGTCGCCACGTGTCAGTGGGACCCGCGAAAAGTCTAAGGATTGATCCTTAGATAAGCAATTAAAGAGGTGGTGCTTGATTTTATCGTGGGGCCCATGGGTTAAGGACCACCCTTAGGGCCCTGATAATCATGGTCTTATATGCCCAAAGAGATGAAGTCCTAGCTAAGAAGTTTAGGGTTTGATTAGTCGAAAACAAAACTGCCACATAGAAATTAATCTCGTGTTGATCTCCTTAGAATGGTTGATTACCCGGGAAAAAAACTAAATTTATGATAAAATTTAAAAATTAAAGTATCGTTTAAAGCAAAAAAACTCATACGTTGTAAAGGAGTTAAATATTAGACGGAATCCAAAACTCGTCGTTTCACTACAGAGACTTTTTTGCTTAAAACGATATTTTAATGTTTAAATTTGATCATAAATTTAGTCTGTGTTATAATATGAAATTCGATTTTCTTTAGGTTTTGTTTGTCTAAATGTTCAAATTTAAAGTTAAGTATGTAATTAAGATTTTTAACAAAAAAGTATGTAATTAAGATACTTTTATTGATACATTGAAATAAACGGATACTCCCTTCATTTTGGAACTGTGTTGTTCATGAGTTATTTTTTTCAAAAAGATAGCAGCTGTCAATATGGGCATAAACCCGCAGACCGGACCCATCCCAACTCATCATGGGACGGATATGGGTTATGTTTTCATTACCCATTAAAAAGCGGGCGTAACGGATTGATCCGTTTGGGTTGCGGGTTAAATGGGTAAAGTCCGCGACGGGATGCGGGTTAGCGGGTTACCCGCTATATATCATATTTACCTTATACATTTATATACATAATATATATATATATATATATATATAGAAATATAGATATTACAATATCTAATTTGAACCTTATGATGAAACATGTAAATATATATTTCCATCAAACTTTTATAATCAATTTGTTAAAAATAATTTTATTTATGATATTATGAGTGTGATATATGTAGATGAAGAATTTGAGATTGATGCACTTCATTCCTCTCCTTCTCCATCGACTCTGGATGTATGAGAAAGGATGATCGTGAATCAAGAATGAAGAAAAACATGAAAGAGCTCTTATTAATTATTATTTGGTTTTCTACTTTTCTTTTTACATACGCTTCATTATTTTACAATTAAGAATTATTTTGGATAAATTTTCATCATTTTGAATTTTAATTTGATATTTTGCTTGCTTTACAATATTTTTTTTAATAACAACATTAAAGTTGTCACTTATTTTAAGTTTACGTATGCAATTATATTTTTATTTGAAATTTATAAAAAACCGCGGGTTGCCCGCCAAACCCATTAAATATAGTGGGTCGGGTTTGGGTTTAATTACGGTTGACCGCGGTTTTTGCGAGCCGACCCATTGCGGTCCGCAGAATAACAAACCCATTGCGGGATGGGTTTAATGGGTTGGGTTGGCCCGCTATGACAGCTCATGGATGTTACATTTGTCCATGTTAAAGAAAATGAAGAAAGCTATTTATAGATTTTTATATAGTTTATCCAAATAATAATGAAATTTATATATTTTGATATTAAAATTACTTGTAGTTTTTGGCCAACTACGGTTATTGTTTTTAATCTAAAATTAGTTTTAAGCCATATTTCTAATTTAACTAAAATTATTTAAAAAGTAAAAAAGCTACACATGAAACTAAATGAATTCGAAAAATGTTAAAATAAAATTAATAATTAGTTTTAACAAATTAAAATGTTATATTCAATTGTATCTTATTAGCATTATTATTTTCAAATAATGAATTATCACATCATCTATATAGTGCTTATGGATTCGATTTTAGATAATTTACGACATTTAACATATCATCATCGTTGGTCTAGAGAAAAATTGCAAAATAAAACCTTAAGTTTGAATATTTCGACAGAAAAACACAAAGAAAATTGAGTTCCATATTAAAACACGAACTAAATTTATGACCAAATTTAAACACTAAAGTATCGTTTTAAGCCAAAAAGTCCGTATAGTGAAACAACGAGTTTTGGATTCCGTCTAATATTTAACTCCGCTACATCGTATAAGTTTTTTTGCTTAAAACAATACTTTAATGTTTAAATTTGATCATCAATTTAGTTCATGTTTCGATATGTAACTCGATTTTCTTTAGGTTTTTTTTTGTCGAAATATTCAAATTTTATGTTTTAATTTGCAATTTTTCCTTTTTTTGTTTAATTTTTTTTTTATTAGTAGGTACGTTTGATCCCAAATGACATGTAGTTTGTTATCTACGATATGATTGATCACATAGATTCCTCCAAACTAAGTAACTACTTTTATGTAATTACGTCAAGATTTTAACATTTTAAAAACAACGTTATATTTACCTAAGTTATGTCATGCGTTTATAAATTTACCATGTTTATTTAGTAAATAGTTTAACTAATAACTTAATATGATAGATTATGTACCCCCTCATTTATAGAAAACACGTTTTTATGACACTAAATGCACTATGTAACTTACAAAAGCACATATAAATAAGATTATATAATGTTTTCAGTACATCATAATCTATAACCATCAAATACAAAATACAGCATAGACTTAAAATTCTAAGAAAATGAAGTCAATTGTTTTGTTTCTTACTCTAACAATTCTTGTTTCATCATGTAAGTTAATTAGTGGGTAGCTACATTGCATTATGCATTCTATGTAAATGTTTTAAGTAGAATTTTAATTTAGTCTTTAAATAACGTTTCACTTTTATTTACAGGTATATCAAATATAATGGCAAATTCTAAGTATGAAGGAAATATAATGCTAAGTCCAGCGGAGCCTCCAGTTGATTCAGAAGAAGATAATCTTACACATTCTCCCCAAGTCTTTGAATATTACTATTGCCAAAGATGTGCACATCATTGTATGCATAAAAACAAGGGTGTGTCCCAATGTCGAAATTTTGTTTGTCGTTGTACTTTGAATGATATTGAGTAATATATTTAATTTTACGTTGAACAATTAATATAAATAAATTAAATATTACAGTTGATGCCAAATGAAGATTTTAAGTTTATTAACTCCCTCCACTTTTAATAGATTTTTTAATATTATCAAACATATTAAGAAAACAAACATATTTTGTAGACAATTAAACCAATAAAACGTCAAACTTTTCAGTGAAATCTACAATTTACGGATAAAAATTGCATTGAAAAAGTAAAAAATCTACTATTTAGAAACAAAGTTTAAATCTAAAAAATCCATTAAAACACAAAGGGAGTACTAATTATCTCATTGTAAGAAATATATACATTACAAATTAAAACATAAATATTTGAACATTTTGACAAAAAAATGGCGAATACATTTATTAAAAAAACTAATTATGTGAGCTTGGTTTCCTTGTCTTATGATGTATTTTAAGAAATTTTGATCATTTTCCAACCACTATTAGTAAATACTCCATCTGTTTTTTATTGTTTGATTTTCTAGATTTTCACACATATTAAGAAAGTGAATCAATCTTTAATATTAAATACATGTTTTTTGTATTTTACAGTTTTCTAAAACTTTCAACCAATATTAATTCAATAACGTCAATTATATATCTTGAAATGTACAATTCACTATTCTCAATGAACTAAAATAATTTTAAAAACCAGAAAATCAATCTTTAAAAAACAATATTTTTTCTTAGAGATCAATATGTTAAAAACGGAGGGAGTACATCTTAAATCTTATACTCCATAAATAAAGTTCTATAATATATAAATAAATAAAAAGTATTGAAGTTAAAATGTTTATTTTCGTAAAAATTACATAGATAACACAATTACTTAAAATTTATTAGGACGTACTCTAGCACAAGAAATGTATAAATCTATAAGTTGTAGAATTCGTAATGTCTGGTTTATTATTATATGGTAAAACAGAATTACTTACTTTGCTAGTAAATTGATAAAAGATAATAAATTTTATCTTAACAAGTATACATGATTTATCATAATATAACTATCAAGTTATTAATTGCGTTATTGTTGGCTTGTAGATATGTTTGATCCCAAGTTACATGCAATTTTAATTGTGCCGCTATCGATAAAACTACACCATTTGAATTACATTTCACAAAACTACACCATTTCAAAATTACTTCACAAAACTACACCTAACCACTGAAAATTAAATCCAAATAAACCGTACCCACACAATCCTACCCCCCTTAATATTATACCCTAAACACTAATTAGCGAACCCAAATGAAAAAATTTTAATTTTGGTAATTTTTAAAAGGGTAAATCAAGCTTCTAAAATTTTGAAAGGGTGTAGTTTTGTGAAAAAATTAAATTAGGTGTAGTTTTGTGAAGGAGGGGTTGAAAGGGTGTAGTTTTGTGAATTCCTCTAATATTAAACTGTTAGAATTTTTTTAGTAGCAACCATACAAATATTTTTATGGGGGAATTACAAAACTACATCTTTTGAATTACACTTCACAAAACTACACATAAACACTAAAAATTAAACTCTAATTAAGCATACCCACACAATCCTACCCCCATTTTCACTTAAACCCTAAACAATAATTAGCGAACCCAAATGAAAATTTTTTATTTTGGTAAGTTTTGAAAGGTAAATCAATCATTTAAAATTTTAAAAGGGTAAAAATATGAGAAAAAATTGAATTAGGTAGAGTTTTGTAAAAGAATGGATAAAATGGTGTAGTTTTGTGAATTCCTCTATTTTTATTAGCAAAATGGAAGTAATACAAAACTCTTATCTACAGTATAAATGAACTAGTTTTTTTTTTTTGGTCGGACATATAAATGAACTAGTTTTATCACTTTATGTATATAAATCAAGATTTAAATATTTTAACTTACGAAAGCACATATAAATATGATTATATAATATTTACAACAAATCATAATATATAACCATCAAAAAGTTTAATGGTGAAATATTTTTTTTTAAATAAATCAATATGTGAATTTTTGAATTTAAAGTATTTTTTGCAATTTTTTATTTTTTTACAGTAGTATTCATAAAATCACTTACCAAAATGGAATTAAAAAAAGTTCTTATCTACCATATAATTGACCCCATAGATTCTTCCAAACTAAGTAATTAGTTTTTTATATTCAATTCAAGATTTTAATATTTAAAACAAAAACGCGTATATTTCCAAAGTTATATCATTATGTTTATAAATTTAACATTTATTTTTCTTTATTTTGCTCACCAAAATTTAACATGTACATCTATTATATAATAGCTCCAAATTCTCTCAGCTTAGGCCTCGACATCATAATCAAAATGTTAAAGACATAATTAATATTAATTTTTTTATAAAACTTATTAATATTAAAAAATTCAAATAAAACTCAATTAGTCTTAAAAATTCAAATAAAAAAACTATTAAAGACATAAACTCATTTAGTAATAAAATAAAATCTTACATTATATACAGTAAAAAATATAAAAAATTTTATAGTTCTCAAAACATAAAAAAAGAATATATGTTTAAAAATGTTATACTTTAAATATAAATAATCAAAGTAAACTGCTATCCTATTTTCTGAAATAAAAAATATAAATTTTTCTAACTTCTATATTTTAAAACTAAACAACTCTTAGGAGTATAAAAATTAAATCCAAATAACTCTACCGACAAAACCCTACCCTCTTGAACATTAAACTCTAAACACTAGTGAATCCATATTAAAGATTTAAGGTTTGATAAAATTTTAAAGGGTATTTTAGCCATTGAAAAAGATGTAAAATTTGAATTTTGAATGATTTTTTGAAAGAGTGTTTGAAGGGTGTAATTTTGTGAAAGATGGCTTGTGAATTCATCATGTAAGTTAATTTTTTAGGTACATTGAATTATGCAGAATCCTTTATATATTAGGCAACTTTCATCTAATATTCCGTTTAGATGTCGGAATTGGATATCAAAATTATTCTCTTAATCTATAGCGATTTCACTTGACATAAAGGTTGATGTCAAGTATATATTTAACTTAATCAGCCAAAATCTAAAATGATGTATTAAAAACGATTTCACTAAATCTCAAGCTAGATGACAAGTATTTACGACTTCGTCAACCAAAATACAAGTGATCAATCTAATATGATTTCATTAAGCACAAAAATGGTAACCAACCTATAAGGTTTAACCAACAAAAACCTAATTTCGAATTTATACGGTTTAATCAACTATCATCCTAGTGATAAATCAAAGGCTCGATGTTAAGTCTGAAAGTAATAAGGCTCTACAAACCCAAAATCAAATTCAGCACAAACAAAGAAGGCACAAGTATAAAGCCTACATCAAGATGTCACAAGATGACAAAGAAGTAAAGAACACAAAGCTTCATGTACATGCAAAAGACGTTAGAGCAAACAAACAAATCAACGGTAACAATGACAATCGACTCAAGGCTCTACAAGATCTTGACTAGAATACAAACTGTCTAAGGATAAGGATGACTTCATTCTAGATTGTTCATTTTGTCTCTATAAAACCTCTGTAAAACCCTAGCCGTAATATTTATTCAATAAGAAAGTATTATTCAGAAATACCACTATCTCTTTCAAGCTTTTCTAAAGTTCTTCATGGTATCAGAGCCATTGTAAACCTTAACATGTATATCAATGGCCGACTCCTACCTTTCCCAGACAATATTAACATTACATACTCTGTCACAATCAAACTCAAAACCAACAACTATTTCTTATGGAAAACACATGTCAGTTTGCCAAGAAATAGATGTTGTAAGAAGAGATCGACCGATTCACTTAAGGGATCTCTCGATCCTTATTCTAGACGAAAATTTGGATATCAAAACTCCAAGTTCGGCCCATAATTCCCGAAACTTATTTGTACATAATTTTAGCCACTTTTTAGGCTACGTTTTAATTTATTCACATACATATTCGTTGTTTCTAGAGGAGACGAATATCTGACTCTACGCAGAAGATTTCTCAACATCTTTTATTTATTAGATTTTTATGCAATATTCATCATCTCTTTGTTATTTTGCAATGAATATGTATGAGTAGTTTCATAGTTAAATTTTAGGGTTTCAAATGAATTAAAAATTTGTAAGATTTGATTGGTAGATTAAGGAATTAATATCTTAAGGTTCTTCATCTAGGTTTTTCTCATTGCTTTAACTTGATTAACTACCATAATTCATGATTTTAGGTTGTTTATGTGCAAACAAACAAGAGTTGATCTAAATACCGGATAGAACCTACGTGAGCAAAGCTTACTTAACCAACAAGAGTTGTAGTTAACACGGTTTGTGAACAAATCAGCCTTAGAACAATTGCAACACAACGAGATATATCACTATAGATATATATTAGATAGTGAAAGGTGAATATATATATAACAAAGGGCGAATATCGATTGATGAATTGCTAATATTGAATGATGAATAGTTAATATCGTTGTTTTTTTTTTTTTTTTTTGTTAAAAAGTTAATATCGTTGTTGAATGATGAATATGGATTTCATTAAATATTAAAAAGGGTAAAACAATCTATTTGCATACTCTTAAAACTAAAATTATTTATTTTCCTAATTACAAAACATAAAATACCATAATGACAATTAAATCTAAAAATACCTACTTTACTAAATTTTTCTAGAAATTATAAATGGAAAATGTATACATATATACTCTTTCCGTTTTTTAATATAGGATTTTTGTTGAAAATATTTGGTTTAAAAAGATGGATTTTCTCACTTTCTATATACAATTGTTAATGATAAATTATAAAATTCAAAAAAACAACTAAACATTATTGGTTTAGAGTTGTTGGAAATTAAAAATCACAAAAATAATATATTTTAATATGTTTGTTTATTATATCTGAAAAACCAGAAAATCCTATAATAAAAAACAGAGGGAGTATGTTGTTAAACATTCATTTTTTATAAATCGTAGGAACTCCAGATATTTGGCTTATAATCTCCACCGAAATCCGAAACCAACCGTTGATATACCAAGATTAAGGCGTAAATCACTTCTCCCAAAAAAATTCAGACTAAATAATACATAACAAATAATGTAAATAATAAAGATATTTGTAAATCTTCCAAATATCTCTCTGCATCATTCTCTCAGACGAAGAGAAGATTCGTCCCGAATCTTAATTGCGGTCTTCGATATGAAACTCATAGTCTTCTTCTTCTATGGAAAAGAGACGCCTATGATAGGATAAATGTTTCCGAACAACATGACATCCAGAATCGTTCTTCGATTGAGAAACCAAAGAGACACGGCTCTGATACCAACTGATGTAGCGGAAGGAACCTGATAATTAAATCAATCTAAAGATTCAAAGAATCTTTGAGACCGACAACCTGACAAAGATGAATTTAATCGAATCTTTAGTCAAGGCTTCTTGTAAGGATGAATTTAATCAAATCCTTAAACAAGGCATCTTGTGAAGATGAATTTAATCAAATCTAGACAAGGCTTCTCGTGAGATGAATTGAATCAAATCAACACAAGGTTTAAGAGAAATCTCTTGTTTATTAATTATCAAAGTCTTCATTACAACATAAGTCTAAATGACATATTTATAATAAATATTGAAAGCTTAAAATATTCCAAATAAGAAAAGAAAAACATCTTAATAATAAAATAAATAATAATGTAAATATAAAGATATTTGTAAATCTTCCAAATATCTCTCTGCATCATTCTCTCAGACGAAGAGAAGATTCGTCCCGAATCTTAACTGCGGTCTTCGATATGAAACTCATAGTCTTCTTCTTCTATGGAAAAGAGACGCCTATGATAGGATAAATGTTTCCGAACAACATGACATCCGAATCGTTCTTCGATTGAGAAACCAAAGAGACACGGCTACGATACCAACCGATGTAGCGGAAGGAACCTCGATAATTAAATCAATCTAAAGATTCAAAGAATCTTTGAGACCGACAACCTGACAAAGATGAATTTAATCGAATCTTTAGTCAAGGCTTCTTGTAAGGATGAATTTAATCAAATCCTTAAACAAGGCATCTTGTGAAGATGAATTTAATCAAATCTAGACAAGGCTTCTCGTGAGATGAATTGAATCAAATCAACACAAGGTTTAAGAGAAATCTCTTGTTTATTAATTATCAAAGTCTTCATTACAACATAAGTCTAAATGACATATTTATAATAAATATTGAAAGCTTAAAATATTCCAAATAAGAAAAGAAAAACATCTTAATAATAAAATAAATAATAATGTAAATATAAAGATATTTGTAAATCTTCCAAATATCTCTCGCATCATTCTCTCGGACGAAGAGAAGATTCGTCCCGAATCTTAACTGCGGTCTTCGATATGAAACTCATAGTCTTCTTCTTCTATGGAAAAGAGACGCCTATGATAGGATAAATGTTTCCGAACAACATGACATCCAGAATCGTTCTTCGATTGAGAAACCAAAGAGACACGGCTCTGATACCAACTGATGTAGCGGAAGGAACCGATAATTAACTCAATCTAAAGATTCAAAGAATCTTTCGACCGACAACCCGACAAAGATGAATTTAATCGAATCTTTAGTCAAGGCTTCTTGTAAGGATGAATTTAATCAAATCCTTAAACAAGGCATCTTGTGAAGATGAATTTAATCAAATCTAGACAAGGCTTCTCGTGAGATGAATTGAATCAAATCAACACAAGGTTTAAGAGAAATCTCTTGTTTATTAATTATCAAAGTCTTCATTACAACATAAGTCTAAATGACATATTCATAATAAATATTGAAAGCTTAAAATATTCCAAATAAGAAAAGAAAAACATCTTAATAATAAAATAAATAATAATGTAAATATAAAGATATTTGTAAATCTTCCAAATATCTCTCTGCATCATTCTCTCTGACGAAGAAAAGATTCGTCCCGAATCTTAACTGCGGTCTTCGATATGAAACTCATAGTCTTCTTTTTCTGCGGAAAAGAGATGCCTATGATAGGATAGATGTTTCCGAACAACATGACATCCAGAATCGTTCTTCGATTGATAAACCAAAGAAACACGGCTCTGATACCAACTGATGTAGCGGAAGGAACCTGATAATTAACTTAATCTAAAGATTCAAAGAATCTTTGAGACCGACAACCTGACAAAGATGAATTTAATCGAATCTTTAGTCAAGGCTTCTTGTAAGGATGAATTTAATCAAATCCTTAAACAAGGCATCTTGTGAAGATGAATTTAATCAAATCTAGACAAGGCTTCTCGTGAGATGAATTGAATCAAATCAACACAAGGTTTAAGAGAAATCTCTTGTTTATTAATTATCAAAGTCTTCATTACAACATAAGTCTAAATGACATATTTATAATAAATATTGAAAGCTTAAAATATTCCAAATAAGAAAAGAAAAACATCTTAATAATAAAATAAATAATAATGTAAATATAAAGATATTTGTAAATCTTCCAAATATCTCTCTGCATCATTCTCTCTGACGAAGAAAAGATTCGTCCCGAATCTTAACTGTGGTCTTCGATACGAAACTCATAGTCTTCTTTTTCTGCGGAAAAGAGATGCCTATGATAGGATAAATGTTTCCGAACAACATGACATCCAGAATCGTTCTTCGATTGATAAACCAAAGAAACACGGCTCTGATACCAACTGATGTAGCGGAAGGAACCTGATAATTAACTTAATCTAAAGATTCAAAGAATCTTTGAGACCGACAACCTGACAAAGATGAATTTAATCGAATCTTTAGTCAAGGCTTCTTGTAAGGATGAATTTAATCAAATCCTTAAACAAGGCATCTTGTGAAGATGAATTTAATCAAAACTAGACAAGGCTTCTCGTGAGATGAATTGAATCAAATCAACACAAGGTTTAAGAGAAATCTTTTGTTTATTAATTATCAAAGTCTTCATTACAACATAAGTCTAAATGACATATTTATAATAAATATTGAAAGCCTAAAATATTCCAAATAAGAAAAAAAAACATCTTAATAATAAAATAAATAATAATGTAAATATAAAGATATTTGTAAATCTTCCAAATATCTCTCTGCATCAGTTACCTTGAACAATGTAAGAATAATCCAAAACCATAGGCAGAAGCCCACTCGGTAGGTAATGTTGTTAAACATAATAATTGCATTGCACCAAGATCGTCAAAAGTGGGGATAGCAAGTTGGAATTTGAGTGCTCTAACTACTTGATTACGGATCGAGCGGCATCAGTCCCATTACCAAATCGACATCCACTTCAAAATCATAAATTATATCGTTAGGATATTTTGACCGGTGCTTAACAAGAAAGATAATATAGTACTTTTCAAAAGATTAATAATTATTTTGATAAAAAAAAACTTAACTCGTCTAATTTTTATTAATCATTTTAAGATTTCAAAAGATATATTTTTTTAACAATACCACTAAAAGCAGATATTTTCTAAAATAAAATAATGATAATTGATCCGCCTTATTTGTAGATCATACGTTCGAAATTAAACAACTAAAATTGTGATAAAATTAGAGAAATTCACAAAACTACACCCTTTCAATTTTTCCTTCACAAAATTACATCTAATTCGATTTTTTCCTACTTTTACACCTTTTTCAAATTTTAAATGGTTTAATTATGCTCTAAAAAATTACCAAAATTAAAATATTTTCATTTGGATTCGCTAATTAGTGTTTAAGGTATAGTATTAAAGGGATGGCATTGGTGGGTAGGCTTAATTAATTTGGATTTAATTTTTAGAATTTATGTCTAGTTTTGTGAAGAAATTTTTAAAAGGTGTAGTTTTGTGAAATGTAATTCAAATGGTGTAGTTTTGTAATTCTCCCATAAAATTAGATGGATCATTCGTTAAATGACATCATGTTAATCAAAAACAAATAAGTTTATTTTCTTCTACAACTTTTGGAAACAAGTTAAATTTTGGCATGCATGCATTGTTCATGGGATAGTGGTAAAACCGTTGTGAGAATCAATTTAACTGTCTTTTAAGCAGTGTTCAAAAAAGTGTTAGGCGCTAAGCGGGCGGTGACCTAGAGCCTAGTTCCTAGAACGCTTAGTCGGAGCCTAGGCGATTTTGTAGGCGGTTTAAACGTTTAGAAAACCATACAATATAATATATATATACATTATAGAATGTACAAAATATTATAGTTTATAGGTAATAAAATCTTTTAAAACATTTTTATTATTATTTTATAGCATATATTTTTATTATATAATATAAAATATTAAATATAATAATTTATAAATAATAAAATTCTATTATGTTTTTTTATACCATCGTAATATTTTATTTTAGACGGATTAAAAGAAAGTCGGGACGATCTATAAGAGCCTAGTGCCTAAGCGTCGCCTAGGCGGACGCCTAAAACACTTTTTTGAATACTGCTTTTAAGTGTGATTTCTCCAACATCTTAATCATAATTAAAATAGAAAACACATTTTGGAGCCGTTTGTTTTAACCATTAATGCACTAAAAACGGTAAAACCAAGTTTTTTACTAGACTGATGTCGGAATCCAAATTTAAATCTTGTTTACTCTTTGCTTTCTCTGTCAACGGACTACCATACCGATAAAAATTTCGGCGAACAAGATATTAAACTTGACCGACACTACACAAGCATTGGACCAAATTCTAAGACTGAAAAATAGTAATGGTTCAAAAAAGAAGTTAATGTCCGAATGAACAAAACATGTTTTCTTTGAGACCAATATGTTAAACACATTTGATATGTTCCATCTAGCGTTGGTTCAGGTTTTCGGAGACTTGGGAACTGAATCTTATAATATTGTTTTGGTAAAATATCATAATACTGAAAAAGATAAAATATTAATATTGAAAGTATCATATGCTTATCTATACTATTAAAAGAGAAGACAAAACGCCTACGTGTCGCAACGTGAGAGCTTTTAGAATATTTTTTATTTTTTTGCGTTTTATTCCTTATATTTTTGAATAACTTTTGTTCGACGAATTCTATAAATTATATTTCAGGCCCAAAGAATTTAGGTCCACATATAAAACTTTTAAAATTAAATTTCTCCCACATTGAAAACAATAAGAAACAAAATAAGAAATCTTCTATTATAAATAAGATTTTATCACATACAAAATCATTAAAGCGGCCCTTCGTCTAATGGGCTTGCGAATTTCGGTAAATGGATTGCGCCTTCATTTACCGGGTTATGCATAATGAGAATATTTTCTTTGAATATGCGTGCAAAGTTTCATTAGTTATTTTGGCTTTCCATACTAGATCTTTCATATATACATGCCTCATAAATTGGCCAACGGGTATCGGAGATTTTGATTACTGGATTGGTGCCTGAGCATTCGGTTTTCAGGCCGGGTTCAGGTCGGGCTCATTCGAGTTCGGATTTTTCGGGTTAGAGGATATAGGATCCATTCGAGTTATTTACAATTACGTGGACATGGAACCAAATATTATTCGGTTTGAGTTTTTGGTAGGTCGGTTCGGGTTAGAACGGAAACCTGAGTTAGAATATATTTAAATTCGATAGGATAATATGATAACCGAAACCGGAGCAAACCGGATTTTTTTGGATCGGTTTGGTTTTGGGTTTCGGATCTCGGATTAAATCTTTAATCTTAAATTGATCAATTCATGTTATTCCATAATATTACTTAATATTATTTATGAATATCATATACCGCGCAAGGCGCGGGGTACTTACCTAGTTAGTTTATTAAAGAAGTTTACTTTTAAATAAATTTATACAGAAATAACTATTAAAGCCCAATATCAAAGATCAAGATAAAGTCAAAAGCCCATGTGTGTTAGGGTTTCTTATGAGATTTAGCTTAGTATAAATATACTTCTTATGAGATTGAGATATGTAACCTTGAGAGTTGCTAAGACAACTCTCCTCCTTTTTATATTATAAGATCAATACAAGTTTATGTGTTCTTGGTGACAAACTTAAGTATTTCTCTCTTAGTGTCTTTGTTTAATAAAGCTCAATGAGCTATTTCATGTTTAAGTTTCATTTTCTATCTCAATAAGCTCTTTGAGCATAAATCTCTTCTTAGTTTAAGATTTCTCACATGGTATCAGAGCACACAAGATCCATGGGATCTCACTAGTTTTCGCCTACATCAACAACATAAAGGAGATGAAGAAGTTGATATTAAGCTTCACAAAACCGATGCCATCAAGTCATTTTCAAATCATCACGAGACCAATCGTTTGAAATTATCAAAACAGTTTTGTAAAAGAGATACAAGGATTGAACTCAAGTGAGCAACCTGTTCTCGCCATCAAGAACCAAGTGAGTGAAGTGGCAAAAGACATTTTTGAAGGATGACAAAAGATCTTGGTCAAAGATGAAGGATGATGAAGAGTGGTCTATTGACTATTATTGAAGGGAAGAATGTCAAAACTTAAGAGGAAATGTTGTGATGTGCTTCATGGACTAAAACTAGTCATGTTATATCGATGTTTTTGGTTTTGGATGGCAAATAAGAAGATTTCATAGAACGCATACAAGGTGTTTGCAAAAATGTCCAAACGAAAAGAGGAGATAGGTACTGCTTATATGCCACAATCTTCTTGCTCCTAGTCAAAGTATGAATGGGAGTAAAGCTTGCTCTACAAGTCCAAAGAAGGAACCTCTGAGAGAGTATTGCTTGCTCTACATGTACAAGTTAGAAGCAACTAGATTATTAACATTATATCATCAAAGTCTGTGTCAAAGAATGTGTCAGGTCAGAGAAGCAATTAACTCTATATTTCGGCGATTGTTTACCTATCTCTTCGGCTAAGTGAAATTTTGGTCCACATTTTGAGTTCTCCTTCGACTACTCAAGCTACTATCAAGCATTGCGGTTTCAAACTAAGCTTTCGTGCTTCCACCGACGCTAAGTTTGCGGGGGCGTATTAAAGCCCAATATCAAAGATCAAGATAAAGTCAAAAGCCCATGTGTGTTAGGGTTTCTTATGAGATTTAGCTTAGAATAAATATGCTTCTTATGAGATTGAGATATGTAACCTTGAGAGTTGCTAAGACAACTCTCCTCCTTTTTATATTATAAGATCAATACAAGTTTATGTGTTCTTGGTGACAAACTTAAGTATTTCTCTCTTAGTGTCTTTGTTTAATAAAACTCAATGAGCTATTTCATGTTTAAGTTTTATTTTCTATTTCAATAAGCTCTTTGAGCATAAATCTCTTCTTAGTTTAAGATTTCTCACAATAACTAGAAATTTTTAAATTATCATTTTACTCAAAAACTTACCTCATCTAATTTTATTAATCATATTAAGATTTGAAAAGATACGTATTGTTATATAATTAAAGAATGTACTTTCAAAATTCAGAAAAATCTCCATTAAATCAAAGTTCTTTATAAGTAAATAATTGCCATTAATTTTTTATGACAAAAACATATATATAAACATCTATCACAAAAAATGTAGCATTGCATTTTAATATTTTCTGGTAGGCACAACACTAGTTCCATCCCTAAAAAGTACTCAATCAGCACGTGCCAGTCAACAACCCAAATATATGTCTCTTTTAAATTTTAAAAAGTTGGTGTTGTCTGTTAAAAAATTCTTCATGATTATCTTACAATTCATTTCTTTTTTTGTTAATCTCTTATAATTCATTTCTCACTTGATACATATGTATAATTAACAAGACCACCATAATCACTAGTTTATTTAAATATTTAGCTCATCTAATTATTATTGTTTGCATATTATTTGGTTAGTTTAATACCGTCTAAATTCGGGATAATTAGTCTAGGTTTAAAGCGTATCATATTGCTCTTATATACTAATTAATACCATAGATAGAAGATTTAGTTCTTGCAATTATTTTGTTAAAGCAGTGAAATAATTGAGAAGGAAAAGCAAAGCACATGGTCTCAACAAAAAAGTTTCATAAAGGCAAAAGAAGAACCTAATGATCTTCAACCATCTTGGTCTAAATACTAAATATATATACACAATAAAATTTCTATAAGTTAATATATGTTGGGATTAAATCATTCTACTAAAACATATTAATTTGTAATGATTATTAATTTATAGAGGGGCAAATAATATCAAAAAATTAGTCTTAATTATGACAAGAAAAAGTTATTAATTTATAGAGATATATTATTGTATCCAATATTAATCTATAAAAGTTATTTTTTATTTATATTTTCAGCATATATATATATACAACGACTAGTAGTGCTCCCTATGGCCAGTTGTGTGTGTGTGGTCATGTATGCAATATATACGTCACCAATGTGTAAATATATATCATTTTTTCTATTAAAATGTGTTTTATATTTATAAGTTCTCATTATGTGGATTCTTTTTTGACATATCTAGATTCGATTGATTATCGAAAGGGCTTTCCACTCTCTTGGTCAATGGATAGCTGTTCATTGTGAGTATTCACGAAAATCTACGAATTTCTTTACCCACGAATAATTTTCGTGGTTTTTAGTGGTTTGTTCCACGAAAAGCCACGAAAAATATTCATTGTTACCCACAAAAATTTCGTGGCTATTAGCTGTTTTTTACTAGTGAGTGTAAGATTTACCACTTAATTAGCTGTTAATTAAAACTATGTTTCCTAAAAAAAGTTTCTATGTAGCTCACTTCGAAAGTTGGGTATCAATACCGAACTGAAAACGCAAGAGCTCTTGATGTGAAAATTGTGACAAAATTGACACAGAATATTTGAAGTTTTAAACAAGAATTCGATTACTCGAAAACATGTTTTTGTGCATTTACAAGTTTCACTCCAACAAGTATAATTCTTTCTTTTTCTAGGATTTATACACAATCCAAGAAACTTTCAAAACAAATCCCTTACCTTTTAAAGCATTTTAGATTTCTTACAAAAAATCCCCAAATCTTATTGCCAAAATTTTTTTCTCTCTCTCTAAATTACACTTATCTCATATATATCTATACAAAAATCACCCCTCATGCTTACTTATATCACATAGGTGGCATTGCCTATACTAGTCAAATTTCCAATTCCAATAGAATAATGAGAAATACGATTTTTTCTTTTTTCAACAATAATTTTTTTTGATGTTTCTTCTCTTTTACTACAAATTTTTCTTCAAATTTTTTCATTATCTTTCATAAAACGTATTTGTGAGTGTATTTTGAGTGAGCCACGATTTGAAAATGAAAGTTTATGGAATTGTCGAGCTAAATCAGAAAGTAGGTTGTTGTGTTGGACCATGCAAGCTAATCACGAAGTATGATAATAGGTCCTTTTCTGTAACAAAATATTTGTTGCAACAAAATATTTTAACTCTATCTTCTGTAATTCATATTTTAAAAATAAATCTCAACAAATGTTTTTTTCTATCTTAAGCACAAATTAAATTATAAAAAATTCAACATTATATTATATTTGGTAAAGAGTATAGAGAAGGGTTAGGAGGGGTTTTCTTGGTAAAGAGTAACATTATATTTTAGGTTTGATATTTGGTTATGTTAAAATGGTTTTAAGGATTTTCATAAAATGGTTGATACTTTTTGGTACCATATTCATGTTTCTTATAATTTCAAAATTGATAACCAAAATGAGGAAATAGAGGTTATAATCTTAATCTGATGCAGCGGCGGAAACGATTTAAGAATATGTTTGATCTAGCGAGAGAATACTTTTCTCCGTGGTGGTAATTGCTTCCTCGTTAGGGTTTGTGAATACTCTTCACAGTTATTTCGAAGAAATTCTTTGATAAATGAGTTATTAATCAAAATCAATATCAATAAAACAACTCTCATAAAACGAAAAACCTAACAAACCTATTTATAATAAAATTTGCAACCCTAAAATATTCCATAACAATAAAAATAAGTTATCTAAATAATAAAATAGCTAATAATGTAAATAATAAGATATGATAATTAACCTTTGGTAGTGTAGTGATAGATCCATGTCATAACCTCGTTATATGTTGTTAGCTAATAATGATTATTAACTTATTACCATTTAAAGTGAAAGTAAAAAATAGTTAAGTGAAACATGAGATTATGGGTGTAAACACGTTGGAAAAGGAAAAAGACAAAAGGCCCCACCTTCTAAGCACTCTTCTTTTTTTAATGGTAATTCGTGCCTGACCAAAGCTTAGACTCTGTCAGAAAAATACAACCCCAAAGCCACTTAACTTCATTCTCTTTCTCTCATTTTTTATATTTTATTTTTATTTATTCGATTCTTTTTTTAAAAAAGTTAGAAAGAGAGAAAATGAAAAGTATTTAGATTCCACAAAACCCAAGAAACCCCCTCAAAATAAGAGGACATAATTAAAAAAAAAAAAAAAATCAAAAAAACAATACTAGTAGTTATCAAAAAAAAATTATAACATTACAAATTCTTTTTTGTTTTGTTTGCTTGCTCTCTGTTTTCCTCTGTCTTGGCCATTGGGATTAAACCAAACTTCTCATTCTCCTTCTCTTTTCTTCTTCTTTGTTCTTGTGCTAAGAGACAAATAGATCTATCCATTTCATTACCAAACATTCTCTAGTTATGGCTTCTTCTTCATTTTTAACCATCACATCCAAATTTATTGTGTTACTAGTTCTTCTCTCTCTTCATATAAACTTGTTACTCGGGTCGGCTCATAAAAACCAAACTTCTTTCAGACCAAACAGAGATTTAAAGAAGCTTACAAGAGTGGAAGCATATCTCAAAAGTATCAACAAACCTTCCATCAAAACAATCCATGTATAACCAAACATACCCCTTTTATATATTCCTTCTTTTAATTCTCTTTATATACATATTTTTTTCATTTTATGTGAATATTTTTGTTATTGTGTATGCAGAGCCCAGATGGAGATGTAATAGAATGTGTTTTGTCTCATTTGCAACCAGCATTTGATCATCCTAAGCTTCAAGGGCAAAAACCACTTGTAATGATTCTACTATTTCAACTTAATTATATTTTCACAAGTTATAATTAAATAAATATAGTAACTATATAAAACCAAGAAAACTTAGTCAAATATTATTATGGTTTATATATATGGCTACTATATAGTATGGTTTTTGAGAGGTGACTTACTATAAATGGAAAAACATGTAGGATTCGCCAGAGAGACCAAACTATAAAAGAAATGAGACAACAAATGAGGAAAGTTTTAATCAGTTGTGGAGTCAATCCGGTGAAAGTTGTCCTGATGGGTCAATACCAATGAGAAGAACAACAAAAAATGATGTTTTAAGAGCAAATTCAGTTAGAAAGTTTGGTCGGAGATTGATAAAACCAATAAGAAGAGATTCTTCAGGAGGTGGTCACGAGGTAAATAATTTAATTAAATTGAAACTTCTTTTTTTTGTTATAAATTTAACTTGAAACTTCTTCTTCACTCCTTTTTGTACGAATCTACCATGCGTTCGAATCTATCATGCGTTCGAATCATTATGTTTTCTTATACTTTACTTTTAACTTTTATTAAAGCATTTTATTCCCTAACATAATAATAATATAAAGTATATATATATATGTAAAAATGATTCGAACGAGATGGCGAAAATTTTTATCAAAAAAAAACAAAAGAGATGGCGAAATTAAAAGGTTCTTTGAACGTTCATACTAATTTTCTTGATATTGAAATAATTATTGTGAGGTTTAAAGATTTTAAATGTGTGTAAATTAATTGTTATTTACGTTATTGTTAAGTTTTTAATATTTACATGCAGCATATTACGTTAATGTTAAATGTTTTCTTACACTCTACTTTAACTTTTATTAAAGCATTTTATTGTCCAACATAATAATATAAAGTATACTATATGTCTATATATATATATATATATATGATTCGATCGAGATGGAGAAATAAAAAGGGTGTTTGAATGTTGAAAACTAATTTTTTCGATATTGAAATAAACATTGTTAGGTTTAAATATGATTTTATAAATTTGTAAATTAATTTTATTTTTACGTTAATGTGAAGTGTGTTTAATTAAATATATTTACATGCAGCATGCGGTGGTGTTTGTAAATGGAGAACAATATTATGGAGCAAAAGCAAGCATAAACGTGTGGGCGCCACGTGTCACTGATGCTTATGAGTTTAGTTTATCTCAGATTTGGCTCATCTCTGGTTCTTTTGGTCATGACCTTAATACCATTGAAGCTGGTTGGCAGGTATACCACTTATTTTAACCCAAAATAATTAGTTGATCAATATTTCTTTAAAAAAATAGTGGCTAAATAACCTTTAATATTTTTTGTCATGAGATTAATAAAAAATAACCTTTAATCATCTGATTAATAGTTAAATAATCATTACTGAATTAACTTATCTACTGTATAAGATAGTTCGCGACTTTTATGTACAGTTTTTTATGCTTTTAGATAAAGTGAATATATTTGCTTACAAATTATCCAACTTTAGTCATATTAAATATTAAACACAATAGTTGTTTCTTCTTATAAACCCAAACAACAATGGAAGAATGATTTTATTTATTTTATTTGATGTCTGTTTTCGCATTTATTATTTTACAAATTACGTTTTATATTTTACAAAATAAATAATTAGGTTTTAAAACAATGTTAAGTTTAGTAAACATTATATTTTTTAAATGGAGAGACGACCGACTAATTAATCAACTACTTCCTCCGTTTTTTAATGTAGGATTTTTTAGAAAAAAAATCACAAATTAACAATTTTCTTTAAAATGATTTTTATAACGTCATTTATTATTGTTATTATGATTGATAAAATATAAACGTGATAAACCATAAAGGTATAAGTAAGGACATAATAGAAAAATATGTATCAATTATTCTAAAAAATTCTAACAAATTTAAAAATGGAATGAATAGTATATAACTATATATCATAGAGTATATAACTTGCAAAAAGAAAGTGGTGGGGAAATATAGAGTGGGTCCAAATAATAATTTGGTTGGTTATTAATTATTATTACTGATTACATAGCATTTGATCTTTTGTGCAGGTTAGTCCTGAGCTATATGGTGATAATTATCCAAGATTCTTCACATATTGGACGGTATATATATATATATAGACTAGTCCCTCTACATTTATTTTCAATTTTTTTTTCTAAATAAATATTGAATTTAAATTGAATTATTTTTGAATAATTCAGACAGATGCATACCAAGCAACTGGCTGCTACAATTTATTATGTTCAGGATTCGTACAAACAAACAATAAAATTGCAATTGGTGCAGCGATTTCCCCAAGGTCCTCTTATAATGGAAGACAGTTTGATATTGGTTTAATGATTTGGAAGGTTAGTTCTCTTTTTCTTTACATTTATTTCCTCCCACTTCTAACCATATTTTATGATATTCAATTACTCAATAAAGACAAAAAATAAACACTGAAAACATTAAAACTCTACAATTTGTATTATTATATACATATATGATTTTTTGGTCAAACGGTCACACAAATTTATTATACTTAGTTTTAACAATTTTCAAACAAATCAAAAATTAATGTTAGACACACTATTGTGCCCTTTTTTACTATTGAAATTTCATAATATTTTATAATAGTTTATTTAGGATAAACGAGGCATAATTTTTAAAAAGCTGCATTAAATTAAAAAAACGATACTTACTTTATAACAATTTATTTTCTAAAAAGACACTTATATTAAAACAGAAAAAAATGTAAAATGTTTATCTTAATAAGTATTGTATTAGCATCATTTGATGAAAAATGTGGAAGATTCATGTTATAGTAGTACGTGCATGTTTGAATTTACCAATGAAGTTAAAAACTTAAAAAGAATCGGAATGTGTAATGTAACGCATTAATAGGTGTGCTTCTTTTATTTCTTGGAAGTTTAAAGAAGTAGAAGCTCATGAATCACTATGCATTTAAATATGTTTACTTGTAATTAATGCTTCATTTATGAATACTCCAAAACTTAAGTCTTTGAGAATTGAGATAATTAAAGTCCATCAAAACAAAATAATGCACTTTAAAAATTACTAAAAACCGACAAACAATAAGTCAATAAACGCACTTGACACGCTACGCAGATGTCTCCTAACAAAAAAAAAATTAAAATTTATACCGACACATTAACATATGGCTATTGATTAAATATATGATTACTTCACAAATTATAAAACTAGAGAAACAATACAACTATTATTTCACTGTTTTCTTTTTAAATATGTTTTCCAACTAGCTATTTTATTATTTTATTTATTAAGTTACATCTTTCAGTTGATTTTCAACATCAAGGCAAGAACTTGTAAGTATTATAGACGTAATTCATCTCATAAAACTTAATCACGTATAATTGTAAATAAATGGTAAAATTAAGGCAATGATTTGTTATATGAACCTAATATGGCTTACGTGTGCCACTGTGGATACATTGTTAATAAATAAAAATAAAACAGTTTTGATTTGGTAAGGACATTAAATTTAGGATTCAAAAATTGATGTCAGAATCTTCACTGCAGCTTTAGTAGACGTAGAGCTTTAATGTTTATCAACTATAAACCTATAATGGAAAGTTTTTTCTTATCCTCCTTCGTGTATATAATAAATATAAGACTTTTTTTTTGTTAAAGTATGAATATAAAACTTACTAATAATTTACTCACGTAATATACTAATAATGGTTAAACAAAATCCGCATAGTGAAAAATTTACATTAATGTTTATAAGCTTATCCTTACCCAAGCAAAGCTGGTTTATAGTATTAGTCGTGAATAGTAAGTATATGTTTTGAATGATACGACTCTTTATCTATGTTTACCTTTACTTTACATTTTCTTTTATTTCTCCTAACAAACTCATAATTATTTGCATATGCAAACACCAACCAGAAAATATGAAAAGAATTCAGAAGGAGAATGCTTTTGTATTTTAACATATAAATATTAGTTAGTTAAATCTATTTCATTTTCATTAACTTTAAAATGTAATGTCAAATTTCTTTTACACACAATTTTTTTTTCTTGAAACACTTAACTTATCTAGTTTTCCTTGAAAGGAATTTATAGTTAATTTAGGATGTTTTTATTCCATTATCTAAGATATACTAATTATGTTCTTAATCTTGAACCTAACCTTGATTTTTTTCAAATTTTGCAGGATCCAAAACATGGGCATTGGTGGCTTGAACTAGGAAATGGACTTCTTGTGGGATACTGGCCAGTTTTCTTGTTTAGCCACTTGAGGACTCATGCAAGTATGGTTCAATTTGGTGGTGAAGTTGTGAACAGCAGATCAAGAGGCGTCCACACGGGAACGCAAATGGGAAGTGGGCATTTCGCGGACGAAGGATTTGAGAAAGCTGCCTATTTTAGGAACTTACAACTTGTTGATTGGGATAACAATCTATTGCCTCCAAATAATCTCCATGTCTTGGCTGATCATCCAGCTTGTTATAACATAAGACAAGGCAAAAACAATGTATGGGGGACTTACTTTTACTACGGAGGACCTGGTCGGAGCCGTAGGTGTCCTTGAATCAACTATAGACCCCTAAGAAATATATATTTTTGTATGTGTGAATTAAGGTTATTTTACTTTCATTAATAGTTTTTTTTTATTAGATTGTTTCTTTTGTGTTATTTTTAGTCTGTTATCAAAATCATCGACATGTCCTTTGTGGTCTTATTTTTTTCTTTGCCGTGATGAAACAGATAATTTTATATATATAGTAAAATATTTAAGGAATTCACGAAACTACGCCATTTCTTCCTTTTATTTACAAAACTCTACATAATTCAATTTTTTCACATATTTACACTCTTTCAAAATTTTAAAAGCTTGATTTACTTTTTAAAAAATTATCAAAATTAAAATATTTTCATTTGGGTTCGCTAATTAGTGTTTAGGGTATAGTATTAAAGGGGGTAAGATTATGTGGGTAGGGTTTATTTCGATTTAATTTTTAGTGTTTAGGTGTAGTTTTGTGAAGTAATTTTGAAATGACGTAGTTTTGTTAAATGTAATTCAAATGGTGTAGTTTTGTAATTCTCACAAAATATTTTAGTGGGTAACGAAGATGCAAAAGCTCATAAAATTAAAAAGAGATGAATTTGTATCAGATGAGATCATCGGTATAATCATGCGAAATATTTGAAAAGAAGCAGCTCTACTCGGGTTCGCTGGCGTAGCTGAAGAGAGATTTAATAAATACTCTCTTGAGTGGCATAGGGAAGAAAATAACTTTGGCAATTGTAGAGAATCCGATATGGATCTTGATTCTCTTCCCATCGATTTCGGCGAAAGTCACGAAACCACGACACGCTATTTGACCCGGTTCACGGCGTTAACTAGCCGCTACATCCGGTTAGGAACGGAAGCTCGTCCTCGCTGCTCCGTTCCCTAATTCCCATAGATCACCGGAAACAACCTCCGGCGTGGTGCTTACAAGAGGATACTCTCACCACCGATTACAAACCAATCGGGTTTACAAGATCAAGGAAGAAGAAGGAGAAGAACAAGGAAGAGGAAAACCCCAAGAACCCAAGCTCAAGAACACTCACCGTGTCTCTCCTCTCTTGGCTCTCTCTCTCTCTAACTCTCTGTAACTTAACAAGAGATGATAATAATCATCTTATCCTTTAGCGATGAAGAAGAAGACCTTTTGTATAAGGAGATAGGCTTGTCACGTGATGTGTCACATGCCTCCTTTAAAACACTTCTCTTTGAAACCTTCTAGTCCAATAAGAGTCTTTAGTCCTTCTTCATTAGTCTTTTAACTTGAATCACATCCTAACAATCTCCACCTTGATTCAAGCTTGAAGAATCCCTTGTTAGTTGCCTTCATAGAACCTTTAGACTAAACTCTAACCTTCATCTTTGATCTCCAATAATCTGCATAAGTAACACTTATACAAACTAAACATGTTAATCCATCAACACCAACATAAACCTATGTGTACCGCTATTTAAACCAAATAGAACACGCCGCCTAACACCCAATATTAGGAAGACTTTCGACACACCACCAAGGCTTGGCTGATGCGAGATAACACTAAAGTACTTTCACACATGTAAGCACACAATTTATACCATATGAGCCTTGTTGATATAACAAAGGTAACTGCTAACGCCTAGGTTGGTTTCAACAACCATAAACCAGTAAGAACTCGACCTAATCAAATGATTAAACCAAACCTTTGATTAAATCAGCCTTTTGTCGGCTTAAGCTCCTATCAAACAATTTTCATCCCAAGTTCACTAAACTTCCAATGATAAATCACTTGATAAGCTACACATAGAACGTCACAACTCATACCATGAAATCCTGAGTAAACTACTCAACCACTTAACCATTAACAAGTTTAAACTAACTATCTAACTTGTTAACACAACAAACAATTCATAAGACAACCACTTAAGAATCAATAATACATTAAGTCTCATCTATGGTTTTGTAAGTTCCATAGAATCTTTGACTAATGCAAACCTGAACCATCTTAGCTCCAAATCCATGAAGCATACTTGATTCACCTGTAAACAATCTCAACAAAACAGTTAACTATTTTTAACATTGAGATTAAACCTTTACAATACTTGTTAGAACAACACAAGACTACCCATGCTTCAACATTTCTGTTTAAACAGACCAAGCATGATCATATTCCTTGTTCAACAATTCTGGTAAAACCAGAACACACTAGCAGCCTTAACTGCAGCTACTAGCCACTTTTAACTTGTCTCACATCATCCAATCCGGTGATACACTTGAGACTTCTTTTTACAGTTCCTTTGACATCACACTTGAGCTCAACCATGTCATTTTACCACTGTAAGTAACTCTGCAAAAACTTATTATACCATGCAGACTTCACCAAATACCTTGGCACCAACATCAATATCAATATTCAGACTTAACAAAAAACTTCCCTTTTTACATCAGCTTCACCTTTATCATGCTTTGATGGCTGAACCTTTGCTTGAATGTCCTACAAGCTGGACCCCTGAAGTATCTTTCAAAGTCTTCTCATGATGCACACAAACATACAAGACTAGAACTTGCTTGTTGTTTGTCTCCAAATGCAGCTTGTTACTCCATGCACTTGCAGCTTCATCCTTTATAGGACTAGCTAATCTTCTGTTGCATTTCACAGCTTTGAGATGACTTGTTTTCCATGCTTTGTGCACAACAATTTATTTCTTCTTGAAGTGAATATTCTTCAAAACAGCTCATGCGTAACCTGCATCTGTTTCTTTCCTATTTTCCGTAGGGATCCCATTGAACACTTCATAAACTCATCTCAAGCCCATACTTTATGTATCTTCTCTGAATTTTTCAGACCTGCAACTTGTACTTGAGTACACTTGTCAAAACTCCACCTATGACCCTATACCAGTCTTGAGTTTCTGTGTCTTCTTTAAATCGTCTAACAACCATGAGTTACAGCTTAACCATGAACCAAAACTCACCTTCAGCTCTTCCCCGAGAACTGGACAGAAACATAACTTTGTTTCATCCAAAGCTGCCAAGACATATTCCAGAACTGAACATGTAGCTCTTCCTTAAGACATCACCATATTTAGAGTGTGTATCACTCATGATACAAACAATGACTCCACCTTGAACTACACCATCTTGAAGTTCCATGTCTTAACAAACTTATTCTGAGTTTAAACATCACCCTGACCATCATAAGCCCTCATGAAACTGAATTCCTTCCATGCTATACTCAAAAACAGTCCCAACATCAAAGAGATATCACTGTCGCCAATAGGAACATGTTCTAAGCATGCCGTACGCACAGGACAATATCTCTCTAATGTGGTTTCACTTTTCTGTCATATCATTAACACCTTGAAGAAATTCATATAAACCTTTTCCAAGCATTCTTGCTTACATTCCAATCTTTGACTTTTACCCATCAAGATTAATCTTCTTATAGCTTAAGATCATGAGACTTGAACCACTCAACCTTCTGATGTTGATTGATAATATCATGTCCATTATCCAATCTCCTTACATACTCCACCTTGCTCAAAACTTACAGAAACTTTGATCCATTTCTGAAACTTTCAGCCTTGAGAACAAGAGTATCCATGAGCCTTAAGTCTTCACATCTAAATATCCTATAACACTACAGTCTAAATCTCCATGGCCTCTAGGTGAAAACCACGTTAGACACCAAAACCCTTTTCTGGTTTTTACACTTCTGATTTTTATACCATCAGATTCATCAATCATCATACCTTTGATAATCACATCTGAAACTTCTCTTTAACTCACCAAGAACTTTACCTTGTCCTTGTATCAACCACTTCAAACTTCTCTTAAGCTTCCTTTGTTGTTACCACAAAGACAAATCTGTTCCAGCACACAACTGAATGTTGTACACACAAATTCTTCATTACCAAAGCTTCTTCCTTGAAGTATAACCAGTTTCAGATTCCTTTGACTTTGATGATTGTACATGCTTCCCCATTGATGCCTTTGACTTGCATATCCTCATAGGAGGCACCATTTCTGTCCAAGCATAAAATTATATGTTTTCTAAGCACCTAAGTACTTACAAGAAACCAGACAATAGTTCCATCAGTCTTTGATCTTATTCCTTAGATCATAAAGGCTGAAAACAAGCTCCATGATGATATGATATTTGCCTTAATCATCACAAACTTTGAGCTTCTCAGATTTCTTGAAAAAATCTGCTTATACTATTGAGATTAATACTAAGTTAAACCTTCCTCACAGCCTTGTAGATACATTGATAAACTCTGAATTTTCTTCTGCAATTTCTTTCTACCACAACCAACAATATATGTTGAACCTTCACTGATACTCATACTCATCAAACACTAAAGCGTCCCCTAGTTCCAGACTTGTATAAGACCACCAATGACTGTCCTTTACTCAACCCAAGATTGTATCAAAAAACTAACCCAATGTATTAACCCA
Source organism: Cochlearia excelsa (assembly GCA_963556525.1). Taxonomy (NCBI): domain Eukaryota; kingdom Viridiplantae; phylum Streptophyta; class Magnoliopsida; order Brassicales; family Brassicaceae; genus Cochlearia; species Cochlearia excelsa. The sequence goes on from OY748330.1 coordinate 5,621,101, forward strand.
ATGCTACACTAACACCTAGTGTTCTCGGCTAAAACTTTGAACAGTGGACATACAAGCTTGTGTCTTCTAACAAGGTTGTGTTTCTTTTGCAGCTGCGTATCAAAGGAGTAGGCTTTGAGTCTTGAGAAGAAGCGGTGAAACGATAATGGTCTTCACTACGATGAGCTAATACCAACATCCAAAAAACCCTTTTCCTGAGATCACTCACCTTGCAACATCCTCAAGATTGTTTAACCCACAGACCAAGGACAACATCTTTGATCCATAACCTTTTGTATCAATCTCTTAATCTAAATTTTCTTCTTGACAAATACCTTAGAACACCAAGTTCTTTAACCCAAACTTGCAGCTTAGATTATCTGTGGAGAATTAAGCTCCACCGGAAAAAAACATCACCGAGATCCTTTACTCTTTGACCATGGCAATTTCACTCAATCACCAATCACCATCTTCTTCCTCTAGGTTTTGGATACCTTGATTCTTCTTGTTTCTGGTCCTAGCTTCACCAGCATGATTCTTTGAATCTATTGAACCACCGAGACAAGAACAAGAACATACCCACCATGGAATCTATGTATCGTTGAACTCAACATGTTGTTGCTCCAAGAAATCTCCGATTGAATCGGATTCCTCTCTGAAACTTGAGCCGAACAAACTCGCCGTTGGAACCGTCTATTGCCGAACAACGAAGCTCTGATACCACTTGTAGAGAATCCGATATGGATCTTGATTCTCTTCCCATCGATTTCGGCGAAAGTCACGAAACCACGACACGCTATTTGACCCGGTTCACGGCGTTAACTAGCCGCTACATCCGGTTAGGAACGGAAGCTCGTCCTCGCCGCTCCGTTCCCTAATTCCCATAGATCACCGGAAACAACCTCCGGCGTGGTGCTTACAAGAGGATACTCTCACCACCGATTACAAACCAATCGGGTTTACAAGATCAAGGAAGAAGAAGGAGAAGAACAAGGAAGAGGAAAACAAGGAAGAAGAAGGAGAAGAACAAGGAAGAGGAAAACCAAGAACCCAAGCTCAAGAACACTCACCGTGTCTCTCCTCTCTTGGCTCTCTCTCTCTCTAACTCTCTGTAACTTAACAAGAGATGATAATAATCATCTTATCCTTTAGCGATGAAGAAGAAGACCTTTTGTATAAGGAGATAGGCTTGTCACGTGATGTGTCACATGCCTCCTTTAAAACACTTCTCTTTGAAACCTTCTAGTCCAATAAGAGTCTTTAGTCCTTCTTCATTAGTCTTTTAACTTGAATCACATCCTAACAGCAATGAAGTTAGTTTCTTTGTGAAAATCTTTCAATAACATTATTGGTTAGATCTGGTGGGATTATATATTCTTCTTGAGTGTGGTTAGTTAGGTTAAAACTTCAAGAATATTTGTGACGATTGTAACTTCATAAGTTGTCTTTGTTTAATATCAATTTTTGTAATCTCACGATAGGGTGATATGATTCATTATAAGAGTAGTGCTTAGTATTGATTGTGAACTTCAATTTAAATGCATGTTTAAATTGGATGTATTAAGTGATGGATATGTGTAATTTTTTGTAACAAGTTGTTAATTTATATAACAGAGATGAATAAGCGATTATTATAATTCCAAAAGCAAAGATATGACTAAGCACAAAAGAGTTCAAACATAAAATTAAATAACCATCCCAAAAAATCATGTGTCAAAAATTTAGATAGATACTTACCAACATAATAATGAAAGTTAGAAAAACTTTAGAATATTATATAAGATTTTTTTTTTAAAATACAATTATATATTTAAATCTAATAAAAATAGGAAGTTATTTATTCTGAATAAGAAAAAGGACAAGTGTCAAAAATTGTGGATTCTTACCACCGTAACAATGAAATTTAAAAACAACCCTTGTATTAGATAAGGTACGAAGTTAGATTGAGATAGATACATATCTAGAATTAATATATCCTAAATATATGAGATATTATTCTTTTGTATCTTATATATATATGACTATCATGGAATAAAATAGTCCACATACTTTTACCCTATCTAACATGGTATCAAGAGCTATCTAGCCTCCAAGCTACGAAATTTTTCGATCCTCCGTCTCTCCCCTCTGTTTCTTTCTTGTCTATCATCTGATCTCTCTTTTGATCTCCTTTTCTTCTCCTTTTTTTTCGATTCTCAACTGATCTATTTCTTATAATCATGGCTCTTACATCTACCGATAAGCCGTTTACCATAAATTAGATCAAGGCGTATATTCCTATTACCCTTGATATGAATAAACTTAACTACCAAGTCTGGAGCGAGTTGTTTCAGACACATTGCATATGTTTTGGTGTACTCGGCCACATCGATGGTACATCTACACTACTTCTGATACTGAAAAGGAGTGGAAAGAACACGATGGTTTGGTCAAGATGTGGATGTATGGTACCATAACCGAATCAATTCTCCATACGGTACTCATAACCAAGTGTACGGCTCGTACTCTTTGGACCACAATTGAGAATCTCTTTCGTGACAACAAAGAAGGGCGTGCACTTCAGATTGAAAGCGAGCTTCGAACAACGGTTATCGGCGACTTAAATGTTCACGACTATTGCAAAAAGTTAAAGACTATGCCGGATCTCCTTGCTAATCTCGATTCCCCAGTCAGTGAACGTTCCCTCGTTATGCATCTTCTCAATGGTCTCTCGGACAAATTCGATAGCATAATCAATGTGATTAAGCATCGATCTCCGTTTCCGACCTTCCTTGAGACACGCTCCATGCTATCAATGGAAGAAGATCGTCTTAACAAACAAGTGAAGCCCTCATCCACCACCAACAACGCGACAGCATCATCTCCGACAGTTCTCTACGCCACCGGTGAGTCTCATCAAAACCACTACCCCAACAATAGCAACAATGGCAGAAACTCATATAGGGGAAACAGAGGTCGGGGTCGTGGTGGTCGTAATAATCGAGGTCGCTACAACAATTGGCAGATGCCTTACTCACCGCCATGGCAATCATCTCCCTACTGGCCGCCGCTGTACTATCCATCGCCACAATCACATTACCCTCATCCATCGGCAATGGGCCACAACCATAATTACTCGGCCCACAATGCAAATTCAGCTGGACTCCTTGGCCCATCTCCAAGTCGTGCAGAGGCCCATCTCTCTCAGCAACACCAGCAACCATCACCACAGAACGTCTTGGCCGATAATCTCAATCAAGCGTTCAGTACGATGTCTCTACAAAATCCAGAGGATGCAATGTGGTATATGGATTCGGGAGCCACCAACCACATAACGTCTAATACAGGTACTCTTCGTTCTGTATTTAATTCGAGTCCAAATTCATCTATCATTGTAGGAAATGGTTCTAAAGCTCATGTTTCGACAACTGGTAACGGCATTCTTATCTCTCCTAATCGTCCTTTTCATATTAACAATGTTTTTGTCTGTCCCTCCATTATCAAGAACTTGATTTATGTTCGAAAATTTGTTACTGACAATCAATGTTCTCTTGAATTTGACCCATTTGGGTTCACTGTTAAGGATCTTCTCCATCGGCAAACTCTTCTCCGATGTAACAGTCCCGGGCCTCTCTATTCGGTTCAGATGTCACCACCTTCGTCTCCTCCACTTGTTCTTGCTGCGTCACATCTTGATCTCTCTACTTGGCATCGCCGTCTTGGTCATACCAATGATCAAGTTTTTCATAACGTGCTTTCTTCTCTTTCAATTTCTTGTAATAAGACCGACTTGACAACATTGTGTCAAGCATGTCAATTGGGTAAACATACACGTTTACCTTTTCTTTCATCAAATAATATTGTTTCAAATCCTTTCGATATCATTCATTCTGACATTTGGACTTCTCTGATTCTGAGCGTAAGCGGAATAAAATACAATCTCATCTTTCTTGATCAAAATACACATTTCGTTTGGGTATATCCTCTACATAGAAAGAGTGATACTCTCTCAAAATATATTCACTTTTCTAACTATGTGCAGACACAATTCCAATGCAAAATAAAAGCTTTGCAATGTGACAATGGCGGAGAGTATGACAATCGAGCTTTCAAAGAATACTTAGCATCTCAAGGTACACAGTTTCGGTTCTCTTGCCCTCACACATCTCAACAAAACGGACGAGCTGAACGAATGCTAAGGACGATCAACAACGTGGTTAGGACGCTTCTCTTCCAAGAAACCATGCCACAAACGTATTGGGTGGAAGCACTTAATGTTGCGGTTCACATCATCAACATCTTACCATCATCCGCCATTGATAACCGAGTCCCGTTTCACATGTTGTTCAACAAACGAGTCACATACACTCATCTTCGGACATTCGGATGTTTATGTTATCCGAATCTGTCGGCAACTACACCACATAAACTAGCCACAAGATCGACGCCATGCACATTTATAGGCTATCCTACCGACCATCGAGGTTACCGATGCCTTGATATGAAGACTCGTAAGGTCATACTCTCACGACATGTCACCTTTGAGGAAAAAGTGTTTCCCTTTGCCATATCATCATCAAACTCGGATCAGTCAACACAAGCATCTAATTCCCTTGTCAGCACACCACCTCCTATTCGACTTTTGTCTAGTTCTCCTCTTCCTCCTACACTAAATCAAACACAACCTCCAATTTCTTCTCAAGCTGCTCAAACACAACTTCCAATTCCTCCTCAAATAGCGCAAACACATTCTGGTCATTCAATGACGACTCGCAGCAAAAGTGGTATTGTCAAACCACGTGTTCCATTGTGTCTTCATACAGATGTCACAATATCGCCGTTACCGTTGTCTCATGTACATGCAACTAAGGATCCCAATTGGAATCCCTCGATGAATGATAAATATGGTACTCTTGTTAAACGCAGGACGTGGAGTTTGGTACCACGACCGGCTAATACTAACATTATTCGTTCTATGTGGTTGTTCACTCACAAGTTTAATGCAGATGGGTCTCTTTCGCGATACAAGTCTCGACTAGTTGCTAACGGAAAATCACAACAACTTGGTATTGATTGTGACGAGACATTTAGCCCCGTCGTTAAGCCGGCAACGATACGCACAATTCTCACAGTAGCCACTTCCCGCGACTGGCCACTTCACCAACTCGATCTCAAGAATGCTTTTCTTCACGGCGATCTCGAAGAAACCGTGTACATGCATCAACCTCCGAGGTTTATAGATAAGTCTAAACCTGACCATGTTTGCCTACTTCATAGGTCTATCTATGGTCTTAAACAGGCTCCACGCGTGTGGTACAACCGGTTCGCGACGTTTGCAAAGACTATTGGTTTCAAGCAGAGCAAATCGGATGCATCGTTGTTCATCCTCAGTCATAATTCGGATATTGCATATCTCCTTCTCTACGTTGATGACATCGTTCTTACGGCGTCAACCACGACACTAACTCAACACATAATCAAGAGATTGAGCTCCGAATTTGAAATGAAAGACTTGGGTAATCTCCACCATTTCCTCGGTATCTCAGTTACAAGAGACAACCGCGGTTTGTTTCTTTGTTAACAAAACTATGTGGCATATATTCTTCATCGAGCAGGTATGACGAACTGCAACCCTTGCTTGACACCGGCGGACACGAAGACAAAACTCGCAACCGATGGTAGCCCCACCATGTCTGATCCGACGCTATACCGAAGCCTAGATGGAGCTCTCCAATATCTAACATTTACACGGCCTGACATTGCTTTCGCGGTTCAACAAGTTTGTTTGTTCATGCATGACCCTCGAGAACATCATTTCAATGCACTAAAACGGATTCTAAGGTACATCAAAGGTACAATTAGTCATGGCCTTATGTTACATCGTTCAACAAAGGTTGGTCTTGTTGCATACTCGGATGCCGATTGGGCAAGCTGTCCCGACTCGCAGCGTTCTACCTCCGGCTATTGTGTGTTCTTGGGTGATAGCCTTGTGTCATGGTCATCAAAACGGCAACCAACAGTATCTCGCTCGAGTGCTGAAGCGGAGTATAAAGGGGTAGCTAATGCAGTGGCGGAAACGACTTGGGTACGCACTCTCTTGCTGGAAATGAAGATAACGTTACCACGTGCGACGATTGTTTATTGTGATAATATCTCTGATATCTACTTGACGTCAAACCCGGCACAACATCAACGTACTAAACACGTGGAAATTGATATACATTTTGTCCGGGAAAAAGTTGCCTTAGGACAAATTCGAGTGCTTCATGTACCCTCTGCTCAACAATTTGCTGATGTTTTTACGAAAGGCTTGCCGTCAACGGTGTTTCTTGATTTTCGGAACAGTCTCAACGTCTGCACTTCGCCGTTTCGACTGCGGGAGAGTATTAGATAAGGTACGAAGTAGATTGAGATAGATACATATCTAGAATTAATATACCTAAATATATGGGATATTATTCTCTTGTATCTTATATATATATATGACTCTCGTGGAATACAATAGTCCACGGACTTTTACCCTATCTAACACCTTGTAATATTGTATAAGATGTTGATAATTCAAATGAATATTACATCTTTTCGCGAACTTCTGAGACAAGAAGAAACTAGAATATATATAGATTTAGTAAGAAGTTGAATCATAAGACATGATGAGATCCCTAAAGAAACACACACATTATGAGATTAATTAGTTTTGTTTATAATGACAAGATGATGGAATTTTTTTAAGAAACACACACATTATGGAATTTTTTAAGAAACACACACATTATGAGATTAATTTACAATGACAAGATGATGGATTTTTTTTTATAACTAAAATGATTCTATTATTAATAAAATTTACAAAAAGATACAACTTGGGAAGAGAATATATTTGAGATTAATGCAAATAATTATGGATTAAGACACGACTATTGTTCAAGAGCCTGAGAGCCACATGCTCATCATTCGCCAAATCTGATAAATTTGTCTCATTACAATCCGCAAAATATTTTCCACTTAAACCTCTGGTTTCGTTACTCAATGCTACATAACATGTTGTAGCTGCACCCTAATCCCACAACAAAACAAAATATTAAAGGAGTAAATACATTATAGAGTAATTTCTCAAATACCGTTAAAATGTTTTTTACACTAAAATATCATAAACACAAAAATCCAGTTTTAACACTATAAAACTTAAATAATTCATTTGGGCTTCCTATATAATGTTTATTGTATTTAAGGTTGTAAACTAATTTAAAGTTTATTATATTTAGGTTTATGTTCGACTTTTAAGGTTTTAAGCTAATTTAAAGTTCATAATATTTTTGTCCAAAAAACTTTTTACTTAGTCAAGGAAGAAAACCTTATGTAGCTATTTTTGTCCTATAAATTTTTTTGCATGAAATTTTTGAGAATTGCCCATAACGTGTAATTCTTTACAATATATCATTAAATTATCAAAAGTATAGAAAAATTCATAAAACTATATGTTTTAAAACTTTAATTTATAAAAGTACATCCATTTCGGAAAAAAAATTAATTAGACTTTTTTCAAATAAACAATTAAATTACTCTTTGAAAATTCATCTAAATTAAAAGAATACATATAAATTTACAATATAGTGTTTAACGTTTAGTGATAAAGATGGTAGTTTACAAAGTTTATTCAAATTTGATACTTACAAAAATAGATTTGAATGAGGGTAATATTGTGAAATGCAATTTTAAATACGTAATTTTGCAATTCTTAAAAATGAGAAACATAATTTGATTAATCATGCCATATATATATAATATACATGTATTATTGACAGGATGACAAAACTTTAATTTGAGATACAAACAGTAAAAGGAATTTTAGTGTCAGGAAATAAAGTTGAACATGTTGGGCCATGAATTTAGAAAAAAAAAAGACAAATATATATATAAACACCAACCTGGCTTATAGATTTTAGCAGCTTCGAAGCTATCAAAAACAGAGAATCTGCATCAAATCACATCATGGTTTTTAGTTTTTTTATTCTATGTCTTTTTTTTTGTTAAAGGTTTTTCTATTAAAATTACTAGCAATGTTTTACAAGATAATGACTATGAACTTATAAAGTTCAAAGTATAAGAAAAAATAAGATATCGAGCATACATGAAACACCTTTAAAACGATGTAGTTTAGATGATAAAATAGATGAAAAAGATTGTGAAGCTCACTAATGATTAGTGAGGCATACGACTCGCACTGTTGCAACGACCACGTCTTCCTTTCCCATTTACTGTAATCCATTCCATTTCTTTAACCTTCTGAGAAGGTTTGATAAGCCGACCTCCTCGCGTAGTAGAGAAATCAACAGACCCTATTTTCGATGGATCTCCAAATTTGAAATTCATGTAATCATCTTGGGGATTGGCAGACTCTTCAAAAGCATCTGAACCCCTTCCACCCCCAACTTCAAAAATATTTGGTCTTGTTTCTAAAGCTGGAACATTATCTACATCAACGTATACAACCGCAGTATCGACTTCGCCACTAGAAGCATTGAAGTGGAATACATCATGAATTGCTTTTTCAAAACCTTCACTCTCCTCCGACGTAACCAAGGAGGCAAATCTGTTTGATCCCTTGGATAGATCATCAGAATGAGAGTGAGAAAGACTTGTAGAAGCCTCCACAGTTGGTGTAGTGACGTTGCTTGTATTTTTAGTAGTTTCAATCTTTGGCGAAAGAGTAGGTAGCACTGGCTCATCCCCATATGGGACAATGTGTGTAGAATGATCCAAAATTGCCGAGTAATTGGCAGCTTGAGTTTTAGTTCTTGTTGGAGTAGAAACAACATTTGAAATAGAGACCTTATTTGTCAAGTCTTGATTTTCTTGATCTAGCAAAATACAACCTTCAGAATCAATGGTAATAGAATTTGCATCGACGATGTTAGCTTGAACTTCAGAGGCTAAGGCTTCAGCTTCTACTAAATCATCCGAACGCGAAATTGGAGTGATAAGATATGAAGGTGTTGCGTCATCGTATTTCTCTTCTTGTTGAGTTTCAGAATTAACAGGCAACTTTGTTGCCAGACTTGGTGAGGGTCCGAGACATCTAGGCGCCTTATGACCTAATTCTCCACATGTTGGACATTTAGAAGGCAACCATGAGTATATCACATAGACCATAGATATAGACCCATTTTCATCTTCTATTGCCACTCTTTGCGGGAATGGTCTATCAAGCTTAACTTCAACAAGAATCTTTGCCTCTCCCATTAGTATTGGATCAAGCCATGGCTTGTTGGTGAGCATCGGGGCTCCAATCCCGGAAGCTATCCAACTAATACCTTTTTTGGAGTAAAGTTGAAGTGGTATATCCTTCAGTGTAAGCCAAACCGGAATCGAGGTGATTTCTGGTATTGTTATTGTATCAACAGGGTTCCAAGCCGATACAAACATGATACAATTATCAACATGCCATAAACCTCGTTGAGTTACCCATCTACGAGTTGGCTCATCAGGGATGTGAAATAGGAAAGAAAATTCTCCTAGCTGGCGGGTATAGATTCTACAACGCTTACCCCATATTCTTGTAACAATAGCTTGCACTAATCTAACAGGAGGGGCAGAACATCTATGAAATTGACCCAAGACAAACTCTTTCTGGTTTTCTAAGCCTTCGAGGAGAACATGGCGAGGAACACATACCTTAGGAGTTCCATCCTCAAGAAAAACAGGAGAAGTAACCTGATGCAAGTTGCGCTTCGACTGATCCATCTTCGCTGCCCACGGGTAGTCTCGAACCTGCTCCACACCGTTGGTTGTTGCATGACGATAACTCCCTTTTAAAGGGTGGTTCACAGTAACTGGATCTGTGGGTTGTCGACGCCGTAATGCAGGGTTTGAGGCTTCAGAGATTGAAGGCCACTGAGCTTCAGATGATGTTAGGATTTAGAGGCTCAAAGTCACCATCTTTATGAGCATAAACCACAGCCCATCAAGAACACAAGAAGCTTAGGGCCAAAAACAGAGACTAAGAAAAGAATAGAACTTTGAGAGATTTAGAGAATGGGAGAAGAAGAAGAAGGGAGCACACACAACACTTTAACGAGTTCACGCCCAAACCGGGTCGCTACATCTCGCCGAGACTAAGCCCGGAATCCACTAGAAGAATAACAAGTTTACAAGAGATACAAGTGATTCATACAACAATTAGATCAAGAACTCACTAAGTATCTCTACTTGTTCTACTTGAGAAAACTCACTCTAAAGCTTATACTTTTATGTGATTTTCTCTCATCTCTTCTTCTACATAGTGTTTATCTCTCTTATGCGGCTGCACACTTGTGATAGTGTTAATGTTGTTTTTTCTCTCTCTTCTCAAGCCTTCTTTTTATAGTGGTTTCACAAACCTTGTGTGCAACCCTAATCTTGAAAGTTGTCTCCATTCCTTTGGTCTTGATCCACTCAACACGGTTTTGAATTCACAACAAGACAAGCTTGTCCTTGCTGTCCAAAACCAGAAACATGTTTGTGGTCCCAAGTGCTTAACCAAACTTGAGTTACTTCCTTGTAACTTTAGTTTACCTTTGGTTAATACTAAAACCTTGACAGAACTTCTTCATCAGGTTATTAACTCCACAAATCTCCACCTAAGAACATGATGATCAAACCGTAAAACCTGCACACACTTGAGAGAGATATCACTTCCTTCTAGCTTCTTGGATTCCAGCCTCGGTTTCCGAGTATGCTTACTCAACTTGATACTTAGCACTTAATCACCATAAACGTGCTAGATCCTTCTTGCATTTAACTTATGTTCAATGCACTTCAGCTGTAACGGGTTACACCGCTGAACCTGAGCCTTCATCACATCTTTAAGTCATTAGAGTTATGAAAACCAGCCTCATACAAACTTGTATTTAGCTTTAACTCTTCCATGATCACTTCTTGATGCAATTAAAACTTGAGTTTTAATGTAGCAGCTCAGCAAAACTTCATTAACGAGTTAGGAGAACATCTCCAACTTGTCAATTCCAACAGAACTTACCATAAGCTTCACTCTTATGAATTCTTCAACCACACAATATCTTTTATGGCTTCTGTCAATGCCATAAATATTGTTACAGTGACTAACGAACTTAGATCCTTCTGCAAAACCAGATTTCCTTGCTAGCCTTTAAGTTCAAAACTCATGTGCACTGAGATAAGAACTAACCCTTTACTTGAATCACTTGCAGAAAACTGAACCAACTTTGTTTCAGACCTGAAACCCTTTTGATTCAACATTGTAAGTCTCCTCAGCCTATTGTAAGAGCTGTATACCCTGAGAATAGCCTTTACAATAATCAACTTATTAAACCATCGTTTAACATAACCTTTGTTCAACCATTATGTCCAATAGCAGAATCCACCAGCAGCTTTGTACTCACCACTAGCAACCTTTAGACTTGTCTTATATCACCAGAACCTTGTAAAATTCTTAAGACACTTCCTTAAAGCAAGTACACATCAAATCTAACCCTTTGATGTATCTTTCCTTTGTCATAGCAACATGTTTATACATATGCATCTTTCCACCAAATGAATTTGATCTTGCATCTTCATATTACCAGACTTTAACAAAGTCTCATCTTCTTAATCATCTCTTGATTCTTGAAGATAGGTCACTTGATTCACCTCCAATTGAACTTTCTTGAGTAGATACCTACGTAGTCTTCTCATGATGCAAACAAAACAACAACAAACTCCTCATGAGTTGTCTTCCAAAGGCAGTTTGAAATCTTGGATTGGTCTCCTTTCTAGAATTTCTTCTCAGTTGCTAACACCAACCTTGAGATGATTATCAATCTAGATACACAAAAAACTTTCATCGTCTTGAAGCGAGCAACCTTAAGACACAACGACGTAGCACTTACGCTTGTCTCTTTTGCCTTCTTCTTTCAAGAACCCACTGAATCACTTCATCTCAAATCATCATCTTCACTTGTCTTCTCTGACTTTTCAGAAAAAACTTGCAGCTTTGAGCTGGATATATGTTGATAATCACGTGTCTTGGCTTTCTTTTCTTCTTATAAACTCCCATGAATCTTCTTTGACAATAAGTGTTTCCTTTAACTTTTTTCTGTTTGAGTTTACATATCAAAGATAACCTCCACAAACATATAGCTCCACCAGAACCATAACCATTTGGATATTACTTTGCCTTTAAAAAACTCAACTTTACCAATCTGAGTTAAACCACTCATCATTGCTTCTTTGATCATGAATACACTCCAATATATCCACGTGTGCTTGAAGAATCACCAAGAACTTTAAACCCAAAACAACATCTTAATACTCTCTTTACATGAGCTTTATTCATGTTATGATAATGTAACAACTTAGGCTGAGAACATCATCAAACCATGCCTTAATCCCAGAGATCACAAATCTTGTATTCCCTTGCAGCAGAAACCAGCATAAACTTGTCTTGTACCGCTGTTTGAAAAAACAGAACACGCCGTCTAACTCTCTTAGTTAGAAAGTCTCTCGACACAAGAAAATAATGCATTCCATTGCATACCATCAAACTCCTTTCTTACTTGAAAATCTGATTTACAAACAAGATAACCTCTTAGAAAACCAAAGCTCCACCCGAGATAAGAACTCCTCACTCTCTTAGATTCATTCCAACAGAGATTTTACTGTGTTACAATAATACATAACACAAATCTGCAAGAAACCATGAATCTTTCGGCTGCCACTATGTCAAGAGCTTAGACTCTCAAAACAGTAAACCAAACACTTTCAAGCTTAAGTGATAAGTGTTTCAATTTATGTATCAATAGAACATTTCAGACCGCAACAACATCACAAACTTCATTGCCTACCCTCTGAAATAACAACTTTATAGCTACCCATTCTCTAATGATCCACCAAACCGGAGACCTTCAAATTACTAAGAACTGATAGCCACACACAGAGACAAAACCTGCAGCAAAACCCTTTTCAAAACTCACCAAACACCATTGAAGCTTTAAACGGTTTCCATCGTTGTTTAAACCGAAAAACTGATTTGCTTGACAAACATCATGCAGCTCCCCTTAGTGAAAATCCAGAAAACCTTTGTTGATATTCAAACAGCCATAAACACACATAAGATTCAAGGTTCTAAGGCGTCCCTTAGTCCCACGAATTTATGAGTAACTGAGGCTGGAACAACACTCAACAATGAACACCAAATGTAACTGATTTTACCACCCTGAATTTAACCAAAATACCATATGAAAACCATCATTAAATCTTGGCCAATACCTTGCAAAACCAATACAAAACCTTTGTGTTCCAATAGCTCTTTCATTCCAATACAGATGCAAGACTAAAACGCCATCCGAAAACTTCAATACAGAGCATCACAAACACTTTGTGACTGCAGCGGAATAAGACTAGTGTCACCCAAAAAACTTGAGTCTTGAAGTTGATAACTTTATTCTGATTTAAAACTTGAGTCACAGAACTTGTACTCATGTTTCTCATAATCAAAATCCCAGCTGATTCCCGAGAAAGACTTTCAGCTTATACCACACTTTGACCGGCTTAAAACTCCATAACAAGAACAAATTTGCCTAAGTGTTCTTGCTCTCATCTCTGTTTTTTTTTTCTTCTTCTTCTTGTACTTGCAACAATTAACCTTGTGACTAGTTTGAGAAACTTTTTCACTTTGTTGCAGCTTCTTGTATCTTTGGAGAAAGCAGAGGAAACTGATTTCATAACCTTGAAACCACCTCATCCGATTCAAACTTCTATTGTGAATCTCTCCTTAGACTACCAATTTGTTTTATTTCATTTACACACTTGCTTAATCTCCATAAGCCAAGCTAAGAAAATACAAGTTGTCCCACTACCAAAGATCACAAAGAACTTTCTGATGTTCACTTTGATATCTAGCTAGATATACTCTTGAACCCAAACAAACCCTTTACCAAAATCTTCTATGTTGCTCCTCTTATTTTTGTTGCCACTGTTACTAAGACAAAGCAACATAAAACCTGCAACTTCAATAGATATAACCTGCAACTCTTCTTGGTTCTTCTTCTTTATTTCTGTTCTTTGAGTAGCTTTGAGTGAAATCCTTCACGATGCACCAGAATGAGTCTTACAACTCTTTCTTCCATAACCATGTTGTCCACCAATAAACATTCCTTGGTTTTCAGCCAACGATCTTCTCTTCTCCACAATATTTCCCAACACCAGAGAAAACATAATGATGCTCCACCAATAAAGAGTCTTAGGGCTTCTTTATCTCTTCTACATCATTAACCAAGAGCCATTACTTGTTGTTTCAGCTGAAACATGACTTGCTCCAACACAACCGAGCTCTACCAAGATAAACGGACATGACTGCTTAAAGACCAGAGCTTTATTGCTCTAACCATTTCAAAAGCTCCTCCCTTTTTTCACTTCTTTCCTTTCTCCTCCTTCCTCTAGACCTTTTCTCTTCTTAGATCTAGATATTCTTTATCTCTTTCTTCCTCTACTTTTTCTGGATCTGAAATTTTCTCTCTTGAAAACTCAGTCATCCTTAAAGCTTCACCCATGCTTAGAACCCCCATGAAACCCACGAGATTCTCCTTGCATAAGATACAACCTCCATGGCCACCAAGCTCTTCCTCTTCTCTTCTTGATGATAACATGGTTCTTCGCTTGAGAGAACCATAAAACACAGAACCTGAAGCTCTGATACCAATCTGTTAGGATTTAGAGGCTCAAAGTCACCATCTTTATGAGCATAAACCACAGCCCATCAAGAACACAAGAAGCTTAGGGCCAAAAACAGAGACTAAGAAAAGAATAGAACTTTGAGAGATTTAGAGAATGGGAGAAGAAGAAGAAGGGAGCACACACAACACTTTAACGAGTTCACGCCCAAACCGGGTCGCTACATCTCGCCGAGACTAAGCCCGGAATCCACTAGAAGAATAACAAGTTTACAAGAGATACAAGTGATTCATACAACAATTAGATCAAGAACTCACTAAGTATCTCTACTTGTTCTACTTGAGAAAACTCACTCTAAAGCTTATACTTTTATGTGATTTTCTCTCATCTCTTCTTCTACATAGTGTTTATCTCTCTTATGCGGCTGCACACTTGTGATAGTGTTAATGTTGTTTTTTCTCTCTCTTCTCAAGCCTTCTTTTTATAGTGGTTTCACAAACCTTGTGTGCAACCCTAATCTTGAAAGTTGTCTCCATTCCTTTGGTCTTGATCCACTCAACACGGTTTTGAATTCACAACAAGACAAGCTTGTCCTTGCTGTCCAAAACCAGAAACATGTTTGTGGTCCCAAGTGCTTAACCAAACTTGAGTTACTTCCTTGTAACTTTAGTTTACCTTTGGTTAATACTAAAACCTTGACAGAACTTCTTCATCAGGTTATTAACTCCACAGATGAGATGTCTGAAAGTAGATCCTTTGTTGTTTGCATAAGGATGGTGACTGCCGAGGGGGGTTGAACTAAGTTTAGAGGCGTCGACCAAGCTCCAAGACCAGATCTAGGGAGATTTGTTTGTTCTGCACTAGCTTTACCAATAGACGGTTTTTCCGATGATAGATTCACCGTCGTAGGAGAACCAGATGCAAGATTATCTTTTTGCACAAAGGGATCAATTGCAAAAAGAGGGGGAGATAAAGGGGTCATTAATTGAGGTTGGAGAAGAAGTTCAAGAGTATTGTTAGCAAGGATAGAAGAGCTAGGTTCCTCGAGAGGAGTGGTGACCGGAGGAAAAGTCATGACGGAGCCGCAACGGAGCCGCCAAGATTTTAGGTCAAAGTCGCTCTCTATTTTTATTCTATGTCTTACAAGTTAGATTCCTTTTGTACTCATATATATGGTTATATATATATGGTTATAGATATTCATATATATATATAACAGGTTTTTGTTTAACCTGTTAAAAGACCCTTGTGTGCTCTGATAATTCCAGTTTTGATTATCCCTGGATGGACTGCATTTATCGTTAAATTTGCATTTCTGTCCTATAAGCACGTTAATTATATAATTATTTCGAATTATAATATTTCTATGAATTTTTTAAAATTACTTTAATGCTAGTCTATACCTTTAATTGCTTGCTCAACGCTTTAGCATGTAATATTGTGGCCAACTTTGACTGAGCATATGCTCTTGTCCCATTATACCTGTGATTACCCAACATAAATTATTATTAAAAAACATAGAGAAAATTTGGGAAATATTGCATTTGTGTTTCTAAATTTGAAAATACGCCTTTTATTTTTATTTTTGAAAACTACCTCTATTTATATGTGATTTGACATTTCCGTTCAAATTTTAACTAAGAATTACATATTAATAACTAAAACTTAAAATTCGAAATATTATTATTATTATTATTATTTGAAGTATTGTTAATTGTTATTTTTCATAAAGAAAAATATAGTATTTGTTTTATATTTTTTTTTTTTGACAATCGGTATTTGTTTTATATTTAAAAAATAATTTTAGATATGTCTTATACATATATTAAGATTATCTAACAATAATTCATGTTTATAAATAATTCTTATACATATGTTTTAAACGAATCGATATTATATTTTAGAAAAATGATTATAAATATTTATTTTATCACTAATTCAATTTTTTTTTTTTAAATATGTTGAATATAAAATTTACAAAATTTAAGTTTTAACTATTAATAATTTAGTTCTTGTAAGCAAGGCCCATGGTTCTTAATTAAAATTTGGACAAAAGAGTCAAAGGAGGTAGTTTTCAAAATAGAAAAATAAAGATATACTTTAGAAATATAGATATATTTTTAAAAATTGAAAAATAAAGAGGTATTATTCAAAAAAAACCCTACTATATTCTTGAATATTAGTGATAATTAAAAGTAATGAAAAAATAAATAAAATTACTTGAGGGGATGGAGTAATTTAGGGAAGGAGAAAGAATCAAGATTGACCCAATTGTGAATCACAGATGAAAGGTTAATGATTCTTCCTTCGATTCCACTCTTCTCTGCCGTTTCTATCATTTTCTCTATTAGCAACTCCGTTAATAAGTAATGTCCTGAAAAACAACTTATTCCATTATTAATAATATTAGCATATATATATATATAAAATATAGTAACACGTCCAATAATTTTACAAAATTACCCAAAAAATTTGTAGCAAACGTCAGCTCAATTTTATCTTCTGAGAACTCAAGATTTGGAGAGAAAACCCCCGCATTGTTTCTGCAAATAACATATTTAGAGCTTTGAATTTATTTTTTTTGGGTCAAAAGCTTTGAATTAATTAAAGCCATATTCTATACTTTCATATACAAATATAATGTTGACTATATATAAAATATAGTATTTTCTTAAAATACCATGAAAAAAGTTTTTTAAACAAAAAAAACATCATAAGTTTTTTTCCTATACCATTAAAAGGATTTTTGGACCAAAATATCATAAACACATAAAATAATTTTTTAACAATTTAGGTCAAAAGCTTTGAATTAATTAAAGCCATATTCTATACTTTCATAAATATACACATAAGCTTTTTTATGTTAACTTTCATAATTAACAATTTAGACCAAAATTTTTTTTAGTTAATTTTAGTCGTCCAATTTTTTTTAGCCATAGGGACCTTAAACTTTTTGGGTCGGACCTGTTTTCGATATATAATATATGGTAATATAAAATGATGGTACGTGCATGGGTGCATGTATGAAAAATTATCAAAATTAAAATATTTTCATTTGGGTTCGCTAATTAGTGTTTAGGGTGTAATATTAAGGGTGTAGGATTGTGTGAGTATGGTTTATTTGAATTTAATTTTGAGTGTTTATGTGTAGTTTTGTGAAGTAATTTTGAAATGGTGTAGTTTTGTAATTCTCCCTATAATATATGGTAATATAAAATGATGGTACGTGGCATGGGTGCATGAGGTAGGTTTTATAGTGAAATCTTACGTACATGAGAATGTTGAGGGGAAGATCTTGAGAAAGAAATCGAGAGCAGAATCTTTTAACTGAAGAGAGAGAGCTTAGATCAATCTCAATTAATATTATCTCAGCTTCTGAGTTCTCTCTAAGTATTTTCTCTTTCACCAATTCTGCTTTCTTCATATCTCTTACTGCCATAACTACTCTCACTCCTCTCTTTGCTAACACTCTTGCCGTTTCCGCTCCAATCCCAGACGTTCCTCCTATTAGAAATATTACAAATCTTTCAAAACTATAAATACAAATGTTTTAAGTAAAAAAATGTTTTACTTGATTTGATACAAAGGATTTTAGGGCAATTCCATAATCCCCTAAACAAAAACATATTAGATGATTCTTTCCAAATTCTACTCGAAAATATAATCTTTACGTAAAATTCACAAATCTATATTCATTCAAACACTAGTTTGTTATGTAGAGTTTAGGGTTTGTTGTTAAAGAAATACGGTTTTGTGTTTAAAGTTTATTTGAATTTAAAATTTAGTATATAAATATACTTATAGAAATGAATTTTGAGGTGTATTTTTGTGAAATGTGCTTTGAAAGATATAATTTTATAATCCCTTGTTGATTTATTTTTTCATACTAAAACTGACAACACTTGGTAACTATTTTATTTTTCAGGGTGGTAACAGAATTAATTTTTATCATGTACATAAATCACCAGTGATACTATCTTCATGTTTTTCTTTTTGTAACCATGGATTTTTTTTTGGGTGTCAATATATTCAACTTGAGTTTAGTACAGTAATTCACAAGATGAATTTTTAATTTATTGTGAATACTTTTAAATTTTCTTACGATATTAATAATCAAGTTGATGGATATTCCAGGCAGGTTTTATTCTAGTATCCTTAGGAAGACACTTTTTTGTTTTTTAAAGACCCTCACTTTTTTATTTTATTTTATTTAAAAACCCTATCAAGAAAGTATTTTCTCCCAAGAAAACAATACTAAAATTAGAAGACTAACCTAATCGTCTCTCTTTCACCGGATTAATTAAATACAACTTTGTAATGGAATTAGTTATCTACAAATTAATGATGTCTCTAAAAGCAGCCTTTTCTCATTTTTGCAATAGAAAAAAAAAGGAAAGAGTAAAGACATAGCACTTTAAAATTTTATTCGTTGGATTTTCGTCATATATAAAGTTTTTACCGACAAATTAGGGAACATAAAGATTGCATAAAGTACGTTTTGGGCAGGCTGATCGCTTAAAGACATTTTAAAATAAAGTAATGTTTTGTAACGATGAGACATGTTTCAAAGATTAAAGGGTCCGATTGGTTGAAGCTGTAGCTTTTAGCTTTTGGCTGTAGAAATTTTGCTGTAGTTTTTTTTGCTGTAACTCTAGATTTTGTTGCTGTAAGATTTTGACTCTAAATTTTCGGCTGTGAGTTTAAAAAAAAAATGTGATTGGTTTGATAATGCTTTAAATAATAATGTAGAATTTTATTTAAAAATTAAAATTATATAGTAAGTATCATAATTATAAAATATTTATACATCATTAATATGTTATGTATATACACATTTGTAATAAAGAACAAAATAAAAATACAATCTAAAATTTAAAAAATAAATGATAATCATATATATATATATATACACAAATATATGTTGAAAAAAGTATTATATATACATATATATGGAATACTTTATAAATTTCCAATAAATTATATATTAGTTGAAAAATAACATATACGTATGTTAAAGTATATATGTTATCATGAACTATAATAGTTATAATATATGTTATATATGTATTTTGTATGGATATGTTAACATTGATAAGTAATATTGTGATATTTTGGTTTGAAAGATTTGTAAAACACAATATTTTAGGTTGTAGAAAAATGGCTTTCTAAAGGCATTCTAAAGCCATGTTTTATTTTTTGGGCTGTAGGATTTTAAAATAAGGTAAAGCTTGATTGGCTTTATAAATTGACTCTAGACTAAATTTTGGCTTTAGAAAGTATTTGCCCAAAGTCAAAAAAGGCAAATCAATTGTATTTGGAAAATATGCTGTAACCAACCATCCATACCTAATGTTTCAAATTTCAATGGAGACAAAAACAATATATAGTCGCCGGCATACATAAAACAAATACTTCATATAATAATATTAATACAAATATCGTGTTTTTGCTTAAAAAAATTCATCACAACTTATAGGCAGTTAGTTCTTAATAAGAATAATAATAGGCTATTTCCAAAAATACCATGAAAAAAGTTTTTTAAACAAAAATAACATCATAAACTTTTTTTCCTTAAATACCACAAATAGTTTTTTGAACAAAAATACCATAAACTTTAAATTAACTTAAAACCTTCAAAATTAACCTGAAACTCTCGAAACATAAATAATATACCCTAAATAATATATAGCGAACACAAATAAAAAGATTTTTTTAAAGTGTTTGATTTTTGTGTTTATAGTATTTTAGTCTTAAAAACATTTTAATGGTATTTGAAGAAAAAAAATTGTAAGATTTTTCTGGTCCAAAAAACATTTTTTCATGATATTTCCAAAAATAAATGAGTTAGATGTTTCTACGTCTATGGTTTAAATTTAGAAACACACGGCTACGTATAAACGGTCTATCTTTTAGTATAAATATTTAAATACTTTTAAAATTTTTGTTTTAGTTGTAATTTGGCGACCACTTCTATAGAGAAATCTAACACAAAGGTCTTTTAATTCTTCTTGACCAAAGGAAAGAAAATAGGTATTTTAATTCTTTGAAATATTTCTAAAAATACTTTGGTTCTATCTAGAAACTAAATGATGACCAAAATTGTAATTTAGAACAAAATTATGTAATACATTAAAAAAACTTGTCATAATTATTTGTTTACCATATACCCTAAAATTTGCATAGAGCCTCTAATAACGTAAGCTTGTCTCAGTAATTTGAATACAAAGCTTTAGATAAATTAGTTTTGAAAACATTAGATATGAGAAGTTCATGATTACACTTGGAGGTGAATATTGAGAATTTACATGATGTGTAGTGTTGTGACTATACTCCCTCCGTTTTTTAATATAACATTTTTGTTGAAAATATTTGGTTTAAAAAAAATAGATTTTTTCACTTTTTATATACAATTGTTAATGATAAAATAGAATTCAAGAAAATAACTAAATATTATTGGTTTAGAGTTGTTGTAAATTATAAATCACAAAAATAATATATTTTTATATGTTTGTTTATTATATCTGAAAAATTATAAAATTCTATAATAAAAAACGGAGTGAGTACTATTCTACACTATGGAGTATATATATTATTTTTTTGTCAACACGGAGGGAGTATATTTAAAAAAAATGGAATTAGTAAATGATAATATAATGTGAGAGGAAGACAAACCAGTGATAATAGCAGTGAGATGTGAACAAGGAAAAGAAGAATGTTGTGTAACTTGTTCAGCTGTTGATTTTGAACCAAACCCATTTGGCCCTGCTATTCCTGCTAAGTATCTTATTGTTCCCTTCATTTTATAATATATATAGAGAGAGAGAGAAAAATCGAATTTGAAGATTGTGTAGCTTAAGTCTATATAATACAATTCATTCATATATATAGAAGAAGCCCATGCACACACGTATCTATATATAATACAGAGATTCTTGTGTGTGTGTGTGTTTGTTGTCGTTTGTCAAAAGTTTGGGATTAAAGTAAGACCACATTTACTTTATTGGGATTAAAGTATGCAAATATGTATATATATATATATATATATATATATATTTACTTGATTGTCCGATGGTAACACTTCACACTAGTTCTCTCTCATTTTTTCTTTTACTTTTTTTTATCACCAAACCTTTACTTTCTTGGAGTTTGTATTTACTGATAAAAAGTAGGGGAATTACAAAACAATGCCATTTGAATTATAAATTACAAAATTACACAATTTCAAAGTTACTTTACAAAAGTATATCTAATTACTCAAAATTAAATTCAAATAAACTTTGCTCACACAATCATGCCCCTTTGGGAAGTGGCCTTGGTCTAGTGGCAGTCATAAGTCCACAGGAGGCAGATAGCACCACCCCACCCGGGATCGATTCCCCGCGCCTACGATAGTGTAGATTTGGCTAATGGGCCGGCCATTTGTGGCCCAAATGTTGACAAAAAAAAAAATCATGCCCCTTTAATATTTTACTCTAAACACTAATTAGTAAATCCAAATGATTTTTTTTTTAATTTTAGGTGTAAAGGGTGTAATTATAGAAAATATTGAATTGTGTAGATTTCGTAAAAAATGGGTGTAGTTTTTGAACTCCTCTAAAAACTAACTCATTATTAATTTATATATTTTTGGAATAATCGTATATGAATTGATCAAAAACGATTGTATAAGTTAAGAGTTTCCATTGATTATTGATTAGTTAATCGTATATGTGGTTGAAATTTATTTGACTATGCATGGGTAAACTAATTTAAGTTAGTGAGTTTATATGGAACTTACGTCTAGATATCTATATTAGTATTTTTGAAGTACTAATTTGAACATGTTCAAAAAATCAAACTTATTTACACATTATGCCATTGAACATAAAAGGAAATATTTCTGAACATTTAATTACGAAAAACCAAATAAGGAAATATTACAATTCTCTCCAAAAATAAATAAAAAAATTAAAGAAATTATGTAAAAAATATTTGAAAAACAAAATAAAAATATGTAATTCACATAAATATATTATTACATATTTTTTTTATAAAAACTACCATTAAAATTTTATTTAAATCAAAACAGGTTTAATCAATATTATTAAGAATTTAAAAACGAGTTGAAACAATTTTTTGTTAAAAATATCAACCAATAAAAAACAAAAATACTTTGTTAACGAGTTCGATTTTCGGTTCGATTATAAACAAAAAAGAAGAAATTGCAATTCTACTAAACTTTAAATCTTATATTACATATTTAGAATATGTTTACAACAATTATTTATATATATATATATAATCAAAATAATTATAATTTTAAATAAATTTGGGTAAATCGCATAATATGATTTGTGTATTTTGATTAGGTTTCGGTTTGTATTTTGAATCCGGGTATTTTCGAATCATAAATATAATAAATAATCAATTATTGGTCTAATCAACTTACAAATTATATTAAAATTTTGTTATACGAAATATATAATAAAAATATATATATTATTATTTTTGAAGTATTTTTTTGAACTTTTCCAAAAAACTCACTTAACAACATACTATGTCGTTGGTTTTAAACAAGATGCAAAAATTTCACTAATGGTAAAAACGTAATTTAGTAAATCCAAACAAAATACTTAAGATTAATCTTATTCTTATTTTAGACAACAATAGGATTAAGAGTTATGTTAAACTTACACACAAACATATTTCATTCTATATATATACTTTTTAAAATTAACTTAAATATCAACAAAAACAATAAAACCGATTTTCAACAAAAACCAACCACTAATTTCATATTTATAATATTTTTGATATAATCTTTTTATTTTTCTTACGGAGGTCTATAAAAATTTTCAGAATATAAATATTTTTTAAAAAGTATATAGTTTAGTTTTTATATATAATCATTGTCCATATTATAAGTTTCTATTTATATTAATATTTTAGATGTTAATAAACATCTATATTGAACATAGATAAAGTTTGTTTAAATCAATTAACATTAGCATAACAATTATTTATTAACGGGTTCGGTTTCGGAAAAATTCTAGATAAATCACAAGAAGTTTGAAAATAATGATTAAACTTTATCATAAACAAATTTTGGGTACTTCGGGTTCAAATCTAGAAATTTGTTTTAGCTCCGGGTTTTCAGGTAGTAAATTTTTCTATTCGTTCGAGTTATTTATTTTTGGAACGGTTTCGGTTCTTTAATTTCGGTTTGGTTCCAATTATGTACTTCAAATATAATTATAATTATTATTATTTTAAATATTTTTTGGGTAGTTAGAGTATTTTAGTTTAGTTCTACAACATTGAGTTCGGTTCAGATTCGATTTAGGGTATTATGGTAGTAAATTTCCCTATACATTCGAGTTATTTGTTTTTAGGATCAGTATTGATTTGGGGATTTCGGTTTGGTTTGGGTTCAGTATTTCGGATTCGGAAGTTTTGTCCATCCCTAAATATAATAAAATAAATTTTTATAGTTTATAATAGTTTGGAATAGTTTGGAATAAACCAACTTACAAATTATATTAAGATTTTGCTATATAAAATCTAATCTCATTATATATTTATTTGCATAAACAATAAAATAACAAAATACTCTTTAGAGATTCTGAATATTTTTATTTATTTTACAAAAAACAGAAAGAATATTACAAACTTCTAAATTAATTGTATATATATAAAACTATTTGTAAAAAACATAAACTCGTGGTGTACCACGGGTTAAATCCTAGTTGTTAATAAAATAAAATAAGATAAGGTGATTACTCGAAAGCAGAACTCTCCGACGATAAATAAATGAAACTGTTTTATATCAATTCCGTACCACACCTATGACCTAACTATCTAAGCCGTGCTAGCTATAGTATTTAGATCTAGTGACTCAAAACTAGAAGTAATTTTTTTTTTTTATTATTATCTGTTTTCGACAAGAACTCTCCCACCTAATAGACATTAATAAATTCCATCATAGGAACATCTATTCGATAGCCGGATGGAATGGTGTTACCTACCATTAATGCACTTAAAAATGTGATTAGGCCAAGATCACTTCTCCAACTAAGAATGTTTGGTTATTGTACTAATTTTAAATTTGTATTGTTATTTGGTTTATTTACATAACCCAAATAGTTATATGTTAATAGTCCCATTTTAGAGAAAAACTTGATCCTTACAATCACATTCCGATTTGTGAAAATTAATTAAGCATAAGTCCAAAATAATTATAAAGTTAAGCATTCTCTGGTAGAGCAATCTACGGAAGGTGTGCGAGAGTGAGAACAAAACATGGAAAAAATCATATGGTAATGTATATGATCATTAAACATGTTGTAAGAAAATTTAATTGGTTAGTGCATTGACTATGGGATCCATTAGATCGAGAGAAGGCGTGTGGCCATATATAAGTTATATGTAATGGCGAGCAGAGCACGTATCGCTTGCTCACACCTGATTGTTAAATAGTTATGGAAGAATGTTTCTCATAAGTCATAAGTCGTAATAAGTAGTAACTCGTAAGTATATTTATTTAAGAAGAATTCACAAAACTACATCCTTTCAATATTTTTTTCACAAAACTACGCCTAATTTAATATTTTTATAAATTTACACATTTTCAAAATTTCAAATGGCTGATTTATCATTTAAAAAATTACCAAAATTAAAATATTTTTATTTAGTTATTTTTTAATAATGTTTAGGGTATAACATTAAAGGGATTATATAAGATTGTGTGGGTAAATTAGTTTATTTAGATTTAATTTTGAGTGTTTAGGTGTAGTTTTGAAAAGTGATTTTGAAATGGTGTAGTTTTATGAAACGCATTTCAAAAAAGTGTAGTTTTGAAAAGTGATTTTGAAATGATATAATTTTGTGAAACACAATTCAAAAGATGTAGTTTTGTAATTGTCCCCTTATTTAAATTAAATTGGATTTCTCAGGAGATTTGCTCTTTAACTGAAAATGTAAATGCAAGTTAGTGAGTGGTTAGAACTCAACGGAGATAACAACTTTTTACGGTGGGGAACATTGGACCAGCTTCACTCCCAACACACACCACACGCATGCATTCTTTGACAACGATCACCCACCCTTTTTTTCTCTTCATTATTACATGTTCTCTTTTTTTTTTTGGATTTGTCTCTTCTTGTCACATTCTTTCTTACTATTCATTAATATTAAAATATAAGATAAAGATAAGACTTATAATGGTAAGGTTACTTTTTTGCATTCTATGATCTTGTGGTGAATTATTTAGTTACAAGAACTCTTGAGCCAGGTCGCTTATAATTATATACATAGAATGATGGTTAGTCAGTTTTCTAAACTACTATGTTTATGATTCGTGGTCTTATCTAGGCATGTGTCATGAGTGAATTAAACAAAAAAAATTAGTGCATTTTAGGATCCGCTTTTAGAATTTATTTACTTGTAATTGGGATTATTAGTCTTATTTTCTTAATAAAACTAGAGAGCGAGATTCACTATTACAAAAAGATATTTCTCTCATAAAAATAACAATATTTCTAATTTAATATAATTTATTATTATTTTAATTTTTAACCAACTAAATATTAATTTTGGTTTATATGGTTTTATTTAGGTGTAAAATGAATTTTATCATTATTTTTATATTAATTGAAAATGTATCAGAATAAAGGACCACTTTGCCATTTAAAATGTTTTTCTCTAAAAATAAAGAAATGAATATTATTTCTCCAAATATAAAGAAACACTATTTGTTTCTCTATTTTTAGAAAAAATAGACTACTATTGAAATTAACCTCTCTAAAAATTGAACCTCATATATGGTGTTAAAGTCTTCAAATCTACACGGGACACGATTTTTACCCCCGGAGAGTACCATCCCACACTGAATCCACCTAAACTCTTAATCTCTACACGTATACCCCTAAAGTCGTAAAATTATATGATTATCCACACAATCTCATTAAAATCTAATTAATTCCACATTATGCCAAAATTGCAATTAACTTATTAATTAACCGTAACAAAATAGATCCGATTATGATTTGAATCTAGCCCGATTACGATCTAAAACTATGGATTTAACCCGCTAAAAACATATAAGCTCTAGATCCGTAGTTTTAGATCGTAATCAGGTTAGATTCCAATCATAATTGGGTCTATTTTGTCACGGTTAATTAATAAGATAATTGCAATTTTGGCTAAATGTGGAATTAATTAGATTTTAATGAGATTGTGTGGATAATCAAATAATTTTACGACTTTAGGGGTATACGCGTAGAGATTGAGAGTTTAGGTGGATTCAGTGTGGAATAGTACTCTCCGGGGGTAAAAAATTCGTCATCCCAATCTACACCGGAATGCTAATTTAATTTAGCTAGTATTTTTTCTTGAATATCCACCGGTTTTAGAGCAAACTTGGTTTATATAAAAATGCACATAGTTTGTAGGTAGGTAGCCAACGGAATTAAATATCTATACAAATATGAATTTATCCATTCTGAAAAATCTCAAATAAGACTACTCTTTTAATTTGTAACATTGATTGATACTCAAAATCTCGTGGTACATATATAAAATAGGGTGTTACGTTATAAGCTTCGTAGTCAGCGAGTATTCATTGATAAACGAGATTTTACCCCGCTTAATCTAATATCTTAATGTAGTATTTAAGATGTCAAACCAAATCAGGAGCAAACAATGTATTTGAATTTATGCGAAACAAACTCAGTTTAAGTGTGATCAAAGGGTTGTTTGTTTGATGTTTTTGTAACCGAAGATTTAACAACACGAAAAACGAGAATTAAAGGTTTTGAAAGATTAATAAAAAGCTAAACAATCACGTTAAGGTGTTTTAAAGGATGATTAAACTTTCGGATTTCAAATTGTCTTTTATAAAATTTACTTTAAGGTTTTGAAAACGATTTTAGATCAATCCACTCTCGTGGCAATGATCCTTTTCTCAACGATTAAACTAAAACAATGTCTTGGATAGTTTAATCGTCGAGAAACTTTAAGGACAAATCAATTCTAACCACCAAGCTTATTAACACAGATCTCTCGGTTAAGCTAGGGCTTGGTTCTAAGGTAATTGTTCGGGAGGCTTTATAATCTCTCGATTCATAAAGCTTCCCGGGTTCGATAATCGAATGGCCAACTCGATTAAAGCTTTAAGGTCGTTACCAAAGACTAAAGTTTTCAATCAATTAAGTTTTAGACAACTATCTATCCTAGATTCAATCAAACCCCTTTTACCCTAACCCAATTGTCTATTTAGAACTACTCACAAACCATATTGAGATTCATAACAATTTGATTCAAGGAAACCATAAGCATAAACAAAATAAACAAAGAGAATAAAAAGGGTAAAGAAAACTCTTATTCAATGATGATGATGAAGATTACAAGGTGGCCAAGAAGCAATCACCAAGAAATCTCCTCTCAGTCTCAATAACAAAAACAATCGATAAAGTAAAACCAGATGATGGTGGCTGTATGTTTTTGCCCTAATAAAAAGTCTAAACCGATAAATAAAATAAAGGAAACCAACAATCAATCCGGTTTTCCTTTTTACATAGCAAAAACCAAATCCAATTTAAAATTTCGCACTCGTATCGGTCAAAGCAAACCGATACAGGCTGGCCGATATGCGCTTCGGCGATCTTCCTTCAGCTCTGTTTTCTTCGTATCGGCCAGGCTAAGCCGATACGACAGGTCGATACGTGTCTTTTGGGTCTTTTTCTCTTGTATCGGCCAGTCCAAACCGATACGGTTGGCCGATACAAGCTTCGGTGAAACTTCTGTCTTCTATATCGGCCACCAGAAACCGATATGCTTGGCCGATATGGACTTCAGCGAACCTTCTGTCAAGTGTATCGGCCAACAGAAACCGATACAACATGCCGATGCAAGTGTATCAGTTTCTTTTTGGCTTAAATTCATCAATTTCGCCGTCTTTATGCTCCAAAACCTGAAATACACAAAACAAACCAAAATGCAACCTATATGACACTAAATGCAACCTAAATGAATGAGTTCTAATGCATAACCTAAAGTAAAATGTGTAAAATATGCAAGTTATCAACTCCCCCAAACTTGTCATTTGCTTGTCCTCAAGCAAGAGAACTAACATCAAAGTTTAAAAGGGTATAGAGGCGGGGGGGACCTCGTAACCAAAAGTAACGCGAAGAGTGTAGTGAACGAGTATCCTAAACATAGTATCCTATCGCAACCGAGCTAGTTCTACCTATTGCCATTCATCTCAAACTCCGTCTAAATCCGTTATTATTACCAAAAGCATGTGATCCACTTGTCTAGTCTAAGCACCTTTCACATTCAATTAAGCATAGTCAAAACATGAAACATGATCAAGAATTTCCAAGAGTTTTTTCTATTTGTCTAGGTAAGAACGGGATTTCGAATCAAACGAGGAGGCTAACACTCAGGCATGTGGTTAGTTGTAGCGCGGTTTCTCTCGGGGAGTGAAAGGGTTGAGCAAAATCGGGAAAGACAAGAAGCAATGCAAATCCGGACATCCATCCCTATACAATTATAATCTCTAACCCATCTTTTTACTCTCTACACACTTAAGCATTCAAACACCGAGTTTCTTTTTTTTTTTTTTTTTTTTTTCTTAACTACCTTAGGGGTTTTATTTGGCTAACTTTCTCTTTTCTTTTTTTTTTCTTTTTCGATTTTTCTTGTTTTTTTTTTTTTTTTTTTTTTTTTTTTTAGTAGCCATTCTTTACCCCTAGGAGTTTTACAATTTAACTCGTGTTTATTTTCTGAAAATACGTTTTATTTCAAAGATGTGTTTCCCGTTGTCCCGTCTACAAACTAGCATATGATAACCTAGCCAAATGGATGTCCTTCCTTTGTCGCTCCCTATACTTTCAAGTTTTTGCGAAACCAAACAATCACTAAATGAAAAGAATTCTCACAAGTGTTTGGGTTTAGGCGAAGGGGGTGAGAGGGGAATCATCCTTATAATGAGAATGACCGGATTGCGCTTAAGGTGTTTCGGTTTAGGAAGCCACAATCCGTAGAAATCACAAAGCCATAGAAATACTCTTAAAAACTCTCAATCATGCTAATTAGAAGTCAAGTTTAGGTTCAAATAATTTTTGAAGGCTACCTAGAACTATCAAGCTTCATAACCACACTATTGGCTTTTTAAACATCAATGTCTAGGGTCGAGATTTCAAGATTTTCGGCGAGTTCTAAGTCGTTTGAGGAAGACACTACACCTAAGATACCGTTCAAAACACTAGACGCGTCGCTTTATAAGGCTAAAATCATCATAGATCCCCTATGCATATGACCTAAATGAACTAATCCTAAATGCATTTTTTTTTTTTTTGTGTTTTTGGTTTTTTTTGTTTTTTTTGTGTTTTTGGTTTTTTTTGTTTTTTTTTTTTATATATATGTCACTAATATGAAACTATATGACTTACTCCCCCATACTTAAATCACACAGTCTCTGTGTGAAGAAAGTATTTGGAGAAGATCCTGTATGCAAAAACAATCTAAAAACTACATGCAATGAATGTGAAAAAGCATATGTACAAGGGTGGAGGGTTACCTCAATAGTAGTAGCTATCCGGGGCGTCGTCTTCTCCATCGGAGGAGAATGTGGGGGACTCGTTGTCCGAGATAGCTGGTGATGGGCGTCGGACGGTGCGGCTGCGTCTCCTAGGTGCGGGGTGCGTCTACCGCGGATCACGCACTACCACCGCTTGTCTTGGGTCGAACCGCAGCTTGCGCAAGACAAACCTCTCTTGATGGTCTTCTTCAAAGACCTGACCTCGCGCACCAATTTCCTAATGGTGCGGTCTTGGAAGCGGTTCCAGCGATCCATCCTTTGTACGTCCATGTACATGTCTTGCGGCGGACCGGGCCGCCTAGGCGCGGAGGAGGGGCCCTGGATAGTATCGCTCGGGACCGTGGATGGGTATCCCGGTAGAGCCGGGCTCGTAGGTACTCCGTCCAGCTGGCCTTTGGATTCTTTTCGGAGCGCGTACCGAGGACAACGGGCTGCAATGACGTCGTGGAATTGGTGCCGCCTAAGCTCGAAGTGTATCGCGCCGGTTCCGTTGAAGCTCGTGGCCGCGTGGTTGGGGAGGAGGACGATTCGTTGGACGTCATTTTTCTTGAACGAGTACCCATACTTACCCTCGTACTCTCCGACGATCATAAGCTGCTTAGCCAAGTAAGGCATATCCATGAGGGTTGGATGCTCTGCCTTACCCAATAAGGGTATGCGCCATCGGTTTAGAAAGGGCGTAATCCATCCGCCTATGCTCAGCTTCGGTGTGGCGTCGGTGCGAGTCCAAGCCCAACGCTTTAAGTCCAATAGGCCGTTGATGAATAGCCTAAGCGCGCTCGGATAGTGCTCTTCCGTTGTAGGGAACAAAGTCGGGTCGCGGCGTGAGCGTCGAAGTATCGCACCAAGCCCCGCTGCGGATACATCATCTCGTTGTTGTTCACCCGCCCCGCCTCGCGTCTAGGAAAGAATACGTGCGAAAGCGCTTCGCACGTACCTTATCGCCGGATGGCGGATCATCGCACTTTTCGATCTCCCGGGTTGGTAGACTCCGTTGGCGATGAAGTTCCAAAGCTGCGCGCTCTCTCCCGGTTGGTTGCTGAGCTCGGGTTGACCGTCTACCGGAA
This sequence comes from Cochlearia excelsa, assembly GCA_963556525.1. Classification (NCBI taxonomy): domain Eukaryota; kingdom Viridiplantae; phylum Streptophyta; class Magnoliopsida; order Brassicales; family Brassicaceae; genus Cochlearia; species Cochlearia excelsa. Next base: position 5,652,373 of record OY748330.1, read on the forward strand.
TGCCGAGGATCCTTGCCCAGATTTCGAGCGGTCCCCCGTAGGTACTCTCGTCGTTTCCCTTGAATGTGCATGCGATACCATTGCTAGTGGATGCGAGGGATAGGGTGGCTAGAAACTGACACGTTTCCTCCTTGTACGCGACTTTCTCTCTCCCTAAGACCCATTCTAGCCCCATATTGCGCAAAATCTCTTTTACCTCGTCGTAGATACCCAATTTCTTGAGTGTATCCGGATCCGGGAATCGCGACGGAACGAATGTTATCTCCATTAGCGCATCATAGAGTTCTCGGGCGACGGTTGCTTCTTCGGGTCGCGTTCGAGAGGCGTTCCATTTGCCCTCGGTGGGAACGTGAAACCTCGCGGAGCCGGAGCTAACTCCTCCTCGTCGTAGGAATCGTATACGAAGTCGTAGTCTTCCCCTTCTCTCACGACTTCGGGTGCATCAACCTCTCTCACGACTGCGGGTTCATCACGCTTCTTTTTCGCGCTAACCTTTCGCGATTTGCTCTTTCGCGGCTCCTCCCTCGGTTCCTCTCTTGGAACCTCTCTTGGAACCTCTCTTGGAACCTCATCGGTGGGTTCCCTTATCACCACCGAGCCCGATCTCGTCCTTCTTCTCGGTGGTTCATCATCCACCGCCTTGCCCTTTCCCTTTCTCGGGCCTTTGAAGCTCTCTTTGGTCCCATGTGTTCTTATGGTGAATTTGGACGTTTTTGGGGAAGGCTCGGATTGGTTGATTTGCTGAGACGACCTGAAAGAGATGGAGGAGACAAAGAGAATGAGCCAAAAATCAGCTAATTCCGTCAACAAACAAGAGAGGAATCAAAGTTTTAAAATCGCAACAATGGAGAAACAAAGAAAAACGGCGATATCGGCTTTGAGTTTTAAGGGTAAAGCCCTAGAAATTTATTTATAAACTACCGATATCGTGACTTAAATAGCGCGTATCGGTTACCTGACCGATACAGTTTGACCGATACGATACAGTATCGGGTTCTCTGTATCGGCGTGTAGTCGAGGTTGGCCTATTTCGCGTTGTATCGGTCACAGAAGACCGATACAACATGCCGATACTAGTGCTATTTCTTCTGTTTCCCTCGTATCGGTCCCAGCAGACCGATACCACATCCCGATACGAACGTCTCCACTTTCTGTCTGCCTTGTATCGGTCCCAGCAGACCGATACAACATCCCGATTCCGATGTCTCCACTTCTCTTTGCCTTGTATCGGTCCCGGCGGGACCGATACAACATCCCGATACGAAACTCCCCGAACCTTTTTCCCTTTGTATCGGTCCCGGCGGACCGAAACGTCTCGTCGATATCGGCCAAAGCTTGCCGATATGGCCGGCCGATACGTAACTCCCGGTTATTTCTCCTCGTTTTCACCGGAAAACACTACTAAGTAACCCAAAAAGATGATTAGAACTATGAATATGAGAATGCTAAATTAAAAACAAAGATTATGTACAAGGATAGACATGGGACTTCCTCCCAAGTGAGCTTGTTTATAGTCACGTAGCTTGACTTTACCCCTTTGTTTTAAGCAACGTTTGGGTCCGAAAGAGACAATGAGTCTCCTCCGGTTGCAGCTTCATTTGCGAAGTACGGTTTGAGTCTTTGACCGTTTATCGCAAACTCCCCTCCGTGCTTGTCCCAAAGCACCACAACTCCGAGTGGTTTGACCTCCTTGATCTTAAAAGGGCCGGGACCAACGGGATTTCAGCTTTCCCGGGAATAGTCTAAGCCGCGAGTTGAATAGCAGCACCAAGTCGTTCACCTTGAACTCTTTCTTGATGATTTTCTTGTCGTGGAAGGCTTTGGTCCGCTCTTTGTAGATCCTCGAGCTCTCATAGGCGTGTTGGCGTATTTCGTCCAATTCCTCGAGCTGAAATTCCCTCTTCTCTTTCGCGCTCCTAATATCGAAGTTGAGAAGCTTGATTGCCCACTGGCTTTGTACTCGAGCTCTACCGGTAGATGGTATGCTTTCCCATACAGCAAGTTGAAAGGTGTCGTTTCCCAAGGGCGTCTTAAACGCGGTTCTATACGCCCAAAGAGCGTCGTCTAGTTTAACGGACCAATCTTTCCTCGTTACACCGACCGTCTTCTCGAGGATGGCTTTGATTTGTCGGTTGGAAACCTCAACTTGGCCACTTGTTTGGGGATGATAAGGTGTTGCCACCTTGTGCTTAACACCGTGCTTCTTGAGAAGACTCTCAAAGACCTTGTTGATGAAATGGGATCCACCGTCACTAATCACAACCCTGGGAACTCCGAATCGAGGGAAGATTATCGTCTTAAAAAGACTAACAACGGCTTTTGAGTCGCTCGTTGTGCAAGCTACAACTTCCACCCATTTGGAGACATAGTCTACCGCCACAAGGATGTACTTCTTGCCATACGATGATGGAAAGGATCCCATGAAGTCTATACCCCACACATCAAAAATCTCAACCTCCATGATAGGGTTTTGTGGCATCTCGTTCCGCTTGCTTATATTGCCCTTCCTTTGGCAAGGATCGCAGTGTTGAACGAACTCGTGAGCGTCCTTAAACATCGTGGGCCACCAAAAACCAGCTTGTAAGACCTTGGAGACCGTCTTAAAGCTCGCGAAATGTCCCCCATAGGCCGAACCGTGGCGGTGAGTAAGAATGCCGTTCACCTCTTCATCCGCTACACACCTCCGATATAATCCATCTTTGCACAAGGTGTAGAGGTAAGGTTCGTCCCAATAGAACCGTTTCAGGTCGTGGAAGAATTTCTTCTTTTGATGACGCTCCAAGTCATGCGGTTCTCTTCCCGTGGCTAGGTAGTTCACGATGTCCGCGTACCATGGCTCTTTTTCTCGCGGCAAAGAGCTCTTCAACCTCATACTCTTGCTCTCCCCGGAATCTCTCGTAGCATGACTGTCATTAGCTGCTCCTCGGGGAATGAGTCGTCGATGGGCGTAGGTCGTCTACGCGCAGCCGCGACAAGTGATCCGCGACTCCATTCTCGACGCCCTTCTTATCTTTGATTTCCAAGTCAAACTCTTGGAGCAGCAGAATCCACCGTAGCAGCTCGCGGTTTCGCATCTTTCTTTGCGAGCAAATGTCTCAATGCTGCGTGATCGGTGTAGACTATCACCTTTGAGCCAACCAAGTATGACCTAAACTTCTCGAAAGCAAACACGATGGCTAGGAGTTCCTTTTCCGTGGTTGCATACTTTGACTGCGCATCGTCCATAGTCTTACTAGCGTAGTAAATGACGTGGAGCTTCTTCTCCTTTCTTTGTCCCAACACCGCACCAACGGCGTAGTCACCGGCATCGCACATGATCTCAAAGGGTAGATCCCAATCCGGTGGTCGCACAATAGGAGCGCTAATCGCCTCTTGCTTGATCTTGTGGAAAGCGCTTAAACACTCGTCGTCGAACACAAAATCGACGTCCTTGCATAGCAATCTCGTCGGCGGTCTAGCTATCTTCGAGAAGTCCTTGATGAACCTCCCGTAGAAACCCGCGTGACCGAGAAAACTCCTTATGCTCTTCACCGAATTTGGAGCTCGAGGTTGGCCATAACGTCGATCTTTGCCTTATCAACCTCAATACCTTTTTCTGAAATCCGATGACCCAAAACGATGCCATCTCTTACCATGAAATGGCACTTCTCCCAATTCAGCACCAAGTGGCATTCCTCGCACCTTTTAAGCACCCTGCAAAGATTAGACAAACACGAGGCAAACGAAGAACCGTAGACAGAAAAATCATCCATAAAAACCTCAACAATGTTTTCGATTAAATCTGAAAATATGGACATCATGCATCGTTGGAACGTCGCGGGTGCTTTACACAACCCAAACGGCATTCTACGATACGCAAACGTACCATAGGGACATGTAAAGGTGGTTTTCTCTTGGTCCTGGGGGTGGATGGGTATTTGGAAAAATCCGGAATACCCATCGAGAAAACAATAGTATGGATGGTTGGCTAAGCGTTCAAGCATTTGGTCAATGAAGGGCAGGGGGAAATGGTCTTTTCGAGTTGCAGCGTTTAGCTTTCGATAATCAATGCAAACTCTATGACCCGTGATTGTTCTAGTTGGGATTAATTCGTTTTTATCGTTCTTAACCACGGTAATTCCACCCTTTTTCGGTACTACATGAACGGGAGAGATCCAATTGCTATCGGATATTGGGAAAATTATCCCCGCATCCAATAGCTTGATTATCTCTTTCTTAACAACTTCTTTGAGGTTTGGGTTCAGCCGACGTTGGTGTTCTATTGAGGACATAGATTCGTTCTCTAGATGTATTCGGTGCATGCACAAAGAGGGTGAAATCCCTTTGATATCATCTAGAGAATAACCTATTGCCTTCCTAAATTTTTTTAGCTCATGAGTTAAAGTTTTAACCTCGTCGTCGCTAAGCGCAGCGTTTATAATTATCGGGTAGGTGGAGTTAGGCCCCAAGAAAACGTACCTTAGCCCGTTGGGAAGGGGTTTTAACTCTACCTTTGGCGCTTTGAGTTCGCTCCAATCGTCGTCATCGCTAGACTTACCATTGCTAGCATCGTCGTCCGTCGTCATCGCCTTGGCGTCGTATGTAACCGCCTCGGGCAGGACAAGAAACTCGGCTTCCACATCGATGGGGTGGGAGTCGATTCTTTTCTGGATTGCCATCACGTCTCCTCTCGTTGTTCGGCCTCCTTCTTCTAAGGTGGTCATGGCAAGCTGAAGCTCGTCTTCCGTCGCTAACTCCTCCAAGAATTCATCCGCGAGTTCATCCATCAAGTCGATGTAGAAAATCTGCCCATCAATGGTCGGTTTCTTGATCGTATCGTTGATGTCGTACCTTTGGACTAGGTCTTCTCCGAGATGCGATCAATCTTACCCTTCTTCACATCTATAATCGCTCCGGCTGTGGCTAGGAATGGCCTACCGAGGATAAGAGGGTCCTTAGGTTCCTCATCCATTGCCAAGACGATGAAATCAGTGGGGATGAAAGCGTTTCCTAGCTTGACCGGAATGTCTTCTAACACACCCGCGGGTATCCTTACCGACCTATCGGCGAGTACTAGGGAGATCCTAGTTGGCTTGAAGGATGAAAAGCCAAGTCTCTGGGCAATGGACAGCGGCATAAGACTGGCGCTAGCTCCTAAATCGCACAAGCATCCTTCGAAAACCAAGGGGCCGATGGCACATGGTATGGTGAAACTCCCCGGATCACTCGGCTTTTTAGGGCGCTTCGTTGGATGATTGCGCCGCACTCGTGCGAGAGGACTACCGTGTCGTCGAAGTCCCGAAACTTGTTCTTGATCGCATCCTTTAGAAACTTGCTATAGTGAGGGACGAGTTTAAAGGCATCGACGAGTGGCATGGCAATTTGAACTTCCTTCATTTGCTTTTCAAACTCGCGCTTTGTACTTCTCTAGCAGTTGTTTCTTAGCTCGACCCGGAAAAGGTAGCTTAGGCACATAAGGAGACGTAACGTAGACCGGCTTTTTCGGTTTGGCAGTTTTCTCCTCTGTATCGGCCTTGTTTGTGGCCGATACGGGTGGTCGATATCGGTCGTCCGAGCCGATACACTTGGCCGATGCGAATGTCCTCGTCTCCTTCTCGCTCGTATCGGCCTTGTCCTTGGCCGATACCGGTGACCGATATCGGCCAACCGTGGCCGATACTCCCGGTCGATACGGATGTCCCGTATCCTCCTCTTTACCGTCTTCTCCACTTTCTTCATCCAGGAGCGTGGTATCTGCCTCGTGGGATCGTTCCATCTCCCCCACCTGTTCCGCATCGTCCTCGATGCGATCACCAGAAGGTAATTGTCGGCCACTACGAAGATGTAGAGCGTTGACATACTCCTTCGGGTTAGCTTCTCGGTTTCCCGGGGAGTTGACCCATTGGTCGTTTGGAGGATGACGTGATCTGCCCCACTTGGTTATCCGCAGCTTTCGGTGCGAGCTCATTGATTCAAACTTCGCGTTGAGGTCATGGTACGAGTTGTCAACCTTTGCCTCGAATTTCCTTCTTGAACGTGCTAAACTCCAAGTGATTTCGGGTTTGGCCGTCGAGGATTTGCTTCAGCGGTCGAGCGGTTTGATCACCTTGGGGAGCCGGTGATGCAGCCGCTCCTTGAGTACCAGGGTGGTTGTTGTAGCCCGGAGGACGATTTGGTGGTGGTCTCGGTGCGTATCCCCCTGGTTGTATTGAGGTTTACCTTGGTAACCTCCTTGTTGCGCCCGGGGATAGACTCGGTCCCGGGGATTGACTACGTTATTGCTGCGGTAGGAGAGGTTTGGGTGCCGCGAGTAGTTGTTGAAACGCCACCGTTCGATTACCCATGTAGTTAATCTCCTCTTGATTCCCCTCTCGTTGGGGGTATTTGTTCATCGCCACTACCAACGTAGTTTATGCCCACTTGGTTGGACATGAGTAGCTTATCCAGCCTTCTCATTCACCGCCTTTATCTCTCTCTTGAACTCGCTCATCGTTCCCCGAGTTGCGGATGGTGCGATCATAGTCCTCTCCGTAGTTACTATCGCTAAGGGCGTAGTTCTCCACCGAAGCCGTCCATCGGCTTCCGTCTTCCCAAGGAAATTTCCTTGGCTAGCCGAATCGAGAAGCATCCCGAACTTCGGTTTTAGGCCCCGATAGAACGTGCCGAGTAGGCTTTCTCCCGTGAAACCGTGGTGCGGGCATCTCACCGTGTAACCCTTGAATCGTTCCCAAGATTCGCCGAACGTTTCTTGGTCCTTTTGTGCGAAAGCGGAGATCTCGTTTCGCGGCTTTGATGTCCTCACCACCGAGAAGAACTTTGTGAGAAAAGCCGTCTTACATGCTTCCCAAGTCTGTATGGTGTCCTTGACAAGGTTTTTCTGCCATATGTGTGCTTTGTCCCCGAGTGAGAAGGGGAACAAGCGCAGCTTAAACATGTCCTCATTGACACCATTGATCTTCACCGTGTCGCAAAGCATGTCAAATCGGTGAAGGTGATCAATGGGGTCTTCACTAGGCGCCCGTAGAACTTGTTGCTGGACACCATGTTAATGAGACTAGACTTTATCTCAAAGTTATTGTTGGCGATGGCTGGTGGTGTGATGCCACTACGGTTTGTGATGTTTGATGGCACATCCGCTGTACCAATGGTGCGTGCAACGTTAGGTACGTTGTTTGCGTTAGGTGCGTCACCCATCTCGAATTCGATTCCGAACCCGAAGTGTCCGATGTGGATGAGTCGGAGTGGAGGCTGGTTCTTCTTTCACGTGAGATAGCTCTTTCGTGTGCTTTGATGTCTGCGAAGAAGAGCAAGTCTGTCACTTTGTCGGTGACTTCTTCTTTGCATACACCTACAAAACGAAAATCACAAGGAAAGAGAACAAGTTAGTAACGAAACCGAAACTTAATCCCAAGTAGTTTCAAAATTCTAATAATTGTTCGAGTTCCCGAATCGGCAACGGCGCCAATTTGATAAACGAGATTTTACCCCGCTTAATCTAATATCTTAATGTAGTATTTAAGATGTCAAACCAAATCGAGAGCAAACAATGTATTTGAATTTATGCGAAACAAACTCGGTTTAAGTGTGATCAAAGGGTTGTTTGTTTGATGTTTTTGTAACCGAAGATTTAACAACACGAAAAACGAGAATTAAAGGTTTTGAAAGATTAATAAAAAGCTAAACAATCAGAGTTAAGGTGTTTTAAAGGATGATTAAACTTTCGGATTTCAAATTGTCTTTTATAAAATTTACTTTAAGGTTTTGAAAACGATTTTAGATCAATCCACTCTCGTGGCAATGATCCTTTTCTCAACGATTAAACTAAAACAATGTCTTGGATAGTTTAATCGTCGAGAAACTTTAAGGACAAATCAATTCTAACCACCAAGCTTATTAACACAGATCTCTCGGTTAAGCTAGGCTTGGTTCTAAGGTAATTGTTCAGAGGCTTTATAATCTCTCGATTCATAAAGCTTCCGGGTTCGATAATCGAATGGCCAACTCGATTAAAGCTTTAAGGCCGTTACCAAAGACTAAAGTTTTCAATCAATTAAGTTTTAGACAACTATCTATCCTAGATTCAATCAAACCCCTTTTACCCTAACTCAATTGTCTATTTAGAACTACTCACAAACCATATTGAGATTCATAACAATTTGATTCAAGGAAACCATAAGCATAAACAAAATAAACAAAGAGAATAAAAAGGGTAAAGAAAACTCTTATTCAATGATGATGATGAAGATTACAAGGTGGCCAAGAAGCAATCACCAAGAAATCTCCTCTCAGTCTCAATAACAAAAACAATCGATAAAGTAAAACCAGATGATGGTGGCTGTATGTTTTTGCCCTAATAAAAAGTCTAAACCGATAAATAAAATAAAGGAAACCAACAATCAATCCGGTTTTCCTTTTTACATAGCAAAAACCAAATCCAATTTAAAATTTCGCGCCTGTATCGGTCAAAGCAAACCGATACAGCCGGCCGATATGCGCTTCGGCGATCTTCCTTCGCTTTGTTTTCTTCGTATCGGCCAGCTAAGCCGATACGACAGTCGATACGTGTCTTTTGGGTCTTTTTCTCTTGTATCGGCCGGTCCAAACCGATACGGTTGGTCGATACAAGCTTCGGTGAAACTTCGTCTTCTATATCGGCCACCGAAACCGATATGCTTGGCCGATATGGACTTCGCCGAACCTTCGTCAAGTGTATCGGCCAACGTAAACCGATACAACATGCCGATGCAAGTGTATCGTTTCTTTTTGGCTTAAATTCATCAATTTCGCCGTCTTTATGCTCCAAAACCTGAAATACACAAAACAAACCAAAATGCAACCTATATGACACTAAATGCAACCTAAATGAATGAGTTCTAATGCATAACCTAAAGTAAAATGTGTAAAATATGCAAGTTATCATTCATCTTGGAAGGATTCACCACTAACACTAGCCTTGGACTCAACTATTAGAGGGAACCAATGCTAAGTGTGAAACCATGTCCCACATGGAAATATTAGATAGAGTTGTCGAATATATAAGAAGAGTTTAAATCCAAATTAGTATAGAGCTTTTTGGAATGATACCCAACATAAAAGTTGTGCAAGTCTTGGATTCACATCGGACAATCTCGGGTAAAAAACTACAATAACCTTTGACCAAAAGTCAAGATCTTCCATACCTTTATATAGTGTATATACCATTTGATTTTCGTTGACTAAAATAATTAAAAATTTAAAACACTAAATATTTTCAAATCTAAACTCTAAACTAATCACAAGTGTCTTGAATTTGGAATTACGAACCCAAATGAAAATATTTAACTTTTAAAACTATAAATTCAACAAAACAAATATTTTAAAATTGTTTTTATATCATATTTTGTTAAAAATATTTTAGTTTTTTATTTTAAAATATTTTTATCAAATTCGTTAAATAAAATAAAAAAATAATCATGTTTTCAGTTTATAAAATTGATTTATTTTGAAATTTATAAAAATAAAAATAAATTCAAAATTATCAAAGGGTATAATAGCTTTTGACTTTTAGTCAAAAAGTATTATAGCATTTGATCCGACAATATCATACTAATGGGGTTAAACTCAAAAATTAACCGAATGTCGGAATAAAGGTGCAGCTCGTGGAGTGTTGCGGGTCGGGATCGTTACAATAAGTTCCTTGAATTTTCAGATTGATGGGTTGTGGGGACTAAATACATCCGCGAGTTTAAAGTCAATTGATAAGTTGTCAATTTAAAAGTTGTTGTAAGTGTGTATTTTCCCTACAACAAAACGAGTGTAAGTAAATGGCACAACAACATTGCTTTGGGTGGAGAATTGGTCTTTAGCTTTCTTGACAAATCCTACCACGCGTGCAACGGAGACCAACACCAAGCGGTAAGATATTACAACTTTTCTAATATATAATTTTTTTTTATTTCATTGTCATTTTCAATTAGTGGTTAATAATGGATAAGTATTTGTTTAAACATGCTTAACAATATTTCGAGATGATAAAAAGGGATATGTATTTTTTTTTTTTAACTTGTAACGGTTATATGCATACCTGATACCTCAAAAATGAATTTTCTTTCGAAGGTATCATATATGTTAATATGAAACATATTTTTAAATTAAGATTTAATTAGTAAATATATAAACTAGAAATCAAATTATTTAGCTTCCCATAAACGAAATGTTATAATTAAGAGAGGCACGTCATATGTAAACTATGTACTAACTCTTTGGATTTCTGAACTATTTTATATTAATTCAAACTATTGACAAAACATGTAGAAGATTTACTTAAAAAATATTTTATCTACTATTTTCTTTTGTCTTTTAGAAAATATAAATCGTACTCCTAATTTAGTGTATAAAGACGTGGGACTACGTTGAGTTTACAAATCAAGAAAAAGGAAATAACTTTCGGTGCTTTGGCTCTCTAGTCTTAATAGGATCAAAATATCAATATATATGTTAAACGAATTTTTGAGATCTGTCTCAAATTTAACGGCTATTTTTTTATGTGTAATTTCGTGATAAATTAATCGGAATTAAAATTCGTACAATGTTTTCTTAGCGTAAAGGTTGGTTTGGATTTAATCTTTGACGATTAATATAATTTATTGTGTAAAAATATTAACCTAAATTAACGTTTTAGGTCATGTTTACCCTTCAAAAAAAGAGTAATAAAGAATGTGAAGTGAACCACACGTGAAATCGAGAAAAAAGGGAAATATATTTTTACTCATAACGATCTTGAAAGTGTTGAAATAATGTCTCAATATAATGACAAATAGAAAGAAGACAAAGGCAATTTATGATGAGACTCGTGCATGTCTTCCATTTAAATAAAGGGAACCACTCATTATGAAGCATTTTAAAGATTTAATCAACCTCATATTGTTTAAATTGTTGGTTTCTTAAAGTTTTATCTAACGACTTATTTGAGTAATTTCGTTATTCCCATAATTAAAGTTTATTTTTTTTTCTGTCCACCGCACTCTCACGTTTCAACACATTCCTTGTAAATTGTAATTATGTGACGTGAGAAGTAACATATTCGTACCCCCAAAAATAGATCTAAGTTGGCTTTTAACGACAAATATGGTATACTTCTTCCGGTTTTTAATGTATGATTTTCTAGAAAAAAAATTGTTTTGAAATGTAGGATTTTTTAGCATAATTGACAAATATTATCCTATTATATCCTTACTTATAGCTTTATAATTTAGAGAAAATTTGGAAAAATGACTCTTTTGTGTTTTAAAATTTGAAAAGTATACATTCTTTTTATTTCTTTTGAAAACTAACTCTTTTTAAATGTAAGGTGACTTTTTTGTCCAAATTTTAATATAAAATTATATTATTACTAGTTAAATTTTAATTTCGAAATAATTTTATTAGAAATAATATCATTAGTTATAATTTCTTTAATTTTTTATTTTACATAAAGATGTGTTATTTGTTTTATATTTTAGATTTGCTTAGATATATCTATGATATATCTATTAAATATTTTAAATTTATATACCAATATTTGATATTCTATATATAATGTTTTTTCTCCATAGGATCAAATCATTCAATCGACAATTCAATTATATAATTTTTAAAGTTAATATGATGTTTTATTGATTTTCATGTTTTCAAGTTTATATGATGTTATATTGATTTTCAAGTTTTCAAGTTTATATGATGTTTTATTAATTATCATGTTTTATTTTATTTTTCAAGTTTGTATGTGGTTAGGATTTTTTTATATAGTAATGAAATATAATATATATATACTTATTAAAATAAATGATAATGAAATATTTTTAGTTTCAAAAACGAAATTTAGTTATTAAATATATATTCTTAACTAAAAATTGGACAAAAAGTAAAAACACATATAAAAAGAGTTAGTTTTCAAAAAATAAAAAATAAGGTGTATTTTTCAAATTTATAAACTCAAAAGAGTTACTTTTCAAAATTCCCCTATAATTTATCATGTTTATATTTTATCAATCATAATAACAATAATAAATGATGTTATAAAAGTCATTTTAAATAATTTGTTAATTATTGATTTTTTCTAGAAAATCCTAGATTAAAAAACGGAGAGAGTATAAGACAATAATATATTCCATCCGTATCAATTAAATTGATTTTTAGGTTTTTCAAACATCTTAAGAAAACACATAAATGATAAATAATAATTACAATTTTTTGTATTACACAATTTTCAATATTTTTGTACCAATAGTATTCCAACAATTTGAATTAATATGTCTTAAAATTTACAATTTACTAATATTAATAACTAAAAACACATTGAAATTTGAGAAAATCAAACTTTTTAATACAATTTTTTTCTCAAAATATCAATCAAATTGATACGAAGGGAGTATATTTTTATCACAAATCTATAATACAAAGTTGTTATAATTTGTATACTTAAACAAAAAAATAGAGTTTATTTTAATAAAATTGACTAGTGACCAGAATGTATTCGAGTTAATCTAAATTGTTTTATGATATACGACAAAATATTAAAGTAAAGATTCTAGCCAACAATACATTTTGATAGTAGTTCTTGTTGTTTTACAATATTTTATCAATATAATACTGAATTTTTCTCGTAAAAATATATAATTTAGTGGTATTTTAGAGGTTATATACTAATTTCTTGTTTTTTTTGTTTTAATGTCGAATGACTTTCATTCGTATCCTAAATATTCCGAATTAACTTGTATTATAACATTGGTAATTAACGATCACATCATGAAAGTGATATGTAAATTACTACAAAAGTGATCATTAAAGATATATTTTGCGGGAATTTCACTTTTCGTGTGGATTACGAATTTAGAATTATAAAGTTTTACTTGATTGATAAAAAAAAAAGTAGACAGTGAAGTTGACTCATCAACAATGAACGCTTTTAAATCGTCAAAAATGTTAAACAAGGGACCCATTCTTTGTTCCCTATCTCCTTTGCACACTTTCATCACAATGTTTCTTACACATTCCAAATTTTATCCTATCTTTTGTTTTCCCCACTTTTACATCTCTTCTTCCTTTTCATATTTCTATCTTTTGTAACACTTTCGACTAATAGTTCTAGTTGTTTAATATTTTATAGAGGAATTCACAAAACTACATTCTTTTTTTCCTTTCTTTACAAAACTCTATCCAATTCATTTTTTTCACATATTTACATCATTTCAAAATTTTAAAAACTTGATTTGTCTTTTAAAAAATTATCAAAATTAAAATCTTTTCGTTTGGGTTCGCTAATTAGTGTTTTGGATATAGTATTAAGGGGTAGTATTGTGTGGGTAGGGTTTATTTGGATTTAATTTTTAGGGTTTAGGTGTAATTTTGTGAAGTTATTTTGAAATGGTGTAGTTTTGTGAAATGTAATTCAAATGATGTAGTTTTGTAATTCTCCCTATTTTATATCATTATAAACTGATTATGTAGTACACTTATATACACATTTGCCAATTTTCACCGAAGTTTTAGGTTTAGTGACTTAATTAACCACCATAAAAATTCTTTACAAGCACTAGAAAAACAAATGATATAACATAAAACTATAATCAAATAAAATAAGGAGGAATTACAAAACTAATACTTTAAAAGTACGTTTTACAAAATTACACTAATTCAAACTCGATTTTTAGAATTACAACTAAACACTAATCATGAAATCCAAATAAACCCAAAACACTAAATTTTACTTCTTTTAAAACTAAATCTTAGTAATAAACCCAAAATAAATCATTCTAACTAGGATTTAACCCGTGGTGTACCACGGATCTATATATTTTGAAATCGTTTTATATGTCTATAAATTTAATTTAGAAATTAGTGATACATCTTTTGTTTTTAAAGAATATATACAAATATTTAGAAGTTTTACTTTATTTTACAAACAAATAATAATTTAATCATTTAATGCTAAAATTTGATATAATTTATTTTTTGTTACTATATATTATCCAAATTACCCGGATTTAAAATACTAAACCGGAACATAACTAAAATATCCAAGTTGAAACTAATCCAAAAAATAAATATCTCGAACGGGAAGAAAAAATACCTAACCGAAAACTCATAATCGAAATTTGAAACGAAACAATTTAATAAAATAGAACCGAATGACCCAAAATTATTTAAATATTAAAAGTTATTGAAGTAAATTTTTTTGTTACTATATAATATTTTGTAGTACATATTCTATAGTAATTTTTTAACATAATTTATAAGTTGATTTATTCCAAAATATTTTACAATATAGAAATTGTTATTTATTATATTATAAGGTGGACAAAATACTCATATATGAATAAACGCTTCAAAACCAAATTAAAATATTCGAACTGAAATCGATTAATAAAATAAATAACTTGAAGGGTAGATAAATTTACTACCCAACACTCAGAACCAAATTTGAATAACCTAAATTTGTAAAACTAAACCGAATTAGGGTTACCCGAATTTTAAAGTATGAAAATTGTTATTTATTATATTATAAGAGTGGACAAAATATTCAGATCCAAATTAATTGAAATATTTGAACCGAAACCAATCCAAAAAATAAGTAACTCGAACGGATAGAGAATTTTACTACCCGAAAACCCGGAGCCGAATCTGAATCGAAGCTAAACTTTTAAAATTTAACCGAACTACCGGAATTTACCCAAAATTTATTTAAAATAAAAATAATTTTAGTTATAGATACAAATAGTTTATTTGAATATATTCATAATATATAATATTAGTGGTTGGTTTTTGTGTTGAAAATAATTGTTTTTGTTGATTTCTTGTTATTAATTCAAATTTTAACTAAGAATATAATAATACTAATGATATATGTTTGTATGTATGTTTAATTTAAAACTTTTTTTGAAATTGTTATCAAACTTAAGGATAACATTATCTTTATAGATTTTTTTGGTAAGCATTAATTATGGTTTTACCTTTAATAAATTTTTTTCCATATTTAAACTAAATGGCATAGTCTGTAAATAAGTGAGTTTTTTTGGAAAAGTTCAAAACGGTACTTCAAAAATAATAATATAGATTTGGGTAAATTGACCGTTTAAAATTTTAAAATGGTATAAATGTAAATGAAATTTGAATTAGGTGTACTTCTGTGAAGTAGTGTTTAACAAGTAGTTTTTTGAAATTGTAAATTCTATGCTTTGTAAGCTATGTTATTGCTTTATGTACATTTTCTCTGATTTTAGTTTAAATCTAAACAATAATCGTAATTAATTTGTATTATTTGCTATAGAAAGGCCAATATGCATTGAAATGGAACTGTGACATTGACAAATTTAAACATAACGCCCTAAAGAAGTATGACATTGGCTCCAATATTGAATTTTATTGTCTTTTTAATTTGAAAAATGTAAATGAATTTTAACGAAGAATGCGGTCTTATTACACATAATTAGAAATTACGCCACAAGACATAAGAAATAAGACATAGGTAGTGTACAAGATCAAAGACCATTATGACCTATGATCAAATTGGCTCAAGAATGTCTCGATCGAGCTCATGCGTATAAAAGATCATTCTTCAATGGGCAGGACATAGACCCCAATTTGATTAAGCATGTTACTTACTTTTCCATGGAATCCGACAATCTTGTGACATTCTTTCTCCAATGTGAAGTTTGATTCTGTCTCTAATCCAAACATTTGGGAGCTTCGCATATTGGTCTTGAACTTAAGCATACGTATAACTTTGGATTCACTTCCATCTACGGCATCATAATTACCCTCGATAGATATCAAATATTCACCCGGAGACTCCAACTCAAACTACAAACACAAGAAAATGGCAAGTAAATTAGTTGATCAAAAGCTTAAATTTATATTAAAAATAAGAATATTACCTCATCAACTCCAAGTAATGTCTTGCTCCCATGATCCTCTCCAACCACCGTCTGATTGTCCTTATCATACAAAAATTTAACGAACGCGATGCCAATCTCGTTGTGTCCAATGTATATGTTTTTAATGCCATTAAATCCACCATCGTCCCAAAAAGCTCCTCCATCACCACCTTGTGCTTCTAGCTTCTCTGAACCATGAAGAGGAGGCAATGGACGAAAATATGCTCCTAGCGCATACACACGAGAATCAGACCGTCCATGGAATCCAACAACAGCACAACCTTTGCTCTCAAGCGAGAAGTTATTGTTTGTCGCCCTTCCAAATGTTGAAGAAGTTCTCCCTTTTGATGTTTTGAAAGTGAGAGACGCAATAAATTTAAATGTCGCGGTTCCCAAGGTTCCCTCCACAGACGTGATAAATTCATTCGGATAATCGACTATGAACTGCAATAAAATCCTTATATAATTCATTTAGCAACTTCGATGAATATATGTAGTTATAAAAAATATTACCTCTTCTTCTTTTCCATATCGTGCGCCATGCTCTATCCTTTTCACTTTTCCACCGTCGTCGTATTCAAATCTGACACACCATACAATAGGATTTTCGAAACAAACATACACCTTCCTTACGCCCTCAAACGAACCATCATCCCAAAGTTCTCCGGCATTATCCCCCCCTACGTATTCCAATTTAGTTAGAGGGAGTGTTGTAAAATATGCTCCAAGAGAGTTAAGATTCCTCTTAGCATATCCGTGAAACCCAATGATCTTCTTTCCATTGGATGCTAGTCTAAACTTATTACCCTTTGCATAACCTATCATGTATGAAGTCTTGATGTTAGTTTTGAATTCAAGGCCTTGAATGACCCCATACTTGTCGTCATCATAGTAACCTTCAACAGATTCCAAATACTCCTTGTTGAGATGGTTGATCTCAAACTGCAAAATAACATTAATAAAAGATACTACATTAAAACTTTAACAAAAAAAGATACTACATTAAAACTAGTAATATACTTGTGGATTTAAATGTTTTATAAATTATACTAACGGTTTGTGTGTAACCGTCTCTATCCGAGGCACCGTGGGTGGACCCATATATATGTTGTCCATCCTTTACATAATCAAATTTGATATATTGTACACCATCACAACCACCTCGTACATATATTTTTGTAACTCCTTGATAGTTGGCTCCATCATTCCACTCATTGCTTCCCTTTCCACCTTTAGCTTCCATTCTAGTAGGGGCAATCCATGTGAAATACGCTCCAAGAGAATTAAGTTTTCGGTAGCCAGATCCATGAAATCCAATAATCTTCTTACCGCCAACAGCCAGTAAAAATCTTGTACAATCTTCCACTTTATTTATTCCTACCACTTTAGACATTCTCAAATTGGTTTGCGAAAGAATATCTTGAAACCCAATAATTTTCTTTTCATCAACAACTACAAAAAGTCTTAGTACCTCTTTTAACATAGCCTATTAGTTTAGAAGCTCTCATATTGGTTTTGAATTGAAGTCCCAATATCACACCAGAGTTGGGATTATAATAAACCTCAACAGACTCAAGTTGTTCATCTTTTAGATGGTTGATCTCAAACTGCAAAATTTGGTGAAAGATATTTAAATCCCAATGTCAATAATGTCCTCTTTAAAACAAAATAAAAATTGTGTAAGTTGTATTTTCAAATCATACCGTCTCCGAGAAACTTAGAATTGGAATACCATGGGATAATCCATATTTTACTTGTCCAGACTTGATATAGTCAAATTGAATGTAACATATACCTTCATTATCACCTTGCACATATATATTTGATACATTATCATTGTCGGATCCGTCATCCCACTTATATGCGTCGTTATATCTCCCTTGAGCTTCCAATCGTTGAGTCATTTCAAATAGATGTGTAGTTTCCTATATGAATTTTATGTAAGTTTTTTAGCAATAATTTTCATCTTACTAGTATACTGTTTCTTTATGTTTTAAATTACAAAGAAACAAAAATCGAATGCAAGATGAAATAGATTTTAAAGTTGCAATAGTTGCATAAACAGAGTAGAAGTCAGATCAAAAAAATTCCTAAGTTACAAACAACGTATGAAAATAATCGTGATATTCAAACAAATATATGTTCTCTACCAGTTTTCGAAATGTGCTTTCATATGAAATTTATAATTATTAGATATTTAGATCTTAAGAATGTAAAACAATGATGTAAATTTAAAGCAAATCTGCATATATAAATAAATGTATGTATATATATATACATAGAGAGAGATAACCACGTTGAGTAGAGAGATGTATGATGAACGGAGAGGCTATCGTAATCTATAAGCTATACACAATGAAGGTATCTTTTATATCCATGGGTTGGCTCTTCATAAATGTGTATCACTATATGTAACTAATCTTTTGATAGTCAATAAATATACTATAAAGCCATTTCTAAATAATTATATTTTTATAATGAATATATTTAAATTCTTAGGTAAAGTCGTATTATTTAACGAGAAAATTAAGTCGTGCCTCCCAATACTCTTTTCCAATAATTTAAATTTAAATTTTCTAAGATATTATTTGTGAAGTGATTTTTGTGAAAAATATTAGGTGTCAACAACACAGCGAGTTTGAACTGATTAAATGTGACATGTCAAACTTACTCAATAACAACCAATCATATAACCATATAAACAACTTCATTAAAAAACGAAAAAGGCTTTAGAAAGCCCACTAATAAAAACTCTCTGCAAAACATTAGTTATATAATATAATGTGAAGTGATTTTCGTGAAAAATCTTAGGTGTCAACACCAAAGCGAATTTGAGCCGATTAAATGTGACATGTCAAGCTTACTCAATAATAACAATCAAATAACCACCTAAACAACTTTATTAAAAAACGTAAAAGGCTTTCATAAGTCCACTAATAAAAGCTCACTACAAAACATTAGTTATCAAATTAAATAATAACTATTAAACTTGAATATTCATCTTTTATAAATTTTTCTAGAAAATTATCAAAATAACCAATAAATTAACGAAAGATATATTTCTTGAAAATGCACATTTAATTTAGAGAAAATTTTAAAAATATCATGAAAAAATATTCAATTATTTTTTTGGTTAAAAATTATTTTAATGAATATTCTATTTTCATCAAGAAATGATTTTAATAATAAAATGTGCAAAATGTCAAAATAAATTTCAACTTTTGTCGCCTTTTATTTTAATCACATCTTTTGTTGACTGAGCCATAATAGTCATACCGTGAAATCGTTTAACGCAGTTGTTCATCCGTCAGGTTAAATCATTTAACATTGTGCCTTTTTTAATATGGTTGAAATATGAAATTTGCGAAATAACTTTTAATTTAAATAAAATATTCGGAAAGTTGATTTTATGAATTTAGAAAACTTTAATTAAGGAATTTTGGAAAACTTCACTATTTATAAAATATAAAGTCTATATAAAGTCTATAATTTTAGCAAACAAAGAGATTTGTAATGTTTAATTCTGAATATTCACTTATTTTACTTGCTCAATAGAGTTAAGGTTTATGGTCTCTTAATTATGAATATTCTTTTAAAATGTTCATAGTTTTATTAACGCCAATTATATTGGTTTTAATACAATTTTTCTTTACACATATTCTTTCTTCATGTATATTTCAATAACATGGATATTTACAATCATAATTTTTAGAAAGTCTATAATCATAATTTTGGCTTTACTGATTTTTTTTAATAGCTAAATAAGTTACTTCAATATTATTAAATAACTTTTCAAAAAACATAAACTCGCGCATGGCGCGGGAAACTTACCTAGTAAGCTATAAACAATGAAGGTGTCTTTTATATACATGGGTTGGCTTTTCATAAATGTGTATCACTATGCTATCTTATATTATTAATACAGAAGACGGAGAGAGAAAATCATTCTAAAATTACACGTATCATCACCTGAGTATTTTTGGTCCCACATTATTAAAAATTCATAAAAATCCAAAACAAAAAGCCCAAAACAAAAGCCTAAATTTAACACAAAATGACTTAAATTGACATAATAAATGGATAATATTAAAAATGTTGAAAAACCCATAAAATATAATATGAAAAAATTCATAAAAAATATAATTTTATAATTTCTAATAGATCTCTTAATATTTATATATTATATTTCATTACATTGAGTTCAAAATAATGATAAAACATATTGTTCATTTACAAATAACAATATTATTTTGTAAAATTGTATTTAACACCAAAATTCATGTCAAATGAAAAACTTGAACATACAATTTACCCGACTCATCGGTTGAACCACCAGTTCCCAAACTTTGAACAAAGAATTTTCGGATAAGTTTAGACATGAAAAAGTGATTAAACTTTCCTAGAAAATATATTTAAAATATTTAAAAAACTAATGAAAAACACAATTTTATAATTTTCTACTGTTTGTATGTTATATTCTCGCACAAAAGAATGATAAAACATATTGTTCATTTATAAATAACAATATTATTTTGTAAAATTGTATTAAACATCAAAGTTCATGTCAAATGACAAAACTTGACCAGAAAATTGACTCGAGCCCCCCAAAATTCAGTGGTTTTATATATATGAGGTTTTAATAGTCCGATTTTATGACAAATAGAGACTGGATTGACATACTTTTCATTGTTAAACGAGTCATATCAAAGTATCAAAACACTATGTAGTTATTGTTTTTAATAATAAATAGTAAATTATACGTAAAGGTAAATATTCAACATGAAATGACAATGATAATCTTTTTCGATGATAAATATTAAAATAGTAATAGTAATAATTTTTTGTAAATAAAACATTATAAAAACCAAAATACAATATATTTTCTATATATACTTCAAATGTAAACTCCGCGTTTAACGCGGATCACATGAGATACATATTATTTTTATTTCATTTTATACTACACATTGTTTTTACCAATAAACATTTTTTTCTATTACGTAAATTTTTATACCGCGCTTGGCGCGGGTAAATTCCTAGTATATACTAATTGAGAAACATTCAGTGAGTTAAACATGGAAATAAAACACATGTTATCCTATATATATTAATTGAGAAACATTCAGTGAGTTAAACATGAAAATAAAACACATGTTATCATTAGAATGATTTTAAAAAACTAGTAACAATTGATTACATACCCAATATTAAATTTGAATATAAAAATATCATAAAATTTGAATATAAAAACCCTAATGCTAATTAAAAATTTATGGCCTATTAAATCTTATTCAACAAGTAATATAACTAAAAAGTCTCATATTGGTAATGAAAGCTACATATTAGTTAAAAACTACCTATAAATAAGTCTTTTGTTCTTAGAGAATTAAATGACTTTAGTAAAATTATTATATTGCTTCATCAAAATTGGCGTTAACCCACAACAGTCTAAATTTATTAAAAATAAATCGGTATTGGACCGATTTGAGTTGATTAATCGATTGGAAATAAGTTGAAAACCAATCAACGATTTGGAATCAGGAGTTTGAAGCAAAAATAAATTAAAATTTATGATGTAATTATTGTTTTAAGAAAAAAATTAATTATATTTTTGACAATTGCCCTAATAAATAATAAAAGGGTTCGAACACAACTCCAAATTTATTTTAAATAATTTGATATGCCAAAAATTAAAAATACATAAATTTTCTATATAATAAATATTTATAAATTATGACTATGCGCTTTGACGTGAGTCAAAAAATTACGACGTTGTAGTTTTCAGACCTTGATGCAAAAAAATATTTAATATTAGAGATTGTGAGCAATCCAAATATTCAACAATTCTTTTTTGTTTTTGTGACATACCATCTCTAATTTACGCTAACTCAAAGTAAACCTACTTTTTATACTCTATATAAATGGTAAATTTAAATGTGGGTACACATCAATTAAACACTAATTCCCTTACATATTTTATTTCATTTTCGAAATAATAATTTTGCGATTGGCCATAATCTAGCATGTAACTAATCTTTTGATAGTCAATAAATATACTATAAAGCCATTTCTAAATAATTATATTTTTATAATGAATATATTTAAAATCTTAGGTAAAGTCGTATTATTTAACGAGAAAATTAAGTCGTGCCTCCCAGTACTCTTTTCCAATAATTTAAATTTGACCATAGATTTAAAAATACACTTTACGATATTAGAGGCATACTTGAAGTATTGTATTAGCAAAATTATTTTTGTCAACGCTTGTATATATTTTGCCAATCTACGGAACCTAATTTCTTATTTACATCGCCGTAACTGCACCTACGGAGTCGCCGAAAAAACTTGAAGGCAAAACAAAAAGTAAATGACACGGCGAAGTTTATCCAGTTCGGTCGCAATAGCGAACTTACATCTAGCCGAGCTTGCTCGGAATCTACTATGAGATTAGTCTTTTCGGTGATACAAAGAGTCTCCAATCTCACGCCCCAATCTCTCCTTCTCTCTTTTCTCTGTATTTTTCATCACTCACCAATGTAAATCCAAAGGAAAAGTGATAAACAATCTCTAACAAATTAGATTGTCCTTAAGTAATCCCGTCTCCGGATTTTGATGATTTCCAACCATTCACGATCTAAAATAATTCATGACTTATGATTTGTGAATATGTAATAAGAAAAATTATAAGAAAATTAGAATGCTAAGAGAATTTCTAAGAAAGAAGAACGTGGTCGTGAGATATATATAAGCGTATTTTCCGGCCGATTTTCTACCAAAATCGGCCCGTTACGCAGCGGTCATATAAACGTTTATAACTTCGTCGGAATTTGTCCGGAAAAGATTTTCGTCGGAATGTTGTCGGAAATTTCCAACGGAATTCCGACCAAAACACAATAGTCACAAAAAGTTTTTTCAAACGGTATTAAATTGATCGGAAATTTCTGACATCTTTTCGACGACAACGATGGCGTCGGAAAGTACTGACCATATTTTCCAACGACAGGGTTTGTTCGGAAGTGGTTGGTAATTTCCGACTAATTTCCGATCAAAAAGTTGTCGTCAAACATTTCCGACCATTTTCTGACAAAAACTTAAAACATCGGATTTTGGTCGGGATTTGGTCGGTATTTTCGTTGGAAATTACCCTGTTTTCTGTAGTGCTTGGAAAGGTTCTTAGGACGTTCAAAATGTTTGATTGGAAGCTTGTAGTTACACCACTTAAGACACAGTTCAAAGTGGGGAGTTTGAGCGATAAAGAATCATAACATGAAAAAAGGATCATGAATGATGTCCCTTATGCAAGAAAACAGAAAAACGTTTGTAAATAATATATTAAAAGCGTCATGCGTTAGGATTTATCGCAAGAATTAGTTATCACTAGATAGATATATGATTGGGAAACAATTATAACCATTCTTAAACTCAGATCTCGATAATTATATTGACTCCCTCTCGGGCGTATCAATCCCTATGCTAACAAGTACGAATGCTAAACTATCGTTTGTGTTTAGTAAATCCTAGCATGCAATACGTCTAAGTCCGATATGTTCACAAAACGCAATAACATCTACTCTCGCAGGCTAAGGACGTTTTGCTCACCTAGGTTCTATCCGATTCCTAAATCAACTCTCGTTGAGCCTAAATAACCTAGAATCAAGAAATATGGTGATCAAACAAGTTCAGGCAGTAAGTTCAACATAAATGAAGAATCCTAAGAATAAATTCTCTAACCAATCAATCTAATCTAGCAAATCCTAAATTATTTTGAAATCCTAAAACATAACAAGAGAACTACTCAGACACGTTCATGATTAAAATAATTAAAGATGTTTGGATAATTATGATAAACAAAATACTGAGATAAAAGTTAAGAAACACTTCGCAAAGATTATTGATTTTCCTTTTCTTGAGTTTATAATATTTAAAAGTCAAAGCAAAAATAACACGTAACCTAACAAATGGCTCAAAATAGGTATAAATAGAGTATTTGGTGTCCTATGGATAAATCTAGAATTCCTAATATCAAAAGGAATATGATTTCCTTTTATTTGTGAAGTTTCCTTTTTTCTGCGAAGGTTCGATCATAATTGATTGATCGATGTGTCAATCGATCTCCTTTGCAGTTTATCGGTCGATCGATCTTTCTGTGTTTTTTTCGGACAAGTTTGAAAGAGAGAGACTTCATCATCTTGTTCTCCAATTCTTTATTTTTTTAGTTCTAAGTTAGTGATTATGTAAACCTGAAACAGAGATCACGAGAGAGTTAAACAGGCGTGTTATAAGCCATATAGTAGCATCATTGATCATGGAGTTTCCGATCAAAGATCAAGGGAACGTCGATAATCCCGACCCTGAGATGTAGACATTCTTGTCGAACTCAGGGTAAACAAATCTATGTGTCTTTTACATTCATAACATAAACAGACGTGTAGCATATCGAACTAAACATGTTCAGATAGCAGATCTAGGACGAGATCAAACATCTACAAATGCCATTAATAAAAGGGTAATTCTTATGAATACCACTAAAAAAAGTTTTATTTAACACAATTAACACAAATTTTCGAAAGTGTTACAAATACCACTAAAAAGTTTTTTTCTCATAAATACCACAAATCTTAAATTTTCAAAATTACACCCAAAACCTTCAAAAAACTATACAGTACCTTTCAAAACTATACCCTAAACACTATATAGTGAACCCAAACGAAAAAATTTAAAATTTAAAAGTGTTGAAACTTGTTTTTTGTATTTATGGTATTTTGTAAACTACTACTTTTTGATGATATTTTTGTTATAAAAAACATTTTAATTGTATTTTTGTTATAAAAACTTTGTAATGATATTTTCAAAACAAAAACTTATTTTGATGATATTCTAAAGAATTTCTCTTAGTAAAACTTGTTTCATAAAATGCCACATATGACATTTCGTGGGAAAGACAAAAAGCAAATGAAAACAATTTCCTATATACTTTGTATTTTGTGGTGGACATGTAAAAGTTTATCCACAAGAAAATTACCCAGGCGGATATATTAAAACACCTTACACCGAATAGTATTGTTAATGTGATTCATACATTTGTAAATAAGGAAAATAGTTTTTCTCGACGGATATATAAATCCCATGAACAATGTTATTCGGTCCACGGTGTGTTAATATATTCTCGTGAATAATTTTCGTATGGACAAACTTTTCATGTCCATCGCAAATACAAAGCATAAGGATAATTTTGTTATTTGCAATCTTGATGAGGGGCGGAAGCTATATGTAGTAAAACGGAACCGTAGCTATTACAGGAACGTAAAAAAAAAACAGAGTATGATCAGACAGATAGTTTCCAAGGTGGAAAATCTCAACTTTGGTCAAGGTTTGTTTGGTCGTAATGTGATAACGAGAGTCCTCCTCTCAGGGTTTTGGAACAAGACTCTTGTTTAGCAACGCTAAAGGTTCTTTATTATGCTCAAAAATCAAAGCTAACCTACAACAAGGGCCATCAACTCTATTTATATAGTTAATGTCGATAAACTCAAATATTGAAAATCAATCCTAATCTTAACAAGAAAATAAAAATAAAAGATCAAACACCAAACGAGAACCGACTCTTGTTGGGTTTGGAACACATGACGTAAGCCCATTAAGACGTAAAGATGCGATGCATCAATTCTTGTCTTGTCCATGAAAGTGTCATTTGTGATATTTTCCCAAACAAGTTTTTTAAATGACATTTTTTATAGTTTGCTTTTTTAGTGCAATTTTTGCAAAATTCCCTAGTTTTTCCTCTTGTCACTAATTTTTTGGTTATTGTTATCTTTATCAAAGATTTGTTTGTTATTAAAACATGGTAATTTTTGGAACCGTCACAAAATATCTCGAAAAACAAACGACAATATGATAATATAGAAATACATATGCATGTTTAGCGACTGTTAAAAAAAATATCAGGGAGAAAATAGAAGGAAAAAACAAAACGCAAGAAAAGTTTATCATGGAGAATTATAGAAAAAATATAAAAAAAATAAAAATCTTTAAATTAACTTTCGAGTTGGCACATAGAAAAACCTATTTTTCATTTATTTATATATATATATATATATATATATATATATATATATATATATATATATGATAATGATAGGATATGGATGCACCATCAGATCGACAGTTATAAGTACTTTACGAGGTATTACTGAAACGGTGCTTGCATACTCTTGGTCCACTGGCCACCAAATCAAACTGTGGGTAGGATACGTACCATTTATACAAGACCTGCCATGGGTGAGATTTGAGCTCATGCAATCACCACATGACTTTTCCAGTTTTCCTCGTGTTTTGTCCTCATTCCCACGATTCCGAAAATCATTTTTCGGAATGTCAACCATCCTGAGATTGCTCATGTCCAAGCACGTTTAACTGTAGAGTTCTCCAGACAAGTGATCAGAAAAATAAGTGCACTTTTGTGAAATAGGTAGACAAATCAATTTTGTTAAATCTTTCCACATTCATGTCAACATAAAATAACCAAGTGGCTCTACAACGTGAACGTGCATGATCTTGATTTGTTAGTACTTGTCAAGCATCTTTTTCACCTAAAATTACCCAACTTGATCTTGCGTTGTCCTTACACACTTCTACATCTACTATAAAGAGTATTGATACCTTCCTATATAAATATACTCATAGGGCGTAACAAGCATTGCTAGACATACACATAACCATATTACATTTATCAATTCAATAATGGCCACAAAACCAGGGATACTCACAGATTGGCCTTGGACACCTCTAGGTAGTTTCAAGGTACATTCTTTTTTTTTTCTTGTTGAAATTAACTATTAATTTTTTTTACTAACACTATAACACGTCCATATATGATTGACTCATGTTGCTAATGTATGATTTTTTGAAACGTGTAAACAATACAAAAGTTCATAATAATAGCACCATGGGCGGTCCATAGCACATACAAGTTGGTGACAGATGATCCCGAGAAAGTCGATATCGGGTATTTCTTCATATTTCCTTCCTTGCTACTCAGAATTCTACACAACCAGATTTGGATCTCTCTCTCCCGTTACTATACTGCCAAGGGAAAGAGACGAATCGTCGACAAAGGTATCGACTTTGATCAGGTCGACAGGGAGAAAAACTGGTACGTTTAAACTTTGTTTGTCCTACCTAGGGTCGATCCTAGGGTAAGTTTAGTGAAACATTCACTCTGGCCCCCAATTTTTTTGTTACTTAATACATATTGATCTAGTGTCCCCAAGGCGTAAAAAATTTACTCTACAAGAAAACTAGACCCACAAATTGTAAAAATTTATGATCCCATAAATCTCGGGGTCAATCCTTCTACTTGCCTAGCTAGCTAGTGCCTCTATATGAGCTAAGTGTGTGTTTTTTTGGTATTTAAAAATGCGCAGGGATGATCAAATATTGCTCAATGGAGTGTTGTTCTATATAGGGATCACTGTGTTTCCGCAGGCGCAATACCTTCCCTGGTGGAAGACAGACGGAGTGTTGATGACGGTGTTGCTTCACGTTGGTCCGGTGGAATTTCTCTATTATTGGCTACACAAAGCTCTTCACCATCACTTTCTTTACTCTCGCTACCATTCACACCATCACTCCTCTATTGCCACTGAGCCCATTACTTGTAACTTTTTATACCCTTCCTTTTTTTTCTATCCATAATTTTTTTTCTTTGAAAGAGTCTCATGGTTAGTAGTACTTTAAGTCTCCAACGAAGTTTTGAGGATTTTGTATCATTTTCTTGAAACATACAAAATAGTAATGATGCTTTATAAAAAAATACATTAAAAATTCTAATTTCTTAGGTTATCAAATTCTCATACTCTAATATTAACAAACTCCATCTTTACAAATATGATAATTGATGAGATCGAGTTTTAACCTCAATCACAAACAACCCCAAGTGCAAGGCACATGACGTTGTAGTAATATAAGGATCGAATCCACAAGGAGATTGAACTAAGAACAACAAGAATACAAGAAACTATCTTAGAATAGACCCAATAAGAAGGTTGTTTGGTAACAAAAACTATATCTAAAACAATAGTGCTAAAGTCAACAAAAGTCAACTAAACAAGAAATAGCTAGAAATGTGCTTAAATAAGATAAATGTTGGATCTTGGGGTTTAAATCATTGGTTTTGGATAGATGGAATCAAGCTAATGATGTTAAAACTAATAAATGCGATAACTTTCTAGAACAAGGATCACTAACCTAGATTAGATCACTTCCATGACTCAAATCCATTCCCTAATCATAAAAACCTCAAATCTTCCAATCGAGTCTAGATGATTAGGGATCATTAAGTATAAGTCCTTAAAGGTCCATCTTAAACCTTAAACATCAACTTCCATTGGCTAAGTATAAAAGACTAGCAAGAGATTGGACTAGACATTTCATAGAACACCTTCCGGGCATGAAACATCCTATAAGTACTAAGCTAGGATAATTACTTCTACCTTAGTGTTAAGAACATCTAATGTTATAGAAACCATAACCTAAACATCCTAAACATCATTAACCATCATCCATCATCCTAACCTAACTAAACCCCAAAACCCATAAGGTAACTACTCACTAATCATACTTAAACACATGCTAATAACAAAAGATAAAGACATGATAAGATAATAAAAGAGATTTAAACTAGATAAACATAAGATTCCAACCACAATAAATGAACCTTGAGAGGTTTCACAAAAGGTGGCTATAGTTTAGAAAGAGAGTATTAAACATAAGATAAGATATTAATGTTGAAAACCTTAGGAGTATTTATAGGGAAAAGTAAAAAGTGCACATGCGCACGGTTCCAGTGGTTTGGTCCAGCGGTTTGGAGGCCGCTGGACCAGACATCCGCGGCTTCTAAATCTTGTCTTCTCCGGCGGTCACTCCTGGCGGTTTGGAGGTCGCTGGAAAATACACCGCGGGCATTCTTTGGCTGCCTGGTCCGGCGGTTTGCATCGGCGGTTTGGAGGCCGCTGGAATCTTCTTCTTCAGGACATCTTGGTTGCTCCATCGGTTTCGTCCCAGCGGTTTGTTGACCGCTAGGGCTTTCACCGCAACCTCGCTTGATTCCTCTTTTCTCGGCGGCCTGGCCTGGCGGTTTCTGGACCGCTGGAGCTCCGTTTCCTCTTCATTGCCTCCAACGAGCTTCTCCTTGGCTCCCATCTGCTTCCTATGAGCTCCCCATAGCTCCAAGTACCTGAAATGCACATGATGCAATGCAAAAGGGACCTAAACCTAACTAAGACTCTATCCTAGGCTACTAAGTGAAAATATGCTAAATTAGACTATAATCTATATGAAATATGCAACTAAGGTTCTAAAATGTTATGGAAATGCATGCATAAAACAGCTAAAATACACACTTATCAATAATAAAACCATATAATTTTCTTATAAGAGTAAAATGTATGATATCATGGACTTCTCAAAGTAAAATGTCCTCACGTATATACTTTTTGTGGCCTTAGGCCGTATCCTTATTTTGTACCTAACTAGCTCTTAATATAATGTGTATTGTAATTATGATATATGTATATTGCAGCGGTGATACATCCATTCGCGGAGCACATATCATACTTTACGCTCTTTGCAATACCAATGCTTACGACGTTGCTAAAGGAAACCACATCCATAGCGTCGCTCTTCGGATATATAGTATACATTGACTTCATGAACAACATGGGACACTGCAATTTTGAGTTTGTTCCTAAACGCCTTTTCCACCTCTTTCCTCCTCTCAAGCTCATCTGTTACACTCCCTCGTAAGTTTTCTTCACACTCCTTGTATATTTTGACAAAACTTAATACCCAAATTTCTAGAAAATTTTATTTACTAACAGAAGCCAATTTAGTTAATATATAGTTTAGGTTTATATATGTGTCACAAAAGATAAGGAAATAAAAATTAGACTAATACATGTATATATTCATATTAATTACAAATTACAAAAAGGTGACGTGATATAGATTAATAGATGTACCTTTGATTTTGTTGTCAACAACCGTATCCATATGGACCACGGAAAAAAACAAGTGTTTAATTTATAAATACTCCCATATGGACCACCTACAAAAGTGTTTAATTTATAAATACTCCAAACTTCGAGCCTGCTGCGTACGATTAACCAGCCTCGCGGCGGCAAAAGGATTATAGCTTACTAGTTAGACTTTCAAACCTAGGATTACGGCTGACTAGCAACACTCGATTACGAGCCTAGCTACATTTTCTTTTTAGCAAGCTATTGCATTTAGAGAGCCTATTTAACCAAGTAGTCTCTTAATGACCCGAGTGGTTGGTCGATACATTTCGTACTTGACCAAGCGTAGCAACATTTTAGTAAGCGAAACTTTGTAATCTAGTACACAATATGTTGGCGTAAAAAGTGAACTTTTTTTTTTTTTTTTTTTTTTTTGTCAACGTTTGGGCCACAAATGGCCGGCCCATTAGCCAAACCTACACTTTCGTAGGCGCGGGGAATCGATCCCGGGTGGAGTGGTGCTACCTGCCTCATGTGGACTTATGACTGCCACTAGACCAAGGCCACTTCCCCGTAAAAAGTGAACTTACACATTTAAAAATTGTCATAAACCAAACTCATTAAAAGACAAATTTAATAATAGTACTTTGGAATCAAATCTCATAAAGGACAAAGAATCACGGTCCCAATTTAAAAGTTTTAAGTTAAGTTAACACCACAATATAGATTAATAATGAAAACAAGAAAGACATATTTTTGTAAAAAAAGTAAATAAAAAGTTTTAATTAATAAGGGAAGGTGTTATGCATGAGGGGAATTTTAGGTTATCATGAATCGAATAATTAAAACAAAATAGACTTAATAAAAAGTTAATATATATGAGATATAACACCAAATCCCTTTACCACTAGGCCGCTACTACATGATTGTCTAAAGTTATTTACACATCTTAACACATAAATTTTTTTTATGTTTTTTCATGTACATTGAGTGCAATGTTACATAAATAACTCAAATAAAAACAGTCTTATCGTTATAATATATTTCTCTTGGATAATATATTTGATCATAATGAAATTTGCAGATTCCACTCGTTGCACCATACAAATTTCAGGACAAACTACTGCCTCTTCATGCCCTTGTATGACTATATGTACAACACTATCGACGAAAAATCGGATACATTATATGAGAAAGTTCTTGAAAAAGGAGAAGATGTAGTGGACGTTGTGCATTTAACTCACTTCACAACACCTGAGTCCATATACCATTTGCGCATCGGCTTAGCTTCGTTTTCTTCTTACCCTTTCTCCTATAAATGGTTCATGTGTCTTCTTTGGCCTTTCACTTCTCTCTCAATGATCTTTACTCTCTTTTACGCGCGATTATTTGTCGTTGAGAGAAACTCCTTTGAGAAACTTAACTTGCAGTCTTGGATCATACCTAGATATAATCTACAGGTAACTCGTCGTAATTATATAATGGTTCTGGTTAAATTTGAAGTTTGTAAGCCAAAACACTATTAAATTTTTTTAAGTTTAACCACTTTGTAATACTACAAAAACTAAAATAGGTTAAAACCTTCAAAATTAAACATTAAAATCTTAAAACTAAATCCTACTCCCTTCTAATAACCCCTAATACTAATATCAAGCGTCAATGATTAATTTTTTTTTACTTGTATTAAGTTTATTTTTACTACACAAACTTATTCATAATTTTCTGAATCTAAAAAACTTGAGATGTTATTTTTTGTGTAAACTTTTTTTGATGTTTAAGCAATTTTTCGAATATATGTATACATATATTTGTAGATTAGTTTTGTTTTATGCATTTACATGATAGATAACATGATGGATGCAGTACTTGTCGAAATTGAGGAAAGACGCGACCAACAACATAATTGAGAATGCCATACTAGAAGCGGATAAAAAAGGAGTGAAAGTGCTTAGCCTTGGTCTAATGAACCAAGTAAAGAAACAATCTTGGTCTCTTTTTTCGATTTTTAAAGGGAAAATTACAAAACTACACCATTTGAATTACATTTCACAAAACTACACCTAAACACTAAAAATTAAATCCAAATAAACCCTACTCACACAATCATACCCCTTAATACTATACCATAAACACTAATTAGCGAACCCAAACGAAAATATTTTAATTTTGATAATTTTTTAAAAGGTAAATCAAGCTTTTAAAATTTTGAAAGGATGTAAATATGTGAAATAATTGAATTAGGTAGAATTTTGTAAAGGAAAGAAAGAAAGTGTGTAGTTTTGTGAATTCCTCATTTTTAAAATAGTTATTTATTGTATAAAATTGTTGTTGTTGGTTAAATATAAAGGAAGAGGATCTAAACATGAATGGAGAAGTGTATATTAACAAGCATCCGGAGTTGAAAGTGAGAGTTGTGGATGGAAGTAGATTAACAGCAGCTGTTGTGATTAATAGTGTACCCAAATCAACTACAAAAGTTGTCATTACAGGCAATCTTACAAAGTTGGCTTATACCATAGCCTCTGCTCTTTGTCAGAAACGTATTCAGGTTCTTTTTTTTTTTCCTATGTTTTCTTTTTGAGTTTTTCATGGCTTAATAATATAAAAGACAATTAATCACTACGAAAAACAAATAGCCCCTATTATCAAAAATGAAAGTAGCCCCATATTATCCGAAAGAGAAATTCCTCGAAATAGAATGAAAAAATATTTTTTAAACCTAAAATACCATTAAAATGTTTTTGGACTAAAATACGATAGACACAAAAATCTAATTTTAACATTTTAAAACTTAAATTTTTTCATTTGGGTTGGCGATATACTGTTTAGGGTTTAGTTTTGATGGTTTCGGATTAATTTTGAAACTTTTAAGTTAATTTTAAGATTTTGGTAATTTTGTCCAAAAAACTTTTTTCATGGTATTTTTGGAAATTGTCCTATTTTAAATGTCACAAAAATATAATATATAGTCACGGAAAAATCACAAAAAACCTATGTTCTAAAACTCGCTCGCCTAGCCGTTTACTCCCCCGAGTTTCCGTTATTCAGTGGTCGTTCGCGTCGATTAAGTTTTTGGCCGCGTATATTTAATGACCTAAATAACGATGTCTAATTCTATAAAATTTCGTATAATCCAGTTAATTTTTGACTATTTTTTGACTAATTTGATCATTTAGATTTAATTTTTATAATTTTTTTGATAAATTATTAGTTTTAGAGGTTAATAACATTAAAATGATAATAAAAAATCAATATAAAGTGAAAAATATATAAAAATATAAATTTATCATAAAATTACTCCCGAAAAATCTCCGATTTTTTTTCTAGGCGCTAGGCCCTTGCCGCCCGCACGTGTAGCGCCTAGCGAGTTCTACAACCTTGCAAAAAACCTACATATGGTCACGAAAAATTAGCGACGGAAAAAAACGATCACAAACAAAATTTGTGATTGTAACTTTGTGGCTTTTTGATTATTTTATCATGGCTATTTGTATATTTTGGTAAATCTTTAATCAGTCATAAAGTATTTGTGAGTAGTTCATGGCTATATAAATAAATTTATTAATTGTGAATGGGTTTTAATTAGCTATGTAACACAATTTCTATCTCAATAGTTTTTCTTGTGAGTTTCATCTACAGGTCTTGACTCTGTCCAAAGACAAGTATGAAAAACTAAGATCATGCATTCCGCGAGAATATATAAACAATTTGATCTATATAACCTCTGACGAAAAACACTCATCAAACAAGGTAACATAGGAATATCATTAAACAATAAAAGAAGCATAGTAAGCGAAAGACCATATTATACTATTGAAATTTTGGGTGAAGGTGTGGCTAGTGGGAGAAGAAACAACCAAAGAGGAGCTTGAAAAAGCAACAAAAGGAACAATTTTTATACCATTTTCACAGTTTCCCCTCAAGAAGTTACGTCGAGATTGTATCTATCATACCACACCTGCATTGATAGTTCCAAAAACTATGGGGAATGTGCACTCATGTGAGGTAAGTATATAAAAGCTACACAATCCAATTAATTTAGTTATTGCAAATATAAGATGTCCTAAATTTAACTAGTTAATATACAGAATTGGTTACCGAGAAAGGCGATGAGTGCAACTAGAGTGGCTGGTATATTGCATGCCTTAGAAGGATGGGACACACATGAGACTGGCACATCCATTTATATTCTCTCTGATTTGGATCAAGTTTGGGAAGCTTGTCTTAGCCACGGCTTCAAGCCTCTACTGGTTCCGCATTATTAAAAAATTTGCAACCTAACCAATGAAGTATTTTCCAAAATTTGAGACCTAAAAAATGGAGTATTCCTTTTTTATATATCTATGTTGATTTCTTTACAAAAGAAGCTCAAACTTATTTCTACGAGATTGTTTTAGAATTACCCAAAAAATTAATATTACTCTAGTCAATAACACCCTCCAAAATTGTTGTAGTTACTAAATTTATTTTATAGAAAAAATTAGGCGTTATGCCATTAAAAATTAAAACCTTTCGAAAAATGCCACACATGGACGGAAGGAGACGAAAAATGACGAATTTAACCTTGTTTTTCGTGGACAAACTTTAGTCCACGAACACCCAGTGAAAAAAACACGAAGGAAAATTCGTCATTCGGCATCTTTTTTGGTCTACGTGAACAATTTCATGTCCATGTGTGGCATTTCCTGAAAAAAGTTTTTTTATGGCATTTTGGAAAAAAATTCTTTTTCTTAGTGGTATTTCAAAAAATAATCCCTATTTTATATTTTTCGGTAAAAAGTTCTCAAGGATATTCTAGCAACACAAATAATTTAAAGATAGTCCAGCAACACAGATAATTTAAATTTGAAGAGTGAATCCTTAGGTTAGACACGTTGTTTCAACGAACTAACATTGTATGTTTATTAATTATTATGGTCATGCATATTTCAAAAGAAGAAGCGAAAATGAATTTTGGTTTCAAGACAAGAATCACGGCAAGATGTTGACAAGATATCTTAAAATGTACATTGTACAAGACATGGAGCTAACTTATTGTCTATTTCTATAGTGCATCTTGCCTAACTTTCGTCCTTGGCCTAACTCTCCTTTTCTATTTCTTTTTTACTTTTTAGGTCACACAAACCTACCCGTAATAGATTGTTAAACTTAGTCACCATATTTCGAATTTTGTTATATATTATTAAAAACAGGTTTAAGAAAATCACAAATGAACATTTTCTGAAACTGGTTTATAAAATGGGAAATAATTTATTTGACATCTATAAAAGAAAGCATTAAAGACCTAAGAACATCAATATCCATAAGATACAAAAAAACATCTTAACTCTTTTTTGTTTTTTTTCGAACCTATCGCATGCCGTCCGTGGCAGTGGGACCCGCAAATAGTAAAAGAAGCACATCTTATATTAGATTTTTCGGAATCACCTCTTGCTCAATTTAGTGGGCCCCACCATTAAGAGGTAAACTTAAAAGCCTTGATATTAATGGTCTAAAACGAACTCATGATTTCTTTAATTAAACAATTTATTTAAAAGTTTTGTAAACACTCCTTAAAAATGTATTAGGCTAGGGAATGTCCAGAAAAATCAGTAGAATTTGGATCATAACTTGAAGGAGATGGTGAATGTTTTAATACGATAGTACTCTCGTCTTGGTCTGAGCTTTGTGCAGGTAGTGGAGGAGGAGGAAGAATTTTTACATCCTCTGGGAAATTGAGTTTTGCTTTGTTTCCGCGGAATCTGAGTGCAGCATCATCGTAGGCTCTAGCTGCGGTTTCCGCCGTATTAAACGTCCCAAGCCAGACTCTAGAGGCTTTATGTGGATCGCGTATCTCGGCCGCCCATTTTCCCCATGGTCTTTGCCTTACTCCTCTGTATCTCCTACTTTTAACCTTCACTTCTTCCGATGAGGCTTTGCCTATAAATTCTATATATATAAACAAAAGAGTGTTTAAGAACTTAATTGTTAATTAAATTTATGTATTTTTAAATTTTTGTATGAATATTTTTTTGCAACACATATCAAAGAGTGAACACATGTGTTTCGCCTATGGGCAAAATTGGAGTCCATTTAAGAAAATGTACATTATACATAAATAACCAGTTTAGTTCTCTAGCATGCAATCATACATATAATGGAAAAATATCAATAAGAGATTAAAATTTTACTTATTTTGACTTTTAGAAAACAAAAACTATAGCAAAATATCAAAATTTAACATAGACTCACTCACCAATCGGAACAAAGGAGGAGTCTACTTGATGTAATGATAATGCCGGTGAGGGAATAGGAGAATTGATTCCAAGTTTTCTTGTCTTATTCTGAGAGGAAGAGGAAGAAGAGCGGGCCTCTTGAGTCTGAACAGAAGAAGAAGAGACAACTTGTGTCAATGCGGAGACCATAGCAGACATCTCCGTGCCAAACCTATTGAACCTCCCTACCACATGGTCTTCTTCAAAACTATAGACATCATCATCAGCCACTGATTTGGATACCTCAGGAATCTTCATCTTGTCCTCCGTTTGCCACCTTGAGGCTTGATGAGAGACAAATGACAACAACAAGAAACTAGTTAATTTCTTTACCGAATGTTGTGGTCTCTATTTAGGTTTCACTAAGCTTCTATATAATTATTTGAGGAGTATATTTTAAAAGTAACCTTACGTATGTATAATATCTTTCCTATAATATCTATATTATTAAAACAGAAGTCGCATCCGTGTTGCGACGAGAACAAATATAGGAACGTTTATATTTTTTTTTGCGTTTGTGTGTTTATATTTTTGAACATATTGTTTTGACGAAATCCATAAATTATATTTCAACACCATTCAGGCCCACATATAAAACATTTAATCATTAAGTTTTTCTCACATTGAAAACAATAAAAAACGAAATAAGAAATATTTTACTATAAATAAGATTTCATCCCATCCATGCAAAAACATTAAAGTGGGCTTTCTTTTATGGGCATGAGAATTTCGGTTAATGAATTGCGCCTTCATATACCGGATATGCATAATGCATACATTTTTCTTAGAATGGGCCTGCAAATTTAGATTAGTTATTTTGACTTTCGATACTGGTATTTTCTAGATACGGGTCTCATATATTGGCCAACGGATATCGGGAATTCTGATTAGTGGATTAGATCTTCAATTCATGGTCTTCCATAAATGCGGGACTTTTTCAAATCGGTCGGCAATTTGATTATTTATTTGTAGTTACGTGTACTTGACCTTTATGTATGCGAGCACTCATTCAATGGGTTTGTCGTCTGTGATTTCAAATATTTTGCATTCAATTACTGGGTTTGGGGTATTTGAGAAATGAAAAGCTGACAAGTCGGTGTCACGGTGACTTTCGTTGACCAATTACTAATGTGAATTAATTTTAGTTTTTGCAAAACACAGTTAAACACGATTATATACAGTTTAAATTTTTTGTAGATGAAACTTGGTGGATTCATCTATTCGACGAATGATTTAACAGTGAACCCGATATGGACGATATCACACTCTTTATTGTTCAATGGCATAATAAACGAGAAGTTTGCAGATTTTTTTCTTTAGGGTTAGGATTTCCCTAATTGATGATTTTTTAATAATTTATTTGCCTATATAATATAACCATTTTGTGTTTTAATGAATTTGTAACGTACAATTTTGTTCTTGAACTTCCAAGAGTATTAAAGACAACAAAGAAGGTTGTTGCTAACAAGATGTATTGTCTCATTCTTGAAGTAATTGAATCATGTGAGAAGAAGTTCTATGATGCTAAAGTTTGTGTGCCAATTTTTTAGCGAATTCCATATATTGTATTTTATACCTAACAAATTCAGGCTCACATATAAAATTCTTATGTATTAAGTTGCTCCAACAAATAATAACAAAAAGAAATCTTTGATTATAAATAAGACTTTATCACATGTGAAATCATTATAGCGGATGATAACTTGCATATTTTACACATTTTACCTTTGTTTATGCATTAGAATTAACTCATTTAGGTTGCATTTAGTGTCATATAGGTTGCATTTTGGTTTGTTTCATGTATTTCAGGTTTCGGAGAGTTAAAACGGCAAAAGACGAAGAATTCAAGCAAAAAAGAAGTGGAAACACTTGCATCGGTTTGTTGTATCGGTTTCCCATGGCCGATATAAAAGAAATTCTTTTGCCGAGACTTGTATCGACCTGTCGTATCGGTCATACCTGGTCGATACAAGCTAAGGAGAACCTGAAGACATCGTATCGACATGCTGTACCGGTTTGGAGTGGCCGGTACAGAGAAAAAGATGAAGAAGCACTTATATCGACTTGTTGTATCGGCTTGGCCTGACCGATACAGAAGAAACGAAGCTGAAGCAAGGCTACCGATCAGCGCATATCGACCAGTCTGTACCGGTTTCACTTGACCGGTACAGGCTGCGAAAAATTAAGGAAATTCGGTTTTGTTTGTAAAAAGGAAAACTAATTCCTAAACCAAATTGGTTTTCCTTTATTTTATTTGGTTTAAACATATATTAGGGTTTTTGCTTTTTGTTTTTGATTATTCTATCTTTTGTTATTCTTCTTGTTCATCGTTTGTTTGGTTTTTGCTTTGGAACTTGGGAGATTCTTGGTGTTTTGCCTTGGCCACCTTATAATCTTCATCATCGTCATCAATAAGAGATTTTTTTACCCTTTATTCTCTTTGCTTTTGTTTATGTTTATGATTTCCTCGAATTTAATTGCTATGAATTTCAATATGCTTTGTGAGTAGTTCCAAATAGACAATTGGGTTAGGGTAAAAGGGGATTGATTGGACATAGGATAGATGATTGTCTAAAACTTAATTGATTATAAAACTTTAGTCTTTGGTAACAATCTTAAAGCCTTAATCGAGTTGGCCATTCGATTATTGACCATAGGAAACTTTATGAATCGAGAGATTATAAAGATTCCTGAACAATTACCTTAGAACCAAACCTAGCTTAACCGAGAGATCTGTGTTAATAAGCTTGGTGGTTAAAATTGATTTGTTCTTAAAGTTTCTCGACGATTAAACTATCCAAGATATTGTTTTAGTTTAATTGTTGAGAAAATGATCATTGCCACGAGAGTGGATTGATCTAAAATCGTTTTCAAAACCTTAAAGTTATTTTTGTAAAAGACAATTCGAAATCTGAAAGTTTAATCACCATTTAAAACACCTTAACCTGATTGTTTAGCTTTTAATAAACCTTTCAAAACTCTTAATTCACGTTTTTATTTGTTTGATTTTCGGTTACAAATTCGTTCACCAACAACCCTTTTAATCACGCTTAAACTAAGTTCGTTTCTCATAAATTCAAGTAAATTGTTTGCTCCTGATTCGGATTGACACCTTATATACTACGATAAGGCAGATAAGGCATTCGACTTAACGGGATAAAATCTAGTTTATCAGCGGACATTTGTTCAATGAGTATGCAAATTTCAATAAATGTATTATGCCTTCATTTATCAGGGTATGCATTAATGTGAACCTTTTTTGTTGAAAGGATTTGCAAAGTTTTAATTTTCGCAAAACACAGTTAAACACGATTATATATGGTTTAGGTTTTTTGTAGATGAAACTTGGTGTCTGGTGGATTCATCTATTCGACGAATGATTTAACAATGAGCCCGAGATAGACGATATCACACTCTTTATTGTTCAATAGCAGAATAAACGAGAAATTTGCAGATTTTCTCTATAGAGTTAGGATTATCCTAATCGGTGAATTTTTTTATGATTTTTTAATTGCCTATATGATATAACCTGTTTTGTTTTAATGAATTTTCAACGTACAATTTTGTTCTTGAACTGCCAAGAGTATTAAAGACAATAAAGAAGGTTGTTGGTGACAAGATGTATTGTCTTATTTTTGAAGTAATTGAGAAACGTGAGAAGAAGATCTATGATGCTAAAGTTTTTGGGCCAATTTTTTAGGGAAATCTATAAATTCTATTTAAGACCTAACAAATTCAGGTTCACATATAAAATTCTTATGTATTAAGTTACCAACAAACAATAAGAAACAAAATAAGAAATCTTCTATTATAAATAAGACTATCCCATGCAAAATCATTATAGGAGACATTTGTTCAATAAGTATGCGAATTTCGATAAATGTATTACGCCTTCATTTATCGGGGTACAAATTAATGTGAGCGTTTTTTCGCTGAATGGATTTGCAAAATTTGATTAGTTATTTTGACTTTTGATACTACATGCGTATATATATATACGCATATGGTGACATATATAAAGTTTGAATTGTTTGTCGTAAACATAGTCTTAGATTTTTAATAAGATAAATATGTATTTATATCTAAAACAAATTATGTTCTTTTTACAATATTTATTTTATTTCTAAGATTATTTTAAAACATGAAATAAAAGTTTTATTATATATGATTATTTTTGAATAACATGTTTCATGCATGTCGCAAGGTCCTCACCTAGTATTACAATATATTGTTGAAGGGGTAAAAGTGCTAAATGTCAGATCGAATACGAGGTAAATAGTCTAATGTTAGATCGGAAATGAGATAATGTGTCGGCCGGAAATCTCATTTATTGACAATTCGCATAGTGATTTACAAGGTTACGAAGTTAGTCTCGACCTCAAATATAGTTGAGTATTGGTTACAAAGTTACGAAGTGAGTTTCGAACTCAAAGATAGATAAATATTATTGATTCTTTCTCTTTGTAGATTCTCTTTCTCTAAAAAGTCGATCCCTTTGTTATTAACAATAGCTATCTATGTATAGTGGAACTTCTTGTATGCCTTGTACGGCTTCGACGCGTCCAGGACAAGCTCAATCCGTATTGTCGGCTAACTCTTAGCGGAAAACACCCAAGCGTGTTTCCTTATTGTAGGTCGTACGGTACGTTCTGCGATCTACTATGCGACCTACAGAGTCCGTACTGATGTCATTATGTCGGGCATGTATTCGGCGAATCTTAATAGCCTTCAGGCTAAATGGGCCGCGAAGTTGAGTTTAGTTCTTTAACGGACTTCGGATTTTGATCTGTAAAATTTTCTCGGATGGACCTTATTGGACTTAAGCCCACGGCTAACATATATGCTATTGGAATTAGATCATTTAGTAAATAAATCGGATTCTTTTATTAAGGATAAGAAAAAAAAGATAAAACTTCAAAAATTTAAGCCGGCCAATTATGATCCGCGCCTCTTTATGCGATATACATACACAATTAATAATAATTATAAAATGATATGAACGTATGTAAGATGATGTTTCTTCAAGTATATCTCCTCTCACCTAACCAAAAGTTTTTATAGTTGGGTTATTTTTGAATAAAATTACAAGTTTAATTTTCATAAATATGCGAGTGCATATAGAATAACTTTAACAAAAATATCATATAGAATAACCCAACATTGATAATATTTTTTAACAATGACAAATTGTTGGGTTTAATTGATTTGAATAAGTCTTGGTTTGTTAATGTTGACTCAAATAAGTCCGATTCTTTAGGACATTAGCTTGTAGATCTCGGTCAAGTTAGTTCCTATAGCTTAGTTGTTAGTTGCTATATCTTCGTTTGTTTCATTCTCTGTGTAAGGCTATATATAGCCATTGTTATTCATTCAATAAAGTTATCTCTTTTAAGCTCTATATTTTACATTTGGTATCAGAGCTTGGCAAATAAATTTCTTGGTGTGAGAGAGTGAAAAAGAGAGACGCAATGGCTGATTCTGAGAAGTTTATGCGACCAGCCATTCCAAGGTTTGATGGGCACTATGACCATTGGTCAATGACGATGGAGAATTTTCTCAGGAGCAAAGAGATGTGGAATCTGGTGGATGAAGGCATTCCGGCACCGTCGATCGGAACGTCACCACCGAGTGAGGCTCAGAGAAAGGTTGTAGAAGAAGCCAAACTAAAGGATCTGAAAGTCAAGAACTTTCTCTTTCAAGCCATTGACAGAGAAATCCTTGAAACAATTCTCGACAAAGGCACATCAAAAGCAATCTGGGAATCCATGAAGAGAAAGTACCAAGGGTCTACGAAGGTGAAGAGAGCACAACTCCAAGCATTGAGACGAGAATTTGAGTTGCTCGCTATGAAGGATGGAGAAAAGGTGGATAATTTCTTGGGTAGAACCTTGATTGTGGTGAACAAAATGAAAATGAATGGAGAAACGATGGAACAAAGCACCATTGTTAGTAAGGTACTCAGATATTGACCACAAAATTCAATTATGTGGTGTGTTCAATTGAAGAGTCCAATGATCTGGGCACATTGAGTATTGACGAGCTACATGGAAGCTTGTTGGTTCATGAAGGGAGAATGAATGGACCTCAAGAGGAGGAACATGTACTGAAAGTGACTCAAGATGAGAGACCAAGCCGAGGAAGGGGCCGAGGAGGTTTCCGAGGTGGTCGTGGCAGAGGAAGAGGACGATCTCCTCAGAATAAAGCACTCATTGAATGCTTTAAATGTCATAATCTGGGCCATTTTCAATATGAATGTCCAGAGTGGGAAAAGAGAGCCAATTATGCTGAACTTGAAGCAGAAGAAGAATTGTTATTGATGGCCCATACGCAGCTCAACGAGACGAGTAGGGAGAATGTGTGGTTTCTCGACTCAGGTTGTAGCAATCACATGACTGGAAACAAGGACTGGTTCTGCAAGCTAGAAAGAAATTTTAGCAGAACGGTAAAGCTTGGGAATGACACAACGATGGATGTAGTAGCAAAAGGGTGCATTAGGATGCATGTCAATGGTATTACTCAGGTTATTTCTGATGTTTACTATGTCCCTGAACTAAGAAATAACCTGTTAAGCATTGGCTAGCTTCAAGAAAAGGGATAGGCTATCCTAATTCAAAATGGAACCTGCAAAGTGTATCACTCCAACAGAGGAGTTATCATGGAAACTAATATGAGTGGGAACATGATGTTTTATCTGTTAGCAACAAAGCCACATAAGGAAACGATGTGTTTGATAACAGAAGAAGAAGCAGAGAAAGAAGCTCACCTTTGGCATTGTCGTTACGGATACTTGAATCATGATGGTTTGAGAATGTTGGCTCACAAGAAAATGGTTGAGGGACTACCAAATCTAAAGGCAACCAAGGAGCTATCTGCTACATGTCTCGTTGGAAAACAACACAGAGAATCAATGCCAAAGAAGAGTTCATGGAGTGCTTCGAAACAGCTTCAACTCGTGCACTCAGACATTTGTGGTCCAATCACACCAGCTTCACACAGTAACAAGCGATACATCTTGAGTTTCATCGCTGATTTTTCGAGAAAAACTTGGGTATATTTTCTGCATGAAAAGTCTGAGGCATTCACTACCTTCAAAAGCTTCAAAGCAAGTGTGGAGAAGGAGGTTGGAGAGCCAATAAAATGTTTGAGAACAGACCGAGGTGGCGAGTTTAATTCAAGTGAGTTTGAGGATTTTTGCAAGACTCAAGGCATCAAGAGGCAACTAACCACAACTTACACACCTCAACAAAATGGAATTGCTGAGAGAAAGAATCGAACAATCATGAATGCTGTGCGGTCGATGTTGAGTGAAAGACAAGTTCCAAAAATCTTTTGGTCTGAAGCTCCAAGGGGGAGTGTATATGTTCAGAATCGGAGCCCAACAGCTGCACTCGAAAGCATAACACCAGAAGAAGCTTGGACTGGTAAGAAACTAATAGTATAACACTTTAGAGTGTTTGGATGTGTAGCCCATGTTCATATCCCGGATCAAAAACGAAGCAAGCTAGATGATAAAAGCAAAAGATGTGTTTTGTTGGGGGTTAGTGACGAGTCTAAAGATTGGCGATTATATGATCCAGTTTCGAAGAAAATAATAGTGAGCAAGGATGTCGTATTTGAAGAAGAAAAGACATGGGATTGGAAGAGATCCGAGGAGGAGAAGAGAGAAGATATATTTGAGTGGGGAGAAGAGGAAGCTGATCAAAATCAGGGTGA
The DNA here is from genome assembly GCA_963556525.1 of Cochlearia excelsa. NCBI lineage: Eukaryota > Viridiplantae > Streptophyta > Magnoliopsida > Brassicales > Brassicaceae > Cochlearia > Cochlearia excelsa. The sequence goes on from OY748330.1 coordinate 5,696,227, forward strand.
AAACGTGCCGATCACTGAAGTTCCAGAGCATGAAACACAAAATTCATCTCCTGGAGTTACGATTGGAAGTACGAATGGGCTTGAAGCTGGTGGCACTATACATCAAGTTGCAGTGAGGAGTACTACTCGTGAGACAAGAGCACCTAGTTGGATGTCTGATTATCTATTAGGGGAAGGGTCTTCTGAGGAAGAAGATGGTCCAACACATGCACTTATGACGGTGTTAATGGTGGCCGAGAACGATCCAATTTTGTTTAATGAAGCTGTAACACATAAGATATGGAGAGAAGCGATGAAGAGTGAGATTGATTCCATCGAGAGAAATCAAACCTGGGAACTCACTACTCTACCTGATGGATTTAAGGCAATTGGAGTTAAATGGGTATATAAGACAAAGCTAAATGAAGGTGGTGAAGTAGAGAAGTATAAAGCCCGACTAGTAGTCAAAGGTTATGCGCAAAGTTATGGAGTTGATTACACTGAGGTGTTTGCTCCGGTAGCAAGACTTGACACAATACGGTGTATTTTTGCAATGGCGGCACAATCTGATTGGGAGGTGTTTCAACTTGATGTTAAAAGCGCATTCCTCCATGGAGAGCTTGAGGAGGATGTGTATGTCGAGCAACTTGAAGGATACATAAAGAGAGGACAGGAAGAGAAGGTTTATAAGCTGAAGAAAGCTCTTTATGGACTAAAACAAGCGCCACGCGCCTGGTACAGCCGAATCGAAGCTTACTTCATGAGAGAACAATTTGAAAGGTGTCCTAGTGAACACACATTGTTCACAAAGTCAACAAGAGGTAAGCTTTTAATTGTCAGTCTCTATGTTGACGATTTGATTTTCACGGGAAATGACAGGAGCATGTGTGATGATTTTAGAAAATCAATGATGATGGAGTTTGAGATGACAGACTTGGGTTTAATGAAACACTTTCTTGGAGTAGAAGTGAAGCAGTGCAAAGGCGGTATCTTTATCTGTCAGAGGCGGTATCTTTATCTGTCAGAGGCGGTATGCAAGAGAAGTGTTAGCAAGGTTTGGTATGGATGATAGCAATGGTGTGAAAAATTCGATTGTTCCAGGAACAAGGCTGCATAAGGATGAAGATAGAGTTAGGGTAGATGAGACTCAATTCAAGCAAATGGTGGGGAGTCTTATGTATCTCACAGTGACTCGACCGGACTTGATGTACAGTGTCTGTTTGATTAGCAGGTTCATGTCAAGTCCTCGAGAGTCTGATTGGCTCGCAGCCAAGAGAATCTTAAGGTACATTCGAGGAACGACTGAAATGGGGATATTTTACAAACGAGGAGAAAAGAATAAGCTCATGGCATATACTGATAGTGAATATGCCGGTGATCTTGATGGTCGGAGAAGCACGTCTGGGTTTGTGTTTATGATGGCTTCAGGAGCTACCTCATGGGCTTCAAAGAAGCAATCTGTCGTTGCCCTTTCCACAACCGAAGCAGAGTATATCGCTGCGGCTTCTTGTGCGTGTCAATGTGTTTGGCTTAGGAGAGTATTGGAAGCAATTGGTTGTGAAGAGAAGTCTGAAACAGTGATTATGTGTGACAATAGCTCGACTATTAAACTCTCTAAACATCCTATGTTTCATGGTAAAAGCAAGCACATTGAGGTCAGATTTCATTATCTTAGGGATTTGGTGAATGGTGAAGTTATAAGGATGATGCATTGTTCAACCGAGGATCAAGTTGCAGACATTCTCACAAAACCGTTAAAGTTGGCTCAGTTTGAAAAACTTCGGAGAATGCTTGGTATCAGGGGCGGCTCCACATAGGGAGGAGGGGGTGCAACTGCACCCATGAAATATTGAAAAATACAAAATTTTCACTATTTTTCTTAACAAATTATTGCTAAAATTATAAAATATGTGTGTTTGCCCCCTATAAATTTAAAGTAAAATAGTTTTGCACCGGGTAAATTTATGTGCTAGATTCGCCACTGCTTGGTATGGTCGATGTTTCTGAAGTAAGCTAAGATCATGAGATGATTTAGCTTAAGGGAGGGATTGTTGGGTTTAATTGATTTGAATAAGTCTTGGTTTGTTAATGTTGACTCAAATAAGTCCGATTCTTTAGGACATTAGCTTGTAGATCTCGGTCAAGTTAGTTCCTATAGCTTAGTTGTTAGTTGCTATATCTTCGTTTGTTTCATTCTCTGTGTAAGGCTATATATAGTCATTGTTATTCATTCAATAAAGTTATCTCTTTTAAGCTCTATATTTTACACAAATCTCAAAACTAGCCATGGATATTCGTGTATCCGTTAGGGTTTGATTCGGATTTTTTAAGTATTTTGGAATAGTTGGACCAATAGGTTTTAGCATCAATCTAAAACTAAAGTTTTTGTTTCTTTGGTTTCTAAAAGTAAACATATTGGGTTTACTATTATAATTTAGTGGTGAATATTGGAAGCCTAAAAATAGTCACGGAGCTCTCATGCTTACAAAAGGAGGGGAAATGAACATAACAGAGATCTAAAATATTTCTTTACAAAACCAATTTTATTACAAAAACAATTATACCAAAGAGACAAGAAAATGTCATTCCGTGGTTATAGTTACGTCGTACTAGCAATCTTTTCTATCGTCTTAACACAAATCTACGGTTTCAGAAAATTAAACGCATATGTTTATGACCTCCAGCCCAGAGCGACCCTAGCGTTTCATAACAAGATTCGAGCCGAGGTCGGGGTAGCTCCATTGGTGTGGGACAAAAGACTTGCCGCCGTTGCACAAAACTACGCTAAGGTGCGATCCCGAGATTGTGCCCCGATACATTCCACGGATGAAAGGTATGGCGAAAATATAGCTATAGGGTGGGAACAAGTGGGAAATCAAATGAGTGGTCCGTTCGCGACAAAGTTATGGTACGGGGAGAAGGGTTTTTACAATTATGAAACCAACAAGTGTAGTGATGTTTGTGGGCATTACACTCAGATTGTTGCAAATCAATCGAAAAGAGTTGGTTGTGCTACCACAAGGTGTAGAAGTGTTCCGTTAAATAAGATTTGGGTCGTATGCAACTATGCGCCTAGGCCCATGGGTGATGAAAACACACGTCCCTATTAATTAATTGTATATAAATAAAGTGTTTTTGTTGAAATTATGATACTATATTTTTAGAACATAGATTACTAATAGAACTCTTTTTTGGAAAGTAGCTTATGTCACATTTCCTTTCAAGTTTTCGACTAATAAAATTTATAGAATGATCAGATTATAGACACGATGTAATAATCGCCGTAGAGATAATCTATTACTATATCAAAATCGGAGCTGGTTTGAATGGAAACTGAAGTTCAAAATGAGTGCTTTAAAAAGTATGTAATATGGCAAAATCCTCTAATATATAATGTGAATAGATTTTAATAATGTTAAAATCTTGAATAAACTTTGGTGTACTGGAACAAGGAAATATTTCAGCCGAACTTACGCTTCAGACTTCGAAAATTGGAAAATTGGCATGATACAAAAGATTGGTCTTTCGGTTCATATAGGTTGTGGTATATTGTTGATAAAGTAAAAAAATATCTCCAAAATGTTATCATTTAACAAAATTAATTTGTAACTAATTTTGTAACATAATGGTTGACAATTATGTTGAACATAAATTCTCGTTACTTTACATTGTAACTCTCATCATAATGGTTGAAAATGATATTCTTCTCGTTTTATGTACATTGAAATACATGAACGAATGAAAATAAAAAGAAACAATCATTTACGTTCTTTTCTTTAAAGAGTAGAACACGGTTTATGGGTTCATAAGATTATGATCTCGACTCTCGAGTGATGCGAGTCATAAATATTAATGCAATTTTATCACGTGATTCGAAATTTCATGCAACCATTAGAATAAGGCGGTTACAAAAAATAAAAGAAGTCACACAAGGAAACGATAAACACAGATAAGCACATAACAATAGAAGATTACAATCCTCCGGTGCTTCCGGCACATCCGGGTTAACTCTGACAACTTAATCAAAACAAATTAAACTTGAACCTCTAAAAAAACGAATTAGAATATATTATTTTAATCAAAACAAATTAAACTTATACCTTAAGATTTAGACACGTATGAAAAAATTCAATCAAATATATTTAGGTAAATATGGAAGTTTATAAATCTTATTATATAAAAGTGAGCGTGTTTAATTATAACTCATCAGATCGTGACACGGGTCACAATTAATTTAGATCGCGACATTTGTCATTATTGAAATAATGAATCTTTTTTAAAAAATAGGAAAAAAGAAGAATGAAAACACACATAAAAAATTGAAAATCTTATAAATTAAACACTCAATGTTGTTAGAATAATGTTTAAGAAAAAAATAATTTTAAAAGAAGAAAAAAAGAAAGGAAAAATGTTAATAATGTTTAGGAAAAAAAGAAGAAAAATGATAATAATTTTTAGAAAAAATGTTAATAATGTTTAGGAAAAATGTTAATAATGTTTAGGAAAAAATGTTAATAATTTTAGGAAAAATGTTAATAATGTTTAGGAAAAATGTTAATAATTTTAAGTGAAGAAAAAAGGTAACGTTTAGAAAAAGGCAAAACAAAAAATAAGGAAAAAAAGAAAGGAAAAACAAAAAAAGGAAAAAAGTAATCAAACGAAAAATGTTCACTACATCTATATATACATATCTAGAATCACTAAATTTCATTGTGTTCTCCTCTTTATTCTATTTACTATTATTAAATTTGTATTTTTAAATTCAAACAGAGAAAAAAATGAGTTTCATAGTTTCTAAAAGTCAACAATATTACTTCACATTAAATCAGTTATATAAAAGTGAGCGCGTTTAACGTAAGCTCGACATGTAGGTCAATTATAACTCACCATGTCACAATTAATTTAGATCGCGACATTTGTCATTATTAAAATAAAGAATCTTCTTAAGAAAATAGGAAAAATGAAAACACCTTAAAAATAAAAATCTATAAATTAAACACTTATATATTTAAAAAATTAACATTAATTATCAATTAATTAGAAATAAAATAAATTAATCCGAAATATACAAATAAAATAACCAAAAATTAGGAAAATAATAGAAAAACAAAAATTTAAGAATATTTAACGAAATAATCAATAAAAAATAGAAATAAGAAAAAATAAAAACGTAAAATTACTTAAGAAAATAAAGAAAATCTTTATGATAACTTATTTGTTATCATCATGGATCCACTATCTAATTATTAATTTAAAATAAATGTTTTTTCATGTAAATAACAAAAACAATGTAATAAAATAAAAAATGTGTTATTTTTATTTCTTAATAAATGAAAAAAGTAAAAATCACTTATTTACTATTACCATATATTGTTGTGTGTCTTTTATATTTATTTGTTAATAAAATAACATGTATAATATTAGTTTCCGTTTAGATCTAACTATAACTATACAAATTTACTAACAATATTAATATATAATTAAAAAATGTTTTTATGTAATTTGTCCGCGTATAAAGTGGGATATCATCTAGTATACCATAAAACATTGTGGGATTTATCCTAATAAAATAAATTTCACACTATCAAAAACATATAATATAATTTCAATCCTAAAAGAAAAAAATATAGAATTACTAATATATATAAACAATCGAGATTGCGTACAAATTACACATGACCAATTAGTTGCAATTTCAACTATAAAATCTTCGGTCATAAGTTTTAATCGAGATTGCTCAAAAGTTACCTCCGCGAGACAACAATTCGTTCAAATACCGCTTGATTTTAAAATCAAAATAATTTTGTTAAATTAGCAAACACGACAAAATATTTATAAGGTGTTCATGAATTTTTACATTTAATATATATAATACTAGGTAACTTTTCCGCGCCATGCGCGGGTTTATATTTTTCAAAAATTAATTTAAAAATGTTGAAGTAACTGATTTATCCATTAAAAAAAACAGTAAAGCCAAAATTATGATTATAGGTTTTCTAAAAATTATGATTATAGGTTTTCTAAAAATTATGATTGTAAATATTCATTGTTATAATCCATGTTATTGAAATATGCATGAAGAAAGAATACATGTAAAGAAAAATTGTATTAAAACCAAAATAATTGGCGTTCATAGTTTTATGAACAATTTAAAAGGAAATTTATAATTAAGAGATCATAAAGCTTAACTCTATTGAGCAAGTCAAAAATTGACTATTCAGAATTAAACATGACAAATCTTTTTGTTTGCTATAAATTCTAGACTTTATATTTTATAAAGAGTCAAGTTTTCCAAAATTCCTTAATTAAAATTTCTTAAATTCATAAAATCAACTATCCGAATATTTTATTTAAATTAAAAGTTATTTCGAAAATTTTATATTTCAACCATATTGACTCAGTCAACAAAAGTTTGTGATTAAAATAAAAAGTCAACAAAAGTTGAAATTTATTTTGACATTTTCCGCATTTTATTATTAAAATCATTTCTTAATGAAAATAGAATATTCATTAAAATAATTTTTAACCAAAAAAATAATTGAATATTTTTTCATGATATTTTAAATTTTTTATCTAAATTAAATGTGCATTTTCATGAAATATATCTTTCGTTAATGTATTGGTTATTTTGATAATTTTCCACAAAAATTTATAAAAGATGAATATTCAAGTTTAATAGTCATTGAAAAGTCGAGGATTTAAATAAGATGTTTCCTTTTAATTTGATAACTAATATTTTGCAGAAAGCTTTTATTAGTGAGCTTATTAAAGCCTTTTACGTTTTTTAAATGAAGTTGTTTAGGTGGTTATTTGATTGATTGTTATTGAGTAAGCTTGCCTTGTCACATTTGTTTGGCTGAAACTCCTTCTACACCTAAGGTTTTTTTGTGAAAATCACTTCACAAATAATGTCTTAGGTTTTTAACCAAAAATATAATTGAATATTTTTTCATGATAATTTTTAAAAATTTCTCTAAATTAAATGTGCATTTTCAAGAAATATATCTTTCGCTAATTTATTGGTTATTTTTGATAATTTTACACAAAAATTTATAAAAGATGAATATTCAAGTTTAATAGTCGTTATTTAATTTGATAACTAATATTTTGCAGAGAACTTTTATTAGTGGACTTATAAAAGCCTTTTACGTTTTTTTAATGATGTTGTTTAGGTGGCTATTGGATTGGTTGTTATTGAGTAAGCTTGTCATGTCACATTTTTTTTGCTGAAACTCCTTCTGGTGTTGACACCTAAGTTTTTTGTGAAAATCACTTCACAAATAATGTCTTAGAGATATGTTTAATTTATTTAACCTTGCTCTTCGTAAGGCCCAGTAAAGCCATTTAGTGTATTATGTAAATTTTAGGAAAATATATTTTTATAAAAGAGTTTTGATTGGTTTATATTAAATGTTTATGACATGTCATCATTTATTTGCTGAAACTAAATGTGGTGATGACACCTAAGCTTATTTGTAAAAATCACTTCACAAATAATGTCTTAGGGATTATACAAAATATATTTATAATATATATAACATTGTTTATCCTACATATGTAATTATATATATAAAAAATATTGATAAATTTGATGTTCGTAGTGATACTACACTACAAGAAACTGGGCAAATAGCAACGACATATTTCGTCGCTAAATCGTCAGTATTGGCCAATAGCGACGAGAATATTTTCGTCGCTATACGCTCGTCGCTAATCACAAATCGTCGCTAAATCGTCGCTATTTTAGAATCGTCGCTAATTCGTCGTTAATTTAGCGACCTCGTCTAATCGTCGCTATTTAGGAGTCGTCGCTAAATTAGCGAAGAATTAGCGACGTTTACCGTAAAACATTAGCGACGAATTAGCGACGATATATAAAAAATAAATTTCCAATTTAAAGATTTTACGAAAACGGATCGTTGCTAATTCGTCGCTAAATTAGCGACGAATTAGCAACGCTGTGTAAAAAAGTCGTTGCTAATTCGTCGTTAAATTAGCGACGAATTAACAAGGATGTGTCAAGACATCGCAGTTTAGCGACGAATTAGCAACGATTTAATAAATTTTTTTTTAAAAAAAACAATTATAAAAACAAAATTAAAAAAAAACAATTATAAAAAAATTAAAAAAAACAATTATAAATATATTAAAAAAAATACATAATATTTTAAAAAAACAATAAAACGAAACAGCGGGATCATCAGAATCGGCGGGATCAACGACGAAATCATCAATCCCAAGATCACGTCCAAGGTCTTGAGCTGCCGCTACATCTGGAGGGATCACTGGTGGCTGGGTCGGTTGAACTCCCCGCTACTCTATCAACCTCGCGAGGTTTGGACTTTCCATCGCGATGATGGAGAAGAAGTCCGTGATGTTCTGATAGCGGACTTCTTGTTCCGCTTTCTGCTCCCTCAACCGAACATTCTCTTCGGCGTGATCTTGGGCAGTGCGGCGAGGTTGCGAAGAAGAAGCAGCGGGAACCGTCTCCATCGAACCGACTCCAAAAGTGCGGTTCTTCTTCGTCTTCGGGGCCACATACATAGACAAATTTAAAATCGTTAGATAATATAATCAATATTATTTTGAATTAAATTAAATTATTTGAAATCATTACCTCATAGTAGATCTGGTCGCACTCGGTGACCGACAGCTGTCCCGAGGAGTTGACCGAACTACCATCGGCCGACGTCGAACCCTGACTAACCCGCTCGGTGAGTCTAGCCTCATATGCGTTCACGATCTTTTCAGATCGTGAACTCACATAGGTCCCGTCCTTCCTCTTCTGGACCTTCTTCAAGATTTCCTCAATGGGCGGAAGCTCGCCCATCTTCTCGCGCTTTTGAAAATTATAATTAAATTATATATTTTTAAATTTTATATTTTTAAAAAATGTAATTAAATTTTAAATATATATTAATACCTTCTGAATACGCCGTCCGGCGTAAGAAGTCGGTCCTGAAGTGTGGACATATGGACCGGTCTCGTCGATCGGTGTGAGTCGGGACTTGGAGCAGCTACCCGCAACTTGAACCGAATGCGGGTTCGTCCAGTAGTTGCAAAGGCCCTTCCACACCTCCCCGTCCATTGCTATGGGTTTCGCCTCATCTCCCTTCTTCAGCCACTTGGTCTTCCATTTGTTGATGATCCCGGTGAGCCGATGCATGGTTTTCTCCTCGAAACCCTTGCGGATTTTAAACATGTCTTCCTCCCGCCAATGTCATTTTTGCTATTTGAGTTTTTTAAAATATTAAAATAAAATTTAAATAATAAAAAAATAAATTTTGTAATAATTATTACATTTTATATAATATATATGTTATTTTATATATAATATACATTAAATAATTAAAAAATTTACTTACCGCAAAAGATTCGAACCAGATGTCCTTTATATAAGGCGGCGCCTGCGACCAGTTGACGTGCGGCTCCACGAAATACGTCTTCATCACATCGGACACACTCCTACTAACTTTGTTATCGCAAAACCTACGAAAAATAAATTTATTGTTAGCAATTATTATAATTGAAAATCAATTAATTAAATTGCATAAAATAATATAATATTTTATTAACTTACCAAAATATCCCTTTTGGCCGGTCGGAATGGAGCAACGGTAGGTACTGGTGGCCCTCCTGCCGAAGAAAGTCGAGGATCCGCTGCATGTGCGGTCCAAGATGTTGAGGTGGTGGTAAATCGACGATGGAATTGGCTGGAGCATCGGGAATATTCTCTTCTATTGGGTTTTATTGAGGTGGTTGTTCGGTAGGGTTGGGGTTTGAATTAGAAGTGGAACCGGACCGGTTCCTTATGAAATTATATTAATGAGGGGGTTGGTTATTTTGAGACATGTTTTTGGAGTTGGATTTTGGAGTTTGGTTTATTTAGAGAGAATGAAAATGTTTAGAGAGAGAGAGAATGAGATTGTGTGAAAAATGGAAAAAACTCGTCGGGTATATATAGGATTTTGTGTCGTCGCTATTGGAAGGAAACGTCGGTGACAATCAAACCAACTTGTTTTCCTTCCATGTGGGAGTTGAAACGCATCAGTCCGATGACGGCAATATGGACAAGACAATCGTACATGCGTTGTCCAACCTGCTAGCATGCCATAAGCAGGAAAGTCACTAATAGTCCACATGAGCACTGCACGCATCATAAAATTTCTCTTGCTTGAGATATCATACGTACGAACCCCAGTGGACCATAGCTCTTTTAACTCATGTATCAAAGGTTGCAGAAAAACATCAAGAGCTCTCTTTGGGTGCTTCGGACCTGGTACTAAAATGCTTAAGAAAATAAATTCTCTTTGCATGCACATATTGGGAGGTAGATTATACGAAGTTAGTATAATTGGCCACAAAGATTACTGTCTACCAGACTTACCGAATGGACTAAATCCGTCAGTGCATAAACCAAGGTATACATTACGAACCTCTCTAGCGAAATCAGAGTATACCGTGTTGAAGTGCTTCCAAGCCTTTGCATCTGACGGATGAGTGACTTCCCCATCTTCAACCGAGTGTTCTGCATGCCATCTCATCGAATCGATGTCCTCTCCGATTGATACAATCTTTTGAGTCTGTCTGTGATGGGTAAGTACCACATCCGTTGATACGGGACTTTACTCCCCTTCCCTTGGACCTTATATCTCGGTTGACGACAAAAATGACATTCAAGCAGCTCATCATCATCTTACCAATAAATCATACAATTGTTAACACAAACATCAATCATTTCAGAAGGCAATCCAAGACTAAAAATCAACTTTTGTATTTCGTAATACGACTCAGCAGCTACATTACCCTCATGCAGATATTCTTTCAGTAACTCCGCCCATGAGTCCATACAAAACTCACTCAAATTATTATCAGATTATATATTCATAATCCTAGATGCTAATGATAGTTTTGACAATCCAACTTTACATCCCTCGTAAGTTGGTTTATTTGCAGAGTCTAACATATCATAAAAACGTTTAGCATCTAGGTTAGGTTCTTCAACTACATTTTCGGATAAATACTCCCTCGTATCATGAAATGCATCAGCAACCATTTCATGATATCTATTATCATCTACATGCACATAACCACCGGCCTGATCATGATCATAGTTACTATCAAAATGATGCGGTAAATTAGCAGGTTCGTTACTAACATGATCACTAACAGGAAACGTATAACTACTATCTCCAACTTCAGTATTATTAGAGTTATACCCTTCCCCATGTTGAAACCAAACAAAATATTGCGGCATAAAACCTCTATTAAAAAGATGTTTCCAACGAAATAATAGGAAAATGATATATTTTTGAAATTTAAGCTATTACAAATATAGATTACTAATATATATATAGTTAAAATCGGATAAGTTCAAGTACACATTCGAGTTTCGGTTTGGATCTATTCGGTTCGAGTTTTTGGATTTTAAATCTAGGACCCGTTTGGATATTTTGTCGGTTTTGGTTCGGGTTCGGTTTCTAATTTTCGGATCGAGTTCGGTTTGGTTTTTCGGGTCCGAATGAAGCCCTCGTCCATTTTTCTTACATTCATGATGATTCAAATTGCTCCACAATATTCTAATTTTATGCAAATATTATAAACTTTACTTCTTTTTAAATATTTGATTATTTATTAATATTATTAACATCTTTATTGATGAGTTTTTTTCTCTAATTTTATTAAACTATTATTGTTGAATATATTTTGTTTTATATTAACTAAATTAACTTGTGCACATATATCTTTCATGTCTTTTTAAGTGTTAACTATATTATTTCTTAGAACAAAGACATATATAACGAACATATGCTTTTATAGCACACAAACATACGTTTCTAACAATTCTTCATTCTAATTGATGTGTTTAAGGAAAATTTCTAAACACAATTATAATTTTTTAACAAAAACGAAAACCTATAAATAAATAAAACAAATTTTGTATTTAAATCATATTTAACCCACCATAAAACACAAAACTACAATTTTGTAAGTTTGTTCCTTGTTTTCATTTTTTATTGATAATATATTATATTATTAGTTTTGGTTATATTTCATTGTGATCTTACCATAGTTTAAGAAAAATATAAGTTTTCATTAGTGTAACACTTGATTTCATTTTATGTATTTTTTATAGTTATTTATGCATGCACCGATAATAATGGTTAACGAGACTCATTATCTTGAAGGGGCGTCTTAGGGATTATTATCCCACATTAGAAACCCAAATAAATTTAAGCTAATATATAAAGTGTATGGTTCAATACATTTACCGTCAATTGGTTTTAAGTTAAAAACACGTAAACTGAACAAATAGATCCAAACTATGCAATAGGTCACCGTCGTTTAGCCTTTGAGAAATTTAGTGAAAATTTAAAAAAACTCATAAAATTTGATTACAAAAAGCCCACACATTAACAAGTTCATGAAATTATAATTGCCCACGTCCTAATGTTTGTATGTTATATTTGCTCAAATCGAATTCAAAAGAATGATAAACATATTGTTCATTTATAAATCCTATATATATTAATTGAGGAGACAATTTTGAAATCTTATATTATGAATAGAGGAGACAGAGCGAGAAAATGAGTGTAAAAGTTACACGTGTCATCACCTCAGTATTTAATTATTTATGGTCACACATTATTAAAAGATTAATTAAAAATTCATAAAAGTCCAAAACAAAAAGCTCAAATTTATCACAAAAGTGTCTTAAATTGACATAATAAATGGATAATATATTTAAAAAATGTTAAAAAACTCATAAAATATAGAAAATATACTATTAAAAAATTCATAAGAAATACAATTTTATAATTTTTAATAGATCTCCTTAATATTTATATGTTATATTCTATCACATTGAGTTCAAAATAATGATAAAACATATTGTTCATTTACAAATAAGAATATTATTTTGTGAAAATGTATTCAACACCAAAATTCATGTCAAATGACAAAACTTGAACACATAATTACCCGACTCATCGGTTGAACCACCGGTTTTCAAAATTTGAGCAAAGAATTTTCGGATAAGTTTAGAGATGAAAGAGTGATTAAACTTTCCTAGACAATATGTTTAAAATATTTAAAAAGCCAATGAAAAACACAATTTATAATTTTCATAATGTTTGTATGTTATATTCTCGCACAAAATAATGATAAAACATGTTGTTCATTTATAAATAACAATATTATTTTATAAAATTCTATTAAACATCAAAGTTCATGTCAAATAACAAAACTTGAACACAAAGTTGACTCGAGCCCCCGAAAATTCAGTGGTTTTATCTGATGTTTTACTAGTCCGAGTTTTATGACAAATAGAGACCGGATTGACATACTCTTCATTGTTAAACGAGTCATATCATGATTTCAAAACACTATGTAGTTATTGTTTTTTAATGATAAATAGTAAATTATACGTAATGGTAAATATTATTCAACATCGAAATGACAATGATAATCTTTTTCGTTGATAATTATTAAAATAGTTATAGTAATAATTTTTTGTAAATAAAACATTTTAAAAAACCATAATACAATATATTTTGTATATATACTTCAAATTTAAACTTCGTGTTTAACGTGGATCACATGATATCCAAATTCTTTTTATCTCATTTTATACTACACATTGTTTTTACCAATAAACATTTCTTTTTCTATTACGTAAATTTGTATCCCGCGCTTGGCGCGGGTAACTTCCTAGTTTTAATGAAAATTTAAAAATCCCAAAATATGAAATTTAAAAGCCTATAACATTAAATCTCTAATTATTGAAAACTAAATGCCAATAACATTTAATCTTAATTTTAAAGCATAATGTTAATTGAAAAATTAAATTTTTCAATAAGTAATATATTTAAGGAATAAACTAATATCCGCCAAATTGTTATGAAAATTTTATACAAAACAAAAAAGTTAATTAGATAAATTAATTGAATAATAATTGTGATAAAATATCAAACTTCTTTAATATACAAAAAAATAAGTGATCATTTTCCAATTGACGAAAATTAAAAATAATTTTCTATTTTTTATATAATACGTATATACCTATAAATTTAAACTCCGCGATTGGCGCGGGTCAAAAAATCTAGTATCAATATTAATTTGTATAATAGTAATGTCCCCAAAGTACATGTCAAAGGAAAAAAATGAAAAAAACCAACTCATCCGATGAACCGTCGGATTCCGAATTTTCAGCGATTTTATACGAGTTTTTATTAGTCCGAGTTTTAGGACAAAATTGAACCAGATTGTTAGGCAGTTCACGGTTATACTGGTCCGACTAGCCGGTATGCTCCAAGTTTAAAAAGACTATGTAGGTATTCTTTTTCAATAATAAATAGGATACTTTACATAATGGTAAATATCAAAAAAAAAATTGGTAATGACAATATTTTCCATGATAAATATCAAATATAATAATGGTAATAAATTTTGTAAATAAAATATTGCAAAAAATGATGTAGTAATAATATATTTTGAAATAAATTACAAATTTTATTTAAAATAAACTTCTATGCTAAAAATTAAAAAGACTTTGATATTCATTTGTATAATATATATATATATATATTTATTTAAATTTTTAGACTTCACGTTTGGCATGGGTCAAAATCTAGTTACTATGTAGAAGATGAAGCAGTCAAGTTCAGTAAATAAATTTACTTAGGGTTTTTATATCTTATTTTCTAAACGGCGTTGTTTTAGAAAGAAATGGATTTCAAAAAAGCACGGTACACGAATTGGGTAAGGTAAAACATGAACAAAACTTAGGGTAAACAAAGCATGTCCATCGCGAACCCTATCATTTTAATAAGAGAAACTCGGGTCATGGGTCTTAAATTTCAAGTTGGGTTTCGGGTACCCAATGAGATTTTACCCATATTTAACATCCCTAGGTTTGGTAATGATATTATTTCACAGGGACGCAATATTAAGAACTGAGAAGTGGAGGCAACATACATACTAAGCAGAGGACCTTGTGGATTGCTTCTTACATTTGGTTCTTCCACGTTCGCAAGTTGAAAGAATTGATGTACGAGTCCATAAGCGTGGAGTCTGGGAATCTTGTTAAGATTATGGGTTTCAAACTCAAAACCAATTGGCGGTGAGTGGATTGGTCAATATCCCTTTTATATTAGATTAAATCCCTTAATACGCCTCCTCGAAATAATAAATCTCGTTAACCATTTATATTGGGTGGTTTGGAAAATAGTGGTGGGACAATCACGTCAGTCGTAAAATTTCAGACTAAGCTCTGGTACCTTACTGTGAAGGAAAGATATCTTATTGATTTAGGTTAGTACACCATCACATAGTATCTATAAATTTATGCTAATATGTATCAGAGTTATGACAAGATGATAATTAGCAAGAGGATTGATATTCTTCCCTTAACAAATCCTTCTCAAGGTACCATTAGCTTTAATAGGTTTATAAAAAACTGGCTTTTCCAGTTTCTACTAAGTTGATTTTCCCATTAGTTTTGACTCAAAAACCATGAATACTCTTTATACTCCTAAAACCTAAAACATGAATACTCTTTGAATCCTTAAAACCTAACTAAGTGACTAAGCATACATCTAGAATGTGAGCTAATTAACAAGAAGAATAAGTGGAAAACATCATTGTCTTGAATAAAAGAGAGCAAGACTTAGAAATCTACTCTATGACAAGGTAAAAAGTCTCAACTATTTTCGATATGCGATATTTCTCGCCTTATCTAAAAGCCAAAATTCAAATTTTAGGTTATCCAACCGTCCAAAAAAAGAGAAACGTTTTGTCTACCATATATAGATGGATGGTTTCCCGATAATATATCACCTCATCAATAAATAGAAAAAACTACAATAATAGATAAACCAAATAAGAATCTATAAATGCAAATTTAGCAATGCATATATGATTATATATAATAAAAGAAACACAAAAATAAAAAGTTGAAAAAACCCCGAAGATCTAGCCTTCTATTATATTTAGAAACAAAGAAACAAATAAAATCTTGTAAGAAATGAAAAATCTCACAATTTTTTTATTTGTTATTAGTCTTTGCATGATTGGGCATGTACTTAGCGGAGGAATCAGGATCGCGAACGAATTCAAAGACAAGAGAGACTTGTGGATGAGCTGTTACGAGGAACCTTACAACACGGTAATAAGTCCAAGAATCATAAAACCTGGTGGACATTTCTCTCATGTGTTTCAAGCCCTACCTTGGGGAACCACAAGATATACTTGTGTGTTGAGACATGGGCCAAGGCTTAAACACTATCAGTCATTTAAAGCATTTCGATGTTTCGATGTAAAGGATACCGGTGGGAATTGGGATTGGAGAGCCAGAGAAAATGGAATATATCTTAAAAAGCCAGATGGCTGGTACCCAATGAATATGCATAAAGCTCTGGATTGGGAAAATATTGATTAGTCGTGCATTGATTAATCCATACTTTTCTTTTACTTATGAATGTCATTAAATGCCAAATCGTTCATTGAAAATCTCAATTCTTTGTCTTGCTTCAACAATTTGATTGGGTTTTAAGTACTTTTTACTACTCCCTTTGTTTCATATTACAAGATATTTTAGCTTTTTACACGCAGATTAAGAAATCATTTAATTTTGTTATTTTCAGTGTAAAAACATCATTTAACTTCCTACTTAAAAATGATTCAACCAATATAAACACATCATTCATAATCTAGATCATTGAAAAACACAAGATATTAATTAATTTTACATTGAAAACTGAGAACATCAACTAATTTGAAACAAAAAAATGCCTAAAACATCAACTATTATGAAACGGAGGGAGTATAATTTTTAAATATTTAATACATCAAATTGACTCAACAATATTTTACTGAATCAATCTTATACATAAGCAAGCAAAAATGAGAAGTGGAATATAAATTCTGATATAATAAATTCTGACGTTTTTCAGATTGTAGTATATATATTTTTGGTAAATTTTTGATATTTTTTACCCTTTTTTAAAAAAATTTGGATACTTTTGTCTTTTAACATTTAGATAAATGAGTAATTGTTTCATTTTATAAAAAAACATAAGTATATGCTTTATTATGAACTGTAATCTATTAAATAACGAGGAATTCACAAATCTACACCCTTTCAATCCATTCTTCACAAAACTACTTCTAATTTAATATTTTCACATATTTACACCCTTTCAAAATTTTAAAAGCTTGATTTAACCTTTAAAAAATTACCAAAATTAAAAAAATTTAATTTGGGTTCGCTAATTAGTGTTTAGGGTATAGTATTAAGGGGGTAGGATTGTTTGGGTAGAGTTTATTTGAATTTAATTTTAAGTGTTTAGGTGTAGTTTTGTGAAGTATTTTGGAAATGGTGTAGTTTTGTGAAATGTAATTCAAATGATTTAGTTTTGTGATTCTCCCTTAAATAATATCACAATAATCTCTCAACTTATGTTTCCACCTCATCAAAAAATATTAAATACATAATTAAACAGAAATTCACAAAACTACACTCTTTCAACATCTCCTTCACAAAACTATACCTAATTTAATTTTTTCACATATTTACACTCTGTCAAAATTTTAAAAGCTTGATTTACCCTTTTAAAAATTACCAAAATTAAAATCTTTTCATTTGGGTTCGCTAATTAATGTTTACTGTATAATATTAAGGGGGTAGGATTGTGTGGGCAGGTTTATTTGAATTTAATTTTGAGTGTGTAGGTGTAGTTTTGTGAAGTATTTTTGAAATGGTGTAGTTTTGTGAAATGTAATTCAAATGGTGTAGTTTTGTAATTCTCCCTAATTAAAATTAAAAATTTGATAAAATTCATTTATTACTAATAAAAAGGGAGAATCACAAAACTAGGGGTGGGCAAAAAAACCGAACCCGAAAAACCGAACCGAACCCGACCCGAAAATAAGGATCCGAACTCTAACCGAACCCGACCAAATACCCGAACGGGTTTTATATTTCAAGACCCGAAACCCGAATGGGTACCCGAAATATAATTAAATATATAAAAATATTAGTAATTTTATATTTATAGTAAAATATATATCCAAATATTTAACATCTTTTCTTATATTTTGAGTAGTTTTGTATAATTTGATTATTTTTAGATACTTTTGTATAGTTTTAGTTGTGTATAATTCATATTATCTTAGTAAAATATATATATTAAAAATAATTTATTATATAATTTTGGAGTTTTTTTTATAGTTTCGGGTACCCGAACCCGACCCGAACCCGAAAGAAACCGACCTGGACCCGAATCGAACCCGAAAAAGTTATAGAAAAACCCGAACGAGTCCTACAGTCCTCTACCCGAAAACCCGAATGAACCCGACCCGAACCCGAACGGTACCCGAGCGCCCACCCCTACACAAAACTACACCATTTGAATTACATTTCACAAAACTACACCATTTCAAAAATATTTCACAAAACTACACCTAAACACTCAAAATTAAATTCAAATAAACTCTACCTACACAATCCTACCCCCTTAATATTATACCCTAAACACTAATTAGAGAACCCAAATGAAAAGATTTTAATTTTGGTTTTAAAGGGTAAATCAAGCTTTTAAAATTTTGAAATAGTGTAAATATGTGAAAAAATTAAATTAGGTGTAGTTTTGTGAAGGAGGGATTGAAAGTGTGTAGTTTTGTGAATTCCTCTAATAAAAATCAAATAAGAAACCATTAAACACATAAAGTCATTTGATAATAAAATAAAACATTAAATTGTATACAATAACAAATATAAAAAAGTATTCAAACTTAAATGTATATACATAAATAAAGTTTAAAAATTATAAATTTGGGATTGAAATACTACATAGTCACACATATAAATAATACATTAATTGTTCTCATTAATCTTCTTAAACTAAATGTTAATAATCACTAAAAATATCCACCGAAAACATAACCGTCATATAAAATAAACAAAAACACATATAAAGTTTCTAATAACATTAAAGAAAAAAACTATTATGCAATTTTAAAAACCGGTTAAAATCTCTATGTAAAACTTAAATAAATGTATTGTCGAAAAAAATAAATTATTTATAGTAAAGAAACTAAAAAGTATACACAACAATCTTCAGTCGATTTTTAGTTTTTTATTTTCTTTTGTTTAAAATTAGAACTATTCTTTAAATTTTAGTGTTTACATATTTCACTTTATGGTATATATATATATTTAATTTTGACACTTTACATGAACCATAAAAAATGACTTTTCATCAAAAAGAATACACACAGAATTACAACATTGTTATATAATGTATGCATGAAATTGAAATTATTAATTTATGGTATGATTGGGACCATATTTTTACATAGAAATATTTTAAAAAGTATTATCTTATTAATTTATCGAAATTGGTTGATTTTTACATTGACCCGAATTGGGACCAGAATTTTTTTATTAATTTATAGTGATTATTAGTTTATAGAGTATTAATTTATAGAGTATTAATTTATAGAGGTTCTACTGTAGTTAGTTTTGAGTGAATTGGATTTAGGAGTCTAGATGATTCATTGCCCGTGCCCCGGGATCGATGCAGCGTCCCCAGGGCGGTGTTGTTTGTGGACACTTATTCCACATAGGACCTATGTGTGTTATGGTTGAGCACTTTAGGTGACATTAATATCACACGAAAATAGTTTATCATTGACATGTTTGATTCTGTTGAAAAGAACAAAATAATGCAACAAGTGTTGGGATTTGAGCCAATAGTGTAGACCCTGGTAATAGAGATGCTCAATGGTTTACCTAGCGTGAGAAAATAGTCACCGTTTCAACGATCATCGGTTGATCATCTTATAGCTGATGTTGCACATCGACAAAGTTTTATAGCGTTTTCTAGAGTCGAAGACAAGATTACCTATTTGGATCATAGGACTGGAGAAAGGATTGATTATTGACATATGCTTCTGGTTAATGACTTTGCTTTTATGTTCTTGGTTTATGACTTGCTTTTATGACTAGGTTTTGTTTTGTTCTCTTATAAGGATTTTGGTTTATGTGACACTATCACTGATGATATGGGTAGAGGACGTCGTTTACTGTATTAGTACTTGATCTAATTCTATTTTAGTTTAATATTTCTTTGCTAATGAACTTTTTTATGTTATAACTTTTTATCAATAGTTGAAATCATACATTCTATCTAAAAATGCATTTAATATTTTTTTAAAAAAAGTCATAAAGTTTCAGTGATTACTTGAGCACTGAAACGAATACTTGAGCGATTAGTTGAAGTGATTAATCTGAGCGGCAGCGAAACGACGAAGTCTAGCAACTAGTGATCGTTGGTCGTTGGTTTGGTCGTTGACGCTGGCTATTGACAAGCAACATGTCCATTATATTTTTTCAGGGATGACGATTTTTTTACACCCGGAGAGTACAATCCCACACTGAATCCACCTAAACTCTCAATCTCTACACGTATACTCCTAAACTCGTAAAATTATTTGATTATCCACACAATCTCATTAAAATCTAATTAATTCCACATTAGGCCAAAATTGCAATTATCTTATAAATTAACCGTGACAAAATAGACCCGATTATGATTCGATTCTAGCCCGATTACGATCTAAAACTATTGATTTAACCCGCTAAAAACATATAAGCCCTAGATCTATAGTTTTAGATCGTAATCGGACTAAATTCGAATCATAATCGGGTCTATTTTGTCATGATTAATTTATAAGATGGTTGCAATTTTGGCCTAATGTGGAATTAATTAGATTTTAATGAGATTGTGTGGATAATCAAATAATTTTACGAGTTTAGGGATATACGTGTAGAGATTGAGAGTTTAGGTGGATTCAGTAAGGAATGGTACTCTCCGGGTGTAAAAAAATCGTCATCTCTATTTTTAATATAGTTAAAAACACTAAGGTGGTGCTTGGCTAACACTTTCATGACTTTAAGAAAAAAATATAAGTCTTGAAAGTAAAAATTAAGCCAAGCATGATTTGGCTACTTAATTTTTTTTAAAGTCCTTGAAGTTCTTTTTTTACACTCGGAAAGAAAGATTTTAGGAAAAAACCAAATAATTAAAACTAAAATTTCTCTTTACCCATAACTAGATGAGGACCCGCACGTACGTGCAGAATTTAATATGTTTTTAAATTTATATATTTAGAATTATTTAGTAAAAAATATATATTAATTTATTTTCATCGACTTGGATTATATGTATATAGTCTCTTATTTTATAAAATACGTTAAATAAAACATGTAGATTGTGTGGGGCAACAAATAAAGTCTTGTTTAACGCGGGATTCATTCACATATTATTTAAAATACCTTCCACGATTTCTTGATACAAATTTAAAATTGTTGACTGAATTATATTTATGTATAATTTTATGGAATATAATTTAGTTATATATTATGAATTATTAATGTTATTTTTTGACCCGTTGCTAAATTACACTTAAATATTTGTCGATAAATTGAATTCGATTTAATCTCATAACCATTATCATTCGTTACAATTCGTTTTGTGATCTTTTAACTACCCGTTACAAAAATTAAAGGGGGAATTGCAAAACTACACCATTTAAATTGCATTTTACAAAACTACGTCATTTCAAAGTTATTTTAAAAAACTACACCTAAACACTCAAAATTAAATTTAAATAAATCCTACCCACACAAATTCTACCTCTTTAATACTATACTCTAAATAATAATTAGCGAATCCAAATGAAAAGATTTTAATTTTGGTAATTTTTTAAGGATAAATCAACTTTTTAAAATTTTTAAAGGGTGTAATTGTAGAAAAATATTGAATTAGGAGTAATTTTGTGAAAGAAGTGATGAAATGGTGTAGTATTGTGAATTCCTCAAATTAAAATATTTATTTGCTATTATGATTTGTATAATTTGTATTTGATTGGACCCGAATATGGGTTTGTAAGATATCTTGGCGAAAAAAAATTTGAATCTACCAAAATATTGCAAGACATGGCTGATGATTAATTATTTATCGTTTCCTTTTCTTGTTTCCGTTTTTAATGCTGAAAATTAAAACTTTATTTTCTTTATTGAATCTACTAATAATATTCGAAGAAAAATGACTTTTCTTTTATTGTTTCCGTTTTTAGTGCTGAAAATTAATTCATTTTCCTTTTTATTTGTTTTTATAGAGTATTCTTTATTGAACTTTATTAATCATAGGTTATATCAATGACATTGTATTGTAATTACAATGTTTTTGTCCTTTTTACAAAAATGTTTATCTTTTAATAGTTAAGATTATTAAAATCTCTTTACACATTTATATGAATTTGTAAATCGATCTTTCGATAAATTAGTTTATTTTATTTTTTACATTTTTTTTACTTGAGATATCCCGGACCTATGGAACGACACAAACTAATTCGCAAGGGGAAGTGCAATCCATAGATAGACCCTTTTTCCGGGTATGCAAATGGGTCATAAAGCATAGACCATATCCGTGCAGTGTCCAGAAACACCATGAGGTAGTACCAATATGATTAACTAATTTTTGAGTAATTTTTTACGTTTTTTTGAGATCCATTTTATTAAAATTATTGACTAATTTTTTTATTGAATTTTTCTTGATAAACAAATTTTTAAGTACCAATATGATTGACTATCAATGACAAAAAAATTATCATATAAAAAATATTCATTCATACTTATTATACATAAAACTTCAAAACGAGTTGTCACCTATTAAATAAATATCTCACATATCTTTAGTCATGGAGCACAAAAATAGAAATTTAATATTGACGAATGTATAAAATGTGTCATAGTTTTCAGGAAGGTTCTGATCGTAGAAATTCAATATTGACGAATGTATATTATTACCAAATGACAGTTTTATAAATTCTCCTAATATGTTTCAATTATTAAGTGACATAGTATTCATATGTCTTTTGAATCCAAATATCATGTTTTAACCAAAAAATAAACTAAAAATCATCAAGCAACGAGTTATCTAGAAATTTATCCATTTGCACTGTCAAGAGCATTGGTCGCGCCAGCAGCGAGATCTAGAAGTTTATCCATTTGCACAGTCATCTCAATTATCGTCTTGGAAGCCTTATCAGTATTTTTCCCGACCAAACCGGTCACACGCCTTGTCTCATCTCCAGAGACCATGACGTCATAATTGGCAGTGTCTGGTGTATCCTTGAGTTGCAATGAGGCGCTCTTTAGAGACGCGACAATACCAACAAAGGCGGTATGGCACTCATCGAACTGAGTCTTTAAAGCCACATCGGTTTTGGCAGTCTCGGCTGCGAAAGCTGCTGTCTTCTCAGCATGGGATATTGCAAGGTTGAGCACTACCTCTCCTAGTGGCAACTACAAATACAAAAAAAAAACAGTTTTGAAGTTGTAAATGACTAGTTTAAATATTATTTTCGGAGTTTCTATATTTTAAAGAGAAAATATAACTATCAAAACAATTTATTTCATTAACGCGCATTTTCAATTCTAAACTGTGTTTAATTACCGTTTAAAAAACATAAATTTATCACCATTTATTTATTTTTGTTCCAAAATACCATCAGAAGCATTTCGGCTATAATACCACTAATTTTACTTTCAAAAAGTATCAATGTCTATAATTTAACTTTTCGTGTATTTTTGAAAAGGGTAAAGTTTACTTTTGAGGATTTAAGGTTAGTTATGAAAGTTCTAAACTAATTTAAACGTTGGAAGAATTTTTGAAAAATAGAATAGTCTTATGTTTTAACTAATAAAAACAGGTGATGGTATTTTTGTAAAAAAAAACTCATAACTATGGTATTTTGGCAAATGAAAAATTAAAAATAGTTTAATTTCTTAAGTTCAGCTTAAAAAATAATAAAAGATAAGCGAACTCATACCAGGCCGGTGGCAGAAACAGCGGGAGGAAACGTTGTTAATGTATCGATGCAAAAGGGTTTGTTTTTTACTTTTTCGCAGTTAGCATTGATGAATTGTCTATTGATCAAACCTGAAGTTGGGGCTATGAGAAACTGTGAAAAAATTATTATAATAGTAACAACGAAGAAACAACCAGATGTAGAAGCCATTTCGTCGTTGAAACTATATATGTTTATTTCTCGTTGCCCTCTTAACGTTGAGATTCCGATTTTGGTTTTAGTTTTAGTTGGTTATGGTCCTATATCAATTCTAGGCATATATGTATAACAAGTAGTAGTCTAATTTAAGAATGTGGTCAATTTACTAAAATTAGCATGTTTTTTTCTGAAATTGGAAGATTTCTATAAATAAGTCGGTGTCATGTGATTTGTAAACAAAAATTCACGAGTTTAATAGCCTCTCCTAATTTTTCAAGAATGAGAGGAGAAACTAAAAAAAACACTATTCACACAGAAAAACATGGTTCATACATCTATTTTAAGCCAAAACATTCGACAAATTTGGAATGATAAAAAGAGATGAACATAAAATGTAATTAAATCTTGAAACTTTTGTATGATTTCCCAAACATTCGTTCTCTCGGTTCGGTTTGTTCGGGTTCACCCAAACTCCCAAGCCTACTATTTGATTTTCCAATTACTCAAAATAATCTTCCTTTCCCAATCGTACTAGGATTATATAAGGGTCCGGGATTGTAATACAATATTTTTCAAACCATAAAAGTCAAAATAAAAAATTAGAAAAACATTCGAAATAATATTTTAAACAATATTGACAATATTGTTACAATTTTTTTATGGGAAAATCACAAAACTACACCATTTGAATTACATTTCACAAAACTATACCATTTCCAAAATACTTCAGAAAACTACACCTAAACACTCAAAATTAAATCCAAATAAACCCTACCCACACAATCCTACCCCCTTAATACCATATCCTAAACACTAATTAGCGAACCCAAATGAAAAATTTTTAATTTTGGTAATTTTTAAAAGGGTAAATCAAGCTTTTAAAATTTTGAAAGGGTGTAAATATGTGAAAATATTGAATTAGATGTAGTTTTGTGAAGGAAAGGTTGAAAGGGTGTAGTTTTGTGAATTTCTCATTTTTTATTGTTTGCACTTTATCCCAATGTTTAAAATAACCCTTCTAATAATAGATATAGTTTCACTATAAAAACATCAATCTTATCTATATTTTTGATATATGTAATTATGTATTAATGATAAAAAAATATTATATATTATAAAGAAATATTTTTTATAATATATAAATTTTAAATATAATAATTTATGAATAAACTTTATAAATCTTTTGCCTTGTTTGTCAATTTAACAAAATCATTGTGGTTCCGGAATTAAAAACAAAATTAAGCAAAATTTGACCAAAATTTTGTCCAATGGAGGTAATTATTCATCTCTCTATTAATTTAATATAAAACTTATGATTGGATATTTTCTAGTTGTAAATGCAACTTTTTCACAATCAGGAGTGTTTATATATTATTAATTATTTAACTTTCGTTTCTTTTCATGATTAAAATTATATTAAACTTTTGATAATGTTAAATATAAGATAATATTTTATTTTTGATGATAAATATTGAATAATATAACTAAAGTAATATTCAACTATATTTTTTAAAAAATTAAGTTTCTGATAACATTAAACTTAAGATTAAATTGTATTATGTAATTTTCTTTTCCTTTTAGGATCGTAATTTTATTATAATCTTATTATAACTTTAAAATTATTATTGTTTTTAAAAATAAATATTGAATAATGTAACTAATTTCAAGTTCCTGTTTTCCTATTTTTCTTATTTTCTTATTTTATTTTAGATATAATTGTACAATTGTAATTTTTCGTATTTATCTAACTATATTTGTTTAAAGGTTGAAATTTACATATTTATCATAATATATTTTTTTAAATATGATTGGTTAAAAAAAATTATATGTGTTAAAATCGTAACGGTAAACTTGACACATGTCGCGATCATATTAAGTTCGTAACTTTTGAAACCAAGTTTTATATAATAAGACTAAGTGAGGACTTCGCGCTATGTTCGGGCAGGTTATTCAAAAATAATTATATATAATAAAACTTTTATTTCATGGTTTAAAATAAGGGAGAATTATAAAACTACACCATTTGAATTACATTTCACAAAACTACACCATTTCCAAAATACTTCACAAAACTACACCTAAACACTCAAAATTAAATCCAAATAAACCTACCCACACAATCTTACCCCTTAATACTATACACTAAACACTAATTAGCGAACCAAAATGAAAAGATTTTAATTTTGGTAATTTTTTAAAGGATAAATCAAACTTTTAAAATTTTGAAAGGGTGTAGTTTTGTGAAAATATTAAATTAGGTGTAGTTTTGTGAAATGAAGGTTAAAGGGTAAATCAAGTTTTTAAAATTTTGAAAGGGTGTAAACTTGTGAAAATATTGAATTAGGTGTAGTTTTGTGAAGGAATGGTTGAAAGGGTGTAGTTTTGTGAATTTCTCTTAAAATAATCTTAGAAATAAAATAAAAATTGTAAAAAGATCATAATTAATTTTAGATAGAGATACATATTTATCTTATTAAAAATCTAAATTTATATTTACGACAAATAATCGGAATTCGTATATCATATAGACAAATAAATTATACAAATTCATCGATCATGACTATCCTAACCCTAGAGAGAAAATCTGCAAACTTCTCGTATATTATGATATTGAACAACAAAGAGTGTGAAATCGTTTATCCCTGACCCACTGTCAAATCACTCGTCAAATAGATGAATACATCAAGTTTCATCTAAAGAAAACATAAACCGTATATAACCGTGTTTAACCGTATTTTGCCAAAATTAATATTAATTCATAAACTTAATGCTTAATATTATTATATGTGGGCTTGAATTCGTTGGGTCTGAATTCGTTGGGCATAAATTCCGATATCCGTCGGCCAATTTATGAGGGTTTGCGTCTAGGAAATACCGGTATCGAAAGCCAAAACAACTAATCAAACTTTGCAGACTCATTCAAAGAAAAATGCATGTATTATGCATACCCCGATATATGAAGGCGCAATTAATTAATTGAAATTCGCAGACTCATTAAACGAAGGTCCACTTTAATGATTTTGCATGGAATGTAGTCTTATTTATAGCAAAAGATTTCTTATTTTGTTTCTTATTGTTTTCGATGTGAGACAAAATTAATGTTTAAAGTTTTATATGTGGGTCTGAATTCGTTGGTCTAGAATATTATTCATGGAATTCGCCAAAAAATATTCAAAAATATAAATATACAAACGCAAAAAGAATAAAACGTTTCTATAATCGTTCTCGTTGCAACACGTAAGCGTTTTGCCTTCTCTTTTAATAGTATAGATAAATTATACAAATTCATCTATCATGACTATCCTAACCCTAGATAGAAAATCTGCAAACTTCTCGCTTATTATGATATTGAACAACAAAGAGTGTTAAATCGTTTATCCCTGACCCACTGTAAAATCACTCGTCAAATAGATGAATCCATCAAGTTTCATCTACTGAAAACATAAACCGTATATATATAACCGTGTTTAACCGTATTTTGCCAAAATTAATATTAATTCATAAACTTAATTCTTAATATTATTATATGTGGACTTGAATTCGTTGGACATAAATTCTGATACCCATCGGCCAATTTATGAGGGTATGCGTCTAGAAAATACTGGTATCGAAAGCCAAAACAACTAATCAAACTTTGCAGACTCATTCAAAGAAAAATGCATGCATTATGCATACCCCGATATATGAAGGCGCAATTCATTAATTGAAATTCGCTGACTCATTAAACGAAGGCACTTTAATGATTTCGCATGGAATGTAGTCTTATTTATAACAAAAGATTTCTTATTTTGTTTCTTATTGTTTTCGTTGTGAGACAAAATTAATGTTTAAAGTTTTATATGTGGGTCTGAATTCGTTAGCCTAGAATATTATTCATGGAATTCGCCAAAAAATATTCAAAAATATAAATGTACAAACGAAAAAAGAATAAAACTTTTTCTATAATCGTTCTCGTTGCGACACGTAAGCGTTTTGCCTTCTCTTTTAATAGTATAGATAAATTATACAAATTCATCGATCAGGACTATCCTAAACCTAGAGAGAAAATATGCAAACTTCTCGCTTATTATGATATTGAACAACAAAGAGTGTGAAATCGTTTATCCCCGACCCACCGTTAAATCACTCGTCAAATAGATGAATCCATCAAGTTTCATCTATTGAAAACATAAACCGTATATAACTGTGTTTAACCGTATTTTGCCAAAATTAATATTAATTCATAAACTTAATTCTTAATATTATTATATGTGAACTTGAATTCGTTGGGCCTGAATTCGTTGGACATAAATTCCGATACCCGTCGGCCAATTTATGAGGGTATGCGTCTAGAAAATACCGGTATCGAACAACAAAACAAGTAATCAAACTTTGCAGACCCATTCAAAGAAAAATGCATGCATTATGCATACCCTGATATATGAAGGCGCAATTCATTAATTGAAATTCGCAGACTCATTAAACGAAAGTCCACCTTAATGATTTCGCATGGAATGTAGTCTTATTTATAGCAAAAGATTTCTTATTTTGTTTCTTATTGTTTTCGATGTGAGACAAAATTAATGTTTAAAGTTTTATATGTGGGTCTGAATTCGTTGGCCTAGAATATTATTCATGGAATTTGCCAAAAAAATATTCAAAAATATAAATGTACAAACACAAAAAGAATAAAACTTTTCTATAATCGTTCTCGTTGCGACACGTAAGTGTTTTGCCTTCTCTTTTAATAGTGTAGATAAATTATACAAATTCATCGATCAGGACTATCCTAACCCTAGAGAGAAAATCTGCAAACTTCTCGCTTATTATGATATTGAACAACAAAGAGTGTGAAATCGTTTATCCCTGACCCACTGTTAAATCACTCGTCAAATAGATGAATCCATCAAGTTTCATCTACTGAAAACATAAACCGTATATAACCGTGTTTAACCGTATTTTGCCAAAATTAATATTAATTCATAAACTTAATTCTTAATATTATTATACGTGGGTTTGAATTCGTTGGACCTGAATTCGTTAGACATAAATTCCAATACCTGTCGGCCAATTTAGGAGGGTCTGCGTCTAGAAAATACCGGTATCGAAAGCCAAAACAAGTAATCAAACTTTGCAGACCATTCAAAGAAAAATGAATGCATTATGCATACCCCGATATATGAAAGCGCAATTCATTAATTGAAATTCGCAGACTCATTAAACGAAAGTCCACTTTAATGATTTCGCATGGAATGTAGTCTTATTTATAGCAAAAGATTTATTATTTTGTTTCTTATTGTTTTCGATGTGACACAAAATTAATGTTTAAAGTTTTATATGTGGGTCTGAATTCGTTGGCCTAGAAATATTATTCATGGAATTCGCCAAAAAATATTCAAAAATATAAATGTACAAACGCAAAAAGAATAAAACTTTTCTATAATCGTTCTCGTTGCGACACGTAAGCGTTTTGCCTTCTCTTTTAATACTATAGATTGTCATGCGCTATGCCCATACAGAGCCGTGCTTCCGTTCTGGTAAAAGAAACCTTCGCCTATGGCATTTATTTTCTAAAAAAAATGAATAGTATATATTTATATTATTAATACTAATAATATTAGTAATAATATATGATATATATATATATATTTATGTTGGAAGTCTACGATGAAAAAACTAAATATGAATAATGGGCTTAATAAAATATGGACCACATGGCATAATTTATTACTTAAAAAATTAAACAAAGAATCATAAAATAGAAAACAGAAAAATTAGGGTAAAACAAAAAGAGAAACGTTTGTTCTCTAATTCTCTGTTATTTTTTGAAGGGGTGATTGGTAGAGGCTTTATTAATTTTGTAAAACCATTAATTTTTCTACAACCACGTAAAGAAACTAATCATGATTTGTCTTTAAAATAATTTTCAGAGACATTTTATTTCTTTTTTAATTCTGCAATCTAAAAATCCTACAGAGAAAAAAAATTCTACAATTTAAAAAACAATTTTTAAAAAATTCTACAACCAAAAAATCTACAATCTAAAAATCCTACTGCAAAAAAATCAAACTCAATGTCTTTCTAAGTTTCTATTAAACAAAAAAAAATTCCGATCATCTTTCAAGAATCTTCAAGATACTTTTAATTAATTGGGTATAATTTTTTATCGCTTATGAAAGAAAATATTGGTGGCACGGCTCTCCCCATAAATGTCTTTTAGTTTTATTTTAAAACATAATATTCAAATACAATTTTTTGTTAAATGAAAATTATTGTAAAGAAAATTTGTAATGGATGTAACTTCATAAAAAAATTGTAAAAATATATTTTTGTAATTTCTCCTAAATGATTTTGTTTTTATAATAAGTAATGCATTTTTGTCTTCAAAATAGCTATTCCTTCCTTCCCTCCTCATATGCAAGGCAACATCTCCTGTTTTTAATACACCACATAATTCATCAAAGCTCATGTCACTCTGTCTCTTTAAGCCTTTGCATGTTAACTATTAGTTTAGGTAAAAAAAATAATCTTATTATTGACATACGTCTCTTGTTATATACAGAGATATTATTTGTAAGTTAGGAACTTAGGAAACACAATATACACAATATTGAATAGCATAATTATGTAGTTTCCTTCTCTATCACACCCCCCTCAAGGACGGAGAGAACGGAATCCTATCTTGACACAAAGATTAGTAAACATTGTGCGTGGCAGAGGTTTTGTAAGAGCATCATCAAGTTGATCGGCGGATGTGATGTGTTGATCGGCGGATGTGAACTTTGCCATTTTGAACTTGTTCACGAACAAAGTGATTGAAATACCGGATTTGCCGCAAGATATGTTGCCCCAATGTTGTCACAATATATTGTTGGTGTGGTGGTGACTTGTAAGCCAAGTTCCGTGAGGAGAGATTGTATCCCAACACATTTCAAAGACCGTAGACGCAACATATCTATATTCAGCCTCTGTTGAGGACCGAGCAACGCCTGTCTGCTTCTTGGAGGACCACGCTATTGAATGCCTACCCAAGTATACGACATAAACGCTCGTGGAGGTGTAGTCGGTCTTTGTTTCCGGCCCAATCTGCATCCGAAAATGCATGTAGAGATGATGCATTGTTGGCGTGGAGATAAATTCCAAGATTCGGTGTTGGAGGATTCGTTTTACGGCTTCCCAATGCGCTGTCGTAGGCCGATGCATGTACTGCGATAGTTTATTCACCGAGTAGGATATATCCGGTCTTGTTAATGAGAGATATTGCAAACTTTCCACACTCAAGCATGTTATGCCATATATATACTTCTTCTTCTAGAGAAGAAAGGATGTGGAGACGTCGAGTTGTCGAAGCTCCCAGTTCCGTGTAACGGCGGTGCTGAGAACCATTCTTATTGTTGCAAGTTTGACGACGTGACTAAATGTGTCTTCCACCACTACCTCCAAACTTAGTCGGAGCAAACAATTTTAACTTTTGACATATATGCATCTTCTGCTTGAACGGGGAATTGTTACTACAATCAGTCTTTGAAAGAGAAATGTTTAAATATGTTTGCCTAACATATTAAAACAAAGATTTTACAACCGATCAAAATAGTTGATATATATGAAGTCAAGCAAATGAATCTTTGAAATACCTTTGAGCAAAAACCTAGCTAATATTACCAACTAACCACACAAAATAAAAGTTCTTTCACCTTAACTTTACTTATGGCTTAGCATAAGCATAGATATCTTCTAGGTTTAAATTACCACTTAAAAAAGAACAAAATTTAAATAAATTAATTTCTATAATTTTAAACAAATCTTCTTGTTTGGAACTAAATTTTGACTACTAAATATTAAATCAAAATGAAAATAAATAAATTATAAGTTTATTTTTTTCGTATATATGGTATCTTATGCTAACAATAATTTAGTAATAGAGTCAAAATAAATTATTTATTACTAATATTGAAAGAAATTTAAAGTAACTAATAATAAATGCAGAAACATTTTTCCGTGGAGAAGGCCATGTGCTCATTGCTCACATGCGGTCTTCTCGTCTTTCCCTTTTTAATTATTTTTAATATTTTCCTCTGCGTTGATTAGCTGATAACTTCACAACCCCAATCAGACAAAAACATTAATCAAAGTAAGAGAGTAAACACAATTCGTACGGTTTCATCTCTCTCTCTCTTCCCACTTTGTTTTAGAGAGAGAAAACAAAAAAAAACAAAAAAACAAAAACACAAAAAAATTAAAAAAAAATGAAGGAAGGAAACGATGGGTTCGTAAGAGCAGATCAGATTGATCTAAAGAGCTTAGATGAGCAATTAGAGAGACACTTAAGCAGAGCTTTGACTTTAGAGAAGAACAGAAAGAGAGACGACGATGATTCTTCCTCCGCCTCCGCCGTCTCCGCCGCCGCTTCCTCCACTCCCAACGGCGGCGGAGGTGGTTTTGTTGGACAGAAGAAGAAGCAGAGACTTGAGTGGGAGATAGATCCTTCTAAGCTTATTATCAAAACCGTACTTGCACGTGGCACATTTGGTACCGTCCATCGTGGTATTTATGACGGTCAAGATGTTGCCGGTGAGTCACCCACCCGTCGTTTTAAATTTATAATTAATAATTATGATTATTGAAAAGGTTAGTAACTGTGAAGAGAAAGGTTGAATTTTTAGTCTTTAAAAGTCAACAAATTTTTAGAATAGATTCTTCTTCTATTTTCCCCTAAATTATTACACTTAAAAAAAGTATATAACATTGAATCCAAAATATGTCACTGTTTTCTTGGATTCTTCTTTTTTTTGCAAATAGTTAATAGAATTTTGTCAGATTAAGTTACTTTTGGGATATAGATTAAGTTGATTTAACTGTTAATCTTGTGGATAGAAGAAAGCAAATCTTGTGATAACAGTGAAGACAAGACACGGGTTTTGCTTTTTTGGACATCAACTATAAATTTTTATTGAAAGGCCTACTTGTTGTTTTAATTATGTTTCTGCTTTTCATGTGATTCCAGCTATTGTTGTCTCTTTCAGAAAATTAAAATTAGCTAATAGATGATGATGCAATGAATGCAGTTTAAAAAAAGAGACTCTCTCTCTCTTTCTTTTTTTTACTGTGATTAATGGTGAAAAAATGAGCTAATCATTGTGGTTAAAAAAATTGAAACAGTGAAGCTGCTTGATTGGGGTGAAGAAGGTCATAGATCAGAAGCCGAAATCGTGTCGTTGAGAGCCGATTTTGCTCAGGAAGTTGCTGTTTGGCATAAACTTGATCATCCAAATGTTACCAAGGTTCATTTTTTTTTTTTTTACTTTTTTTTATTACCAATGTTAGATGTATTGAGGGGATTATAATTGTGATTTTTGCAGTTCATTGGAGCTACAATGGGCGCATCCGGTCTACAGCTACAAACAGAGAGTGGTCCATTAGCTATGCCAAACAACATTTGTTGTGTCGTTGTCGAATATCTTCAAGGTGGTGCTTTAAAGTCTTTCTTGATCAAGAACCGAAGAAGAAAACTAGCTTTTAAAGTTGTCGTGCAGATCGCTCTTGACCTCGCTAGAGGGTATTATTCTCTCATTCTCTTTTATCTTATATTCGGTTAACTTGGCAGAAGAAGAAGAAGAAGTATATTGGTAACTTAACTATGATATATTTTGTTTGGTTTATAGGTTGAGTTACCTTCACTCGCAGAAGATTGTTCACCGCGATGTAAAGACGGAGAATATGTTGTTAGACAAAACCAGGACAGTAAAAATCGCGGATTTTGGAGTCGCGAGAGTCGAAGCATCTAACCCTAATGACATGACAGGAGAGACTGGCACACTTGGCTACATGGCACCCGAGGTTCTTAATGGAAATCCGTATAATCGGAAATGCGATGTGTACAGTTTCGGTATCTGCTTATGGGAGATATATTGCTGCGACATGCCTTACCCTGATCTTACTTTCTCTGAGGTCACTTCAGCCGTCGTCCGTCAGGTACGGTTATAATTGGTAATACTACTAATTGGCGGTATCACAATCATCATACAATATAAACCTCCATAAACTAATATTCCATAGATTAATAATTCTAATTCTATAAATTAATCATTTTTTCCCGTCTCAAGTTTGAATTTTAGTGTTATTTGCCTCGCTATAAATTTACAATCGCTATAATTTAATATGTACTTTTAATTCAATGGTTTAGTCCTGAATATTGTTATTGATTTTGTGAAATTACATGATATACAATATGCTATTATGATATATAT
Source organism: Cochlearia excelsa (assembly GCA_963556525.1). Classification (NCBI taxonomy): domain Eukaryota; kingdom Viridiplantae; phylum Streptophyta; class Magnoliopsida; order Brassicales; family Brassicaceae; genus Cochlearia; species Cochlearia excelsa. The sequence goes on from OY748330.1 coordinate 5,730,507, forward strand.
ATGCAGAACCTGAGGCCCGATATACCGAGGTGTTGCCCGAGCGCGCTAGCAGCTGTGATGAAGAGATGTTGGGATGCGAATCCAGACAAGAGACCGGAGATGGAAGAGGTTGTACCGATGTTGGAGAGTATCGACACATCCAAGGGAGGAGGGATGATACCTGTTGACCAGCAGGATGGTTGCCTTTGCTTTCGAAAGAAACGTGGTCCTTAAAGCCCCTAAAGACCCAACTTAAGCAAACTCAAGATTCATGTTGTTGTTGTTGTTTTCTTAATTAATCCAGAAAAAGAAAACAAAGGGTTGTTAGGGCTTTAATGGTGGCTAAAATTTACTTAAGTATGATTCGGTTTCCATTTTTCTTCCAACATTTCTTGATTTGCTGTATTGGTGAGAGATTATGTTAAATATTAATGGGTCACGTTATATCATATAAGCTTATGTTTTTACATGGTCGATGGAATGACTAAATACCACTAAACAGTAAAATACTTGAGAGTTTGTCTGGCATATCTTCCATTTGTAGTTGTATTAGAGTTGTGAAAATTGTATTACGTTACAATCTAACTAGGATTTAACCCGTGGTTTACCAAGTGTCTATGTTTTGTACAAATGGATTTATTATGGTTTTTTCATTGTTTTGTGAAAGATTAATGTGAAAAAGGTGGGGGTAACGACCTATTAGATAACTTGCATATTTTACACATTTTACTTTAGTTTATGCATTAGAATTAATTCATTTAGGCTGCATTTAGTGTCATATAGGTTGCATTTTGGTTTGTTTCGTGTATTTCAGGTTTCGGAGCGTTAAAACGGCGAAAAGTGATGAATTTAAGCCAAAAAGAAACGGATACACTTGCATCGGCTTGTTGTATCGGTTTCTCTTGGCCGATATAGAAGAAGAGTTTTTGCCGAAGCTTGTATCGACCAATCATATCGGTCACACCTGACCGATACAAGAGAAGGAGAACCTGAAGATGCGTATCGACATGCTGTATCGGTTTGGAGTGGCCGGTACAGAGAAAAAAAGGAAACGAAGCACTTGTATCGAAATGTCGTATCGGCTTGGCCTGGCCGATACGAAGGGAAAGAAGCCGAAACAAAGATACCGACCAGCTCGTATCGACCGGCCTGTATCGGTTTCACTTGAACGATACAGGTTGCGAAAATAATTAGATTTCGGTTTTGTTTTGTAAAAGAAAAATCAATTCCTAAACCAAATTGGTTTTCCTTTGGTTTTTAATTTATTAGAGCTTTTCTTATGTTTTGAAGAACCTATCTTTTGTTTTTTTATCATCTTGTTATCGTTTGTTTTCTTTTTGCTTTGGACTTGGGAGATTTCTTGGTGTTTTGCCTTGGCCACCTTGTAATCTTCATCATAATCATCAATAAGAGATTTCTTTATCATTTATTCTCTTTGTTTTTGTTTATGTTTATGATTTCCTTGAATATAATTACTATGAATTTCAATATGCTTAGTGAGTAGTTCTAAATAGACAATTGGGTTAGGGTAAAAGGGGATTGATTGAATTTATGATAGATCATTGTCTAAAACTTAATTGATTATAAAACTTTAGTCTTTGGTAACAATCTTAAAGCCTTAATCGAGTTGGCCATTCGATTATTGAACCTAGAAAACTTTATGAATCGAGAGATTATAAATGTTCCTGAATAATTACCTTAGAACCAAGCCTAGCTTAACCGAGAGATCTGTGTTAATAAGCTTGGTGGTTGAAATTGATTTGTTCTTAAAGTTTCTCGACGATTAAATTATCCAAGATATTGTTTTAGTTTAATTGTTGAGAAAATGATCATTGCCACGAGAGTGGATTGATCTAAAATCGTCTTCAAAACCTTAAAGTTATTTTTGTAAAAGACAATTTGAAATCTGAAAGTTTAATCACCCTTAAAACACTTTAACCTGATTGTTTAGCTTTTAATTAATCTTTTTAAAAACTCTCAATTCGCGTTTTTATTTATTTGATTTTCGGTTACAAATTCGTTCACCAACAACCTTTTTGATCACGCTTAAACTAAGTCCGTTTCTCATAAATTCAAGTAAATTGCTTGCTCCTGATTTGGTTTGACATCTTAAGTACTACAATTAAGACATTAGATTTAACGGGGTAAAATCTCGTTTATCACTATTTCCCCATCATAACTATCGTATAACATTAAAATCACACAAACTTAAGGTCTCGATCTATTTTCCCATAATTTTATAGTTATCAATCCAGTTCCACACAATTTTAAACTTCAATTTCGCATTCCCCATAATTTAAAATTGCATAATAAATATCCCCACAATTTGGTTTGACAACGGTTTATTGTTGTCCAATTTACTTAAATAATCCAAAATACGGTTTTAACCGGAATTAGACACGATTAAAAATGATTGAAATCCATATAAAAAACAAATCACGATATATATATATATATATTGTCTTTCGATAAAAATCCTGAAACAAAAACAAATACATTGTTCATAACACCAAACACAAACACAACACTAACACTTCTTTGGAACATCCACAAATTGTGAACTTCCTCTAACATTTGAAGATCTACAAGAACTAAAAGTTATATTATTTATCTTAAACTTCGATTTGCTTCTTTTCACCTTTGTAGATGAGAAATTTTTAACAAACCCAATTTTAGGATTCTTAAAACTCGATTTGGGGGTTTGAATATTTAGAGGGTAAGTATCACGGGTTAACGAATTGGGTTTGTGGATCATGGTCGGGTTTTTAAACCATGTAAAATCGGCTGGTTAGTGTTTCGGACTTTCGGTTTTTTGGTTTTGTTCGAAAACCAACAAAACCGATAAATGTGTGGAACTTAATTTATAACTATAAAATTGTGGAGAAATAGATCGATACTTTAAGTTTGTGTGGTTTTGGTGTTATACGATAGTTATCGTGGGGAAATAGGTCATCACCCCAAAAAAGATTAATGAAATATATTCCCAATTTATGTCGACTATACCTTGTTGTTTTGCTTTATACAAATAAAATTGATAATTTAATATTAAAAGTTGTTGAAATAAAAGTACCCGAACCAAAATCGATAGAAAAAAATAACTAACCCGAACGGATAAAAAAAATCTACTACATGAGAATTCGGAAAGGATCAAGAATAACATTATCACATCTCTGACACGACATCAAAACCTACGAGAGAAATATATTTGGTGTTTTATAAATAACAATTCCGTGTGACACTATTCACATAACACCAAATATCCTATATATACTAATTGAAAAATATTACTTGAGTTAAATAAGTAAATATATCACGTGTCATCACTAGAACGATTCTAAAAAACTAACAACAATTCATTACTACCCTACATATCAAAGCCCATATAATTACATTATATTTTTTCATTTCAAAATGAGGTCACATGTCTTGGTGTAACACAAAAAAAATCAAATAAAAAAAGTAATATGATTTTTATACATTTTACATCACAAAAAAAGAAAATTGATGAGTATTTTTATACATTATAATATTTTGTTAGTAGAATTTTGATACTTTTTAGTATAAAATTAAAGTTGATGAGTATTTTGTATTTAAAAAAGTTGTTGTGATAATTATTTTATCATCGAAAATATTTGACTAATGTGAGATATGTATCGTTTGATGATATTAAAATATTTATAGTTATAACTAAATTATAAATCATACCGAATATTCATTTTCTTATAAAGTTACAATTTTTTTTTATTATGTCCAAGTTATACTCAATGTTTTATTAAAATAATTGGTTTTTAAAATATCCATAAAAATGTTTGATTTAAATGAAAATCAGTCTAAATTAAAATACAATTTCAATTATGCACACCTATTAATTTGACTTCATATTCTTATAATATATTAGAATTGACTATGATTTTTAATAAAAATTAGTTATCTCCACTGTTAGTTAATCTCATAAAATGTTTTACTATTTCTAAAGTAAATTATATATATATATATTTTAATCATGATATATGCTAAATATAAATATTTATTTTTTCTACATATTAAAATATTCCTTTTGGAAAATAATATCAAAGATAAAAATACATTAACGAAAAATCACTTATTATACCATAATTAGAGTTCAAATATTCTTTTTTAACTTGGTTGGTTATGAGATAAAAATATAATAACGAAAAATCATTTACTATACTATAATTAGATGTACTATTTTCAAAATAATTTATGGAAGCAAACAAAATAAAAGTAAGAACTTTGTGGTTTTTCAAAAAGATAGAAATTCAATACAGAAGAGAGAAATTTGATTTTTCCGGGTTTTAAAGAATTTGCACGACACAATGACCGTTGACGGTGTTGTTCATCGTACTTGAGGCGACGTGTTGTGCATTATATCTTCTTGTGACAGATGAAGACCTTTTATGTGATGTTATCCCCGAACCTAATTGTTTATTGTACCTTTATTATAATATGTTTTCTTTACTTTAAAAATATGTTTTCTCTTAATTTTTACAATATTACTGAAATCAATTATTCCGCTTCTATTTAACAAATCACCACACAAAATAGTCTTTTACAACATTCAAAAATATTACTTAACTTCCGCGCTTGGCGCATGTCGGAATCTAGTTAAATAATATTAAACAACATAAATATTAATATATCGATTACTTTTTATTCTAAGAATAAAATTAGTGACTAAAATTGAGAACATATATCTTTTCAATGATATAAAGTTTCTTATTTCTTTTTGAATCCATTCGGTAATATTATTTATTTCTGCTAACAGTACGACGTACTATATAGTATGTACCTCCACAGCTATGTAAAGCCAACTGGCTACCATCATGGGTACATATTTTCGGGTTAGTTATTTTTTTCATATACTCAAGTGATAGTACCATGATAAAAAAAGACATCAAGACATCACTCAATATCATGCAACATATCACTATGCGATTTAGTAACGGTTTTGGTATCTATAAATGCATAAGATAAAGAAGACATCAAGACATCACTCAATATCAAGCCGTCATTCACATTAAAGTCATTTACGTTGCATCTAATTCAATGTTTCATGAAAGAACAAAACACATTAAAGTAGACTATCATAAGGTAAGACATATGGTGGAGCATGGAGTGATCTTGTCTTGCTATACAAAAAGGCTATGTAAAAGATTGTGAGTTCATCCATTCAAAGTTAGGGCTAATAGATCTATCAAACCCATTTTTTTATTATCCAATAGCCATTGAGTTGATACTTTTTTTTTTTCTTTCACTATAGTTTTCTCGCATAAAGTTTTTCTACATTACGGTATTATTGAGGTGGATATTCATAATTCCAAACTTAACTTTTAGTATTTCTATGGTTAAGATTGAAAGGAAATTGTTTCGAAATAAAGAAATTTAGTATTTATGAAGCTATGATAAAATTTAGCTCTATGTACTCGTCCCAAAGTGATTTCTCCAAGGTGATTGACTACGCTGAAACTTCCTACAACAATTTGGAGATTTGCAATCGAATAGACTCTCTCGAATTAGAATTTCCTCACATGTCAAACTCACGTTAAACACGCTCACTTTTGTATAATAAGATGTCCTAAGTATTATTTCAAAAACTTTAAATTTAGTTGTTTGTTGTTTTAGTTTGAGTTTATTTTGGGAATATTTCCTTTTTTGGTATGGTCTTTATTCTATTATTATAACGTAGAAATATTTGTAATAATTTTTATTTTTTGCCAACTTAATAATTTCATTTTATAAAAATTAACTTATTAATTTTCTTTTATCAAAATTATCTTGTACTTTTGGAAAATACCTTTTTATCTTTTGTTTTTATCAAAATTATCTTGTATTTTTGGAATATTTCACAAATATGATTCTTTTAATACACATGTCACGATCTAAAATAAGTGTGACATGTGTCATGATCTCTCGAGTTAGAATTTGGCCACGTATAAAACTCACGTTTAACGCGCTCAGTTTTATATAATAAGATATTCCAAACCCCGTGAAAACTAAAATAGAAAATTAAAAAACCATTCGAAATAATATTTGAATTTAGTTTCAAATTTAAATTTGGAAAACTTACTTTTCTAACAAAAAATTAGAATATACCCCTTCTAAACATGAAATTATTTTCACTATATGAACATCAAATTTATCCATATTTTTATATTTCTAATTATATGATAAACAATGTTATATACTTATATATACTACAAATTTGTATAATATATATATTTTAAATGTAAGAATTCACGAATGTACCTTATAAACCTTTTGTCGCTAATTTAACAAAATTATTGTGGCCCCACAATAAAAAAAAATTGAAGCGTTATTTGACCAAAATTTTCCCACACAATCGTAATTATTCTTCTCTTTTAATCTTATATGAAAGTTTTGTTGAAGAGTTTATAGTTGTAATTACGACTTCATTGTTGTTGTGAAACTTGTAAAAAATATTGATTGTTTATATATTAGTAATTATGTAAATTATTTTTCCTTTTAGAATTTAAATTATATTATATTTTTTAATAATGTTAAACTTGTTATAACATTTTATTTTTATGATAAATATTGAATAATATAGCTGACATGATATTTAACTATCTTTCATAAAATTATTTTTTTCATAACGTTAGACTTACGATTATATTATGTAATTTTATTTTGATTTCAGATTCATAAATGTATTTTAATCTTATTATAATATTTGTACATATAAATATTGAATAATATAAATAATTATTTTTTCCTATCTTTTAAATTTTATTTTTTCTTATTTATCTTAGAGAAATTCACAAAACTACACCCCTTCAACCATTTCTTCACAAAACTACACCTAATTCAATATTTTTTACATATTTACACATTTTTTACATTTTAAATGGTTGATTTACTCTTTTAAGAGTTACCAAAATTAAATTCTTTTCATTTGGGTTCGCTAATTATTGTTTAGGGTTAATATTAAAGGGGTATGATTGTGTGGATAGATTTATTTGGATTTAATTTTGAGTGTTTAAGTGTAACTTTGAAAATGTGTATTTCGTAAAATGCAATTCAAATTGTGTAGTTTTGTAATTCTCCATTTATCTTTTTCTTTTTATCATCTGATGTTCTATTCATACTGAAAAGGATTACACAGTTGGAATACAATTCTAATAACCAAAGCCGACAAAAACAACAAACGTCCTTCCAGAAGCAAAGCCGACAAGGACAACAAACGTCCTTTCGGAAGCAAAGCCGACGAGTTTAAAAGACTACCCTCAGAAAAAAAAGCTCCAAAACATTGGAGAAACATAAAAGACAACCTCAAGAAATAATCCAAGAATTTAATCGCTAAAATGCCCAACATAAAGACCAAACTTCAGAAACTAAAGCAAACCCATCCCTTACCTAATGAATTTGACGCCAAGTTGAACCAAGAACCTCGGATAGACCCAAATTATTAGTAACCTCTTCGAAGGCGCCACCACCTGAAGGAAGATCATACCCAGCAAACACTAACAACTTTGACAGAAAAGATGACGAGAGGACCGCATAAGTAGATGAAGCCATAACCGAAACCCGAAAGACAAACCGTTTGTGACAAGACGAGAGGAACGCCACATCGAATCTCAATGATTAAAAAGCCTAGGAAGAAAAAGAGCAATGAAATAGTTTAAGCAGGATGACGACAAAGTCGCTGACACCTGTTGACCTTTTACCGGAGATTCTGAAAGACTCGGGTTCTCGAAATTGTTTATATACTTGAGACCTTTCCACCGTAGAAAGTTGCTAAACTAGTTCAGCCAAGGATTTTAATTTCCAAACATAGGACCCAACCATACAAACCTCCACCTATGGACCACGGAGAGTCCCGACGAGCCCGAATGATAAAGAGCGAATCGATTAAACCACAAAAATCGAACATAAGGAACATCTTTCAGCATTACTCATTAAACTACACCTTTTTCTCCCAATATCTCAACACTTTCCACAATCTCTTGAACCGATGACTCACCTAAGAAGCTAAAACCAACCCGAACATAACCCACGTCTAAACCACTAACAGACCAAACCCATCCTCAACTGAACTTGACCCAAGTTACAAAAGAGAAGGGATGATACATGCCTGCGATTCTAAAGAAGACGATGGAAGATCTTGAATAAGAACGCAGGAGGTCCGGAGAGGAAAGAAGAAAAGGATATGAGCCTAGAACTGGAAAAACTTGAAACAACACAATCACCCTTTTCAACACCGATGGATTCACTAACTTTGTAAGAACACAAGAAAACTTTTATCTCCCACTCCTTTCACAGATCCGGCGACGACGCGCCTTCACCGGAGAGGATAAGAACTGAAAGCTGTTGCTCCTTCTTTCTATCTGCGTTTTTTTTCTGTGGCCAAGTTTTATCTTTTCATTCTCCATGTATCTTATTATATTTGTTTAAATATGATTGATCGAAAATTTAAATTTACATATTTATCTTAATATATTTATTTAAATATGATTGGTTGAAACATTTTATACTTATCATAATTTTAACGATAAACTTGATATGTGACGCGATCGTGTAATTTACTAACTTTTGGAACCAAATTTTATATAATAAGATTAGCCAAAACAAAAAAGTTCAGAAATTTAAGTTGGTTTAAATTTTCGACCCACTGGTATTAGGAATTTTCCTTAAATATTTTCACTACATATACTTTATATATAAAAAATGGGTTAATATCAAAACTGCATATTTTGAAGTGCATTTCACAAAACTACACTATTTCAAACTCGCTTTTTAAAACTACACCTAAACATTCAAAATTAAATCGAAATAAACCATATTTATAAAATTTTATCCCTTTAATACTATACCATATACAATATTACCAAACCCAAATAAAAAAATTTTAGTTTTGATAACTTTTTAAAAGATAAATCAACCATTTAAAAGTTTGAAAGAGTGTAAATATGTAAAAATACTGAATTAGATGTAGTTTTGTGAAGAAAGATTTAAACGGTGTTGTTTTGTGATTTACTCATAAAAAATTAGGAATTACAAAACTACACAATTTGAATTGAAATTTACAGTGTTGTCTAGGAGGCAACGAAAGCTAAATCGAGGCAAGGGCCTCAAATCCACATAATCCATGTGTGTTGATCTTTTTTGTTGGAATGTCCGGGGCTTTAATAAACCCAGTCACCGGAGCGGCTTTAGTAATTGGTTTAGGTCTAATAGGCCCATTTTTAGCGGCATTATTGAAACTCATGTGAAGCAACCCAAGGCGAAGAAGTTTATAAATAGTTTGCTAAAGGGTTGGTCTTTTGATGAGAATTATGTTTTTTCATAGTTAGGTAAGATTTGGGTGGTTTGGGATCCTACGGTTCAAGTTGTCACGATTGCGAAATCCTTGCAAATGATTACTTGTGAGGTCTTGTTACCGAATACGAATTCTTTGTTAGTGGTTTCTATTGTCTACGCCTCTAACGATAAGGTTTCAAGGAGATTGTTATGGGAGGAGATTTCATTGCTTCAAGCGGCTCAGGTTATTGGAGATAGACCATGGATAATGTTAGGAGACTTCAACCAAGTACTCAATCCTCAAGAGCATTCGGGTGTTATAAGTATGAATGTGGGAAGGCGGATAAGAGAGTTTAGGCATTGCTTACTTGAGGCGGAACTTGTGGACCTTACTTTTCGGGGAAATTCCAACACTTGGTGGAACAAGAGCAAATCTCGACCAGTTGCAAAAAAGCTTGACCGTATTTTGGTTAATGATAATTGGTCTTCTTTATACCCTCAATCGTTTGCCATATTTGGAGCTCCCGAGTTCTCTGACCATGCTTCTTGTGGAGTTGTGCTTCACCCTGGCTCAAACAAAACCAAACGTCCTTTTCGATTCTTCTCTTTTATGCTCAAAAATCCGGAATTCATTGATATAATCACCGACCAATGGTTTACTATAAATGTCCAAGGTTCAGCTATGTATCGAGTCGCAAAGAAACTCAAGGCGCTTAAAAGACCGATCAAAGAGTTTATGAAAGCCAACTTCTCGGGCATAGAAAAAAGAACAAAGGAGGCGCATCAGATATTGGTGGATTGTCAGAATTTAACCCTTGCTAATCCGTCCATTCATAATGCTTGTAGGGAAACTGAGGCACAAAGAAACTGGGAAATCCTGGCTACGGCTGAAGAGAGTTTCTTTAGGCAAAAATCACGGATTACGTGGCTAGCGGAAGGAGACGGCAACAACGCTTACTTCCACAAGATGGCGGATACGAGAAAGTCGATCAACACAATCACCACGCTTTTTGACGAAAATGGAACTCGACTAGATTCACCAAGTGCTATTACAGATCATTGTGCATCTTACTTTGAAAATCTTTTAGGTGGTGTACAAGATCCAGATATGATGGAGCAAGCAGATATGGATCTCCTTCTTACGTACCGTTGCACACCATATCAGATTAGTGAGCTCCAAATGCACTTCTCGGAGGCTGATATCAAAGAAGCCTTTCTCTCTTTACCGAGGAATAAAGCTTCGGGTCCTGACGGTTATCCTGTTGAGTTCTTCAGAGGAGCTTGGTCAGTTGTTGGTTGTGAGGTTTTAGATGCAATAAAAGAGTTCTTCAACTCAGGAAGTCTTCTCAAGCAATGGAATGCGACTAACTTGATTCTTATTCCTAAGACACAAAATGCTTCGAGAACCTCAGACTTCCGCCCTATATCATGTCTTAACACGCTTTACAAGGTTATCGCTAGACTTCTCACTGATAGGCTAAAGGCTCTCCTCTCTCACGTGATTTCTCCTTCCCAGTCTGCGTTCCTCCCTGGCAGACTGCTCACCGAAAATGTGTTGTTGGCTACAGAGATTGTTCACGGGTATAACTCGAGAAATATCTCCGCGAGAGGAATGCTTAAGGTGGATCTTCGAAAGGCATTCGAATCGGTCAGATGGGACTTCATTGTTAAAGCCTTGAGAGTTATCCAAGTTCCAGAAGTATTCATCAATTGGATTCACCAATGCATCTCAACGCCAACTTTCGCGGTTACAGTGAATGGCCAGAGTGGAGGATTCTTTAAGAGCACACAAGGTTTGCGGCAGGGTGATCCACTCTCTCCTTATCTATTCGTCCTTGCAATGGAAGTTTTCTCTAAGCTCCTTACTGCGAGATTTGACTTTGGGTACATTCGATACCATCCGAAAGCAGCTGACATCGCTATCTCCCACCTTATGTTTGCTGACGATGTCATGATCTTTTTCGATGGAGGAAGCTCTTCTCTCCACGGAATTTGTGAAACAATTGACGATTTTGCCTCTTGGTCGGGACTGAAAGTAAATAAAGATAAAAGTCACATCTTCCATGCGGGTTTAGACCAAGAAAACGCTAATGCAATAGCCGCTTATGGCTTTCCTTGTGGTTCCTTGCCGGTGCGATACCTTGGATTGCCTTTAATGTGTAGGAAGTTGAAAGTCTCGGAATATGAGCCGCTCGTGGACAAGATCAAACGTCGGTTCACCGCTTGGGCCGTTAAGTCTCTTTCTTATGCGGGAAGAGCCCAGCTTATTTCAACGGTTATCTATTGGATCGTCAATTTTTGGCTCTCCACCTTTCTGTTGCCAAAAGCTTGTATTGTAAAGATTGAATCTCTTTGCTCGCGTTTCCTTTGGTCAGGAAGCATCGAAGGGTCTATAAATGCTAGAGTGGCTTGGTCATCAATTTGCTTGCCAAAGGATGAAGGTGGTCTCGGTTTTAGACGCTTCTTAGAGTGGAATAAAACTCTATGCTTGAGACTTATTTGGTTGCTCTTTCAAAATGAATCCTCTCTATGGGCTGAATGGCATAAAACTCATAACATGATAGGGGAAAGTTTCTGGACTCTTGAAGCCGATAGGACTTGCTCTTGGTCGTGGAAATCGCTACTCCGTCTTCGCCCAATTGTCGAACTGTTCGTTAAAGCAAAGGTCGGAAATGGCTTAAGCGTCTCCTTCTGGCATGACACTTGGACATCGCTAGGCCCACTCATTCGGCGAATGGGAAACGACATAAATAGACCTCTTCGTATCCAGCTTCACGCTAAGGTTGTTGATGCCGTAAACGACAGAGGATGGAAACTCCCTCTATCGAGATCTGCTCCAGCTCTTAATATTCACAATCATCTCTTATCTTTACCTTTTCCTAATATTGATGCATGTGATGATGAGTATGTTTGGAACGTAGGAGATGAGGATCTAAACGTTTACTCTGCTGCTAGGACTTGGGATGTGTTGCGGCAGAGGGAAGAAGTGAAGGAGTGGGCTAAAACGGTGTGGTTCAAAGGCTCGATCCCGAAGCACGCTTTCCACATGTGGACAGCGCATCGAGACCGGCTGCCTACTCGAAAGCGTATGGCATCTTGGAACCGCGAAGTCCCCGTATCTTGTTGTTTGTGCTCTTACGTAACTGAAGATCGAGACCACCTTTTCTTGTTTTGCGACTTCACGGCCCAGCTTTGGCGGCAAATATTTGCGCGGCTATCTCCACCGAAGGTCCTCCATCTCCGTAACGTTGTGGCCGTCTCATGGGCCGAGTTGTTATCAAATTGGATCCGAGAAGTCCGAAATCCACCGAACGTTGGCGAAACTTGATGATAATGTCCTTCTCTTCTCCGTAACGTTGTGGCCCGGTCTCGCTTTATCAAGTGTGGCGTCAAAGGAATAATGTTCTCCACAATGATGTGCGTCTCCCACCGTCTCAAATATTCGATTCATTGATAAAGAAGTTCGAAATATAATCTCGGCAAGGCGACATCGTAAACGTTGGCGAAACTTGATGATAATGTGGATCCGTTAACTCCCCAAAGTCTTTTCTAACTCTTCTGTAATCTTGTTTTATCTTTTTGCCAAGATTACTTAATTGTAAGACTCGCTTGAGTCCAAACATTTCATTATTAATGATATTTACATGTTTAGCAAAAAATTGCAATTTACAAAACTACAACATTTCAAAGTTACTTTACAAAATTATACATAAACACTCAAAATTAAATCCAAATAAACCTTATCCACACAATCATACCCCTAATATTATACCCTAAACATACAGTTGAAAACAATGCCTTCCGATGTAAGAACTCATTTATTATTTATTGAATACTGTCATGAATCCATCGAGGGTAATATAATGTCCAAAGCAAAAAAAATTAACCACTGCACTAAGAATTTTTGAAAATTTGATGTCATTTTAATTATAATTTTTTTTTGCGTTTAAACCACATGTTTTACCCGCTTTAACTCGGGACCGCCCCTGAATCCATCTATTTATTCTTACTTGACCACACATCTATATGTCATGTGATATACTTATTCCCGATGAAATCCATACAAGGCTATATATATATATACTTAATAATCTTATTCTCATTGTGTAGGAAGTTGATATGAAACTCAAACAGTCATCTTCTTCACATGGAAGAAGTAGTGAGTAGAACAAAGTCATGGGGCCAATCTATGGATCTTCCACATAGCTTTCCCGTCTACGTCTTCTAGCGAATATTGCAACCTGTGACTCGAAACATATGTTTTCGACAATAGTTAGCTATATGTCTACTCTTTTTGTGCTTCTAAGACCAATGAAGAGATCATTTGAACCTATTTCTTGAAACATAGACTTAAACCTGATTTGCCCTCTCAAAAACTACAGTAAATGCTACAGAAAGTTGATTTATGTAAAAGATAAAAAAAGGCACCTGTCATGAAGACGAGATGGTTGCCCTTGCCAAAACTCGAAAAGGTTTGGTTTAAGTCTAAATCCTCCCCAATTTTTGGGCTTTGGTATCACACTTCTGCAACCAACAATAACAAAGTCATTCTTGTTTGTATTCGATCAATAGCCGCAAATTAAAAAATGAGATTAGTTTCAAGTGTTGAACAGTTTTGGAACCTACCCATCTGAATATTTTTTCGTTAGTTCTTCGTACTCATTGTATAAGACATGCCTGCCGGGTACTACAGAGCTCTGATACAAAAGCCAAAAACGTTGTAGCATGACGGTTTTAACATTATATATTTGATAAGTTAAAACAGAAACACAATGCACCACCTGCTTGCTAACAATAGCTCCTATCTGACTTCCTCTAGGACGACTATGATAGTAATTCTCGGATTCTGTCTCGGGTATTCTCTCCACCGGCCCTTCAATTCTTACCTGTTTGGTACCAGTGATAACGAATATTAGTACTGCTCATAGATGTATAATAAGCAACCAAAATTACTAATTCTTGGTTTATCAGTGGTTGAAACACATACCTGCCGGTTTAAACTCTCCCAATAAAAGAGAAGTGCCGCACAAGGATTTTCTGTTAAATCAGAACCCTTTTTGCTTTCGTAGTTGGTGAACCTACATTTTATGGTTTAAGCAGGTAACATTAGCTTCCGCACAAAGATCTTCATACCCTAATGTGCAGCACAAAAAGAGATGAAATTACTAACCAGACGAATCCATTCTCATCAAATCCTTTAAGCAAAACCATTCTTGATGATCTGCAGCAAAATGTCACTCATAAGAAGATATAATGGGAATAGATTATACAAATGTTCAATGCAAATGTTCTCTTTATTCATTCAGCTTAGAAAAAACTAACACATTAACTGAGATTTACGCCTTGATAGACAAAACATATATACTTTCGACCACTTCAAAATGAATGAAACGAGAGAAAAAATGTTACAAAATGTATATCACACAGACATCAAGATGTTGAAATATCTTATAGCTGAATGCATCTCATAACATTTTATAATACAGTCATGCTAGAGATATATGTATAGTTTATCAACATATTGTTCCATGAAGTGAAATTTTTGAAATAGACTTACGGTTTCCTGTCCTTGTTTGTTGTAGCTAATGCCATAGCATTCGTTTCTCTCAATCCAGAAGCAACGGCATCATCAAACCATTTACGGAACTGCAAAAAAGAGAATGATTTGTTTTAGCAAAATTGTATGCTTTATCTCTATTACGCAACCACATTAACTAAGCCGTGAGTAGAACAAGTTCTTGAAAGCCATTGAAAATGCACAAAAACAAAAAAAAGAGAGTACTAATACATCAGATAAGCAAAGACAATGAAATGTATTCATACCTGTAAAGTAGGATCAGTTTCAACCTGCTCCTCGAGCAATTCTGGAGAGACATAGTTCACTCTCATAGCAGATATGTCAACTTTTGGAGGTTTTCCGATTCTAACACACATCGATGTCCCTGGGTAGCTAGGAAGTTCAAGCTTATATTTCTCTGCAACAGAAGGTGGTACAAACCTCCCACCTAAGAAGTGATGAGGACCATGAAACCTCTTTGCGCATAGTTTTGGAGCGGTCAAAGATATCTAAAAACAGTTAAAATGTTCAATTAATAAAGTAGTTTTTTTTATGTATGATTTGTAAAAAAGAGTAGCTCAAGCATCATTGTGTTAAAGGCATACCAACATATCAGGCTTAATTCCTCCACCACCACCTTCACTGTCTCCTTCTTCAACGTGCCAACCAGATGGAATATCGACAGAGACAATGACTGCTTGTTTTTGACGCGTCTGTTCATAGCTCTTCAAGGCTATCAATCTCCTGATAAGGTCATCAAAAGGAGGCCTTGGAGCACCTAAATGTGCAAAACATTGACTTCATAGAGCAATTGAAACATAAAGAAACAAAAAAAAGCATGCATAACT
The DNA here is from genome assembly GCA_963556525.1 of Cochlearia excelsa. Taxonomy (NCBI): domain Eukaryota; kingdom Viridiplantae; phylum Streptophyta; class Magnoliopsida; order Brassicales; family Brassicaceae; genus Cochlearia; species Cochlearia excelsa. Next base: position 5,746,170 of record OY748330.1, read on the forward strand.
GATATATAGAAGACTTTGGTTCTAAAATCCGCTGTCTAAAAGTTTGATGAATTTACTTCTACAAAACATTTCATGCTTTGGAGAATTATGAAGATGAATGCATGAGAATAGTTACCATGAAACGAAAACCCAAAGATTGCATCTACAATAACATCATAGTCCTTTGATAGGTCCTCTGGGAGATCATCGACGGACACGAAAGGTAAAGAAAGCGACTCCGCCTACAAAAACATTCAATTTCAGCAGGCTAAAAAGGGATTAAGAAAAGATCGTAAAACAAGCATTGGTAAAAAACCTGAGTGACCAGTCCGGTATAAAGCGACTTGTCTGTACGTTCAGGGTAACAGATAGACGGTTTATATCCAAAGTGGTGAAGATGCCTTGCAGCCACAAGACCATCACCACCATTGTTTCCAGGACCGCAAATCGCTAAAACCCGGCTATATTCACTTGGCTTATAAACCTGTCATCAAAATATTGTAGACTTCAAAATCCAATGTACACAAAACATGAACAAAGTTTGTAATGCTAACATCAAATTTGATTACTAGCTTGAGTAGATTTCAATTTCCTTATTCCAAGCTTGAAACCAATAAAAACCATTGTAATATCTGTTTCATATAATTAAGGATCTGTTTGGTTGGTTTGATAAAGCAACAAATAAAGCTTTGTGGGTTTTTACTTTGTTACCTTCTAAACTCCAACAACAACAAAAAAAGCTTGGAGCTTTCTTACACTGTATTAGCTTATAGTACTAACATATCTTCCTTAGACCCACAAAAAGACAAAGCAAAATTGACATAAATTACCTCAGAAATCGAAGTAGCTACGCTAAGACCAGCCAATTCCTGTAATAACAAGATTAAAAACCAAACAAAATCAAGCCTGTGAAAAAACAGTGGAGAGAAAGAGAGAAAGAGAGAAGAAGAGAGGGAGAGAGAGAGAGAGAGAGAGAGACCATGAGCTGATCAATGGAGAAACCAAGAGGACCCATCAAGGTCTCATCGATCTCTGCGGCTTCTCGTTGTGTAAGGTAAGAGAGAGATACAGAATCAGACATGTTTGGTATGGATTTGGTAGAGAAGGAGCGTAGGAGAGGGACGTGGCTTGCAGTGAGGAATCTCTGTGTGGGTAAAGGAAGAGAGGAGAGAGAGTGTAAATTATGAGGAGAGAGAAGGAGAGGATGTGATTGGATTTGGAGGAAGAAGAAGGAGGAAGAAGAAGAAGATGTCATTGTTGTGACTTTACGCATCACATTTCTCATTTTAGCCCAACACACAATTACTCTCAAAATCAATTTACCAAATTGTTCGGTTTTCCCAATAATGTTAATGTTATGTAGGAGTATACAACTCGGGATTTCGGTTCGGTTTCCTCGGTTTTTAGGTTTATAAAAAATCTCTATCATATTCAAACCATATATATTTTGGTTTATTTCGGTTAGAATACTACCGGTTATCGATTTGTTCGGTTTTATACCGAAAATAATACATTTAAATTTCAACAAAATAAAGCAAAAAAACAAAGAGAAGAAAATAAGCAAATTAAATAAAATATGAACTATAAACTGGGGAAGTGGCCTTGGTCTAGTGGCAGTTATAAGTCCACATGAGACAGATAGCTACACCCCACCCATGATCGATTATCCGCGCCTACGATAGTGTAGGTTTGACTATTGAGACGGCCATTTGTGGCCCAAATGTTGACAAAAAAGAACTATAAACTAATATAATTTGAACTTCAACACGTGAAGTTAACATAAAAAAAACATGAAAATAATAAAACTAAAAAAGTGTAAAATTGATGTAATAAAAAAAAAAAGTAAAAAAGTGTAAAACCTAACTTCCTAAGCTTCAGAATAAATAATCTTCGAATGGCGCATCTATCAAATATTAAAAACAAACAATTAGGGTTTCTTTATAATTAAAACTATAATATATTTAGATTTTAATACATATAAATTATTCGTTATATCATGTGTACTACAATAATATAAATCAATTATATTTATGTTATATTATATTTTATAATTAATCTGTTTTTTTCGGTTTTCTCGGTTTATTACCGAACCATATCCAAATCCCGCGGTTTTTGAAAAATGACATCCATACGGTTTGTATGATATATCCAAACCCCTATTTGGTTCGGTTTATTCAGTTCGATTCGGATTTCGCCACATTGAACACCCCTAGACTTATGAGTCTTTTTGCTACAAAACCAATTTTTTCAAAATTACATTTTTGTGTTATATTTGTAGTTTATCGGGTTCTTTAATATTTAAAATACCATTAAAAAAGTTTATAAATCCAATATAACATCACACGTTTTTTACCAATAAAATACTTTTTAGACCGACTTAACATAAACACAAAAACAAACTTTAAAACATTAGAATTTAAATTTATAAATTTGGATTGGCTACTAATATTTATGGTTTAATTATAAAGGCGTAAAATTTAGTTTCGAGGGTTTAGAATTTTATAAGCTAAAATATCATTAGAAGACAGTGGCGGTTCTGAGCACAAGTTGGACAAGCACGTGTTTGCGGCCCAACTTTTAAAAAAAAAAATTAGTATGAAAAGCGGCCCATTTTTTTAAAAAAAATGTAAAATCGGCACATGTTTTTCTCTTTAGAGTGCGGCCCTTCTAAAAATTTCAAAACTCAGGAGCGACACTATCAGAAGGGTTTAGGGTTTACAAATTTTTTTAATGGTATTCGTTGGAAAAAATTGATGGTATTTTTGGAAACTGACGAAAAAAAGACTAAGCTATAAGTAATATAAATCCAAGCTTACAAAAATGGTCCTATTGATGATGTTTTTGCAGCCATTGCCTCAACCTAGTAACTTACAAAACAAAGATTTTATATTTTTGGTCTTCCTTTGTGTCTTTTTATGTAGTAGCTACCTTGTAGTTGAAAAGATAAATACCACAACCCAATCTTTTAACAAAAACAAACCATTCAAGACCTTAATCTTACCACAACTTTTCCATTGTTTACTTTAGTAACATAGACACAATTATATGTACAATAAACCATGAAACACACAATTATTTGTACAATAAACAAGTTAACACTCTGCAATCATCCACAACTACTAGTAAATATCCATCACATTCAAAAGCATGCCTCTATGTGATACATCAAACAATAGCATTAAGAGCATACTCCAACTGATATGTCTTAGGTACTGTACCCACCATGTCACACCACTCTACCTCTCCTCGTATCGATCCACTTTTACGTCTTTTAAGCGCAATCACCGCACACCAAAACATCTTGTCCTTATGGCCACCAATAGGCATAAGCTCGGCCCACAAAACCGCCAACTTTCCACCATAATCCACCAATTGAACACAACCGTAACTAACAAACTTAGGAAGTCCTCTAATACTTTTCAACTTAGCCCACCCCGCTATGGTGTCATACCAGAACTTTCCCGAACGATAACGGTATAATACGTTATCGACCACGCAGCCAGAAAACCAACCCCAACTCGAATTCTCACCCCAAAACCTTTTCCATTGGCCTTCTTTCGGTTTATATCCCAAACCATTATTCTTACACAATCCATTCTTGTAGGTTTTTTTAACAAGCACTAAGCTTAAGAAAGGGACATTGTTCGGCTCCTCAAGCTTCCAAATTCGTGTTTTCGGATCGAAAACCTCAAGGTCGGAGTCATTTTTATTTCTTGTTAGATATATCTTTCTATCAAGAACTTTCTCCCAACTTTTCGGCTCCATCCACATGCATTGAGCCTCGATAGAGGATGATGACGCATTCTCAACGGGTCCACCAACGTTGTAGACATCTGAACCGACCGATACGACACCGGACCAGTGCGCAGGAGCACCGTAAGGTACCGAGGTTGGAGCCAGAACAATACCACTTGACGTATTGCTCATCATGGTTCGGTCAGGTTTGAGACAGAGAGTGAACCAGAGAGGGTTAGGGTCAGGAGGGTAACGAAAACACACGTAGAGACAATTCTCGGTGCGGTTTAGAGAGGATCGGATACGGTATAGCTCCGGTGAAGCGATGAGTGATCGGAAGCTTTTGGATACGAGGGAGAGAGTCGGGTAATAGAATCTAGAGACGCGCGCGAAGCATCTCAGTAGCAAATCATCGGGAAGTGATTGCAGCGTCGTCGTCGTCGTGGACGGTTGATTCATCTCTTGCGGACGATATTGGAAGGAGTCAACAATGGGTTTAACTTCTTTATTTGGTAACTTTGGGGTTTGACTTTTGTTTTTCTTGTGTTTTAAAGAGTTCTCGAGTGCTTTAGGCTTACTCAGTTTATTTAGCCAAGTTTTTGTAGAATTGGGTTTTACATCAATTTATGTGTTTGGTTCTTACACATCTGCTTAATTAGTGTTTGGTTATTATACATATATGTGATGATAATAGTGGGATAATCTTGGTTCTTGTTTAGAATAATACATGTTCTTTATTTAAACTTCATCCATATACAAATAATGGTTTGATTATGGTTGTTTTTAATGGTTGTTGTGCTTAATGCTTGTTGGTTGTGGTGCTTAGACCATCTCCAGAAACCCATAAAATTTTTTAACTATTCGGTGGGTCCATGAACAGTTGTTTTAAAACAAAATAAAAAAATAAAAAATAAAAACGGATCAATCATGGACCGCCACGTATGCATGAATAGTTAAGATCCATATCTTAAATAAGAAATATAAGATTCAGATCTTAACTATTTAGGTGGACTCCACATGCCAAAATCTCGTTAAGAAACACCATTGGATTTGCTCTAAAGAGCATTAATATAGGACCTCTTCACCCACATCTTAGTTGTGGGACCCACAAAATTAATCAAGATGTGCTTCTAAAAAATCCAATATAAGAGGCACATTCTTCATTATTTGCGGGCCCCACTGCCACGTGGCGGCCCGCGATTGGTCCATTTTTTTTTTTTTTTTGAAAAATAAAATAATAAAAAATAATAATAAAAATTTTGAAGAGGTTTTTTCCACCTCTTGTGGACAATCATGCTCTAATGGTTTATGACTATTTGTTTTACTTGTTTTAATGCTTTGTGGTTGCAGTAATTAATGGACTCGATTTGTTTTCATACTTAGTAACCAACTTTTAGAGCACTAACATCGGCACATCTTCATCCACCTCTTATGTGTGGGACCCGTCATAATTAAAAAAACTCACCTCTTATGCTTCTTGTAGAAGAAGCTACCTCTTGACTTGACTTTTCTGCGGGTCTCACCGACACGTGGCGGTCCGCGATTGGTCAATTTATTATTTTTTATTTTTTATTTTCGAAAAAAAAGAAAAAAAAAACAAAAAACTTAAAAAAAAATTTCCACCTCTTACCTATAATCATGCTCTTAGTTGTTAGTGATCAATGGTTGTTACTTGTGCATAAATATCGTTAAATGCTAAGCAAACCACCAAAGTTTTAATAAGAATATATGATAATTGTACAAAAAGGCACTCTAAATTTTCATTAGATGCTAGAATGATGAATATAAAAACATATCATAATTTACCTTCAGATAATTTAGTGTGCATGAATGATTAAGCTGCATTGTTAAAAGAATATTTACCTTCAGATAATTTAGTTGTTGAAACGTTTTATGAAATTCAAAAGTTGGTTATTAGTCTTGGTTTGTCGTATCAGTCAATCGATGTTTGTGTAGACAATTGTATGATTTTTTGGAAAGATGACGAAATTCTTGAGGAATGTCAATATTGCAAAAAGCCAAGATAAATGCCGGAAAGAGTAGGCCGTAAGAGGGTACCATACCAAAAGATGTGGTATTTGCCTATAACAGACAGTTTGAAAATGATGTATCACTCAGAGCGGACGACTTTTTCAATGAGGTGACATGCAGAACATATACGAAAGCCTGGAGAGGTGACACAACCATCAGGTTCAAGTATGACAACAGTGTCGCACGCTCTATCGCGGACATCATCAAAGGATATTTCACGGAATCGCATCCCAACTGGATGCACACTCCAAAACACGTCAAGAAGACATGGTTCAAATGCTTCGCGATAATTATTATTTCATTTTTTATTCATTTATTTTAATTAACTTTGAAATTAATTTATTTATCACCTTCACTAATTATTAAATTTGTCTATTTTTACAACAAAATTGGCATTAGGACATCTCGATCAACGAGGAAGTGAAGACGAAGTTTAACAAGACCGTGAAGTCGTCTATTTCGGCCGACCAATACCATCTCCGATTGGAAGGATAAATGGAGGTCGCCGTAGACGCCGCGAGACCAAGTTTTTTGTCGAACGCAGTTTGGGACGGTGTGAAGGCGTACTGAACGGATGGACACAACGCCAACGTAGCAACGAAGTGTTCCACCTCCAGGAATACTAAGTTTCCATACAGAACGCCGAATCAGATGACTCATACATCCGGTCAGGTCTCTTTTGTGGGAGGGATGTTGAATTTCGCCGGAGTTTCATTCAACCACCGTCTAAAGATCGCTACTTTCAACCCTCTAAGCCTCGCCGCGTCATTCTCCGAAAAGGGTCTCAAGAGAGATGTCACAGCAGCTTCTGCGGCGACGGATACGGCGTCGGGAGATTACAAAAGGATAATACTTTCCGACGTGTTGGTGAAGAAGAAGGAGAAAGAAGTAGTTTGGTGGGAGAGAGAATGGAGACCAATGGATTTTGGATCTTTTGATGTGGTTTTGTCTATGCATTTGCTATGTCTCTTAGCTCCGTTTCAGTTCAATTTCATAGTTGTTTCTGTTGCTTTTGTGCTTTATATAGTAACTGGTCTATTGGGTATTACTCTTCTTTCCATAGAAACTTAACTCACAAAAGCTTCAAGCTTCCTAAATGGCTTAGAGTACTTGTTTGCTTATTGTGGAGCTCAAGCCCTTCAAGTGAATTTTGATCATGATTAGGCACGTTGTCATGGGTAATTTTACCCTACTTGAACCCGAAAAAATTCTGCCCAGAAAAAGCCTGATTTGAAAAAACCCGGATAGGGTAAAGTCTTGGTAGATAATCCAAATTTTACCCTATACAATTTAGGGTAACCCGCGGGTACCGTTTCAATTTTAAAATAAATATGTTTTTGTGTGTTTATTCTGTATATATCTGAAATGATCATATAATATATTTGTAGTGTCTTTATTTTCATCATCAAAATAATCTTCAATAATATCTACAATTTTTTTAAAAAAACATTAATAACAATTAAATTTAAATAAGTAATATATGGATTAATTTTTACTTTCAAACTCTTCATAAACAAACAACAACGAACACAAGTCTCTATCACTAGTAAAAAAAAAAAAATACCCACGAAAACCCACGAAAAATTTTCGTGGGTATAGCGTCGTGGGTAGAAATTTTCGTGGCTTTTCGTGGGTAAGCTACCCACGAAATACCCACAAAAATTTTCGTGGGTAAATTACCCACGAAAAGCCACGAAATTTTTTGTGGCAAATCTACCCACGAAAATTTTCGTGGGTACTCGTCAAACCACGGAAAACCCACGAAAATTACCGTGGGTAGGCTGGATTTAAAAAAAAAAAAATCCATTTTTGATTTACAAAATTATAAATTTAAAAATTAAAATTAAAACCGAATTAGAAAGACAATAATATTTTATAATTAAAACCACAAAGCAAATAGTTTAACAAAATTCAAAGTTATATAAATAAAAAACAATTGTTGCAAAATACAAAAAACTACAGGTTATAATCAAAATTCTCAAACGAGTTCAGGTGGGTTGTGTTGAACTCCTCGAGCTGGATCGGGCCTTGCGGCACTAGAGTCGGGTCTAGCGTGGGGGAGACCCAACTGCGGCCTGCTAGAACGAGATTGTGTACTCCAGACGAAAACATAACTACAAATAGAACCTAACAATCAAATTTTAAAACAAACAAACATAAATTTAAGTAAAAAAACATGTCATCACAAATTTTAGAACACTAATCAAGGAAACATATTTTGAAATTAGTGTTTTAAAATTCACATATATTAAGTGAATTAAACAAAGATATCTTAAGTAAAAATCACATATTTTAAATGAAATTCACATATTTTGTCACATATGATTAATGTTTTAAAATTTATACCAAATTCATTACAAAGACAATAGAAAGTTTAAGTAAAATAAACAATTATAGAAAGACAAAATGCCTAAGATTTGTAATGGAGAAAATTGTTACAATTGTATAATGTTTAGTTTAAATTGTTTATGACCTTATAATTATGAATGACCTTATAATTGTTTATGTCCTTAACAATATAATCAACAACAAAATCAAACAACAATTATGATAATCAACAACAAAATCAAACAACAACAAGATCTAGATCAAACAACAAAATCAAACAACAACAACAATCAAACAACAAGAACAATATAATCAACAACAAAATCAAACAACAACAAGATCTAGAGCAAACAACAAAATCAAACAATAATTATGATAATTCAACAACAATCAAAATTTAAACAACCAAATATACATATATAAGTTAACCTGAAGAAATAGCACGTTTTTCGCCTAAAATCGCCGGAATTTCGCCTAAAATCGCCGGAAATCGTCAAAAAAAGCAAAGGAGAATATTATGTTCGGCGGAAATTAGGTCTGTGAAGAAGACGAAGTACCCACGAAAAAGCCACGAAAATTTTCGTGGGTACTTAAAAAAGCCACGAAAAAGCCACGAAAATTTTCGTGGGTACTCGAAAGCCACGAAAATTTTCGTGGGTAATTCGTGGGTTTTACGCTACCCACGAAAATTTTCGTGGGTAATTTGTGGGTTTCACGCTACCCACGAAAATTTGCGTGGGTAGTCGTGGGTAGCACGATACCACGAAAATTTTCGTGGCTATTTCGTGGGTACTACGATACCCACGAAAATTTTTGTGGGTAATTCGTGGGTAGGACGAAAAAGCCACGAAAAAGCCACGAAATTTTTCGTAGGTAGTCTGTTACTGTTCATCGTGGCTTTTCGTGGCATTTCGTGGCTTTTGCCCCATACCCACGAAAATTTTCGTGGCTTTTTCGTGGGTATGGGCATTTTTTTTACTAGTGTATACTAAGCCCATAAATTCTAGAATCTCAAATTGATTAGGCACAATCTAAACCTAAAACACCCATAAAAGATATTTGATTTTGAAATTAAGAGATCGAGAAAAGAATTGATTACATACAAAGGGGTGACAGAGTAGTAAATCAAGCTTCTATTGAAATTTTTGATTTTGGATCTGTTTTTGTTTAGGGGTTTTATGTTTTGTTTCTAAATAACTATTTCAATTTTACGGAGAAAAACACATCGTTCCATTATGATGTTTTGTGTGGCTAACAATTGGTTTGTCCAAGTTCCATCCACCTGATCTTCCTTAGACAACTTGCGGGTTTCTTGTCATTTTGCGTAAACTTAGATTATTCGGCGTTAGGCACGCAAATTGTGTGTTAGTAGAACAAAGCTAGAACCACAAGTAAATATAATCTTTTTCTTTCTTGTAAGAAAGATCTATAGCTCATGCTCTTCTCATGAATGAAGACAAAACTCTATTTGGTTGTGTTTAGGTATAAACTACATTTACAATTTTAGAAAATGCATAAACAACACGAATGTTGATACTTTTGACGATTACGTCTCTCTAATCTTTTACTATTTTGCAGGGTGTAAGAATAGTATGGGTATATCATATAACATGGCTAGTGAACTCAGCTTGACATGTATGGGGCAAACAAGCATGGAACACCCAGTGGCGGAGGGAGTGTTGTAGTAGTGGGGTCAACTGCACCCATCAAATTTTCAGATTCTTTTATTTTTTCAGATTCTTTTATTTTTTCAGATTTTTTTTATATTGCACCCATGTAAAATAAATCTTGACCCCATCTAAATTTTTTTTGACCCCATTAAATAAGAACACCGGCGATTTGTCTAAAAACAACTGGTATAACTTATCACCCATCAATCCCATGTCGAAATATCTTTATCATATAAACACTTTGTACTTAAAAGAAACTAATCTTATAACCATTTCAGGTGGGTAGCAGCACTAGCGTTTGGAGAAGGATGGCATAACAATCACCATGCTTTCGAGTTCTCAGCTCGGCACGGCTTAGAATATAAGAAACTATTATCACCACTAATGTTTGATCACAAAACAAATATGATGTACCTTTCCCAAAAGATTCTGCTCACTATTTTGCCATTTCCATAGTTTATATATTAATTTCACAACATGCATCAAGAAACAAGGTGAAATCATGCCAGAGATAAGATTTCTAAACAAAAATGTAGATATGCTATACTTTATGTTCATTTGAACTACAAGTATTGAAAATTTCATGTTTAGCTTCTATGGTTGATAGGTCGGCAGCAATACATTCTAGTTTGAAAAAAACAGGGACATGTTTGGGGTAGATTAAATACATACTCTTGCTTGTAGCTGTCTGTCAGGAAGCCGCAGTGTGCGAAGCTGGGAACGTTCACTGATCTCTATCAGCTTCCAAATCTTCGATCTCTCTGCCTCATCGTGGATTTGTGGTTTGACATCAAGCATGCTATGATTATCTCCATTCTAAAACGATAAGAATGAAAATAAACTTAGCAGGAAGTCATGAAAGTGACAGTGTTTGCCTTTGAGGCGTTTAAATTTTTCTTCTGCCACAGCATCTAGAATAGGCAAGAGGAATAAATGCAATATGACGATAAGTGGTTACCTTTGCGAGTATCCCATGAGTTCTAATGGTCTCAAGGCAACGGTTAGCCATGGAATGCAAAATTCTTGAACCTTCAGCATTTGCTAGTATCTTTAATCCCATTATCAGTAGTGCTAGAAGAGTTCCTTCTTTATTGATCCTTAAGCAATGGGAAGACTGATAATATCTTATATTATTAATACAGAAGACGACAGAGAAAGTCATCCTAAAATTACACGTGTCATCATCTGAACATTTCTGGTCTCACATTATTAAAAATTTATAAAAATCCAAAACAAAAAGCCCAAATTTAACTCAAAATGACTTAAATTAATATAATAAATGGATAATATTAAAAATGTTGAAAACCCAAAAAATATAATATTAAAAAATTCATAAGAAATACAATTTTATAATTTCTAATAGATCTCTTAATATTTATATATTATATTCAATTACATTGAGTTCAAAATAATGATAAAACATATTGTTCATTTACAAATAACAATATTATTTTGTAAAATTGTATTTAACACCAAAATTCATGTCAAATGAAAAAACTTGAACACACAATTTACCCGACTCATCGGTTGAACCACCAGTTCCCAAACTTTGAGCAAATAATTTTCGGATAAGTTTAGACATGAAAGAGTGATTAAACATTTATAGAAAATATGTTCAAAATATTTAAAAACCTACAAAATATGATTTTAAAAAGCCCATGAAAAACACAATATTATAATTTTCCTAATGTTTGTATGTTATATTCTCGCACAAAACAATTATAAAACATATTGTTCATTTATAAATATCAATATTATTTTGAAAAATTGTATTAAGCATCAAAGTCCATGCCAAATGGCAAAACTTGAATACAAAATTGACTTGAACTATCAGTTGACCCACCGGTTCCTGAAAGTTCAGTGGTTTTATCTGAGTTTTTAATAATCCGAGTTTTATGACAAATAGAGACCGGATTGACATATTTTTCATTGTTAAACGGGTCATATCATGGTTTCAAAACACTATGTAGTTATTGTTTTTCAATGATAAATAGTAAATTATACGTAATGGTAAATATTCAATATCGAAATAGCAATGATAATCTTTTTCGATGATAAATATTAAAATAGTAATAATAATTTTTTGTTAATAAAACATTATATAAACCAAAATAAAATATATTTTATATATAAACTTCAAATTAAACTCAGCGTTTAACGCGAATCACATGACATCTAAATTTTTTTATCTCATTTTATATTACACATTATTTTTACCAATAAATATTTCTTCTTTTATTCCGTAAATTTTTATCCCGCACTTGGCGCGGGTAACTTTCTAGTTAACTATTAAGTTAGCAACCATTTTAAAAATTAGGCCAAAAGCAATTGATATAAAAAAATAGACAATTTACCGGCTAACCGCCTTCTGCATTCGCTGTGGTCAACAGATCAACATTATCCATATCCCAAAATTTGACTTGGAACTCATCACCAGCTACTGAAAATTTATTTTTAATTTATCGGATCTTTTTAATTTATTAAATGGGATTGTATGGATTGAAGGATCTTGTTGTTATGTAAAGTTGCAAAACTAATGTCTTCGGTTTATCGGATCTTGTTTTTTTAACACATATCAACATTTACTTCGCTAAACTTAAAAAAACACAGTCACATACAAAAAATTTGCTATCAAAAGGGTTATGCTAGTTATTTATGTTTTATTTAATCTCCGCAATCAGAGGAAATAACTCATCAAAAACCATTAATCCGCCATCACTTACCGATTAAAACCGCCAAATTTTCTCAATAATTCCACGGCCCACAAAATATTGGCAAATACATGATATAGAGAAATATACAATTCTACCAATTTTTTTGGTTAATACTCACGATTCGAAAATAAATATGTGATAGGCAAAAACTTCGCAAACACTTAAACGAAAATTCCGTTTAATTTTAAAACTCTGCAAAAAATATATCTGCAACCACATATAAAATCGGAACTTAACAACTATGCAACCAAAGTGTCAACGGTGTGTTTTTCAGATTTTCATAATTTCGGTGGCAAAATTGTAAATAATTGAGATTTCGCTACCTGCAGTTATTTATTTTTTACTAATGACATTTTTTGAAAATTATTTGTTTTCTTTCCACATGATCCAAAGGTACGACCGGTATTAAAAAAATAACCTTCCATTTTAGTTATTTTTTCGATTTAGATTATTTTAGCGGATATTTTGCCAACCTCGATCATATTTGTTTTTTCCCTTTATTTAATTATTCTAGATACAATAATTATACCTTTAAGCAACCCTTATGCAACGTTGATGGAACTCTAATAAATTAGGTTACACCTATCCGGCTGGAAATAAATATATATTATATTTTTTTAAAAACCCGTCACGAAATATCTTCCAATCAAAACCTAACGCAGAAAAGTAGGTTTACATAATAACTTCAGAATTTACTTTTGTCAGCACAAAAGTAGGGTACAGCAAACTTATTGGGAAACTTATTTAACTAGTTTTCTTTTGTCGGCAATTATCCTTTTTGGTTACAGAAAGAGAAATTGTTGGCAATTGTTTATGCTAGTCTTGGGCATAAGGTATTCGGTCCGGGTTCATGTTCGGATTCTAATGGTTCCAACGGCTATACATAAATTGGACTCATTTAGGTACCTGTAATATTTCGGGTCTGATACAGGTTTGGATTCTAACGGTATAGGTTCGGATCCAGGTCCCACCTTATTGAATCTGTAAATACCCGAATTTTTACAGATTCTTTTCGGGTACAGGTTCGGGTACAGGTTCTGCATTATTATTTTTACCCGAAATTATAAAAGAACCTGAACTTAAACCTGTAAATTGAGTTGAATAAGGCATTTGCAACCCAAAAAAACAATTTTCAAGTCTTCAAAGATTTTGTGTTTAGCCGAAAAACAACAATAAAAAAATTATAATATCAGAATCGGTTTTGTATCAAATAATTTGTATCAAATATAGAGAAAATAAAAGACTAAATGCATAATACAAGAACTTGTACAAGTTCCTCTTCGGATACAAGTTCCTACCCGTACCCGAATCGGTATCCACGGGTATTAAAAAAAGATACCCAACAGATTTCACCTTTAACTTCGGTACAAGTCCAAATTCGGATCTTACAGATTCGGATTCAGGTTCGGGTCCACAGGTTCATGTTAATATGCCAAAGACTAGTTTATGCACTAAATATAAGGGAATGTGTGCATTCTATCAAAATATTGGTTTAGTAATCAAATACTTTATCCGCCATCCGCCCGTCCGAATCATTGGATTTTCGATCCGTATTTGCTCCGTCCAAAGACGTATATATGGTGGTTCAGGTATCCGATAAACTCTGAATTTTTGTGGGATAATAAATAAAGTATGATTCCATGGATTTTTGATTCCTTGCAAAATCGTTGCTAATTTTCTTTGCTAAATGGTTGTAAAAATTTTAGAATGAAGCTATATAACCCCCCCCCCCCGACACTCTTTAAAAAACCACACCACAACACAATACAAAAACATTCATTCTATACAAATATATACACTGTAAAAATTTCAATGTCTCACGATATTAACAATATATACGAGTTACGGTCTTGGATGTATCGACATAAAGATCGATCGGGGGTAGTTACAAACGAATTTACGGAGGGACTTCAAACATTCATGCAACAGACTGAAAACATGCAAAATACGCAAGATACCGGTAAAATGTATTGTCCATGTAATAACAATATATACGAGTTACGGTCTTGGATGTATCGGCATAAAGATCGATCGGGGGTAGTTATAGACGAATTGACGGAGGGACTTCAAGCATTCATGCAGCATGTTGGAAACATGTACGCAAGATACCGGTAAAATTTATTGTCCATGTAAGAAGTGTGTTAACACTAAATACGTGTTTGTTGAAACCGTATGGAAACATCTTTTTAATAGAGGTTTTATGCTGCAATATTTTGTTTGGTTTCAACATGGGGAATGATATAACTCTAATAATACTAATTTTGGAGATAATAGTACGTTTTTTGTTGCTATTAGTGACAAATATGCTAATTTACCGCATCATTTTGATAGTAACTATGATGATCACCATCATCATGATCTTTAGAATGGTTATGTGCATGTAGATGATAATAAATACCATGAAATGGTTGTTGATGCATTTCATGATACGAGGGAGTATTTATCCGAAAATGTAGTTGAGGAACCTAACCTAGATGCTAAACGTTTTTATGATTTGTTAGACGCTGCGAATAAACCAATTTACGAGGGATGTAAAGTTGGATTGTCAAAACTATCATTAACATCTAGGATGATGAATATAAAATCTGATAATAATTTGATTGAGTTTTTGTATGGACTCCTCGGCGGAGTTACAAAAAAGTATATGTCTGAGGGTAATGTAGCTGCTGAGTCGTATTACGAAATACAAAAGTTGGTTTTTAGTCTTGGATTGTCTTCTGAAATGATTGATGTTTGTGTTAACAATTGTATGATTTATTTGAAAGATAATGATAAGGTGCTTAAATGTCTTTTTTGTCGTCAACCGAGATATAAGGTCCAAGGGAAAGAAAGTAAAGTACCGTATCAACGGATGTGGTACTTACCCATCAAAAACAGACTCATCAATCAGAGAGGACATCTGATTCTATGAGATGGCATGCAGAACACTCAGTTGAAGATGTGGAAGTCACTCATCCGTCAGATGCAAAGGCTTGGAAGCACTTCAACACGATATACTATGATTTCTCTAGAGAGGTTCGTCATGTATACCTTAGTTTATGCATTGACGAATTTAGTCTATTCTGTATGTCTGGTAGACAATACTCTTTGTGGCCAATTATACTAACTACGTATAATCTTCTTCCCAATATGTGCATGCAAAGAGAATTTCTTTTCTTTAGCATTTTAGTACCAGTTCTGAAGCACCCAAAGAGAGCTCTAGATGTTTTTTTGCAACCTTTGATACATGAGTTAAAAGATCTATGGTCCACTGGGGTTCGTACGTATGATATCTTATGCAAGAGAAATTTTACGACGCGTGCGGTGCTCATGTGGACATTTAGTGACTTTCCTGCTTAAGGCATGTTATCAGGTTGGACTAGGCATTGACGATTGTCTTGCCCGTATTGCCGTCATCGGACTGATGCGTTTCAACCCCCACATGGAATGAAAACAAGTTGGTTTGATTGTCACCGACGTTTCCTTCCAATTAATCATCGTTAACGAAAGAACAAAAGGTTGTTTAAGAAGAATCGGGTATGTAAACATCCACCCCTTCATTATCCGTTGACATGTTTCCAATTTACCTGATGGATACAGAGAAATCCATAATTGGCACAAGAAAAGCATATTTTGGGATCTCCCGTATTGGAAAAATCACTTAGTGAGACATAACCTCGAGGTTATGCACATTGAAAAAAAATTATTTGATAACATTATAAACACATCGTTGAATGTACGTGGGATAACTAAAGACAATTTGAAGACATGACTAGATTTGCCAGAATTATGTTTTAGAAGTAAGTTGCATATCACAAACGATGGTAAGGCTCGCGTCCCGATCTACAGATTGAAACCTGAAGCGAAAAACGCGTTATTCAATTGGGTCACCTCATATGTCAAGTTTTCCGACATATATGTTTCAAAGTTATCTGCACGCGTTAAGAATGGTCAAAAGTTTTTAGGTATGAAAAGTCACGACTGTCATATGTTTATGCAAAGAATTTTACCTTTTGCTTTCGATGAGCTTTTACCCGAACCCCCACACACATTAATAGCATGTATCATTGAACCCTAAAATGTATATATATTAATTTTGATTAATTAAGCTAATTAGTATTTAATTAACTAATGTTTATAATTTTCCAGAGATCAGTGCATTTTTCCGAGATCTATGCATCCAAACTCTTACAAAAGAGATCATTAAACAATTACGTGACATTATCCCGATTGTGTTGTACAATTTGGCGAAGATTTTCCCTCCATCCTTTTTCGATGTTATGAAACACCTTCCAATACATCTTTTTCACGAGGTAGAATATGAGGGCTTGTACAGTTTCGGTGGATGTATCCTTTTGAACGATTTATGGAACATTTGAAAGGAAAGGAGAAAAACCTTGCAAGGGTTGAATGATCTATCGTTGTTGGATATTTTACTGAAGAGACGTCTCATTTCGCCTCATATTATTTTGGTTCCAACGTAAGAACACGTAGAATAACAACACGACGTTGCGATGATAGAGGTGTTGGCACAATGTATGGAGTGGAAGGGGTACATGATATCTTATTTCCAATCGGAAGAGTTGGCGGAAAAATAAAAGAAGTTTGGTGGAAAAGTGATCAACATCGGCAAAACGCACATACTTACATTCTCCTTAATTGTGAATATGCCTGACTTTTTGAAAGATATGTGGAATTATTCATTCGCACACTCATCAGAAACAAAATAAGTATTTAATTTTGATCCAATTTGTTTTGTTTTAGAATGTTCGAGGAGAAAGTGGAGGAGTTTTATCCAGGATTTTCAAAAGAAGAAGTAATCACTCGCAAAGAACGAGATTTTGCCGCTTTGTTGAAGACGCATATCGTATATGGTGACACAATATATCCGGTTTGATTTCGCGAGTTAATACAAGGACCGCTCGGAAAGATCACAACTTCGCCTATGTATTTCACTCGTGGTTACGTCTTCCACACCTTAATTATGTGTCGGGTGATTCGGTTTTCTATGGTATTCTAACAGATATTATTAAGTGCAGTATCCGGGATTAGTCAATTTACGAACAACCCTCTTCAAATGTGATTGGTTTGATCCAATACTCGGTCGTGGTGTTCGGTAAAACAAATTTGGTGTGATCGACGTGAACCAGTCACGACGATATCGGAACGGTGAACATTTTATCATTGGATCGCAAGTTGAGCAAGTTACTTTCATATCTTATCCTCAAGTTAAGACTATCGGTATAACATGGAGCGCAGTAGTCCGAGTAGTTTCAAGAGGTTTAATTATGGGTAACGATGAAGTTCATATGCAACAAGATGTCATTGGTGGGACAATCATTCCAACAAATCAATTGACGAAAGATGTATTCCTTGTCGACCCCGATAATCGTGGATGATGAAGACGACATAGGTGAAGATGAATTCGATGAAAGTAGCTAATTGAATAAATGTTGTGTTATTTGTAATCTTTAAATAATAATTTTATTTTGATATTTTCGAAAAATAAAAAATTATTTTTTTTTAATTATAATTAAATTTGTAACGAAATAGCAAAGATTTAGCAAATAAATGTTTAAAGGTAAAAAAAAAGGTGATAAATGTGTATTTTAGATGTTTTAAGCATGCATTTGCATAACATTTTAAGACTTTAGTTACATGATTCATATTGTTTATAGTCTTTATTAGCATATTTTCACTAAGTAGTCTAGAATAGAGTCTTAGTTAGAATTATGTCTCTTTTTACATTGCATCATGTGCATTTCAGGTACTTGGAGCAACATGGGGAAAAGTGGAGCCAAGGAGAGTTTATGAGAAGCTTAAAAGAGGCAAAGGAGAAGAAATGGAGTTCCCAGCGGTCATCAAACCGCCAGTCCAAGCTGCCGAGGAGAAGGAGCCGAAGCAAGCTCGGGGGCGCTGGATCGAATCCGCTGGAATCAACTAAGGCGTCCTGAAGACGAAGGTTTCCAGCGGTCATCAAACCGCCATACTAAACCGCCGATCCAAACTGCAGAAGCCGACTTGCGGGTGCGAGTTCCAGCGGCCTCCATACCGCCACACCTAACCGCCGGAGAAGAAGACGAAGAACTGAAGAGTCGCGGATGTTCAATCCAGCGGTCTCCAAACCGCTGGACCAAACCGCCGGGTCCTGCGCGACTTATTTATCTTACCTATTTCCCTATAAATAGTACTAGGGTTTATGTTAATGAAAAAACCTTCTTTCTCTCTAGTTTTTTAGCCAGTTTTGTAAACTTTGAAGGTTTCTTAGTTTTATATAATCTTAGATTCTCTCTTTAATCTTATTTATTTACCATTAATGTCTTCATCTTTAATCTTTAGCTTTCTTTCTATTATGGATAGTGAGTAGTCATCTCTTGGATCTTGGGGTTTCTATAGATTAGGATGATGGATGATAGTTAGTGATGTTTATGATGTTTGGGTTATGGTTTCTATAGCATTAGATGTGTTTAACACTAAGGTAGAAGTAATTATCCTAACTTAGTACTTAGATGATGTTTCATGTCCGGAAGGTGTTTGATGAAATGTCTAGTCCAAATCTCTTGTTAGTCTTTTATGCTTAGCCAATGAAGTTGAGGTCTAAGGTTTAAGATGGACTTGTAAGGACTTATACTTTATGATCCAAGACATCTGGTTCGAATAGTATGCGGTAAGTAATTTTTTTTTATTAAAATTATAAAATATATAATATAAATATTTAATTTAATAACATATATATTATATAAAATGAAATAATTATTACAAAATTTATTTTAATATTATTTAAAATTTATTTTAATATTATATAAAATTTATTTTAATATTATATAAAATTTAAATAGCAAAAATGACATTGGCGGGAGTAGGATACAATCAATGTCCGCGCGACGTTCAACGAGAAAGCCATGCATCGGCTTGGTGGGATTGTCTCCAGCTGGAAGAACGATTGGAAGAACAAGGGAGATATGACGAAGCCTTTAGCAATGGACGGGGAGGTGTGGAAAGGCCTTGTCAGCTATTGGACGAACTCTCATTCGGTTCATGTTGCCGGTAGCTGCTCTAAGGCCAGACTCACACCAATCGACGAAAGCGGTCCGTATATGCATACTTCGGGACCGAATTCTTACGCCGGACGGCGTATTAAGATGGTAAGTTTCAAATTAAAAATATATTTAATAATTACATTTTATATAAATACAAAATTTAATAATAATTTCAAACTTTCAAAAGCCCGAGGAGTTGGGCGAGCTTCCGCCCATTGTGGAGATCTTGAAGAAGGTCCAGAATCGGAAAGACGTGACCTTTTTGAGTTTATGATCTGAAAATATCGTGAACGATTATGAGGCTAAACTCGCCGAGCGGGATACTCAGAATTCGACGTCGACCGAAGGGAGTTCGGTAAATTCCTCAGGACGGCTTTCGGTCACCGAATGCGACCAGAATCTACTTCGAGGTAAATTTTTTAACATATATGGTTATTTTGATTCAAATTAATATTGTTTAATTATTGTTACTAATGATTTCTAAATTTGTCTATGTAGATCGCCCCAAAGGTGAATAATCGCATTTTCGGAGTCGGTTCGATGGAGACCGTTCCCGCTGAGGAGAAAGTTCGGTTGAGGCAGCAGATAGAGGAACATGATCGCCGCTATCAGAATATCACGGAATTCTTCTCCATCATCGCGATAGAAAGTCTGAACCTCGCGAGATTGATGCATTTGCGGGAGTTCAGCCGACCCAACCACCAGTTACTCCTCCGAAGTAACGGAAGCGGCAGCTCAGGACCCTAACGCGATCTCGGGATTGAAGATTTCGAACCGTCTGATCTCGCTCCGTAGTTTAATTTTATTGTTTTTAAATAAAATTTTGTATTTTTCTTTTTAATAATAATAAATTTTGTTTTTTTTAAATATATTTTTTTATGAATAGTTGATAATTCGTCGTTATATTAGCGACGAAGAATTAACAACGCCTTGGTATATAATCGTCGCTAATTTGTCGCTAAATGACGACTTGGTACATAATCGTCGCGACTTCGTCGCTAATTGAGCCTCGAATTAGCGACGATTTATATAACATTGAATCTATTTCGTCGCTAATTGAGCCTCGAATTAGCGACGATTTTTTCACAAAATCTATAAATTCGGATATTTATTTATATATTTCGACGTTATATCTTCACTAAGTCGTCGCTAATATAAGACGTTAAATCGTCGCTATTAATAATTAGCGAAGATTATGCGGCGTCGTTAGTTTAGCGACGATTTTTAAATACCGACGAGCAAATAGCGACAAAAATATTTTTGGCGTCCTTTAACGACGATTTAGCAACGATTTCTTCCGCTGCTAACAATTTCTTGTAGTGGAAGAAATTTGTTGTATCAACAAAAACAAGACGTGGGTTCTTGTCGATAAATCGGGAGTGATACAAAAGGTGGACATCTTAAGAGTCTAGTTTAAGGAGATTAGAGATTTTATTGTTGTTTAAGATTTGGAGAAAATATACCTAAGTTTAAGGGAAAGAATGTTAAGGTTGAAAAAACAAGTTTGAAAGAAAAATGAAATAAACAAATCCTAATAAAGAGATTAAGAATAATTATATTTACATTTATAAGTTATCTAAATATGTCAAAAGAGTTAAATAAAGAGAAATTATCCTATTAAGAGAATAAAAAGTTTGTGTAGACTCCTCAATATAAGAAGAATAAAAGTGTTGCATAACTTGTCAGTTTACAGATTTGAGAGATAGAGAGCTTTGAAAGTTCTCTATAGAACTTTAGATTTTAAATTATTTTCCTAAAAATTAATAAAGATAGTTATTTTTTGTTAAGTTGTATTCTTAATCATCTCTGAACTAGATTTTTTGACTCGCGCCGAACGCGGATTACAAATTTATAAGTATATGTGTTATATAAAAATATACATAAATATTTTAATTTTCTGCATATAATTATTTAAAATAAATGTGAAATTGTTTTTAACTCGTTTTCAACCGTTTAATCAATTTTAACCCATTTTCAATAGATTAATCACTCACATCGATACAATGTCAATTGAAATTTAAACTATTGTGGGTTAAAGCCAATTATGATTATAACTAATCACTGATTTTACATAACTCATTTAACTCTTCAAAACACAAACGATTTATTTATATGTAGTGTTTCAACTAACATGTAGTTTCTACTATCAATGTGAGACTTTTTTCAAAAAAGTTCTTTTATCAATTTATGGACTTTTAAGTTCATATTTTATGGGCTTTTAAAGTTTCATTCAAATTTTCAAAAGTGTCTCCTCAATTAATATATATAGGATTCTATAATTTTGTGAAAGATTACAAGACTACCTAAACACAAAAGTATTTAATTCATA
This sequence comes from Cochlearia excelsa, assembly GCA_963556525.1. Taxonomy (NCBI): domain Eukaryota; kingdom Viridiplantae; phylum Streptophyta; class Magnoliopsida; order Brassicales; family Brassicaceae; genus Cochlearia; species Cochlearia excelsa. Next base: position 5,767,975 of record OY748330.1, read on the forward strand.
ATAAACTTTTAACACAGATTATACCCTTTTAATATTAAACCATAAATAAAAAATATATAAATTGGGATAAATTTTTACAAATTAACCGTTTAATTTATTTTAAAAGTGTTAAATTAAAAAAGAACTATTGAATTCGAAATTTTTATCTGTTTGACACGTATTTATAGGAATTTTTTTACATTTGGATCACAAATGGCGAGTCCATTAGCCAATTATACTGTTGTAGGCGCTGATAATCGATCTTGGTGGATGGTGTTATTTAAAAAAAATAAATTTAATTTCTCAACTTGTCTCAATATTTTATAGGGAATATTGGCTTTTTGGACGATTTTTCAAAAGTAATCCAAAAAACAGAACTCTCACTATTTGCAATTGAGTTTTGGACCGTGGGTCCCGCCGTTTTTGGTGATTCTCGTTTGTGTAAAAGTCGATGATGGGTATAAGGATTGTGTTATTTACATTATGTGCAATTCAGTTTATGGTTATATAATTTAACCCAATTTGCACACAAATCCATTAAAAGTCAACAAATGCATTAAATGCACTCTGACACATAGATGATATACATATATATATAGAATGCAAAGTTATTATGTTATCATCATCTTTTCTCTTTCTTCCGCTTTTTTTTTCTTTTCTTTTTTCTTCTTCCTTTCAAAAACCTTACGAGTCAACTCAGTACATTACAACAATTGTACGATAGTTCTAGCGGATGTACAATATTCTCATGTACACTTTCGTCTGTACAAATGTAAAATTTTCGTATGACTGTCCACTAGACTTGTCGACTCAACAATCCGGTGGTTTTTGTACGACAATTCAGTGGACAGTGGAATGAGTATAAGGATCGTATTATTTACATTATGTGATTCAGTTTATGGTTATATAATTTGACCCAATTTGTACACAAACTCATTAAAAGTCAACAAATGCATTAAATGCACTCTGACACATAGACGATATACATATATATAGAATGCAAAGTTATTATGTCATGATCCTCTTTTCTCTTTCTTTAGCTTTTTTCTTTTCTTTTTTTTTTTACTTCTTCCTTTCAAAAACCTTACGAGTCAACTCAGTACATTACAACAATTGTACGACAATTCTAGCGGATGTACAATATTCTCAGGTACACTTTCGTCTGTACAGATGTAAAACTTTCGCGTGACTGTCCATTAGACTTGTCGACTCAACAATCCAGGGGATTTTGTACGACAATTCACTGGACAGTGGATTGACATCTCAAAATTGCACAGACGATTGACATCTCTTTTTCGTATAACAATCAAGTGGATAGTTAGATTTTACATTAAATTTACAACAAATGTTATCCGACTCTACAACTAAATTGTCCAATCAAGTGGATAGTTAGATTTTACATTAAATTTACAACAAATGTTATTCGACTCAACAACTAAATTGTCCATTGGATAATACAAGTGAATTTGTACATTTATTGAATCAACGTGGAAGAAAGAAAAACAGAGTAGAGAAGAAAGAAATAAGAGAAGAGAAGAAAGGAGAGAAGAAAGACAAATAAAAAGAGAAAATAGAGACAAAAAAATGAACGTGAAAGAAAGAAAAAAAAGAAAGGAGAGAAGAAAGAAATATATGATATATGTAATTTAACTGGAGCCCACCAACTGTCCACTGTTTCGACCATATAGCGATATACCCTTGATAGTAATTTCACACTAAACAGCCTCACGCGCTCGTTTACTCTATTAGTGTATGTTGTATTTCACTGACACTTATCCACTCCTGGACCTCACGCGCGGACTATTTTAATAATTACTTTCTAAAAACTGTCTAAATATCCAACAATCCCTATTTTATACTATAAGATAGGATGACCATTCATCTCTCACAACCACACACCAAAAATGAGTTCTTCACTTAATGTCATAAATGTGTTACAAGTAAAACCTTCAAATTCTGACTCGTCCGAGTCATCACCACTCAGTCTTCCTCTAACTTTCTTCGACCTTCTCTGGTTCAAACTTAACCCAGTCAAACGAGTCATATTCTACAAACTCACCAACGAGCCAACTCGGTCTTACTTCGACTCAGTCATCGTTCCTAGTCTCACTTCTTCTCTCTCTTCATCACTCTCTCTCTTCCTCCCACTCGCTGGGAGACTCGTTTGGGACCACGAAGAAGACAAGCCACACATCGTTTACAACAAACCAAACGACGCCGTTTCCTTCACCGTCGCTGAGTCAAACTCCACCGATTCGTTATCTGTTTTGACAGGTGAAAAACCGTTTCTAGCCTCCAAGTTACGGTCTCTAGTTCCTGAGCTAAGTATCTCCGACGAATCGGCAAACATCGTGTCGTTTCAAGTCACGCTTTTCCCAAAACAAGGGTTTTGCTTAGGCGTTAACGCACACCATGCCGTTTTAGATGGACTAACGACAACGAATTTTCTCAAGTCATGGGCTTACATTTGTAAACAGAAGGACGCTTCGTTGTTACCGTACGATCTAATCCCTGTTTTTGATCGTGCGGTTGTGAAGGGTTCAAAGGATATGGAGAGAAAGATGCTTAACACGTGGCAGGTAATATTAGAAGGGATTCCACACGGTAATGAGCCGATTAATCAAAAGAGCGTAGGGCTTCTTCCTTTGCCGGCGGCCTCGGTTGACCCCGAGGTCGTCAGATTCACACTCGAACTCACTCGAGAAGATATGGAAACACTACGGGGACGGCTCCGTAGGGAATCGTCCCCGGAGGAGGAGCTTCGGTTATCGACTTTCGTGGTGACGTATTCCTACGCTTTGACGTGTTTAATCCGTGCTCGAGGGGGAGATCCCGATAGACCGGTCGGATACGGATTCGTTGTTGATTGTCGAAAGCTTGTAGATCCGCCAAAACCGTCGAATTATTTCGGAAACTGCGTATCCGCTAAGTTCAAAATACCGTTAAAGGCGGGAACGTTTATGGGCGAAGAAGGGTTTTTAGCTGCCGCAAGAATGATTAGCAATTCGGTTGAAGAAATCGACGGGTCTATGGCGCTGAAGCTTCCCGAGGTTTTGGAAGCATTTTCGACTCCTCCACAACAAGGAACGCAGATGCTAACTATTGCCGGGTCAACCCGATTAGGAGTATACGGATTAGATTTCGGGTGGGGAAGGCCGGCGAGAGTTATGGTTGTATCGATTGATCAAGGAGGGATTTCTCTTGCAGAGAGTAGAGTTGAAAGTGGAGGTGTGGAGGTTGGCTTCTCACTTAAGAAACATGAAATGGATGCTCTTATTGATATTCTCCTTGATGGATTAAAAATGTAACCATTTTCTCATGTTTTTGAATATTTTAGTTGTGTGTTTCAAAAGAATAATATTGTATTAGTGTGGTTTTTTACTTATTAAGTGTCTAATTGACATGTAAGAATTTAAATAATATTGATTGTATAGATTATAGGCAAAAATGACACTTTTATGTTGAAAAGAATTTTATACTATAAAAGAAAAAGAATACAAATCATCATCAACAATATTAAATACATAAATAAAATCAGAAATTTGATAAAATTCAGTTATTAATAAAAATCAAATAAAAAACCATTAAAGACATAAAACCATTTAATAATAAAATGAAACATTACATTATATACAATAAAAAATATATACAAAATTAAAACTTAAATATATATATATAGATAAATAAAGTGTAAACATTATAAATTTAAGATTCAATACTCCATGACTACACATATAAATAATACGTAAATTGTTCTCAATAATCTTCTTAAACCAAATCTATTATATAAAAGATTTATCACATTTTTATTTTGGTTTTACCTCATCGTGATTTTAACGTATAGTTTGAATTATCATTAATGCACCATTTGAATTCATTTAAAAATGTCAATATTAATTATTTTCATGTAACTTTTTTGAAATTTATTTATGCCCGCGCCATGCGCGCGGATCAAACCACCTAGTTAATTTAAAATATAAAGAAAAAATTTCATTAAGGGTAAATTGTTAATTAATTCTTGACCAAACAAAAGCCTATATAATAATCTTATTCTTATCTCTGATAACAACAAAATTAAAAGTTATGTTAAATATATACACAAACGCTTGCATTGTTTTTTAATTCCAAAATAACATTAAATTTTTATTTAATATCAAAACATCATTAAAAAGGGTTTTTAATAAAATAACTATTAAAATAATAAAATTTAAAAACGAGTTTAAACAATATTAAATTTTCTTTGTAGTTTAAAATTTTTCACTTGGATTCGCTATTTATGGTTTAAAGTTTAGTTTAAAAGTTTTAAACTAATTTCATATTGTGGTATTTTTGATATAAATTCTTTTTATTGAAATTTAATTTTTTCGGAATACGAGTTATTTTATGAAAATATGATTTAATTATATACATGAGAACTGACTATATATTAAAAATATAAAAATTTTGATTAAATCAACCAACGATCATAATAGTTATTTTGGAATAGGTATATGATATAAGGTGGTTTCAAAAGTCACATATAATTGAATTTTATATTATTTAAGGGGAAAATTCCTTATTAATTCATTATCTAAATTGTTATTAGTTTTTTAATACACCAATTTTTTGATAGTCCACAATAATACATCAACTAATTTAATTTTTTTTTATTTTAAAACACGAACTATTTTGCTTTTTCATTTTAAATCATAAACTCAAATCATCTATCTATCAAAGTGTTTCATGTTGTTAAATTTTGGTTCGGTTCAGACTCAATTCCGGGATTTCGAGAAGTTAATTTCTCTATCGCTTGATTTATTTATTTAGTGTGTATCAATTTGGATTTGGATATTTCAATTTTATTCCGGTTCAATATTTTAGGTCCAGGTATTTTGCCAACCTCTAAATATAATAAATAACAAATTTTATAGTTTATCATAGTTTAGAGTAAATCAACTAAAAATTATATTAAAATTTATTATAGAATATATACTATAAAATATGAAGTAGTAACAAAAAAATTTACTTTAACAACTTTATTATTAAATAATCAAATTATCCTATTTACTTGTAAAACAATGAGAAAACAATAATAATATCGAAAACTTATAATATATTTAATCTAAATTTGTAAAAACAAAATAGTATTATACATTTCTAAGTATAAATATATAGATATATAAAACTATTTTAAAAAACATAATTCCGTGAGTGAAATCCTAGTTTTAATTATAAAACATATTTTTAAAATACTTTTTCGAAAGAGGAATTCACAAACTATACACTTTCAACCTTCTCTTCACAAAACTACACATAATTATTACATATCTACACATTTTTCAAAATTTTAAATGATTGATTTACCCTTTAAAATGTTACCAAAATTAAAATATTTTTGTTTGAGTTCGCTAATTAATATTTAAGGTATAATATTAACAGAGCATCATTGTTTGGATATGATTTATTTGAATTTGATTTTAAATATGTTAGAAGTAATTTTAAAAGTGATTTTGAAATAGTTAATTTTGTGAAATACTATTAGAAAGATGTAGTTTTGCAATTGTCCCTTTTGTCATATACTTTATTGAAAAATAAAACAAAAAAATAATCAATTAGTCGTCTCCCACTGATTACATGATCTCCCAAATATCTGAAGAAAAAGAATCTTATTATGCCTTTTAATTTGATTTTCCCCTCTCTACTTTTACAATGATGAAAGAAGAAATGGTATCTCCTTACATTCTCCTCTTAAAATCAATATCTCTCATCCCAATCTCTCACTACCTCATCTCCATCTTCCTCTCTATCCTTTTCTTCATCTTCTTCTTCCTCGAGATTCATTTCCCCAAATCAGATCCCATCTCTCTCACTTTCGATCCTAACTCCGATTTCTCTCAGTTTATCGTTTCCAAGTGTCGTCTCCTTCACGGACGGTAATCTCTCTCTTTCTCTCTCTCTCTATCTCTATGTCTCTCTCTCTCTCTTATGTAGAGATTTTGTGATTTTTGAAGGTATTTTCCAACGTTTTGGCTATCGAGCCCACATCTGCAAACAGCATTTCTTAGCTTATTTGGGAACTCGCCTAGTTTCTCTTACAAGAGGTAAGAGAGTTTCGTAAAACACACACACAGAGAGACACAGATCTTTTATTACATTACATGATGATATGTTGAGAGATGTAATGATATCATATATATTATGTCTTCTTCTTCTTCAAGGAATCTGTTTCAGGCAACAGATGGTGGCACCATTGCTTTGGACTGGCTTTTGCATTCTGATGGTTTCTTTCTTGGATTCGATTCTCATATGTGAATCTTGTTTTGACTGTTTTTTGTTATTACAGAGAGCCTTAAAGCTTATTGTTGTTGTTGTTGTTTACGCAGTCGTCGAATGCGTGGTCAACGAAGGGAATGATAGGAAGACTCCAATTGCTATTGTAGTTCCAGGGCTTACTAGTGATTCTACTGCTTCTGTAATTTTCTTGTTTTTTTTTTATTTCGGTTCCAACATTTGTTTCATTGGATTACTCAAGAGTCAAGACCTTGTTTTGGGACAGTATATAAAGCATCTTGCGTTTAGGCTTGCGAAAGGAGGATGGAATGTTGTTGTGAGCAACCACCGTGGACTCGGTGGCATATCTTTAACTGTGAGTTTTTCTTCGATTTTTTTTTAATAGTTTTAGTTTGTAAGTTTGGTTTCATCTATAGTGTATCTAGGTAGGCATGATTGTGTTGATTTTAACAAGTTCCGTGAACGATAATATCCATGGTCTAAATTTGGTATCTCGACAAGTGATCAACAACAATCTTGCTATGAAACATGCTTGAAGAAATCATGATATACATAAACAGATTCAATAGTTTTTGATTTTTTCATTGAATAATTCTCGTGGATTGGTAAAATTATGATTGATCAACTATTTGGTTATTTTTAATCAGTCTGATTGCTTCTACAATGCCGGGTGGACAGAAGATCTTCGGACAGTAATTGATCACATCCATTCTCAGTTTCCAGAGGCTCCTCTGTTTGCTGTCGGAACAAGCATTGGTGCCAATGTTCTGGTATATCGCTTCTCTTTTACCTCTGATACCCTTAGGATTGCATCAAAGGATAAAAAAAGTTTCACACAATCTGTTTGATATTCTTCTCACATTTGATTGTGACAATGAAACCTGAGGGCCTTTCATGTGGGGTTTCTTACTTTTTTGTAATTGCAAACTAATCCAGGTGAAATATCTTGGGGAAGATGGGCTTGATACACCTCTTGTTGGAGCTACTGCTGTGTGCTCTCCTTGGGATCTTTTGGTTAGTAGACCTCTAACCGACAATTTGCGATATTGCTAACTGTTTAAAACTTCATGGTTTCTCTCTCACACTCATCTTCCCTTTAGATACTATAATACTTTGGAAAACATGGTTGTGCTTGATAAGCTATTTGCTTTATTGTTGATGCAAGTTATATCCTACTTTATGTTTCTCTTCATATTACTTTGCACTTTTTCGTTTATTTCTCATTTTCTTTGTTTCTTTGCCTGTACCATTCCTTTGTTGCATGAATTCATGCTTCTAGAATGATTATTATCACTACAACATATTTTTATAGTTTTATTCATAAGACTTGTCCAAAAAATTTAGAAATTGAAAATAATTTTGGCTGACTGCTTAAAATGGTATTTTTTGCAGATATGTGATCGATTTATCAACCGCAAACGCGTGCAGAAGTTATATGACAGAGTGCTTACTGTTGGTCTACAAGGTTACGCACAATTGTATGTCTAGATTCTTGTCTTGTATTGTTGGTTTTGTATTTTTATTACCTACTTTTATTTTGGTTTAGTCATGTCTTTCTTGTTCCGCGTAACACTTTATTGTACCTGCAGGCACCACTCCATCATTTCTCGAATAGCCGATTGGGAAGGCATTAAGAAGGTACATTCTGATATATGCTATCGATTTCGCAAAACCAAGTAAACACTGCTTGAAAGATTCACTTGTTTCTTGTCTTTATTTTAGTCACGGTCAGTTCGAGAGTTTGACAACTACGCCACCAGACTTGTTGGCAAATTCGAGGTGCAGTGTTCTCATATTCTCTTAATTCCTTTGTTTATATATATTATCACTTACCATTTTAATCCAATTTAAAATCCAATCTTTGAATGTTGTAGACAACTGATACATACTATAGACGTTCAAGTAGTACGCAATTTGTGGGAAATGTCGCTGTTCCGCTTCTTTGTATCAGTGCTTTAGATGATCCAGTTTGTACTATGGAAGCTATTCCTTGGGATGAATGTAGGTAAGAATCTCTTTGCTTTTATCCTTTCAGTATGAATTTCCAAACTATTCATTTCCACACCTGATGAGTTAGATTTATCAGCTGTGGGATATGTCGGTATGTAACACCCGGAAAATAGTTAGAGGGAATTATTAGTATAATTGGATATAAAGTTGTCACAGTTTTTGGGGATTGTTGGTTTTTGTCTCTAGAAGTCATTACTCTTTGGTTTTGTTGTTTTGGTTTGCTCTAGAAGTTCTCACAAGATTATTGTTGTTTAAACCATGTTGGTGTTTTTCCTGCTAAATTGAGTTTCAAATGTCTTAACTTGAACGTAGAACATTGTGGTTGGGTGTCTGTGTATCACAAAACTGATGTTTGAATGTCTTAAACTTGCAGGGGAAACAAAAACATAGTTCTCGCAACCACAACACACGGCGGTCATCTTGCTTACTACGAAGGGATTACAGCAAATAGCATGTGGTAAACACTCTGCGTAAAACCGGGTCCTCTTCGATACTAACCACAGAAAACTTTCTTAGTAGCGAAATTTGAAATGTATTAGGTGGGTGAGGGCTGTGCAAGAATATTTTGAAGTGCTACTCTCTAGCCCTTTTGCAGACCGAAGACAAAAGGTACGAGTAAAATCACTGTTAGTTCATTACCATGACATGATTCACTCTCAAGTCTATTCTAACACATTCCTCGTGTATCAATATACTTCAGAAGCAAATCGTCCCCGAACCATTGGAATCTTCGATTGATGAAGGACCATTTGTTGTGGATACTGGAGAAGACGGGATGGTTGCTGCTGCTGTTGCGAGTGAAGTGGAGACAACAAAGGCTGAAGCGGAAGAAGAGAATATTGCTCAAATCGAAACGACGAGTTATCAGCCACATAAGGACAACACTACTACTTATAACAGTTTACTCGGTCCGTTAAAGAAGAGAGTGGATCAGCTTTCAAGATACAGCCGGAAATCGATCTGGCTATTAGCGTACATTGCTATTGTCACGACGTGGCCACTTCTTGGCCCTGCGCTTTTGTTATCAATCAAGAAAAGATTCAGAAGGCTCGTCGAAAAATAGAAATCATACTCTCCATTGCAGAGTAACTCTATATAAAATGGTTTTATACCAATAATAACTTGATTGTATTTCAAAGTAACCTACTTGAGATAAGGCAGCAATAAGCTATTTTGATGCTTATAATTAACATAAGAAATCTTCATTGCCATTCAAAAAATAATGAAGAAAGTTTGTTACCGAGTAAAATACGTGTCAATGTTTGATTTGCTTTATGAGTTTAGAGAGAGAATGGCTGTATCGCAAGATATCGATGGCTAGTGACCACGGCTCATCTTAACTTTGGGTAATGCTTTCTTGACCTGCCTCGCTCTTTCTTTTGTCTCTTTCTTCCTTATCACTTCTGCGCTCAGCTTTGCTTCTGCTTCCTCCATCATTTTCTTCTTCTCTGCTTTCTTCTTCTGCAATGCCTCTTGCCTCGCGTACTGAAATTCCTTGTATGCTTCCTCTGCTGCCTTTTGCCTACCGCTCTCTGTTTTGTTCCTCGCCTTCATAAGACACTTACTTCACTCAGCATTTCAAATGTATTTTTTTTATCTTTGTATAATAATGGTTCTTACCTGGGAACTGAGTCTGTACCGACCTACTAAGTCGATGTAATATGGAATAAGCGCCACCAAACGGACAATATCATCCATATGTTTAGCATCGGGTAATGAAAACTTGAAAAGCATCATCTTCTTGTGTTTGCCAGGATGTTGGTCAGATATATGCATCGACATGAAATACTTCCCATACTTGTCCATAGCATTGTCACCAAAGACCTACAGAGTTTCATTGTTATGCATGTACTTGGTTAGTGCAACACTAAGTTACTAATCAAACAAAAAAAATACAAGTTAGATCATATTAAAGGTTTTCAATGGAAGTGATTGCTTTCCCTATATGTATATGGATGATTACAAATATGAAGCTTGAGCAAGACAGAACAATAGGGTCATGTAATCACCACTAACAACACCACACTGTCTCTATGAGAAGCCAATATTTGGGCCAAACACAGAAGCATCAAATACCATATCCTAACTCCATTACTGAAATACAAAGGTAACCATGCTTCATGACACTACAGCTTCTTACCAACATATTCTACATTCAAGTACATTCCCAAATGTCTGTACTAAACTCAGAAATGTGCTAATATGGAACCGGCAAATTCTAGCTACGCACCTATGGATTGGTTCTTGCCTCCCTAAATCACCCGCTATTACACAAATACAGTTCTAGTGTAGCCTATCATCAAACAGAGAGATAAAACTAAGGGGAAACATTCGTAACCTGATCAAGCACAGTGTCTGTAATCAAATCTCCAGCAACTTCCTTTGATTCAGACATCACAGTAAGCTCCTCCGACACCCATTTCCTCCCCGGCGGAGAAGAAACCGCCCCCGAGAATCTCTGAAGATCCTTCACTTCCTTCTGCATTGTTTTCGCAGCTTTCTTCTTCGCCATAGCAAACACGACATGATCCATTGTCTCTTCGTTCATGTAAACCTCGAAAGCGATCTCGTCTTTACAAGGCACAAACAAATTAAAAACCCTCGAGATCAGATCGTGTCTGCTCTTAAGCTCCATCGTGGCCAGCAATCCATGGCAATACCTGCGTCCTGTAGCGTAGAATTTGAACACATTCAAAGCCTCTTTAAGCAACAAAGGAGGAGAATCGTCTTCGTCTCCTTCACCAACACCCAACAAGCTGAAATTCTTGTGGAATATCGTGTCCTTTGAAGCGAATTTCGCAGCCCATGCTAAAGCCAGTCTCTCGTTCTCGCGTTTGCCGACGAAATAGTTAACCGTGAGAGAGATTAAGAAGAAGACGCAAGCGATCTCCGCCGCGTACAACTTCTTCTTCTTCTTCTCCATCAGAGTAGTGTCTTGACCTATCGATGCGATCTCTGGATCTACGGTGGCGTTTTCTCCCATCGACGGAGTCTCGAGCGTCTCTAAGGAAGATTCCTTCACAGGCAATCCTTCGAATTCGTCTTCGTCCCAAAAATCGAACGGCGTTGGATCAGATTCAGGCTCTGGATCTGAATCGGCGATGAGATCGGAGGAGGAAGAAGATGGTTTTGGATCTTCTTCGATGAGTGATGAGTGAGACTGTGTAATAGTAGGAGGAGGTAATGAGTGGTTAAAGTCAGAAGAAGAATCGTCGTCGTCTTCTGCATCGAAGCCTTCGAATTGAGAAGCCGAGAGGAGAAGATGATGATGGAGGGAAATGTAGAAGAAGATGAGAGCAAAGGAGAAGAAGAAGCAGACGAATCGGCTCATTGTTAACTAAAGAAAAGAAGAAGAGAGATTCATATCAATCAATACATAAAGCTTTCTTTCAAGCAAGCATATAAAAGTGACTAAAATAGGACCAAAAGTGTTCAAAAACAAAAAGCTTATTATTTGGGAAAGAAGCAAACAAATCGGCTCATTGTGAACTAAAGAATGAATAAAGAAATTCCTTAGTGATGTCAAATACATTAGAGCATAAACAATCCAAGCTTTAAAAACATAGAATCCTAGGAATTATTTATTATTATGTTATTTTTTTGATATTTAAAAAAATAATATATATTTGCAACAATTGTTGGCTGTCACGTGTCAGCGGGCCCCGCGAACAATGCAAATGCAAGAGTCAATCCCAAACTAAGAGACCAAAAAACCAAATTCTTAAAATTTACGTGGGCTTTAAATCTCACGTTGTTCATGGTCTTAGGGCTGGTCGCAGATATCTCCAAAAAAATTACTATTTATGTTTTGCTTTGTTTTTGACGATTATCTAGTTTTGCCATATGTTTTGTGTGGAAAAATTGATTTTCGAATATCCGAAAATTTTACGAATAGTTGCGAATATTTACGGATTTTTGTTAAAAGGCAATACAATTCAATCACACAAACAATAGATTTGTATTTTATTAAAAACTGAACAACATTAAGAGGGTGTTAGACCATAAACAATGGAAGCTCTTAAGTGGGTTTTAAAGTTAAAAATCCATTTAAACTAATTAAAAAAAAAGAAAAGATAAGAGACTAGTCTTTTTCATCTACTAGATGGGAACCGGTTTTTAACAAAATCTTCTTCATTCTCTCTCCATTTGGGATCCAAGTATCATTAATATTATTTAATATTATTTTATTTTTGCTAAAAACCAAAAATGTGGTCTCTTGCATTGCACATGCTCTTATTGGTTGTAGATATTTAAATCAACTCTAGTAGATTTGTATTTTATAAAATTTTGAAAAACCCAATGAATTTTTTTAAAAAATGTTATTGATTTTAGATTGATTTATTATTCATTTTACGATCTTAAATGGAGAGTTATTCCAAATTTAAAATATATGATCAAATATTTACAAAGTCAACATAAAGTCATTTATAACTTTATAGTGAAATTGAATCTACATCAAATGATTTTTTTCAATGGTAAGAAGTAAAAATTATAGTTCGATTCAATGTATTTGTAAGATCAAAAAACGAGATCCATATAGGTTAAATATCTTGTATAACACATTTTGAGATGACTATCGATGAAAGTAAAAGACGTAGAAATGATAAATAAACAAAAAAGGACTGGTTGAATTAAAAAAAAAGGCTCGATGAGTAAAAAAAAATAGACGAGATGAACATTATTATGTTTCAAAGGAAAAAAGGGTAACACTCGGTAATGATGAAAGAAAAGGAATAGACGTGGATTTGTAGATTTTGGGGGTGTTATTGGATGATGGATTTTAAAGTAGTTTAAATCCAAGTAGAATCTGTTGTTATTCAATAGTAGATTTAAAAATCACTTTTAAACTCTATTGTTATTGGTGAAGAGACTTAATAATGAAATTAATTTAAAGCGGGTATTATTGGTTGAATTCTTCATTGGTTCTTAAAAAAAAATTTACAAAAAAAAATTATTTTTTATTTTTAAACATAATTTTATCAATCATACTTAAAACAAACACAAAACATAATTTGAAATTTAAACTTTATCTAAAATTTTGCCTTATATTCTCGACTAGATCACATTTTAGTTGTTTATGTGTTTCTCTATCACAAATTCTCGTCCGGACCCCAATCATATTTCCTATATTTGTTGGAATATCTGTAGAAAATGTGAGATCGACTTCTGCACTTCCGTTTCTCTTTCCTGGTAAAAAATCATGAACATCAAATTGGGTGTAGTGATTTCGTTCGTCTTCTACTATCATGTTATGTAGTATGATACAAACTCTCATAATCTTTCCGATTTTGCTTTTATCCCAAAACATAGTTGGATTTTTAATAATAGCGAATCGAGCTTGCCAGACCCCAAAAGCTCGTTCAACATCTTTTTGGGCTGATTCTTGATGTGTAGCAAATAAAACCGCTTTTTGACTCTGAGGAATTGGAATAGATTGGATAAATGTTGCCCATTTTAGATAAATATCATCTGTGAGATAGTAGGCCAAATTGTATTCCCGTCCATTGACCGAAAAATTTATTTGCAGAGCTCGACCATTTATTATATCATCAAATACAGGAGATCGATCTAGAACATTGATATCGTTTAACGTACCTGGAGGTCCAAAGAACGCGTGCCATATCCAAAGATCGTATGAAGCTACAACCTCTAAAACAATGGTCGGTTTACCTGAACCTCGTGAATATTGGCCTGTCCACGCGGTAGGACAATTCTTCCACTCCCAATGCATACAATCAATGCTTCCAATCATCCCGGAAAATCCACGTTGGTCTCCTATATGAAGTAGTCTTTTAAGGTCCGCCAGTGTTGGTCTTCTAAGATACTCATCACCGAACAAAGTAATTATGCCATCAACGAATTTTTCCAAACATTGACGAGTCGTCGTTGCACCTATGCGTATGTATTCGTCCACGGAATCAGCTGATGTACCGTATGATAAAAGACGAATTGTTGTTGTACACTTCTGAAGTGGTGAGAGACCGTGCCTTCCGAGGGCGTCTGACCTTTGTTCGAATAATGTCGACTCATTGGTGCGTCGATTGACGATATGCATGAATAATGGTTTGTTCATTCGAAAATGACGTCGGAATATTTGTGGAGTGTATGTTGGGTCGTCACTGAAATAGTCATTTCACAAACGAATATGACCTTGTTCTCGGTTTCTTTCGATGACTTCTCTCAACATGTTCACCATAATCAATGACAAGATTGTCGAACTTTTGATCTAAAACCTCATCAAAATATTCGGCAAACATTTCATCGTCTGACTCGTTATTTTCATATTGTGAAGAGGAAGCCATTTTTTTAGATGTGTGCAAATGAGTAATGAAAGAGGAATGATACAAATGTTTACACAATGAAAAAGAATTGATAGACGAGTGTTTTTGATTTGGTTCAGCTATAATTTTTATTACACGTTTTTGTGTGACTTGCCTACTTTCTTGGTACACCAACATACCAAATAGCTTGGTACCCATTTTTAAAAACGTTTAACATCATCTCAAAAAGCCAAGCACATTCCAAACTTACCTCAATATCAATCAACAACCTTTAACAAATACATAGATAAAAACACATTCATAGAGAACTAAACATTCACTAGCAAACAATTAAAGGCCTATAATACATAGATAAAGAAACACATAGATAAAGAACTAAACATTCACATAGATTAAACATTTCAAAACAACACCTCAAGGCTGATAATACCACAATTTCAAAAACTACACTTAAACATTTCAAATGTGACCTTTCCCCTTAGAGGATTATCATTCTTCATTCTTGATGTTTGCCTCCAAAACCGCCTTCAAATCATTCTCTCTATGCTTCATCTCTTCCTCCTTAAGCTTCTTGAGAAGTACTCTGAACTCAGGTTCCACGTCCTCCTCTGTCTCCTCCATTCTAACCAAATATCCCTTCCTCTTTTTGCACTCAAATTCTGACAACTCCACCACCTATGCTTCCTCATCTGAAATCTCCACCACCTCTGCTTTCTTTGGTAGAGGTGTAAGATTCTTTATGAATTCTTTGGCTCGGAGACCACATACGATGACCATTCGCGGTTGAGTTCTACTTGTCCCACTAAAATTCAAAACACAAATGGTTAAACAACCATGTTTGATATATTTCACAAAGACAAGCATACATATTTCATAGATAAAGAACTAAACATACATTAAACAAAGAAAACAGATGGAAGACTTAGCTACTTAACAAAGACAATATATACATTAAACAAAGATATTATGACCAAAGATGCAAGACTTACCTACTTATAAGTTATACAGTAGATGCATATTATGACCAAAGATGCACAAAGTTAGATACTTATATAGATTACATTGAAAATAATTCAGATATGAGTTTGTCTTTTAAAGCAACTTCAACTTCAGTTAGTGGCTCAGATTTAGATATGAGACTATCAAGCAGTTTCTTATTGTTAAGCCTATCCTTCATGGCAAAAGCCTTCTCCTTCATGGCAAAGTCCTTCTGTTTAATCTCCCAAACACTCTGAAACTCTCCTAAATCTTTCTCAGCTCCCCATGAATTTTTAGTCTTGGCCTTAGCTGCCTTAACTCCCAGTGACCTAGTCATTGATTCTTCCTCTCCATTGATGCTACGCATAGTGGCCGATGACTGCGCAAATTGATCATCCCTCTTTCTCTTTGAACTACCACTACTAGCTCCATAAGTACTACATCATTTTTGGTCATACCTAAACTCCCTCTAAGCATGCTCTACTGAGAACTTGACCTGGTAGTCATTGAAGTAGATACCATGAGCATTTTTCAATACATCATCTTCATTCTGTCCACTTGTCTTTTGTTTTGTTGCAGCTTTCATAACACCCCACAAACTTGCAGACAACTTCATTTATCTTTCCCAACCTCTGCTTACATTGACCATCCTCTCTATTTGGAAAACCCACCACCTTGGGACTTGCACCATAGCATGTGGTTATCCTCTTCCACAACTTGTATGTTTTTTGTTCATTTCCAACAAGTGGAACCTTGGAGGTGTTTAACCAACCACTTATGAGGATAATATCCTCTGTTGATGACCACTTACACCTGTGTTTACGGTTACCAACACTTGGTGCAGCTACAACATTGCCTCCAATGTCTGGTAAGGATGAGGAACTCATAAACTGAGTTGTGTTTTCATTAGGAGATAGTTGATTGTTTAAAAGATCTATGAAACTAGGAGGCTGACTTTTAGAATCTATTAACAAAATAATGGAAACTTCACAAGTTCAGAACCGATAAAAGAGAAAAGATATTGCGGTGGTTGTATTGAATGAAGGTTAGAGAGGGTTTTATAGGCTCATTTAGAGGGTTTTCAAAGGTATTAATGGTATTAATGGATGAAGGTTAGAGAGGCTATTGGCTGTAATGTTATATTGTTTTCAAAATTAATGTTGTAAGTTTGTAACTTTACTTTTACTTAATTAGACAGAACTTTTATCTAACAACTACATAAACCACATGGAGATGACTTTTATCTAACTAATTCATACCAAATTAGTTAGAACAATGCATTTCTATCTTAACAATATCAATGCATACATAATAAATGTAACTTAACAATCAATTCATATTTTCACGATATCTACCATGACTTGACTTGTTCCTACCATTGTTAATGAGACTAACCTGTATAGAGTGCCTTTCATTTGGCCAGTCCACAAGTTTTTAAATCCAACCTAGTTCCTACAATGCATAAACCAAAACGATTACAATGTATACAAAAGTTTTAGGACAATGATTATATGTTAACAATAATTAGAACAAGGAGCAACAAGAACACTTGATTATACCATAACAAACAACAGAAGCAACAAAGTTAGAAGCATCAACACATTGAAACTGAAAAACATGGCTTACAAACTAAATTTTAAACTGAACTTTGATTTAATAAAAAAAAAACTGAACTTAATAAAACTCTATGTTATATCCTAATTCATAACAAAAAACATGTTTAATTGATTGCTATACACCTATAATCTAACAATATATACCTAAAATCAAATGAATTCTAGGCATAAAATTTTCGGACATGAAAAAATTTCAATCTCAAAACACAAAGAAGTTTAAACGATTCCTATAAACCTGAAATCGAACAATATAAACATAAAATCATCGATTACAAACCCATATTTTGAAGGAGAACACACAAACCTCACAAATTTCTTCACGGCACAAGCATAATCGGTGTGGTTGAGCCCCTGATTCTCAGATCCGATCCCTAGCGATCTTCTCTTTGTCGATTCGGACCTGATTTGATTGGAGGAATTGAATCGTTTGCTTCTTTCGCTGAAGATCGAAGGGTTCACAGAAGAGAGAGACGAACAAAAAAAAAATTCCTGGAACCGGTTCCGAAATTAGGGTGAAGAAAATCCGACTCTTATGTTTTTTTTCTTTTTTGATTTAAATTAATGGGCCTTTTAAATTTAGACTAAAACCCAACTTTAAAGCCTGCGTGCGTTAATTATGGTCTAAGAGCATTAACATCAGAGCTCGTATAACACATCTTAATTGGTGGGACCCACCATTAATCTCAAAATTCACCTTTAAAAAATCTAATACAACATGAACTATTCGCGGGTCCCACTGCCACGTGGCGACCCGCGATTGAATCTTTTAAAAAAAATAAAAAATAAAAATAAAAAAAAATAATTTTTTTTAATATCTTTTTTTTACATCTTACTGATGTGATGTTAATGCTCTTAGACCTTGTTTATCAAAGTGCTTATGTAGAGTGCTTTTGTATTTTTTGTGTATTTGAGTATTAAATTAAATCAAAACATGTATTATTAATAAGTACCCTATAATGAAAAGTGCTTAATGAAGCATTTTAAGCTCCCTTTTGTAAAATACTTATTAATAATACACTAGGATTTAACCCGTGGTACATCACGGGTTTATGTTTTTTACAAATAGTTTTATATATATACAATTAATTTATAAGTTTGTAATATTCTTTCTGTTTTTTGTAAAATAAATAAAAATATTCAGAATTTCTAAAGAGTATTTTGTTATTTTATTGTTTATGCAAATAAATATATAATGAGATTAGATTTTATATAGCAAAATCTTAATATAATTTGTAAGTTGGTTTATTCTAAACTATTATAAACTATAAAAATTTATTTTATTATATTTAGGGGATGGACAAAACTTCTGAATCCGAAATACCGAACCCAAACCAAACCGAAATCCCCAAATCAATACTGATCCTAAAAACAAATAACTCGGATGTATAGGGAAATTTACTATCATAATACCCGAAATCGAATCTGAACCGAACTCAATGTTGTAGAACTAAACTAAAATACTCTAACTACCCAAAAAATATTTAAAATAATAATAATTATAATTATATTTGAAGTACATAATTGGAACCAAACCGAAACTAAAGAACCGAAACCGTTCCAAAAATAAATAACCCGAACGAATAGAGAAATTTACTACCTAAAAACCCGGAGCCAAAACAAATTTCTAGATTTGAATCCGAAGTACCCAAAATTTGTTTATGATAAAGTTTAATCATTATTTTCAAACTTCTTGTGATTTATCTAGAATTTTTCCAGAAACCGAACCCGTTAATAAATAATTGTTATGCTAATGTTAATTGATTTAAACAAACTTTATCTATGTTCAATATAGATGTTTATTAACATCTAAAATATTAATATAATTAGAAACTTATAATATGGACAATGATTATATATAAAAACTAAACTATATACTTTAAAAAAAATATTTATATTCTGAAAATTTTTATAGACCTCCGTAAGAAAAATAAAAAGATTATATCAAAAATATTATAAATATGAAATTAGTGGTTGGTTTTTTGTTGAAAATCGGTTTTATTGTTTTTGTTGATATTTAAGTTAATTTTAAAAAGTATATATATAGAATGAAATATGTTTGTGTGTAAGTTTAACATAACTCTTAATCCTATTGTTGTCTAAAATAAGAATAAGATTAATCTTAAGTATTTTGTTTGGATTTACTAAATTACGTTTTTACCATTAGTGAAATTTTTGCATCTTGTTTAAAACCAATGACATATTATGTTGTTAAGTGAGTTTTTTTGAAAAATTTCAAAAAAATACTTCAAAAATAATAATATATATATTTTTATTATATATTTCGTATAGCAAAAATTTAATATAATTTGTAAGTTGATTAGACCAATAATTTATTATTTATTATATTTATGATTCGAAAATACCCGGATTCAAAATACAAACCGAAACCTAATCAAAATACACAAATCATATTATGCGATTTACCCAAATTTATTTAAAATTATAATTATTTTGATTATATATAAATAATTGTTGTAAACATATTCTAAATATGTAATATAAGATTTAAATTTTAGTAGAATTGCAATTTTTTCTTTTTTGTTTATAATCGATCCGGAAATCGAACTCGTTAACAAACTATTTTTGTTTTTTATTGTTTGATATTTTTAACAAAAAATTGTTTCAACTCGTTTTTAAATTCTTAATAATATTAATTAATTAAACCGGTTTTGATTTAAATAAAATTTTAATGGTAGTTTTTATAAAAAAAGTATGTAATAATGTATTTATGTGAATTACATATTTTTATTTTGTTTTTCAAATATTTTTTACATAATTTCTTTAATATTTTTTATTTATTTTTGGAGAGATTTGTAATATTTCCTTATTTGGTTTTTCGTAATTAATTATTCAGAATTATTTCCTTTTATGTTCAATGGCATAATGTGTAAATAAGTGTGATTTTTTGGA
The DNA here is from genome assembly GCA_963556525.1 of Cochlearia excelsa. Lineage (NCBI taxonomy): Eukaryota > Viridiplantae > Streptophyta > Magnoliopsida > Brassicales > Brassicaceae > Cochlearia > Cochlearia excelsa. The sequence goes on from OY748330.1 coordinate 5,788,019, forward strand.
CATGTTTAAATTAGCACTTCAAAAATACTAATATAGATGTTTTGATTTAATTTAATACTTAAATACACACAAAAAAATACACAAACACTCTACATAAACACATTTGATAAACATGCTCTAAGTCTCTTAAATAAACTTAGAGTGAGTAACTACATTCCTATTTTATTGCTCCAACTACTTAGCTAACCTGTTCCTACAAATTAGGCTACTAATTCAAAATTGACCGTACTAATTCAAAACTCAACAACACTTTATTACCTAACAGGCTTCAATTTTTGGATCGCTCATTTCAATACAACTTAAAACCAAAAATACAAATATTTTTTATACAAAATATTCTTATTTTTGTTAAAATGTTCCGACGCTTAAATAATAAGTAAAATTAACTAATTTTAAAGTTAAATGATCCGACATAAAAATAATGTTTATTTTTGAAAAAAGTAAAAGTAACTAAGAACATCTCTCATCCAACTTAATTTAAATTGTTATCAATTTTAACTTTGTTATCTATTAATGTATATGAATTTGACTTATTTTTCTTTTGATTGTTTTATTCATTGAGAAATATGAAAACATTGAAAAAATGTTATATATTTATCATCTAATATGCATATAAGTAATATATATGTAATATAAGGAGGCACGTAGAAGATCGGATATCCAATCTTTTGATAATATTATCTGTTATTTGATTCGTTTTCTATACATATTAAAATTTAATATTTGCTTTGATTTGCATCATTACGGATATCCGAATTTTATAAATCGGATCGAAGCAAATATCGGATCAGATAGTATATATGCTATGACGGATAATTTGGGTACGGACATAACACTTTCTTCCAAGTAAGGAAGAACATTCGGGTTCCCGTTCAAATTTGGATACAAAACCAAACTCGAACTAAACCGACATGAAATTGCGTGATTTGAGATATTTATGTAGTGTTCAACACAGTGTATATTTAGTTTAGATATGTGTTTAACCGTTAATTTGGCTATTTTTATAAGTTTATGATTATTTATAATTTCGGACATGTTCCATTAATATCGGATTTTAAGATAATATCCGTTCGGGTTCGGTAATTTTTGTCGGGGTTCTGGTACCACAACTTCTTGCTTTAGAATAATAAGAGTGATTAAGATAAGATCAAAAAGTGTTCAAAAAGCTGATTGTTAGGGGACAAGTATCAAAATGTGAACATATATAGAGTAATTATTCAGAAATACACTATACAAAGGAAGCTGAGTAACACAAAAGAGAAAAGAGAGAGAGAGAGAGAGATACAAACAGGAAGAGTGGTTGTTGTTGTTATCTTATATAAGTTGAACAGCTGCAATTGCTGGGATTTTCTCTCTGAGTTTCTGAGTTACTGCAACTCGGACCGTCATGACTCCTGCCGCAGGCCCCGTGATTCTTATCTTAACGATTGGCTCTTCGATCTCCACCAGATCAAGCGATCCATCTGTTGTTCCTATCAAGTACGGCCTTATTTCTTCCAGCACCTTGAAACCCAATATACATATTGAACACAATGGGGTTTTAGCATCACATATAAACTCAAAAATGATTAAGACATGAAGAAACCATATATACTTGTTTGCGATTAGACAAGAAACATGAAGTCCCAGTCGTTTACTTACAGTTACGGTCTCATCCAGGCTATATGTAAGTGAGAGCACATATGCATATAACTATATAAGTTAATCGACGTAGAGATTATATCAAAACTAATCTTGATGTTTTCATCATTCGTTTAAGTCAGTTCAAGGCGCGATAACCACATAAAGCAGAGACCTTAGTCACCTTACGCAGCCTAAAGCTTCTATCAAAACCAAAACTTTTCAATGTTGAACCCCAATTAGTTAAAGGCGCGATAAAACAGTATTCAAACAAGTAGTATGGAAGTGAGCAAGTGATAGGGGTCTTTAAGACACGACAAAATATGTAGAAAAACTTAAGCAGCAGCCTTAGAGCTTACACCAAAATCTAACCTTTCCGATGTTTTCCTCATTCGGTTCAAAAGAACATAAATCTAAGCAGCTTAGAGCCTATAAATAAATTTAACCTTAATAAAGAGATAACCTTTTCGATGTTTTCCTCGTTGAGTTCGAGGCCAGTCTCTCCATCTGGAACCGACTCCACAGCCACAATCTCAGGGATCTTTTCCATGAGACGGCGTTCAATACCCATCTTCATCGTCATGACAGAACTTGGGCAAGATCCACACGCTCCCTGCAACTTAACCCGCACGATATTCCCATCGATCTCGTGCAATGCAACATTACCACCATCAGAGATAAGGTAAGGCCGGATTTCGTCCAAAACGCTCTCAACGTTTTCCTCAGTCAAGGGCACTTCCAAGGTTGAGTCCGGTGTTGCCACTGCCTTTACAACTGTTAAAACAAAATCCATAAAAATCAGCCACATAACCGAAGAAAAGAACTCGAAAACAAGATCCATAAAAAAACATATTTCTCCAATGATAATTGAAATTAAGCATCCCTATAGAAGCAATCCAAATAACACGAAAAAAACAGCCAAATCTATTGAGTAGAAAAACAAGGGAGAAAACCCTTTTATGATTTTAAACCATATTTATCGGTGTTTATACAAATTGTAGTTGCCGAAGAGTAAAGACAAGTATTGTAACCTTGGGATCGTCTACTCGAGAGAGATGCATTAGGAGACATAGAAACGATACGAAAACCTCGTAGGGAGCTCAAACTCTGCTTTAAAATAAAAAACAATCAAAAAATTCGGATCAGGGATTCGTGTGGTCATCGATGACAAAAACAATCGTTAAGAGGAGGAAATCAAAATCACCTGAGAAGAAGAGAAGAGACGAGAGAAAGAAGAAGAAGAAGAAGAAGGGTGTAATAGGGCCTGAGGCTTCGTAGTGGAGATGGATGTCGGATTTATCGCCACCAATTGCATATCTCCTTCTCGCCGGAAAATTCAAAAGGGAGAAAGTAAGGATTTCCGGAAAAATACAATGATTTTTATCATCGGGCGTCTTCTTTGTTAAGCCCATCCCAATGTTAAACCTAACCAGACTTTTTTCCAAATGTCAAGGCCCTATACTGAAATTTTAAAAAAATAATGAGGAATTCACGAAACTACACCCTTTCAACCCCTCTTTCACAAAACTACACCTAATTTAATTTTTTCACAAAACTACACCCTTTCAAAAAATTTAAAGCTTTGATTTACCCTATTAAAAATTGCCAAAATTAAAATCTTTTAATTTGCGTTCGCTAATTAGTGTTTAGAGTATAATATTAAGAGGGTAAGATTGTGTAGGTAGGGTTTATTTGGATTTAATTTTGAGTATTTAGGTGTAGTTTTGTAATTTTTTTTGAAAATGGTGTAGTTTTGTGAAATGTAATTCAAATAGTGTAGTTTTGTGATTCTCCCAAAAATAATTCGTGAAATATTTTAATTGTCATGTCATTGTCATTATTTATGTGCAAACATATTTTTGATTTTAATTTATGAGGATATACATATTATATATATGAGAAATTCACAAAACTACTCATTTTCAACCATCCATTCACAAAACTACTACTAATTCAATATTTTCACGAATTTACACCTTTCAAAATTTTAAAAGCTTGATTTAACCTTTAAAAAATTACCAAAATTAAAATATTTTCATTTGGATTCGCTAATTAATGTTTATGGTATAATATTAAGGGGATAGGATTGTGTGGGTAAGGTTTATTTGGATTTAATTTTGAGTGTTTAGGTGTAGTTTTGTGAAGTATTTTGGAAATGGTGTAGTTTTGTGCAATGTAATTCAAATTGTGTAGTTTTGTGATTCTCCCTATAAATTTTTTTTTTAAAAAAATTGCATGTAAATTTGTTTAAAAGAAATTGTTCTCAAAATATCATTAAAAAAATTTCTTTGAACAATATTGGTATCATAATTTTATATTATCTGTATATGTATATGACTTGTTAAAAATTATATAAATGAGTTTTAAATATCAATTATCATTATGATTTAAATTTAAAATTTTCATTATTATGGACCCTATAGATTTCTTATTTTGGACTTTTAAAATTTCATTCAAATTTTTAAAATTTCATTCAAATAACTAATTGCTATGTAGCATTTAAATATAATATAAATAATTACAAAAATAAGAAGCTTATCTTAATAAAAAACTCATAGACTATTTATCAATATAATAAACTTATATTTTTAAACTTAACTATTTTATTTTAAGATTTATGAAATAAATATATGTGCACTTAAATTGTTACTTTTGGTCAAGGTTCTAGAACTCGCTAGGCGCTACGCGTGCGGGCGCAACAAGGGCTTAGCACCTAGCGAAAAATTCGGAGATTAATCGGGGAGTAAGTTTTGGATAAATTTATATTTTTATATATTTTTTCACTTTATATTAATTTCTTATTATCATTTATATTGTTATTAATCTTTAAAACTAATGAGTTATCAAAATTTATATAAAATTTAAATGTAAGTGATCAAATTAGCCAAAAAATAGTCAAAATTAACTTGATTATGCAAAATTTTATAGAATTAGACGCCGTTATTGATGTTATCAAATTTACGCGGACGACCACTGAATAACGGAAACGCCGGGGAGTAATCGACTAGGCGGGCGAGTTTTAGAACAAAGCTTTTGGTATTGTTTTGATTAAATTAGGATTTATTTATATATTAATAATGTTAAAGTTAGTAAAACTTGATTTACACTTAAAAATGTTTCATTTTGTGATTAGTATATTGTGTGTATATTGGTTATAATTTAAATAAAACCAAAAACTAAATAAATCACCAATGACAAACTATTTCAGGGTCTTGAGAGAAGCCCCATGGAAACAATGGAGGTTGCAGTTGGAGAAGCTGATGCATGGAGGAAGGCGCAAGAGGGTATGGTGGCCCAAGAACTGGCGATAGATTAGGAAGGTGAGATATTGACATTTTTCCAACAGGGAAACGAAACTGAGGTTTCTTATTATATTGACGGCTCCTTGAAGGAAGGGACCCTACTAGCGGAGTGAGTTGGGTTCCACAAATTTACCAGGTTCGTACAGAGCTAACCAGAGCTACGGGGGATAAAGGGATATAAAAGGAGTATATCCCCATTTCATTCTGAGCTCCACGACCTTCTTAGAGCATGATCAATGGTAAAAGTTCTCTGCACAAACTCTTATGTATAAATTATTATTTTTTTGATTTTTTTTTTGATTTAAAAAAGAAAATAAAATAAAAAATAAAATAACACCAATCGCGGGCCGCCACGTGTCAGTGGGGCCCGCAAATTGTGTAAGAGTTGGATCCCAAATAAGAGCTATAAGAGCTAAATCTCTTATATTTTTGTGGGTCCTACATCTAAAAACCCACTTAAATCCCCCAATAATCATGGTCTTAGTGCCTTAGATAATCTAAAGACATATACAGTGGCGGAGCCAGGATTTGAAGTCACCAGGTTCAAAGTAATTTATATGTTTTTGGTTATAAAAAGGTAAAAAATATTTTTTTATTAAAACCTATAAAAATTACAAATATCTTTGCAAATGAATATTTTTAAAAATATTGGATGTTTATACTATACTAGAATCGTTTTATCACTAGCCAAACCTATTTTTTTAGAGAAATTCACAAAACTACACACTTTCAACCCCTCCTTCACAAAACTACACCTAATTTTTTTCCCACATATTTACACCCTTTCAAAATTTTAAAAGCTTGATTTATCCTTTAAAAAATTACCAAAATTAATTTTTTTTCATTTGAGTTCGCTAATTAGTGTTTAGGGTATAGTATTAAGGGGGTAGGATTGTGTGGGTAGAATTTATTTGGATTTAAAGTGTAGTTTTGTGAAGTATTTTGGAAATTGTGTAATTTTGTGAAATTTAATTCAAATGGTGAGTTTTGTAATTCTCCCAATTTTTTACAAAATAAATTAGACAATCACGTAGAAACTCAATCATCAATATAAGTGTAAATAATTATAAACTTAATAATTCACCAAAAAATATCAAAGAATCGAAACACTTTCATAAAAGTAAATTTTTATTTTGTTGTTTCATTAGATATAATTAGATTTTATTAGTTTTAGTTTACTTATTTTTTTGTTAAAAATTATTTGTCATGAATTTTATTAAATTAACATTTTTAATATTTAATATGTTATCAAGTTTTAGTTGAATTAAATTTGGTATGAGTCAATAATTAAATTTTAGGAGGGTCAACCTTAAAACTAAGAGGATCAACTTAAAAAACTATATATACACTAAATTATTTTTTTAATTTCACATGGGTCAATTGACCCCCCTAGGTCTAAGCTCCCTCCGCCACTGGACATATAGACATAACTGCAAAGTCTTTTATATAGACTGCATGGATCTAGTGAGGATGGTATATATCAATGCTTCACCAATGGTCAGCTTTTTCCTCAGATTTGGAGACGCTACGTGATCTGCAAGTTTTTTTCCAGGCTTCTCACTCCGATTTGCAGCAAGAGAAAGAAATGTGAAGACTGATCTTTTGGCACGGTGTGCATGTGGCAAGAAAATTAATTTCCAATATATTGATCCATCTTTTCCTATCTGGGTTTCGGATACATCCAACGTATTTATAATGAGATATGATAGGTATATCACAATGACAAAAAACATAAATTAGAACTAAAAACCAAAATCTAAAAGCTATAAATCATAATCCAAAATCTAAAGACTATCGAAAAAGTCATGACCCAAATCATACATATAATGAGGCACTTTTGCCTCTCACCACAAGAAGCCGCATCATCACCCTTAAGACAATATAATTAAAATAAATTATTTAATACAACTCTTTTTTATGACAACATTAATACAATCATTTAATACTAATAAAATTCAAATAAAATCCCAAAAAATATAAACAACATCACTAAAATATTTTTGATAAAACCCATTAACATTAATAAAATCCGAAAAAATATTTAATAAAATATCTATATATATATACGTATATCAATTTTGAATAGCTATTAAAACTAATAATAAATAAATCTAACAAACGATATAAACAAAAAAACAAGAAAACTAGAAACATCTTACAATTCATATGATCACAATCAATATTTAAAAAACAAATTAAAATAAATATAAGTCAATTGTGTATATCTATACTATTAATTGGGAAGAACTTTTATAGAGAAACCATTTGAATCATTTTCAACTTCAGGGTCCTTGAACAAAACTCTGTCAAAGTATTCTCTACTCTTTTTTTTATTAGCTTTTCTAATAATGATGAATTTTTCTTACACAACTATTTTTTTGACAACATTAATACAACCATTTAATACTAATAAAATTCAAATAAAACCCCAAAAAAATATAAACAACATCACTTAAATATTTTTATCTGTGCCACTAGGTCGGGATAAAAAATTACGTAATAGAAACATTATTTCATACAAAATATAATTTAATACAAAAATATATTTGAAAATATGTTATCCGAAAATTAGTTTATATTTTTATGAAATAATGTTCAACTATTTCATTTAAATGTATTTCATTAGTTTTCCAACATCACTTAAATGTATTTCATTAGTTTTTTAAATATTTTAAACATATTTTCTAGGAAAGTTTAATCATTCTTTCATGTCTAAACTTATCCGAAAAATTCTTTGTTCAAAGTTTGGGAACTGGTGGTTTAACCGATGAGACGGGTAAATTGTGTGTTCAAGTTTTTCATTTGATATGAATTTTGGTGTTAAATACAATTTTACAAAATAATATTGTTATTTGTAAATGAACAATATGTTTTATCATTATTTTGAACTCAATGTAATAGAATATAATATATAAAAGAGATCTATTAAAAATTATAAAATTGTATTTTTATGAATTTTTTAATATTATATTTTATGGGTTTTTCAACATTTTTTTAATATTATCCATTTATTATGTCAATTTAAGTCATTTTGTGTTAAATTTGAGCTTTTATTTTAGACTTTTTGTTTTGGACTTTTATGAATTTTTAATAATGTGGAACCAGAAATGCTCAAGTGATGACACGTATAATTTTAAAATATGACACGTATAATTTTAGAATAATTTTCTCTCTCCGTCTTCTGTATTAATAATATAAGTTACCATATTCAAATTAAGTCTTTAACGAAACTAGTCATTTTTAGCGATAAACTTTCTCTTTTGTAAAGCCCCACTTGATTGGCCCACAAAGCCCATAGACTAATACCCATTTAGAAAATAAAACCCAATCGTCGACCAACTCCGACGCGTAGGCGTGAAAATAAACGAACCGCCTCTCCGTCTCCGTCACCGTCACACATACATTCACTAGCGATTGTTATCTGAGTAACATCGTTCGTCGTCGTCGTCGTCTTCTCTACCCGAAATACACATATTCAAAGGTATTTTTTTTGCAGATTCGATACAGTATCTAACCTAATCGCCTCTAGCACGACTCTTTGTTTACATCTGATCTTACTTCTTACTCGTCGCGTTTCTGTGTGATTCGTTCCGTAAATTGATTTCAATTAGGGTTTACTCACATATTCTTTTGTTGTTTCAGAGAGATGGTGAAGGTTCGTATGAACACGGCGGATGTGGCGGCAGAGGTTAAGTGCTTGAAGCGATTGATAGGCATGAGATGCTCCAACGTATATGACATATCTCCCAAGGTAATACACATCTATTCGTTGATTTTGATTTCCCTAAAAGATTTATCAGCGATTTTTATATTTTTTGCTTCGAAAATTTGATTGCGCAGACGTATATGTTCAAGATGTTGAATAGCAGTGGAATCACAGAATCTGGCGAGAGTGAGAAGGTTTTGCTCTTGATGGAAAGTGGTGTTCGTTTGCATACCACTGCTTACGTCAGGTTTACCTTAGCAAATCAATCTTTATTAAACTCTGTTTTTTTTTTGGGGCTTTTTTTCGAGTAGTAAGTGATGAGTTTGATATTTTTTAGGGATAAGAGTAATACTCCGTCTGGGTTTACTTTGAAGTTGAGAAAGCATATTCGTACTAGGAGGCTTGAGGATGTTCGTCAGCTCGGTTACGATAGGGTAATTGATGTTTTGAGTGTTCTTGTCTTTTGTTTAGTTTTTGCATATCGTGTTTTATTTGAAAGTTGGTGCTTCTTTTGCTATTGGAAACAGATCATTGTCTTCCAGTTCGGTCTTGGTGCTAACGCACACTATGTCATATTGGAGTTGTATGCTCAAGGGAACATTATTCTTACAGATTCAGAGTATATGATCATGACTCTCCTCCGCTCACATAGGTTTGTTTTCCACTTTGCTTTCATTAATTGTTTGCTTTTGTTAGATTATTGTTCTCAAGATGACCATGAGTATGATCGTTGATCACCTTCTTCTTTGAGAGATGTTAGTGTTTCCCCTTTATTGGTGTATGACCTTTGTAGTGAATTATTTGTTTCAATTCTTGCAGAGATGACAATAAGGGTTTCGCTATCATGTCTCGTCACCGTTACCCGATAGAGATATGCAGAGTCTTTGAGAAAACCACGGTTTCAAAGCTGCAGGAAGCGCTTACCGCTTTCTCTCTTAAGGATCATGAAGCTAAGCAAAGTGAAGTAAAGGAGCAGAGTGGTGGCAAGAAGGGTGGGAAGGCAAACGATTCCACGAGTGCCAAACAATATACCTTGAAGACTATTCTTGGTGATGCTTTAGGGTACGGGCCACAGCTCTCGGAGCACATAATTCTGGATGCTGGTCTAATCCCAACTACCAAATTTTCAGAGGAAAACAAGTTGGATGATAATGAGATTCAGTTAATTGTTCAAGCTGTCATCGTTTTTGAAGATTGGCTTGAAGATGTTATGTACGGTCAAAAAATCCCCGAAGGTTACATTCTTATGCAGAAACAAATGGTGACTGACACAGCTGCCCCGGAAGGTGTTAAAAAGGTCAATACTTAACTTTATGCTTTTTTAATGGCAGATGATTATGTACCATATTTTAGAAAATTTCATTGTTTTCTTTTACCTGGTTGTCTGCAGATGTATGATGAGTTCTGTTCAATCTTATTAAATCAATTCAAATCGAGAACCTATGAAAAGTTTGAAACTTTTGATGCTGCTTTAGATGAGTTCTACAGCAAAATTGAGAGCCAAAGGTCTGAATATCAACAAAAGGCAAAAGAAGATTCTGCCAGTCAGAAACTCAATAAGATACGGCAGGATCAGGTTTGTGGTATTTCCTTATATCGATGTAGTTTTTCTCCATCTCTAGATTTATCTCAATTGCAATGTTTCTGTTCTTAATGTTTTAGGAAAACCGTGTTCAAATTCTGAAGAAAGAAGTCGACCGTTGTGTTGGTATGGCTGAGTTAATTGAATACAACTTAGAAGACGTAGATGCTGCCATATTAGCTGTTCGTGTAGCCCTTGCAAAAGGTATGGGATGGGATGATCTAGCTCGCATGGTCAAGGAGGAAAAGAAATTAGGAAATCCTGTTGCTGGTCTCATTGACAAACTTTATCTTGAGAAGAATTGCATGACCTTGTTGCTGTGCAACAATCTGGATGAAATGGATGACGATGAGAAGACGCTTCCAGTGGAAAAGGTGTTGATTTTTCCCTACAGTGAAAACATAAAGCTCATTGTCTTTCTTGTTCTGACGTATCATATCTGGTTTTCGTAGGTGGAGGTTGACTTATCATTTTCTGCCCACGGTAATGCTAGGCGCTGGTATGAAATGAAAAAGAAGCAAGAAACCAAACAGGAAAAGACTGTTTCTGCTCATGAAAAGGCTTTTAAAGCAGCTGAGAAAAAGACACGCCACCAGCTTTCTCAGGTGAGCTTCTAACTTCATCAATGTTAATCTTGATTAATGTTTTCTCTCTTAGTGAACTAACTAATCATTTGAATTCTTCTGGCTAAAAGGAAAAAGTGGTTGCATCTATATCGCACATGAGAAAAGTCCACTGGTTTGAGAAATTCAATTGGTTCATTAGCAGTGAGAACTATTTGGTCATCAGTGGTCGTGACGCTCAGCAAAATGAGATGATAGTTAAGCGTTACATGTCGAAAGGAGATCTGTAAGTTTCCATGTATAGAGTTTTTTGTCAGTCTTGATGTTGATGTTAAATATTTAGATATTATCATAAGTTTCTTATCACAATGCTTTCTTAGGTATGTACATGCAGAACTTCACGGAGCCTCGAGTACTGTGATAAAGAATCACAAACCTGAACAAAGTGTTCCACCTCTCACTTTAAACCAAGCTGGATGTTTTACGGTATGAGATTTCATCTACCATTGTAATTGTTTGACTTGTGTGAATATGGCGCAATGTCTTAATGGCAGATATTTGAATATATTACGATGCAGGTGTGTCATAGTCAGGCATGGGATTCCAAGATTGTTACTAGTGCATGGTGGGTATATCCTCATCAGGTCAGTAAAACAGCTCCTACTGGAGAATACCTTACGGTTGGAAGTTTCATGATACGAGGTAAGAAAAACTTCCTTCCACCACACCCGCTTATCATGGGTTTTGGACTGTTGTTTCGTCTGGACGAGAGTTCCTTGGGAGCTCATTTGAATGAGCGAAGGGTAAGAGGTGAAGAAGAGGAAGGAGTGACCGATTTAATAATGGAAACTCATGCTCCTGATGAGCATTCAGATGCTGATTCAAAGAACGAAGCAGAGAATGAAGAGGTTTCTGCCCCAAGAGAAATTGAGTTACAAGAATCAAACGAAGCTGAAAATGAAGAGGTTTCTGTCCCAGGAGAAATTGAGTTACAGGAATCAAATACAGCATTCAGTCCTTCTTTGGACATGAATACATCTGGTGGTTCTGGAGAAAATGTTGAACCAGCTACCTCACAGCTTGAAGATCTTCTTGATAGAACCCTCGGTCTTGGTGCTGCCACCATGTCAGGAAAGAACCAGACAATAGAGACATCAAAGGACGATATGGAAGTGAAGATGAATCAGGAAGAGAAGATGAATCAGGAAGAGAAAAAAGCAGTAGTTAGAGATAAGCCATACATGTCAAAAGCTGAAAGAAGAAAGCTTAAGATGGGTCAAAGCGGTAACATAGTCGCTGATGTTAACATTGGGAAAGAAAAGCAGCAACAAAACGAAAAAGTCGCTGATGTTAACATTGGGAAAGAAAAGCAGCAACAAAACGAAAAAGTTATAGTCAACAAGAGCATACCTGATAACAAGCCAGCTGTGGAAAAAGTTAGCCGTGGGCATAAAGGCAAACTTAAGAAAATGAAGGAGAAATATGCTGATCAAGACGAAGAAGAAAGAAAAATACGGATGGCGTTGTTGGCAGTAAGTACTTTCTGAATTCCTTAATTGAAACTCTACAATTCTTTTCAAATACGGATGGCTTTTTGTCGTACCATATAATATTTATCAGTATTTGATTTCTGCTGTTTGCACAAAATTGAATTGTCTTTACTGTACAGTCGTCTGGAAGGCCGCAGAAGAATGATGTTGAATCACAGAATGCAAAGCCCGCAGTGACCGAGGAGAAGAAACCTTCTGAAGGTAAGCTTTTGCTTTTATCTTTGAATTTGTTACGCCATCCATTGAAGTAGCATCATATTGTTTGTACTGATGGTTATCTGATTGCTGTTGTGTGGCAGAGACGGATGATGCTGTGAAAATATGTTATAGGTGTAAGAAAGTTGGACATCTAGCAAGGGATTGTCTTGCGAAATTTCTTTCAGAGAAGGACAAAGTGGTGACGGAGAAAGTGGTAATGGACAAAGTGGTAATGGAAGAAGACGATATCCACGAGGTTGGGGAAGAAGAGAAAGAAAAACTGATTGATGTCGATTACCTAACTGGTAACCCGTTAGCAACGGACATTCTGTTATACGCTGTCCCTGTGTGCGGCCCATACAACGCTCTCCAGTCATATAAATACAGAGTCAAAGCCATTCCAGGGAGCATGAAGAAAGGAAAAGGTAAGAATAACATACACACACACTATTGTCTTCTTCCTTGGGATTTCTATTCGATGTTGATGATGTTGTTTTGGACAGCTGCGAAAACGGCGATGAATCTGTTCACGCATATGTCGGAAGGGACGGTGAGGGAGAAAGAGCTGATGAAAGCGTGTACGGATCCGGAGCTGATGGCAGCACTTGTTGGGAATGTAAAGATAACAGCAGCTGGTTTGACTCAGCTGAAACAGAAACAGAAGAAGGGCAAAAAAAGCAGCAGCAAACACCATTAGGCATTTTAAGCCTCTTACTTTTTTTTGGTGTTATTGTTACAAAGACTAAACAATGTTTGGGTTCATCGAATGTCTTTGTAGTTTCGTATGTTCACTTGCAAGAAAACATAAAAATGTTTGTTCGAAAAACTAAGCATCCGAGTTGTGTAGTTAAGATACGATTTTTAAAGGTTTTGCTTGGATTAGTGGCAAAGAAAAACACCCAAGTTTTATGTTACGACAGAAAAAAATACGTCGATGGGTTGTTTTTGCTCACAAAAATAACTACTAAAATGCGATATTCTTTGAGTTCTATCATTTTATACTAGAAATTCACAAAACTCTACCCTTTCAACATTTTCTTCAAAAATTATACCTAATTCAATATTTGTAAATATTTACGTCTTTTAAAATTTTAAATGATTGATTTATCTCTTTATGAAATTTTACTAAAACTAAAATCTTTTCATTTATGTTCACTAATTAGTGTTTAATATATAATATTAAAGGCTGTAAGATTGTGTGGGTAAAACTTATTTGAATTTAGTTTTGAGTGTCTAGGTGTAGTTTTCTTAAGTGCATATTAAAATGATGTGTGTGAAATGCTATTCAAAAAGTGTACGTTTTGTAATTAATAATATAAACCAATGAAAAATAAAAAGGATAATCATAAATGAAATTCAAAAATACTAAATTGATAAAAAAAAATCGGAAAAAATCTTTTTGCAACACATAAGACAAATTATTTCTTATTTATAAAATTGAAACGTTAAGTACTTGACTCATATATAAATTTAACCGGAGAATAAAAGAAATCGTGTAAACCCTCTTTTAATAGTAATTCTATCTAACATATATTCTTAGTTTGTTTTATAAATGACCAATAAAATTATAACAAATGGACTTGTAAAGCTTTATTTCAACTCATGTCGGTATGTTTTGTCACATTCTAATTGATTACCTGTCTTTATTATTTTTTTAATTATTATTAACTGAAAAAGATAATCCAATCGTGAAGTGGTGTGAGTTATCATAGGTCCACATATGAAGCATATGATGAATTAAATTGCAATGTCGATTACGTGTTAGACACTGTTTCACTTTTAGTGGTTGCTTGTTGTGCTAAACAAACACCATTCCACACACTTTATTCCTTTGTTCCCATTGTGAGTCGTGTGCGTTAATGATTATTCTCTTTTTAATTAATACAATAATAATATCTTAACAACATTTCTCTAATTTGTTATTTATATAACTAGGTGAGGACTCTACCCATGACGCGGAACAAACTATTCAAAAATAATTATATATATTAAAAATAATATTTTTGGTTTTAAAATAATCGTAAAAACGAAATAAATATTGTATAACGAATATAATTTATTTTCAAAAATTTATTTCTTTTAGTAATATCTTGGTTTTTTGTTATATGTTCCTTCTCGATGTTGTCTATAAAAATAATCATATATACAAAAAAAACTATTTTCGGTTTTAAAATAATCTTGAAAACGAAATAAATATTGTATAACGAACATTATTTATTTTAAAAATTGAAAATTTTTAATAATATCTTGATTATTTTTTGATATATTCTTTTTCGATGTAGTCTCTAAAATCGGCATTAAAAACATATAATAGAATCGGCCATAAAAAATTAGTTAAAATATATTAAATCGGAATATATCCGAAAAATCGACAAAAACCTTGAGGCAAAAGTTGGATTGAGACAAAAATATAAGGGCACAAATACAAAACGAATAATATTTTCTATCGCGACACAATAGCGTTTTGTCTTCTCTTTTAATAATATAAATTTACCTACTTTATATTAATCAACAAATTCATCCATTTTATATATCGTTCTAATTTCATCGGATGTACCTAAACGAACATTAGAGTCATATTTGTTATGAAATAATTTTGAAAGTAGAAAAAAATAATATTGAAAGTAGAAAAAAAAATATATTCTTAAATCGATATTTAACAACTACAATAGTTGATGACAGTGGCGGATCTAGCACATAAATTTACCCGGTGCAAAACAGTTTTATTTTGAATTTATAGGGGGTAAACACACATATTTTACAGTTTTAGTAATAATTTGTTAAGAAAAATAGTGAAAAATTTGTATTTTTCAATATTTTATAAGGTCCAGCTCCACCCCCTGCTCCCTCTTTGGCTCCGCCACTCGTTGATGATGTATAATAAATTTAGATATTATATATATGTTCATGATCGATGGTGTATAATATTTTAATTTGCAACATGATTGTGTATAATAATTGATATAAATATTAAACGGGCGTTGGTGTTGTTGATTAATATATACTAGATGATAACTCGCAAGTACGTGCGGAGTTTAACATGTCTTTGAATATATATTTAAAATAATTAGAGAAAACTATATATTAAAAATTCATAACTTAGATTATATGTATATAATCTCTAATTTCATAAAATACATTAAATAAAATCTATATATTGTGCGGGGTAACAAATAAATTATGGGTTAGTTCGGGATTAATCCGCGTATAAGAAATATTTTAAAATTTATTTACTGAACTATATATAATATAAAGTTCAAAACTATACTTATGTATATATATTTTAATATTATGAATATAATTTAGTTATATCTTATCAATCATTTATGTTATTTTTTGACCTGTCGCAAATTATAATTATACATAAATTGAATTTGATTCGTTTCAAATTAGCTTTATGATTATTTTAACGACCCGTAAGGAAAATTAAAATATGTATTTACTTTTCTTTTCTTTGTTTATGTCTTAATTAACTATATATAAATTTAAAAATAAAGTAAGTTTAGATTGCTGTAGAAATTATTCTTCGAATATTCAAGTTTTATTTATTTTGATGTGAAAACTATTATCAAATTTTATTTTATTTGCTAAAATTTTAATCGATTTTCATGTTGAAATTTAAATCCTTTGTTATCAAATAAATTTCACGAATATAATTGTTTTCAAATTTTGTCCTACATAAATGTTGAAATTTGAAATCGGTTTTCCGTTTATTTTCTTTATTCGTTTTTATAGAATATTTTCGAATTTTGGAGTTTAAAATTAGTGAAAATTAAAATTTGAATTCTTTTGGACCTTTGTAGTGGGCTTAAAATTGTAATTTTGCAAAGACTATAAATACATAGGTTATGTTAAAAAAATGTAGTGACATTACATTGTAATTAGAATTTTTTTAAGGGTTATTTGCAAAAATGTTTTTCAATTAATAGATAAGATAACAATTACCATTCGTTTCAAATTCGCTTTATGATTATTTTAACGACCCGTAAGGAAAATTAAAATATTGTATGTATTTGCTTTTCTTTTCTTTGTTTATGTCTTAATTAGCTATATATAAATTTAAAAATAAAGCAAGTTTAGATTGTTGTAGACATTATTCTTTGAATATTTAAGTTTTATTTATTTCGATATGAAACTATTATCAAATTTTATTTTATTTGCTAAAATTCTAATCGATTTTCATGTTAAAATTTAAATAATTTGTTATCAAATATACTTCACGAATATAATTGTTTTCAAATTTTGTCCTATATAAATGTTGAAATTTTAAATCGGTTTTTCGTTCATTTTTTATTCGTTTTTGTAGAATATTTTAGAATTTAAAGTTTAAAATTTGTGAAAATTAAAATTTGAATTCTTTTGGACCTTTGTAGTGGGTGTAAAATTGTAATTTGCAAAGACAATAAAAACATACGTTATGTTAAAAAAATGTAGTGGCATTACTTTGTAATTAAAAAAATTTAAGGGTTATTTGCAAAAATGTTTTCCAATTAATAAATAAGACAAGGTGAACAATCATATATAATAAAACTTTTATTTCATGTTTTAAAATAATTTTGGAAATAAAATAAATATTGTAACAATAACAAATAACAAGTAAATATTGTAAAAATAACAAAAAGGAGAAAGGGAAAAAATATTCGGACAATTTGGCCCCTGAAAACTTTGAAGCGACTGCTGATAAAATAAACAATTATTTTAACATAGTTAATAATTGTTTTCTAAAAAATGAAAAATATGATACGGAAGGAGTAGTCATCTATTTGTATTAAATAAGTAATTTTTTATATATACAAAAAAGAATACGCCTTAAATCTTAAAACATACTTTATACCTTATACACTAAACATTAAACCCTAATCAATAAATCATATACCCTAAACCTTAAACCCTAAATAATAAATCTTATACTCTAAAGGGAAAATTACAAAACTACACCATTTGAATTACATTTCACAAAACTACACCATTTCAAAATAACTTCACAAAACTACATCTAAACACTAACAATTAAATCCAAATAAACCTACCTACATAATCCTACCTCTTAATAATATATCATAAACACTAATTAGCGAACCCAAATGAAAAGATTTAAATTTTGATATATTTTTAAAGGATAAATTAGGGGTGGGCAAAAAAACCGAACCCGGAGAACCGAACCGAATCCGACCCGAAAAAGAGGATCCGAACCCGAACCGAAACCGACCAAATACCCGAACAGTTTTTAAATTTCAAAACCCGAAAATCTGAACCCGAATGGACCCGAATGGACCCGAAACCCGAATGGGTACCCGAACTACCCGAAAATTTAATTAAATGTATATAAATATTAGTAATTTTATATTTGTTACTAAAATTATTTCCAAAATTATAACATTTTTCTAATATTTCGAGTAGTTTTGTATAATTTAAGTAATTTTGAATAGTTTTAATTGTGTATTATTCAAATCATCCTAATTAGCTACATACTTTCAAATATTTATAATATTTTAATTTATAATTTTGGAGTTTTTTTAATAATTTCAGGTACCGAACCCGAAAGGAACCGAACCGAACCCGAAAAATTATTGAAATACCCGAACAAATCCTATAATCATCCACCCGAGAAACCCGAATAGACCCGATCCGAATCCGAACGGGTACCCGAACGCCCACCCCTAGGATAAATCAAGCTTTTAAAATTTTGAAAGAGTGTAAATATGTGAAAAAATTGAATTATGTAGAGTTTTGTAAAGGAATGGAAGAAAGAATGTTATGTAGTTTTGTGAATTCCTCTACTCTGAATCCTAAACACTTTCATTCATCTCTCCTCAATTTACGTATTAATTTTATTTAATTTGTTTAATTTTTAATTAGATTAATAATGAAATATTAAATGAAAATTATGCGACTATTTAATATATATATATGATAAATATACTTATTATAATGACTATTTAATATATATATATATATATATATATATATATTTACTATGTGCAAATTCAAGACTATTTAATAGAAATAAATGTGTATTTACTATGTGACGAATTTAAGACTATTTAATAGAAATAAATGTGTATTTACTATGTGACGAATTTTCGTGCCTAGTTAATAGAAATATATATATTTAGTTCACATTATAATTACGAGAAATATATATATATATATATATATATATATATATATATATATTTATTTTACACTATTCACGTAGGGGTATAATAGTCAATATACATTCCCAAAAAACATACTTTATATTTACCTAATTTTTATAGAAAAATTCACAAAACTACATCATTTCAACCATTATTTCACAAAATTACACCTAATTCAATATTTTTATATATTTACACCTTTTCAAAATTTTAAATGGTTTATTTACCTTTAAAAAATTACCAAAATTGAAATATTTTCATTTGGGTTCGCTAACTAATGTTTACGGTATAATATTAAAGGTGTAGAACTTTGTAGGTAGGATTTATTTAAATTTAATTTTGAGTATTTTGTTGTAGTTTTGAAAGTTGACTTTGAAATAACGTAGTTTTTTTAATTGTAATTCAAAATATGTAGTTTTGTAATGTCTCATTTTTATAAACTTATGTATATACTGTTAGAGTAAGCTCGAAGAAACAAGTTTAAAAGAAAATGGAAAATAGACAAATCCTAATTAAGAGTTTATGAATAGCTATATTTACTTTTATGAGTTTTCTAAATATGTTAAGAGAGATAAATAAATGAAAATTATTCTATTGAGAAAATAGGAAGTTTGTGTAGACTTCTCTATATAAGGAGATGCAAATGTGTTGCATAACTTATGAGTTTAGAGATGTGAGAGATTGAGAGATTTGAGAGTTCTAAGAGAGAACTTGAGAACTTTAGGTCTTGAGTGATTTTCCTAAAGATTAAATAAAGAGAGTGATTCTTTATTAAATCGTGTTTTTAATCATTCTCTAAATTCTATATTACACCCTAATTCCCCTATAAAAAATCAACATTATTTCTGCGTGAAAATAACAAAGAAAAATCAAGAAATTAATACAAATTAAAAAAATAAACAAGTATGACTTTAAAAATAGGGAGAATTATAAAACTACACCATTTGAATTACATTTCACAAAACTACACCATTTCCAAAATACTTCACAAAACTACACTTAAACACTCAAAATTAAATTCAAATAAATCCTACCACACAATCCTACCCCTTAATACTATATCATAAACATTAATTAGCTAACGCAAATGAAAAGATTTTAATTTCGGTAAATTTTTAAAGGGTAAATCAATATTTAAAATTTTTAAAAGGGTGTAAATATGTGAAAAAATTAAATTATGTATAGTTTTGTGAAAGAGAGGGTGAAAGGGTGTAGTTTTGTGAATACCTCTAAAAATATCTACAAAACTATATGTTATAATAATTACAGAATATACATTGCTTAAAGTAAAGGGTTAATTATTTGGAGATTAAAAAGTAAAGCAATTTAAGAGGAGAAGAATAGTTATTAACATTTTGGAGAAAATAAATATATCTGATATTACGTCATTATCCAATCCAATTATTAAGGAGATATTAATATATTTTTTGATTAAATCTCTCAAAGAAAACAAAACTACCAATCTTCACACAAGTCACAAGTCACAACAATACACATATCAAAAGGCACCAATTAAACAACTTTTCTGATTTGAAAAAGTCTCTCAGATTCTTAAAAATTACTTTACAGTTTTTTAATCAAAATCTTCTTCTTCTTCTTATACTTTGATCGATCGTCTCTACCACAACAATTTTTTCAGATTTTTACTTTTGGTTTGGATTCAATCTCAAATTTTCAGAACAAATCGTTTCCTCCTTTGGTACTATTTTTTTAATATATTTTTTCTGTATTATATTTCTTCGTATTCATATATTAATCTTATTCGCAATGCACAATTCTTCTGTGATGTTTAATTATTATTGTTTGGTTTTATTCTCCTTTCCATGAATTTATACATTATTTTCTTAAAATATTCTGTATTATTAATGATTCTTTGATTCACAAAAATTGGTGTTTGATTTTATATAATGTTATCAGGAAACATGACTGAGGAAAAGAGGTTAGATATTGGTGAAGAAGAAGTGAATTCTTTAAAGTATAAAGTAAGAGCTTCTCTTTTTCATTGTAGAGAGAGTATGCAACATTTGCTTTAAATTATCTCACATAAATGTTAAAAAATTGTGTTAAGTAATTGTTTTGTTAAAAAAATTGTATATATATATTATAAGGTTGATTGGGCAGTGCCATCATCTTTGACATGGCAAAGAAAGATAGACACTCACACAAATGTTCCCCGCGAATTCGGTCTCACTCCTAAAGAGATTTTCCAACTGGTAAATTTTATTACAAACCATATTTTTATGTTATAAGAAACTATGCATAAGATTTGTGTAGAAATATGTGGTTTTATTATGTGGTTTTTAAAGTTTACTCTTTATGAATATTTTGTGTTAGGATGGTACAAGGAATTTTCAGGCTATTATTAATATGTTTTATGATAAGATTTGTAACTAAATATAATCATCTTTGTTTTGTTAATGTAGGCTCCTGTTGGTATTCGGTTATGGTTTCTTGTTAGAGAAGAGTCTTCTAAAGGAAGGGTATGCATAATATAATTCTCCTTTCTCGGTTTTATCTTACGAGTTTTCGACAAATGCTTTCTAATTTTCGCGGTACTTTGCAATATTGTAAAAATAAATGTATCAAAATTACAGTTGGCCTTCATAGATCCATTCTCCAAGCACACTGTAACTTCTTCACATGGTGTTCCACTTGGAGGTATTGGGTATGTTCTCTCTTTTTAACAATCATCTTTTAACATATATTGGTCATAGCTAGAGACAGCCATTTGTGGATAGAAGCTCTCTCAAAATATTGTTTACTTACTTTAGGGCAATTCTTATGAATACCACTAAAAAAAGTTTGTTTAACACAATTAGCACAGATTTTCGAAAGTTTTACGAATACCATTAAAAAGTTTTTTTCTCATAAATGCCACAAATCTTAAATTTTCAAAATTACACCCAAAACCTTCAAAAAAACTATACCGTTCCCTTCAAAACTATACCCTAAACACTATATAACGAACCCAAATGAAAAAAAGTTAAAATCTAAAAGTGTTAAAGCTCGTTTTTTGTATTTGTGGTATTTTGTAAACTACTACTTTTTGATGGTATTTTTGTTATAAAAAACTTTGTAATGGTATTTTCAAAACAAAAACTTATTTTGATGGTATTTTAACGAATTTCTCCTTACTTTATTCCTTTAAATGCATAGGGAGCAAACTCAAAAGTATTAATAAGCTCTCTCTCTCTCTCTCTCTCTTGATTACTTATATATGTAGTGCTGGTAGCATAGGAAGGAGTTTTAAAGGTGAATTTCAGAGATGGCAGCTATTCCCTCCAAAATGTGAAGATGGACCTGTTCTAGCAAATCAGTTCTCTGTAAGTTATAAATTTACAGGCATTGTCTGATATTTTCTTGGTCTGAAGTCATGTTTGATTGCTCCTCAAGGTTTACTAAAAGGGTGAGTTTTGTTGGATGCAGGCGTTTGTTTCACGTGACAACGGTAAAAAGTACTCGAGCGTGTTGTCTCCTAGGAATCCAAACCTCGCAAAGTAAGCTACTACAGTTCTCTCTTCTGCTTGTTAGCTTGCATTGAATATTCTATTTATTGAGAAGATTTGAAACTTATGTATCCGAACAGACAAGAATCGGAATCAGGGATTGGTTCATGGGACTGGAATCTGAAAGGAGACAAGTCTACATATCATGCTTTATATCCGAGGTCTTGGACAATGTATGAGGGTAAATATGCTTCTTTTTAGAGTTTTTCACTATTAGATATTGATGTTTCTGTGGTGTGAGGTTGCAGCTTTAATATTTGATGGTGTATAGGTGAACCTGATCCGGAGCTTACCATCGTTTGCCGCCAAATTTCGCCTTTTATACCTCACAACTACAAAGAAAGCAGCTATCCTGTGTCTGCTTTCACTTTCACAGTATGTCCAATTTTTCTTTCTCTCTTTATGTAATTTTTCTAATGTATATCATACCATGATACTGATATGTTTTGCCATATACTTTGCCAGCTTAAAAATCTTGGAAACACTAGTGCAGATGCGACATTGCTCTTTACTTGGGCGGTGAGATAAATCTTGAATGCATTTATACTTTTTCTCTTTTTTTTTACCGCATTCCTTTACCGTGATAGTTGGTTTCTTGGTTCAGAATTCTGTTGGAGGAGACTCAGAGTTCTCAGGTGGCCACTACAACTCCAAACTAATGTATGAGAATGACATACTTTTTAGTTATTGTACTCATCAGAGTTGATCTTCTTTTATGGCTTCACATAACTCAATGTCGATGATCATAATAGGATGGATGATGGAGTCAAGGGTGTGCTCTTACACCACAAGTAAGTTCTTCCATATTATGATAAGAAACATTTCTTTTGTTCTGAATTTTACAGCTTTATTAGTGGAATTTTTTTCGATACAGAACAGCAAATGGATTACCATCATTGACATATGCGATATCAGCTCAGGAGACCGATGGTGTTAGTGTATCGATCTGCCCGTTCTTCACGGTATCTGGAGATCAGAGTGGAATCACAGCAAAAGATATGTGGCAGGCTATCAAAGAGGTTGTTAACATATCCTTTCATATTTTAAATAAGGAAGCTAACATTTTTCTACCAACATGTAATATTCTTCAAATTGATAGTGTTAGTATACATCGTTTATTTGTTGCAGCATGGTTCTTTCGATCACCTCGATGCTTCTGAAGCCTCGGTGCAATCAGAGCACGGATCATCAATCGGGGCAGCGGTAGCGGCCTCTGTAACAGTCCCACCAGGGGAGTCGCGCATTGTCACATTTTCTCTGGCTTGGGACTGCCCTGAAGTGCAGTTTCCAAGTGGTAAAATATATTCTAGGTAAGAACTCACCAATGAAAATTTGGAATTGTTATGGACTTATGGCTAAAGTCAGACTTAACAGACTCTTTTCACAGGCGTTACACAAAATTTTATGGTACTCATGGTGATGCTGCAGCAAAAATCGCGCATGATGCTATTCTTGGTAAAGTCCCTAATCATCCCAAAATATAGTATCCTTTAGCTCACTGAAGAATGAAGATTCCACTTAAAGTGTTACGGTTTTTCGATGTATGGAACAGAACATGGTCAGTGGGAGTCTTGGATAGAAGCCTGGCAAAGACCAATACTTGAAGACAAGAGACTTCCTGCATGGTGAGACTGTAGTTCTCTTTCTCTATATCGATATTCGTAATGTTTTCATGCACATTGTTGACGTTTGTAATTATAGGTACCCTGTCACTCTATTCAACGAGCTTTATTACCTTAACTCAGGAGGAACTGTGTGGACAGGTAGGTTTGAACATTTTCTGATGATTCACTACCACATTATGAGGCCATGTTCTTTTTTCGATTATATTTTTGCAGATGGATCCTCTCCACTTCAGAGCTTGGCAGGAGTCAGAGAAAAGAAGTTCTCACTTGATAAATCTCAACTCGGACTAACGAACACTGTCGATGTAGCGCAACATAATGATGCATCTGTTTCTGTTCTCGAAAAGATGGCGTCTAAGCTAGAGCAGCTTCATGCCTCAACAGCATCAAACTCTGCATTTGGCACGAAACTACTCGAAGAAGGCGAAGAAAACATTGGACACTTCCTTTACCTAGAAGGTGTCGAGTACCGTATGTGGAACACATACGATGTTCATTTCTACGCGTCTTTTGCGCTTGTGATGCTGTTTCCGAAACTAGAACTTAGTATCCAGAGAGACTTTGCTGCCGCGGTAATGCTACACGATCCCACCAAAGTGAAAACTTTAAGCGAGGGACAATGGGTTCAGAGGAAAGTTCTTGGTGCAGTTCCTCATGACTTAGGCATCAATGACCCTTGGTTTGAAGTTAACGGATATAATCTTCATAACACTGACCGGTGGAAAGATTTGAACCCCAAATTCGTACTCCAGGTGTACCGGGATGTAGTTGCAACAGGCGACAAGAAGTTTGCTTTAGCGGTGTGGCCTTCCGTGTATGTTGCAATGGCATATATGTCTCAGTTTGACAAAGATGGTGATGGTATGATTGAGAATGAAGGGTTCCCGGATCAAACTTACGACACATGGTCTGCTTCTGGTGTGAGCGCATACTCTGGTGGGCTTTGGGTGGCTGCACTGCAAGCTGCATCCGCGTTGGCACGGGAAGTCGGAGACAAGAACTCGCAGGACTACTTTTGGTCCAAGTTTAAGAAAGCGAAAGATGTATACGAGAAGAAGTTGTGGAATGGATCGTATTTTAACTACGACAACAGTGGAAGCCGATATAGCTCGTCTATACAAGCTGATCAACTAGCTGGTCAATGGTTTGTTTCCCCCCCCCCCCTATCCAATGTTGTAGGTATTTATAGTTTAAAAGTAAGGCTTGTTGAAGATATGATACAATTTTTTAGGTACGCGAGAGCATCAGGGCTTGCGCCTATTGTTGATGAAGACAAAGCTAGGACGGCTTTGGAGAAAGTGTACAACTTCAATGTGATGAAGAATAAAGACGGGAAACGCGGTGCTGTAAACGGTATGCATCCTAATGGGAAAGTAGATACAGCGTCGATGCAATCAAGGGAGATATGGTCAGGTGTTACATACGCTCTCTCTGCAACAATGATCCAAGAAGGTTTAGTTGAAATGGCGTTTCAGACGGCAAGTGGGGTCTACGAAGCTGCTTGGTCTGAAGACGGACTCGGGTAAGTATGCTCTTATATAGTTGATATTGCTATTTCTTATTCTCGGATATAACCAAAAGTGTTTGATAATGTTGTTGTTGTTATGTGGTGAGTGAATAAAACAGTTACTCCTTTCAGACGCCTGAAGCATGGAACACGAATGATCAATACAGATCATTGACTTACATGCGTCCACTTGCCATATGGGCTATGCAATGGGCATTGACTAAAACCAATCATAAACAGCAACAAGAAGTTGATGTTGAACAAGAAGCAGAGTTTAGTTCTCTTATGAAACATGATATTGGGTTTTCTCGGGTTTCTCGGCTTTTGAATCTATCAAAAGAAGTATCGCCTAAAGGCACACTCCAAACATTGTTTGATTATGCTTGCAGGAAGATGATGATGTCATAGATTTCATTTCTTATTATTTTGGTTATGATTGAATTATACATATTGGTTCTGTACCTTACGGTGTTTATTTATTACTGTTGTTTGTTCTGAAACGTTACGCTACAGTTAGGGATGTTAATGATGGGTAAAAACCCGATGGGTACCGTCTATCAATATTATCAAACCCGGACCTGCCTGTATTATGAAAAAATTCACAGGTTTTTAATGGGCAGGTACCGCCAAGAAAAGTTTTATACGGGTTTGTTCTAGTGGGTAACGGGACTGCCGGTTTTTTTTTTCCTTCACTAAAACGACTTTGTTTTAAATTACTCAAATAAAAAATCGATTTAACCTAAAAATCGTCGTCTTGTGAATTCGTTGCTTCAAAAGTATTATTGGGTATCTCCTTTGATTGCTTCAAAAACTCTCTCTCTCTCTCTCTCTCTCTCTCTCTCTCTCTCTCTCTCTCTCTCTCTCTCTCTCGTTCGTGAGTGAAACCTAGATCTGATATTTCTCCATTGAAGCAGTTCTACCACTACTTTCGATTTCTCAGGTTAGTGAGAATCAATGCTTCTCTTCATTACCCTTTTTCTCGATCTAATTTAAATTTGATTTTAGATATTTTGATATCGTAAGGATGTTTTTTTGTTATATTTTAAGAAGTTTTATAGTGCTTTGTGCTAGTAACATGATCAGAGAGCTTCTGTTTTTTTATTGTATGATTAAGCCAAGCTTACAATCTATGCCTTCCAGGCTTCCACATAAGTGTTAAAAACGTAAGAATGTAAATATTTTTGACTTTTGACTTTTGCAATTAAATTATAATGATAACTTTTGTATTTTTTTAATTAAATTATGTTTTTTTGAATATTTTTAGGGTATAGAAACTAAAATCTTATCATTTGGGTTCGCAAACCCTAAACCAAGACACTTTGATTAGTTTAGGGTTTAGATTTGTGAATTTTCGAATTTTTTATTACAAATAAAATAAAAATGGGTATAGGAGATTTTTTGGGTTATAGGAGATCATAACTTCTTATAAACGATCGATTGAGAAGATGCCTCTGATATAAACTATTAAAAAATAAAAGAGATAATCATAAACTTAAAAAAAATTAGTATCTTAATAAAAATTTAAAAAATCCTTAATTTCCTACAAACACTCTCCACTGACACGTAGGCAAAATTCATTGTCATTTATTATATAAGATTGGATTTTTAAATCAACATTCGAAAAGTAATTTCTAATTAAAGTTCAAATAGATAAAAAAAATTACAAAACTACACCATTAAGAAATTCACAAAACTACGCAATTTTAACGCTCTATGCACAAAACTACATTTAATTCAATATTTTTACATATTTACAATCTTTAAAAAATTTAAATGTTTAATTTATCATTTAAAAAATTACTAAAATTAAAATCTTTTCATTTGGATTTTGGGTTCGCTAATTAGTGTTTAAAGTAATAAATGGGTAAAAAAATTTAGGTAAGATTTATTTGTATTTAATTTGAGTATTTAAAGGTAGTTTTGAAAAGTGACGATAAAATGATGTAATTTTGTAAAATGCAATTCATATAGCGTAGTTTTGTAATTCCCCTAAATATAATATTAACAAAAACTAATTAAATGAGCATAATTAATTATATCTAAAAGCAACAGAATCCATATCAAAAATAATATAACAAATTAAAAATAAATTCACTATATTTAATTTCAACCAAAAATATCATCAACAATATATAGAAAGTGCACACGACTCAACAAAACTTTTTTTATACGGCTATAAAATGGAATTAAATATAAAATAATAACATGTATACGATGAAAAAACAGTGATTACTCATATGCTCAAAGATCGATTATGAAATATTTATAATATACCATTATAGAAAACTGATAATTTTAAAACGGTGATAGACGGTAATATATTAACATTAATATAGATCTAGTATCACCTAAATAGAAATTGTGATTTGTTTGTGAGAAAAGAATGAGACGGAATGAGATGGTTGATTAGCTCGGTGGCTAAGAACGTCGTACCGATAACGTGTTTTAATAAAAGAGAAACATAAGAGATTATATAGCGAAGAGAAAGTGAATTGTTGTGTGTATTATTCAATACAGAAAGGGGCTATATATAGTTACAACTAGGGGTGGGCAAACGGGTAACCCGATCGGGTTCGGGTAAGACCCGATCGGGTTCGGGTAAGATCCGATCGGGTTCGGGTAAGACCCGATCGGGTTCGGGTACACCGGATATAGAGGTTTAGGACCCATTAGGATAAATTTAGTATATCGGTTCGGATGCGGTTCGGGTCGGTTCGGATTTTAAAATAAATACCTGTTACAAATGGTTACGGGTCGGGTTAAAGGGATTTTAAACCGGAACTAATTTAATACCCGAAATGGTATTGATTTACCCGACACCTACAAATAAAACAAGTCATATAATCATGAAATAAATTCACAATAAACAAAGTTAACGTCTAAACTAAATTGCCAACATCCAAATTTAACATTTAAATCAATAAATCCACTAAAACAAAGTGAATATATAGAGAAAAAAACATTTCATAAATCATGTATAAAAAATTATAATCTATGGATATATTAGATATTATATGTATATGTATTTATTATATATTATATTTATATGTATATATGATCAGGTTTGCGGGTAACCCGATCGGGTATCGGGTAATACTCGACCCGACCTGTTACCCACGGGTCTAGGAGTTTCAAACCCAAAAGGGTAAATAGATATTACTCTAACCCGACCCGAACCGGGTTTTTCGGGTCGGGTACGGATCGGGTTTTTCGGGTCGGGTACGGATCGGGTCGTCGGGTCCGGATTTTTTGCCCACCCCTAGTTACAACTCAAGATCTAGAATGATCTAATAAACCTTTAAACTTCCTATAACTTATAACTTTTATTATTCTACACATTTATTCATAACACATAATTAATTACTAGGTGGTTTGACCCGCGCGCATGGCGCGGGCATAAATAAATTTCGAAAAAATTACATGAAAATAATTAATATTGACATTTTAAAATGAATTCAAATGGTACATTAATGATAATTCAAACTATTGTATGATGTGGTATAAAAAGTTTTAGATTGACATATTTATAACAATAAATCAATATTTATTTAACATTTTAAAAGAAGTTAAGTTTATAATATTTACATAAATATTAGAAAACTAAGGATCAACTTAAATCATAACGAATGTAAACAAAATCAGATGATGTTGCATGTAATACCATTTATAATAATAATAATAATAATAATAAAATATATTAAATTATTATATAAATTAAAATTCCCAAAATATTGACATCATATATATTTTTAGGAAAATATTATTGATATTTTGAAATATTAAATTAATAAATAATATATAATGATCTAATCCATTGAAACATAAAAAGAAAATTGAGAAAATAAGTATATTTCGAGACATAAATTTACTAATTGAGTGATTTTTTTTAATTTGCCACAAGGTGATCTTCACTTTTTAAATTACAATATTACCATTAACTTTAAAATTATCAAATCTCGTGAATGATTGTCTGTAAATGTTAATATGTGAATGATTTCGAATGAATAATCGTTGTGAATGATAATTGGTATATGTGACTGATAAATAATATATGTGAATGAATGATTTATGCCAATGATGAGTTGTTCATGATCTCAATGAATGATATATGTGAATGATTTTTCGTGAATGATTTTTGTGAATGATTTTGAGTGAATAAAGTTAAATTTGTTAATTTAAGTACAAAAATCAAATACCCAAAAATTTATTACTACATCAAAACAATTAATTGGCAAATTATGATTTAAAAATATATAATACACTAATTAACTCAAAAATAAAAGG
Source organism: Cochlearia excelsa (assembly GCA_963556525.1). NCBI lineage: Eukaryota > Viridiplantae > Streptophyta > Magnoliopsida > Brassicales > Brassicaceae > Cochlearia > Cochlearia excelsa. The sequence goes on from OY748330.1 coordinate 5,817,602, forward strand.
GATAATCATAAACAAAAATATAAATTAATAAAAAATCAAAAAGTTCCTAAATTTTAGGAAATATAATTAAAATTTCGAAATATCAAATTAATAATAATATATGATGATATAAACTATAAAAAATAAAAGGGATAATCATTAACGAATAGCAAAATAATAAATTAATAAAAATATATAATATTGTTGGGCAATTATTGTTTTTTTTGGTTATAAATATTTCAATCTAAAACTTTTTATACCACATCATACAATATTTCATGTAATTTTTTCGAAATTTATTTATGCATGCGCCATGCGCGGGGTCAAACAACCTAGTTTAAAATATAGACAAATACCCATTGATAAATAAAGATAAAAAATAATAATAATTTTAGATTGTTAAAGGTTTAAAGTTTTAGGTTATGGTATAATAAGTTTTAGATTGCATATTTATAACCAAAAAAACAATAATTGCCCAACAATATTATCGGAGCTATGTGTATCATAATTGAATAAGAATCATTTAGAATAATCCAAATGAATTTAGGAACACTAATTTAGGAAGTTAGAAAAATATAATTTTAAAAATCCAAAACAAATAAAATTATAATTTTCCTAAATTTTCTTTTTTACAAGTAAAACAATAATTTAGGAAGGAAAAAATTAAAAAGTTTGGAATAATTTTGAAAGGCTTAATCTAGACGAATTACCAAAATAAAATAATCCAAAAGAACTTTTGAAATTTTAAAAGTCCAAATGTATTTTGAATATATTAAAAAAAATCATTATAATTTTTTTAAATTCTTGTTTTTTTACAAGTAAAACAATAATTTAGGAAAGAAAAAATAAATATTTGGAATAATTTTGAAGGGATTAATCCAAACGAATTTTATATATATTAAACCCAATAAATTGAAAAAGAATTTGTAATAATTTATAAGGGATTAATCCAAATGAATCATGAATAAATTAAATAAAAAAATAAAAAAATAATTTTCCTAAAAAATTTCCCCGGGTTGACAAGTAAGCAAAATTACCTAAATTCCACATCAAATAACCAAAATATTTATGATGAAAAATAACAAAATACCTTAACACATATGAAAAAGGAAAAAAAACTAAAATTTTCTTAAAACGTGATTAAACGATATTACTGTCAACACTCAAGGATTAATAATTTAGATAATGACAATATCGTCGAGATGAACCACCAAAGCGGAGTGAGAAGAAGATGGCCAAAACGCGTCAACAAACTCAAAAAGAAGTAGATGATTTAGATAATCAAACAAAACTAAAAACGTTTGAGCATCAATAAATTCGATAAGGGAACTTATAATCAAGAATAAAAAAGAAGAATTAAAGAGAAGAATTTGCCGGAGAAAAATAACCCAAGCATTAATAAACGAATAAACATAATTAAAATCTTAGAAAAACCTAACGTGAAAACTTATGTAATTTTTTGAGTATTTTCGGGTGTTGTTTGGGTATTTTCGGGTGTTTTTGAGTATTTCTCGGGTACTTTTACGGGTACATTCGAGTATTTCGGGTACCAAAAAACTTGTAAAATACCTATAAACACATAAATGGTAAAATTATATAGGTAACCACTAGTAAAAGTTTTGGATATTCGGGTACCCGTTCGGGAATCGGGTAATATCCGGAACCGATCCGATACCCACGGGTACCAACACTTAGGTACCTAGGTAAAAATCTAATATTCGTATCTGAACCGAACCGTAAATTTTGGGTCAGTTCTGGTTTAGGTATCCGTAATTTTCCCATTCCTAATTGGAACCATTCGGTGTTTTAAACACGAGATACTAAAGGTGGGCGTTCGCGTTCGGGTCAGGTCTATTTGGGTTTCGGATTTTCGGGTAGAGGATTATATGATCCGCTCACGTATTTCTATAATTTTTTCGGTTCAATTCGGGTTCCCGAAACTATAACACCAAAATTATAAAATATTTTAAATTTTCGAAAGTATATAATTTATTAAAATAATATGAATAATAGACAACTAAAATTATCGAAAAGTAGCCAAATTATACAAAATTACTCGATATATAAGAAAACATGTTATAATTTTGGATATATGTTACTATAAATATAAAATTACTAATATTTTAATTAATTTAAATTTCGGATAGTTCAGATACCCATTCGGGTTTTGGATTCGGATTTATTCGGGTTCGGATCTTTAAAAGTAAAACCCGTTCGGATATTTGGTCGGTTTCGGATCCTTATTTTCGGGTCGGTTTCCGTTCTTCGGGTTTGGTTTTTGTCTACCCTACAAAATACAATGAAAAAAGCTGTTTGGAGATTTCAGTCCAGTGGAAGGGACTTCCTGATCATCAGAATTCTTGGTGAATGCAAAAGACCTTGTGAAAGAATTTCATTCAATAGAACTTGGAGACAAGCTTCATTTTGAAGATCTTTGAGTATTGATAAGTTTTGCAAGATCTTTGGGAGAGGAAGAAAGACATCAAGAGGAGATATTGTTCATGAAGAGCTTGGTGGGGTTCTGTTAAAACCGCTTAGGAGATAGTGTTCATGAATAGGTTGTTGAGAAGTTGTAATTGAATCGAGAGAGGAGAGTAATAAATACTTGCAAGAAGAGTAGCGATTCATTGATTCACATTCTAGATAAGAACAATTGTGTCGAAGGAGAAATGTATAAAAAAAGATACTTGTACTTATAAAAGATACGAAAGACACTCAGTTTACAAGAATACTACTCTATTTCTTATCAACATCCCTACCAACAAACTTAGCTTGCCTCGCCTCTCTAACCCTTTTGCACTCCTCTCTCGCTTAGTGTTAGCTTTGGTAACACACGACACTTCCGTCTGCCATTTCCACTCATACATAGCTTCCTTATTCACAGCAATTGAACTCTTCTGGCTTTCTTCGTTTAGAGACACTAGGATTGTTGTGTGTCCATCATGTCTCACGCGCTCGAGAGACTTGTTGAAATCGTTGTCTGCGGTGATGAACATCACGTTCTGAGCTTGGCGAGGCATAAATAGCCAAGTTTTTACGCTATCATCTATGGCCTTATCAGCAGCCTGATTCTTCTTAGGGGTGTTCTTTGGTCTTGAAAAATGAAAAGAAAGAATTATTCGTAAACAATGAAATTATTTTCAATTTGAAGGAAGAAAGAAAAATCTTACTGTTAAAGTTGAATGCGTATTCGACATCAAAACAGCTTTGATCATTAGTCGACTTCCAACCTTCATGTATTCCATTGATAATGTCCGACTTTATAGAGTTCAAATACCCAACGATAATCTTCACGGTAATGGGACCTAAGAAATCTTATTCTCTTAGTTTCTTTGCGATTTGTCCATAGGCTGTATGGGGTTATAGCCTTGAGGAATTGAAGCATTCATCTCTAGGTTTCATACAGCCTACGAACAGATCGCAAAGAAACTAAGAGAAAAAGGTTTCTCAGGTCCCATTACCGTGAAGATTATCGTTGGGTATTTGAACTCTATAAAGTCGGACATTATCAATGGAATACGTGAAGGTTGGAAGTCGACTAATGATCAAAGATGTTTTGATGTCGAATACGCATTCAACTTTAACAGTAAGATTCTTCTTTCTTCCTTCAAATTGAAAATAATTTCATTGTTTGCGAAGAAATCTTTATTTTCATTTTTCAGGACCAAAGAACACCCCTAAGAAGAATCAGGCCGCTGATAAGGCCATAGATGATAGCGTAAAAGCTTGGCTCTTTATGCTTTGCCAAGCTCAGAACGTGATGTTCATCACCGCGGACAACGGTTTCAACAAGTTTCTCGAGCGCGTGAGACAGGATGGACACACAACAATCCTAGTGTCTCTAAACGAAGAAAGCCAGAAGAGTTCAATTGCTGTGAATAAGGAAGCTATGTATGAGTGGAAGTGGCGGACAAAAGTGTTGTGTGTTACCAAAGCTAACACTAAGAGAGGAGTGCAAAAGGGTTAGAGAGGCGAACTGCGAGGCAAGCTAAGTTTACTAGTAGGGATGTTGATAAGAAATAGAGTGGTATTCTTGTAAACTGAGTGTCTTTCGTATCTTTTATAAGTACAAGTATCTCTTCTTATACATTTCTCCTTCGACACAATTGTTCTTATCTAGAAAGTAAATCAATGAATCGCTACTCTTCTTGCAAGTATTTATTACTCTCCTCTCTCGATTCAATTACAACTTCTCAACAAACTATTCATGAACACTATCTCCTAAGCGGTTTTAACAGAACCCACCAAGCTCTTCATGAACAATATCTCCTCTTGATGTCTTCATGAACAATATCTCCACTAAAATCTTCAAACAGCTTTCTTCATTGTATTTTGTAGGGTGGACAAAAACCAAACCCGAAGAACCGAAACCCGACCCGAAAATAAGGATCCGAAACCGACCAAATACCCGAACGGGTTTTACTTTTAAAGATCCGAATCCGAATAAATCCGAATAAATCCGAACCCAAAACCCGAATGGGTATCTGAACTATCCAAAATTTAATTAAATTAATTAAAATATTAGTAATTTTATATTTATAGTAACTACACCATATAATTTTTTCAGCGAGTTTTCAATATAAACCTTTTATAAACCTAAAACTAAATATAACCAACAACTCTGCCTAATATCCTAAAGGCGACCAAGGCGTTGCGCCTAGGCGTGAGGCGTGAATCAAGACCTTTATCGCCTTGCCTCGCCTCACGCTATTTAAAACATAGAACAAGACTAATCAATTCGTAAACCAAAGACTAGCACTAAAGGCAATGTGTTTATCTCTAGGTTTCAGACAGTGGCTATTCAGATAAACGAATCAATCATTTCACATTGGTTTTAGATATCTTACCAGTTTTACTTGGATTTGTGGTGATTTTCACCGTCATACACCTTCTCGTTTCTGTCTTCTTTATGCTCCATGTCTTTATCCAGATCCTTCTCCTTCTCAAACTCTTTGCTTTCTCTTTTACTAGAAGACTCTCCATGCTTACCATCGCTTAGTCTTATTCATCTCTTCACCTTCACAAAAAGGAGAGACTAATCACTTCTTAAACCAAATATATCATTTCACATTGTTTTTAGATATCTTACCAGTTTTATCAGAGACAGACATGGATTTGGGGTCATCTTCATCGTCATCAACCTTCTCGCTTCTGCCTTTTTTATGCTTCATGTCCTTATCCCGATCCTTCTCAGACTCTTTGCTTCCTCTTGTAGTTGAAGAATCTCTGTGCTTACCACTACTCTTCTTCGTCTCTTCATCGTAATCAACCTTCTCCTTTCTTCTTTCTTTATGCTTCCTGTCTTTATCCCGATCTTTCTCCTTCGAAGAATCTCTGTGCTTACCACTACTCTTCTTCGTCTCTTCATCGTAATCAACCTTCTCCTTTCTTCTTTCTTTATGCTTCCTGTCTTTATCCCGATCCTTCTCCTTCGAAGAATCTCTGTGCTTACCACTACTATTCTTCGTCTCTTCACCTTCACAAAAATAAGAGACTGATCACTTTGTAAACCAAAGACAAATCCTAAAGTCAATGTGTTCATCTCTAGGTTTCAGTAAGTGGCTATTCAGATAACGAATCAATCATTACACATTGGTCTTAGATATCTTCTTACCAGTTGTATAAGAGACAGATTTGGATTTGTGGTGAGCTTCATCGTCATCAACCTTGTTGGTTCTGCCTTCTTTAAGCTTCCTGTCCTTATCCAGATCCTTCTCCTTCTCAGACTCTTTGTTCTCTCTTTTACTTGAAGAATCTTTGTGCTTACCATCGCTATGACCACTACTCTTCTTCGTCGTCTCTTCACCTTTTACTTCTTCCTCTTCTTCCTCTCAGAATCATCACGCATCTCACTTTTGTCCAGATTCCTCTTCTTCCTCTCAGAATCATCACGCATCTTACTTTTGTCCAGATTCCTCTTCTTCCTCTCGGAATCGTCCACCATTGATTGTCAGATCTGATGAAACCCTAACAAAAAGCAAGAGAGTAGTCGGAGCATTTGTGAAATTGCAGTGTATAAAGAAGTACAACTTATTTTATTTACATGTGTAGTCCTCTATTTTTTAAGAATCAAGTTATTTATCCTATTATTCGAGATAATGAACTAAGGTCCATATTCATTTGTTTCAACTCAATTTCTCTTGGGTCACTCTTTATCAAATTGGTTTTGGACATTCTGGGTTTTGCCGAGTGGGCTTTAGAGTATGGGCCCATATTCATTCTATCATTATGGTGTCATTTAGTATCATGATAAGCAATACACAGGCCATGTAATTTCACCCTTGATTATTTTCAAGCTATATTATTATTAGTGAGAGAGAATTCATACTAGTGGATTTATGCTTATTAAGAAAACTAAAACATGAATATAAAATAGTTCATAAGAGCTTTATTGTGAAAGATAGAAGAAAGGAGAAAACTTTGGATTGTCACCAACAACACTATGATTTTATATTGATAGATTGCCTCTAAAGAAGGAGAGAGTTGCCTCTCTCAAGGTTACAAATCACAATCTCAAAACACTAATATATATAGAACTACTTGGTTGAAACCCTAAACATTTATGGGCTTTGACACTCTATGTAGGCTTTGATAGTGGACTTCTAATAATTAGCACTAGCTTCTTGAACATCTCTGATAGATGCATGTTCAACAATGTTCCTTACAATAAACCTCTTTATTGCCTTGTCCTAACAACAACAACAACAACAAAAAACCCTAATCAGATCTAATTTCATCTTAATCCTAAAAATACTAACAAAAAAAATCAAGAAACGAGATCGAACCTTAGGGCAACATTTCCCACAGTTAGAACTTAGAAAACCTTTTGAATTTCACATGACCTTTGTTATGCTTGTTCCTCCCACCATTCCTTCGCTTGAATGTATGTGAAAACAAAGAAAAATTGAATTCAATACATACATAAGCTTTGATTCTATGTCTTAAACGATGCATCTAACAAACAAAAGAGAAGACTAACCATGTTGTAACAGAGAGGTACGAGACGATCTAAACTGTTCTCTTCGTCTGTCATAACAGGATTGGCATTTTGTTGTAACCATTAATGTCTATAAAATTATTTATTTTCAGACATAAAATTAATTTCTTCTGCAGGTTCTAAATTTTCTCATAATTAATTTTGATTATTTTGAACTTTCTAATCCATGATGATTGGTAAATTGGGTTTAATAAGGGGGAAAATGTCAATTAAATCATAAACTTTCAAAATTCACCGAAAAAAACATGAACTTTCACGTGAACCATTTAAAGCATGTATTTTTCGTTGACTAACGTTTTAAATCATGAATTCTTTTTTACCGGAACAAAAAGAGCACAACGTAAACAAAAAGAGTCCAAAGTTAAGTCTATTAAAGCAATATTTTGACACTGTTTTAGATTTATTTGAAAAATTGAGCACTTTAATTGGCTGGAATTAAACATACTGTCAAATTTTTCCGTTAACGGACTCAACTTTGTGTTCTTTTTGTTCTTAGTAGAAAAAAATTCATGATTTAAAACGTCAGTCAACGAAAAATATATGATTTAAATAGTTCTCGTGAAAATTCATGTTTTTTTCGGTAAATTTTGAAAGTTTACGATTTAATTGACATTTTTCCGGTTTAATAAGATGGCTTAAATTATCCGTTATAGGTCTAAGAAATATGACTAATGGGCTCGCTTAATTATTAAAGCCCATATTGAAAGAAACAAAACTTAGCAAATCCCATAAACCGTGTGAAAGAAGAATGTATAATATCGGTCAAACACAATTTATATATACTAGGATAGAATCCGCGCGGGATATCCTTCAACATTTTATAGTAATTTTAAAAAACATTTATATTTTGTTTATGATGGTTGATTTTGTAATATATTTTGTTATTGTAATATGTATTTGGTTTGACATTGAATATAACTAACTCATTTTATTTTACCAAATTAATGAAAATAAAATTGTTCACTTGTAACTTTTGAAAGGATATTTTAGTTTATTATAAAACGATTAGAATATCAATATGTGATGATATCTAATTTTACAAAAAAAAATTAAATTAAAGAGAAGTAAAGATTGTTGTGTATTCTTTTAATTTTTTTACTATTAATAATTTATTTATGTCCACAATACCTTTATTTCAGTTTTACATGGAGATTTTAATCCGTTTTTTAAATTGCATCATAATTTGTTTTTTAATGTTATTAGAATCTTTATATGTATTTTTGTTTATTTTATATGACGATTATGTTTTCGGCGGATATTTGTACTGATTATTAACATCTAGTTTAAGAAAATTATTGAGAACAATTTATATATTATTTTAATTTTACGAGGATTTCACAAAACTACACCCTTTCAACCTCTCCTTCACAAAACTACACCTAATTTAATATTTTCACATATTTACACCCTTTAAAAATTTAAAAGCTTGATTTACCCTTTTAAAAATTACCAAAATTAAAATCTTTTCATTTGAGTTCGCTAATTAGTGTTTAGGGTATAGTATTAAGGGGGTAGAATTGTGTGGGTAGGGTTTATTTGTATTTAATTTTGAGTGTTTAGGTATAGTTTTGTGAAGTATTTTGGAAATGGTGTAGTTTTGTAATTCTCCCTAATTTTATTATAAAATTGCATCATAGTTTGTTTATTTATTTATTTTGCATTATAAAATTTATTATTTTAATTATATTATAAAATTTCATCAAATATTTTTATTATTTATTTTGCATTTCTTTAATGTTATTAGAAACTTTATACGATGTCTATATTTTCGGTGGATATTTTTAGTGATTATAAACATTTATTTTAAGAAGATTATCGAGAATGTATTATTAGTATTTGAATCTCAAATTTATAATGTTTAAACTTTATTTATCTATATATATATATCTAAGTTCAAATACTTTTTATATTTGTTATTGTATATAATGTAATGCTTTATTTTATAAGGAATTCACAAAACTACATCCTTTCAACCCCTCTTTCACAAAATTACACCTAATTTAATTTTTTCACATATTTACACCCTTTCAAAATTTTAAAAGCTTGATTTACCCTTTTAAAAATTACCAAAATTAAAATATCTTCATTTGGGTTCGCTAATTAGTGTTTAGGGTATAGTATTAAGTGAGTAGGATTGTGTGGGTAAGGTTTATTTAGATTTATTTTTTTAGGTGTAGTTTTGTGAAGTAATTTTGAAATGGTGTAGTTTTGTGAAATGTAATTCAAAAGGTGTAGTTTTGTGATTCTCCCTTATTTTATTATTAAATGAGTTTATGTCTTTAATGATTTCTCATTTGATTTTTATTAGTCTTAAATGAGTTTTATTAAATTTTTAATTTTAATTATGTATTTAATTTTTTATTGTCAAGTATCTTTCATATAAAGAGAGTTTTTCTTCTTTTATTGTATACATTTGTTTCGTAGAGGCTCCTGAATATTGTCATAGAATATTTTTGGTCATGTACAATAACATAAAATTTGATATTTTATACGATAGTTAACTTTTTGGAATTTATATTAGAAGATTTTTTATAACAAAAATTAGGTCATGTTCGGTTGCCCATTAGATACATCTCTAAAATCTTTCATGATGCTTTGGTTCCTAAGTTTATATCAAAGGTTTCAAGGCAGATTTAGGTCGAAATTAATTGGTTGTAAGAAAAACCAAAAATATATGTTGTTGATTAAAGGAAATATGATAAATTTATTAGTTTTTTTTCCAAAAATGTATATATAGTGTTTGGATTTTCAATTTATATATTTTTTCGTGTAACCATTTTCATTAGCAATTCGTTCAATTTATTTGTTTTAAGTTTTATTTTGGATGGTTTGTAACTTTGTACTATATATTACTCTGAAATTCATCAAATTTAAGACAGAGAGATCTTGACAAGTTGAATATGGGGTATTTGTGTTCTTTTAAACATAAAACTTACCAAGATTTCTAATTAGTTAAATGTGTACTTTTTTATAGACATGTATTTTTTTTTTTTGTCATCTGATCGATTTATATTCTATTGAAAGAAACAACAAGGTTGAAATACATAACCGGAGGAACAACGAGATATCCCCGAGAACAAAGCCCAAAAAAGGGAAACAAAGCCCAAAAAAGGGAATCATAGCCCTATCATAGGGAAGCATGTTTTGAAACTACTCTAAACCTCTAAAAAGATCAAACAAGAGACCTCAGATGAAGGAACGAAAACTAAAGAGCCTAACGAGTAATCCCTATTTTATTCTTGAAACGCCACCATTATAGTAAACCGGTATGAGATTTTGAACCTGATTTGCCAAGGGAAATTTGACTACCTTAACCTTCGAAGCATTCGTTGAAAAGAAGACTCCAAAATCCGGGACGTAAAAGTGTAAAATCAGAGACGAAAACAGCTATGCCATACCGTCAGACAGGTAGTTATCCTGCACATTCGGCGCCTCTGACTCCACCAAAACCGTTTGAAGAAACAAGAGCCGAGAAATCAAGCCAACGAGAAACATGAAGCCCTCCAAACATCAAGACTACAAAGAAATCACTAGACAGAGAAATAGTGAAGCTCAACGCAACAAAATATCCTAAAAAAACATGATGATAATAGTCAGAAGCACCACTGGTCACAACGACGAATGACTGACAAAGCCAACCCGCTACACACAAACCAGATTCCTTGACCGGAAAAACCACACCGTCGACTTACCCAAAAAGACAAATCCGGAAAAGCCAAGAAAGGAACTCCAAAACAATCACCACAATGTCAAGTCACAAGCAACTCGTCTTTTTCGAAACTGATTACAAAACTCTTCTACAATGGAACTTAAAAGATACCAACCACTACAACGCAACCACTCGCTTACCACAAACTTAAAATAACCAAGCTCACCTATAAGACTAAACCATAACCGAGCAAAGAATAGAAGAGCATCACCACAAGCTGCGATTTTGGGAAGAAACATAGGTGAGGACCAAAAGCAAAGCGGACGGTAGCTCGAGGGAGGAGCACAAACAGGGTTCAGATCGGTGAGGAAACAACATAAACAAGCAGATCTGGCCAATTTCAAAGGTCACCGAAGCAACCAGCCTGAAGAGGCCCTATAAGCCACGCCGCGCTCACACATCGGAAACCGAAGGAGACAAGAAGAGAAGAAACTAACGGCGGCGACGCCGACGAGAGCCGACGCCTCCGGAAACGGAGATCTGGTTTCGAACCTTCTCGAGACGAGTGCTTAGAGAGAGAAGATATATTCAATAAAATTCACTTTAAGACCTTATAGACATGTATTTAATTCACGTCTATAGACTATAGTACTTGTAATATCTATAAACTCTTACTAGTACTTACGTATGTGAGATAGGTATAGGTCGATAAGTGGTCGTAAGTTCACCGAAGAAGTGTTGAATAATAAAAGAAATTAAACTATTTAAAAACATTTATAAGAAAAATAGTGAGTGAAGTGTGCGATGTATTCGAGGTTAGAAGACTTGAAAAAACAAATAAATAAAGATAGATGTACGGTTCGATGACTTGACGTGATTTGCGGTGTGTGAGCAGTTGACTATACATTACATTATCAAAGGGACACACACCACTCCATTTTCGATGTTCCCAAAACATTAATTTAATTTCACACTATATTATAAGAACATTACAAATTTAATCTTTATTTTTAATAGTGTTGTAGTAAAATTCGATTGTATCAATAGGAAAAAAAAATACTATTTAACATAATTATCCGTATTAACTACATCAAGGCTGCAGAGTGTTTTATAGGGATTGCATGGATCTATGGATGATGGTGACTATGCCCCACCAATGGCCTGCTTTCTCGACTGATTTGGAGATGTTACGTGATCTGCAAGTTTTCTTCTCAGGCTTTTCACCTTGGTATGCGGCAAGGGAGAGGAACGTGAAACCATATCTTTTAGCATGTGGCAGGAAACTCAGTTTCCAGTTTATTAGTTCATCGCTCTCTAGTTGGATTTCGGATACGCTTAACGTATTTGTATTATAATAGGAGGGATGTACTCGGGAAAAATTTTTTATAGGAAACTATTTGTGTAAACTACTTCAAAATACAAGTATAATTATGAATACTTTTCCCATTTTCGTCCTAATTCCAATATCGTTATTATTGTTAGCGTTATGCTTTGTATCAAAAATGTTAAAGTGTACATAAGATCCAAAGGTAAAACTAAATCCCAAAATAATGCAAATTCATTTGCAGATTATTTGGGAAAAGGAGCACATAATCAAGTCCCTTTATCTGTAAAGTATAGACTATAGTCTATAGTATTTGATAATTGCCTCTATTTTGTATACACAATGCACTTTTTCGAGACCATAACCTTTAGTTCAAAAGGTTATCACTAAATCACTAAATCAAGCTATTTAAAAAATATAAACCCAAATTTTTACAACTAATCTAGGTTTACGGAAAAATACTCTTTTTATAGAGAGCCAAACCATTGAACCTACATGATAGAAAATAGAGTGATTTACATAATGGAGCACTTTTTAACACATGCATATCAAAATAAAACACTTTTGTGATATGAGACACTTTTTACGCTTTTTATTTTTTTAAATACAGTTTTACCCTTCGTGTACACAAAAGTTGTGGATGCACAACGTTGTGTACAGAAAGTTGTGGATGCACAACGTTGTGTACTGAAAGTTGTGTTAGCACAACGTTGTATACAGAAAGTTGTGGATGCACAACGTTGTGTACAGAAAATTGTGGATATGTTTTATGTTATGTGGACATACTTTTGTACAATTTCGTAAATGTATTTTAATTTATTCTTAAATATATTATTTCAATAATTATATGTACATCAAAACATATAAATGTTTTAAATTCATTATTAAAACATGAAAATTACATGTACATCAAAACATGAAAATTACATGTACATCGAAACATATAATATAAATGTTTTAAATTTATTATTAAAACCTATTTATTCGTTTTTGAACATGAACCATCATATAATTTTAACTACAAAATTTATTTAAACTTGAACACAAATCATCATATGAATTGTCTATGATATATAAACTCATTGGAATAAAATTTAAACTTGTTCATTCTACTTTGAACATTTGTACAATTCTATGTGGACATATATAAAAAATAGATATTGACTAGTTGTCCACAAATGTTGATCCATTCATAAATAAAATATATAAAAATGGATATCAAAATATAGATATTAAAATTTTATAAATCAATATACGAAAATAAATTATTTTATATTATCCTAGAAAATTAAAATTAGAATGCAAAATAGAAAAATGAGAAAGAAAATGATTGTGAAATTTATGTATAATAAATGAATTGATGGGTAATTTAGTCTTTTATGACAATAAAGTGTCTCTATATCAAAAAATGTTCTAAAGTGTAATTTGTGTTTTAAAAAGTGTATCATGATGTAATTTTCTCTAGAAAATAATAATCTCATGCTCTTTATCAACGAGATAAACTTAGGAAAGTTATATAAGTCACAAAAATAAAACATAGGTAGTTTTTAGATTTTTGTTTATGACAAGTTTTAGAATTTTTTTAGAAAATGTATATGTTTTTTTTTTGTCCCAAGAAAATGTATATAATTGATGCAAAAATGAATAAGTAACGTGGGACCCGTGCGTGTGGCTTTATATGAAGAATCTCAGTGGTTCACGGCATCTTTCACGGCATCGGACCCGTGACGTCCGGCCTCAAAGTCCAAACCAAACCCACACGGCTCTTGAGGAACGTCATTCTCCACGCGCCACGTGTACCTTTGACATGATGCGTCAAAACCCTTCACGAGAGGTCCGATCTCCAAACACTACAAAATATCTACTACGGTTTCATATAGACAATAGGTTGTAATTAATCCGGCCCGTTTTATAATTTTTTTAACTAAATTATGGCCAGAATTAAATTAAAATATAATAAATTTATTGTTTTCTATTGTATAAATAATCAATTTTATTTTTTTGTTCAAAGATATCATATACTCTTTCCAGCTTCTTTCAAAACGAATCAATTGATGGTAAAACAGTGTACAAGATATTAACGGCTATAACCCACACAAAACTAATTAATTTTATGTTGCAAAAATACCATTTATTTGAAATAAAAACCTATTAAAAATTAAAAAATATTACTTTGTGTTGATTGATTTGTCAAGAAATAGAGAAAATTATGAATAAAAATACTTTTATATCTCTACTTATTTAACAGAAGTTATTTTCGTATTTGATTGTTCTAGGCAACGTTACTATTTTTGGTTTGATTGGACAATATGAATATTAGCTACATGATTGGATAATCTAATTATTTCGGAACTACTAACCTTCTTTCTCTTATTTTCCTTAAGGCGACAAATTATAAAAAGAAAAAGAAAGCCCGTGAGAAAAGTTTTGACCTAACTACAAACTTTTGTTGACTTTGCTCCAACTAAAAATATAGTTGTTTCCCACTAATTTGTTCACATTAATAAATTTGTAGTAAACGACAAACGCTTTATATGTTTTGCTTGACATTTTTAAAAAATTAGGATATTTAGCCTGTATATACATTTCATGAAATGAGCATAATCTTATATTATTAATATAGAAGACGGAGAGAGAAAATAAAAATGAAAATCCTACGTTTCATTGAGTAATTCTGCCCACACATCAATAAAAGATTTATTGGAAAATCTTAAAAATCCAAAACAAAAGATCCAAAACAAAAGTCCAAATTTATCACAAAAGTTTCTTAAACTAACATAATAAATGGATAATATATTTAGAAAATGTTGAAAAACCTCTAAAACATAAAAAAATATAATATTAACAAATCCATAAGAAACACAATTTATAATTAAAAATAGATTTCCCTAATATTTATATGTTATATTTTATCACATTATATTTAAAATAATGATAAAACATATTGTTCATTTACAAATAACAATATTATTTTGTAAAATTGTATTTAACACCAAAATTCATGTCAAATGACAAAACCTAAACACATAATTGACGACTCATCGGTTGAACCACCGATTCCAAAAATTTGAGCAAAGAATTTTCGGATAATTAAGTTTATACATGAAAGAGTGATTAAACATTCATAGAAAATATGTTTAAAATATTTAAAAAGCCTACAAAATATGATTTTAAAAAGTCCATGAAAAACACAATTTTATAATTTTCCTAATGTTTGTATGTTATATTCTCGCACAAAACAATGATAAAACATATTGTTCATTTATAAATATTAATATTATTTTGTAAAATTGTATTAAGCATCAAAGTCCATGTCAAATGACAAAACTTGAACACAAAATTGACTCAACCATCAATGACCCACCTGCTCCCGAAAGTTCAGTGATTTTATCTGAGTTTTTAATAATCCGAGTTTTATGACAAATTGAGACCGGATTGACATATTTTTCATTGTTAAACGGGTCATATCATTGACAAATCCCCACCAGTGAACGCATCAATCGCGAATTGTGGCCTCAAAGCGTTAAATATGTCATCATTAGAATGATTTAAAAAAACTAACAACAATTCATTACTAGCCCAATATTAAAGCCCATTAAATTTGAATCTAAAAAGTTCATAAAATTTGAATATAAAAAGTCTAAAACTAATTGAAATTTTATGGTCTATTAAATCTTATTCAAAAAGTAATATAACTAAAAAATCTCATATAGGTAATGAAATCTACATATTAGTAAAAAAACTACCTATAAATACGTATTTTGTGCTTAGAGAATTAAACGGGTTTAGTAAAGTTATTACATTGCTCCATCAAAATTGACGTTAACCCACAACAGTCTAAATTTATTAAAAATAAATCGGTATTGGAACGATTTGAGTTGATTAATCGATTGAAAATCGTTGAAAACCAGTCCACGATTTGGAATCAGGAGTTTGAAACAAAAGTAAATTAAAATTTATGATGTAATTATTGTTAAAAGAAAAAAACTTTTGATGTAATTATTGTTTTACGAAAAAAATTAAACACATTTTTGAAAATTCCCCTAATAAATAATAAAAAGGGTTCTAACACAATTCTAAATTTATTTTAAATAATTTAATATGCCAAAAATTAAAAATACATAAATTTTCTATATATTAAATATTTATAAATTATAACTCTGCGCTTGACGTGAGTCAAAAAATTACGACATTGTAGTTTTTAGACCTTGTTGCAAAAGATTTATTTAATATTAGAGATTTTGTGATCAATCCAAATATTCAATAGTTCTTTTTGTTTTCTTAAACATTTTCAGAATATTTGTGACATATCATCTCTAATTTACGCTAAATCAAGATAAACCCTATTCTATACTTTATATAAATGGCAAATTTAAACGTAGGTACACCTTAATTAAACATTCATTTTCTTACACAATTTATTTCATTTTCGAAATAATAATTCTGCGGTTGGCGCGGACCATAATCTAGTTAAAGTTGAAATATAAAGTAGAAAATGTATCTACGATTTTTTCAAGTCAGTGAATTGTCTTAGGTTAAGAAAGATGTTTTTGCCTTCTATCCGCAAGGCGGCGGCGGAGATTGATTACGCGACAACTAAGATAAGTGTGTGGTGGGACATTAACGACTGTCCGGTTCCCTATGGTTTCGATCCTCGTCGTGTCCGTTCGAGCATAGAAGGAGAGTTGGAGAAACTAGGCTACTCTGGTCCTGTCTCTATCACTGCCTATGGCGATCAAACAAAAACCTTTAGGAACCTCCAGGGAGGTCTCTCTTCCACTGGTGTCTCTGTTGCGCATAGCCTTAAAGGTTAGTCCAGCTGCTGTTACCCGATCTCTTTTGTCTACAATTCAACTGTCTAAATTGAAATTATATCACAGAGAGCACATGCTCGTTCATGTATTCGGATATGCTCCGATGGCGAGCTGAGAATCCTCCTCCGGCGACAATGATGCTCATATCAAATCAAGTGAGAGATGTCTTCTCTTTGGAACTGATCAGACTTCAGCAAGATACGAAATACAACATCCTCCTTGCTTATTCAGATCAGTTTTCTTCTTTGTCAGCCCTCATCACTTCTGCAGAGTGGCTATGGAGTGAATTATTACCCTCCCCGGTACATGAAGAAGACAAAGAAGAAGAAGAAATCATCACTGAATCATCTCCTGGCGCCGCCTTGTTTTATTGCAAATCTTGCAACATCACTATCAAAACCCTGCGTATGTTCAGGAAGCATATCTCATTTATAGGCCATGCATTCCATGTAACCATCCTCTCTCTCTCTCTCTCTATACTTGTCTCAGTACACATTGTCTAACCATTTGAACATATATAGAGATGTCGTAATATTTGTCAATAACATATATAGAGATTTGTATCTACCTAGTTTAGGCAACAATCTGTTTATCGTATGCAGGAGGTTTTATACCCTACCCCACAAGCACTTGACCTTGTAACGACAACGTGGGCAAGGAACTACAAGGCCAAGCCTGAATACGCTACTGCTCAGATAAAAGTGTGGTGGGACATGGTGGACTGCCCCATCCCCGAGGGTTACGATCCTCGTTGGGTCCGTCCTACCATAGAAGCAGAGTTGAAGAAACTAGGCTACTTTGGTCATGTCTCCATCACTGCCTATGAAGACTATAAACAAACCCCTGATCACGTGTTGCAAGGGCTCTCTTCCACTGGTGTCGATCTTTCACAAGCCATTTTTGGTTAGTCCATATCCATCTTAAGGGGTTTTAATTAGATTTTCAGCTAATTTAATAGAAAAAATCCTTTATTTTTGAAAACAGAGTTTAAAAACAGGTTCATCGTGGCGGATATGTGTAGATGGAAACTATCTAATCCTATACCTGATACAATGATGCTCATATCCAATCTTGTGGGAGATGGCTTCACAGCTAGTCTTGTCCGCCTACTACAAGCTAAGAAATGCAACTTTGTTCTTGCTTATTTATTTAGGCCTACCGAAATGCCGGTTCTGCTCACCTCTGCAGAGTGGCTCTGGGAAAGCTTACTTGCAGGTACTCTTGTTTTTGTCCTTTGAAAATAACCACCTAAACTTAATTAAGTTGTTTCTGAGTTTTTTTTATTTTTTTATTTTTTAGATTCCACAGTGCCAAAATCAAAAAGAAACGTTCTTCAAAAGTGCAGTGAAAGGGATGAATATGCAGTAAAGTTTTATTGCGACATGTGCGTATGTGAATATAATAGCCTCGATAGGTTCAAGGATCATCTCTCAAGTGAAGATCATACATTAGAAGTAAGCATCCTCTATCTCTCTCTCATTTGCTTGTATCAATACATTGTTTCGTTGTTTAAAATATTTGAGCAAGCAACAACCTATTTAAACTTTTCCAGGAGAATTATGCGCGTGATAGTATTCGAGTTTACACGGTGGATGACTTGATAGAGGCAAGTTTTTTTTTTAATTTAATGAATAGATTTTCAACAGAGAGAATATAATCCAATTTCTCATATGGATCCACCAAAAAAGTATATGAAATTGGTTTTACTTACTTTGGTTGTTATAAAGGGCATTAAAACATTGAAGATTCTTGTCTAGAGACAAAAGAAATAGTCCCTTAAGATCCTCAGTTTATGTTCCAAATATACTCTCATGTTTCGTATACTCTTGCAGGTGAAGGAGAGATTTCGAAAGAGAAAATTTTGGGAGAACGCATTTGGGACGGGTTTTCGTCATCATCTTCATAATCATGTTCGAGCTGGACACATAGCTCGGCGAAGAGCTCGACGAAAAGCTCTCGACCAACCATCTGCCTGACGGTGAAATGATCAGCCGAGAGGAAATAATGTCCTTGTTACAAGATACGATCGTTTGAACTATTTTATTTTTCATTTGGGTTTTTTTGTCTGTTTTTAAAGATATAAGTTAACTTACTATTTATTTTTTTTGCTAAACATGTAAATATCATTTATAATGAAATGTTTGGACTCAAGCTAGCCTTACAATCAAGTAATCTTGGTAAAAAAGATAAAAACAAGATTACAGAAGAGATAGAAAAGATTTTGGGGAGTTAACGTATCCACAATAGTAGGGGTGGGAATTCGGTTATTTGGGTCGGTTCGGGTCGGTTTATTCAGTTTTTCGGTTATTTCGGAAATTGAGATTTATACTGAATTGAACCGAATTAATTTTCGGTTCGGTTCGGTTCGGTTCTCGGTTAGTTCGGAAATTGATTTTTATACCGAAATAAACCAAAAATTGGGATTTTAAGTCGGAATTTCGGTTAAATTCGGGTAATTTCGGTTTAATCGGTTTATTTCGGTTAAACTAATTAAAAAAAACAAATTGGGCCAAAAGTGACAAAGCCCATTTAAAAGAGTCATTTTATCATTTTGGACTTTTAAAAAAGCCTATAATCAAATCTATATAATCAAATCGGGTAACCGTTCGGTTCGACATACCGAACCGAACCGTGAACCGAATAGGTTTTGAATGTTGCCGTTCGGTTCGCCATATATAACCGAATCCGAACCGAAAACCGAAAATCTCGGTTCGGTTCGGATAATATTCCCAGCCCTACACAATAGCATCAAGTGTCGCCAACGTTTACGATGTCACCTTGCTGAGATTATATTTCGAACTTCTTTGTCAATGAATTTGAATATTTGAGACGGTGGGAGACGCACATCATTGTGGAGAACATTATTCCTTTGACGCCACACTTGATAAATCAGAGACTGTGCCACAACACCACGGAGAAGAGAAGGACCCTCGGTGGAGAACTCTCGGATCCAAGCTAACAATTCAGCCCATGAACAGAATAGATGGAGGTTTGGAGATAGCCGCGCAAAGACTTGCCGCCAAAGCTGGGCCGTGAAGTCACAAGACAAGAAAAAGTGGTCACGATCTTCAGTTACATAAGAGCATAGGCAACACGATACGGAGACTTCGCGGTTCCAAGATGCTAGACGCTTTCGAGTAGGCAGCCGGTCTCGATGCGCTGTCCACATATGGAAAGCGTGCTTCGGGATCGAGCCTTTTCCCATTCGCCTAATGAGTAGGCCTAGCGATGTCCAGGTGTCATGCCAGAAGGAGACGCTTAAGCCATTACCGACCTTTGCTTTAACAAACCGTTCCGCAATTGGGCGAAGACGGAGCATCGATTTACACGACCAAGAGCAAGTCCTATCGGCTTCGAGAGTCCAGAAAATTTCCCCTCTCATGTTATGAGTTTTATGCCATTCCGCTCAGAGAGAGGATTCATTTTGAAAGAGTAACCAAATAAGTCTCAAGCATAGAGTTTTATTCCACTCTAAGAAACGTCTAAAACCGAGACCACCTCCATCCGTTGGCAAGCAAATTGAAGACCAAGCCACTCTAGCTTTCGTAGAACCTTCGATGCTTCATGACCAAAGAAAACGCGAGCAAAGAGATTTAATCTTTACAACGCAAGATTCAATCTTTACAATGCAAGCTTTACGGTCCCATAGATAACCGTTGAAATAAGTTGAGCTCTTCCCGCATAAGAAATGGACTTAACGACCCAAGCGGTGAACCGACGTTTGATTTTGTCCACGAGCGGCTCATATTCCGAGGCTTTCAACTTCCTACACATTAAAGGCAAGCCAAGGTATCGCACTGGCAAGGAACCACAAGGAAAGCCATAAGCGGTTATGGCATTAGCGTTTTCTTGGTCTAAACCCGCATAGAATATGTGAGTTTTATCCTTATTTACTTTAAGTCCCAACCAAGAGGCAAAATCGTCAAGTGTTTCACAAATTACGTGAAGAGAAGAGCTTCCTCCATCGAAAAAGATCATGACATCGTCAGCAAACATAAGGTGGGAGATAGCGATGTCGGCTGCTTTCGGATGGTAGCAAATGTACCCGAAGTCAAACCTCGCACTAAGGAGCTTAGAGAAAACTTCCATTGCAAGGACGAACAGATAAGGAGAGAGCGGATCACCCTGACGCAAACCTTGTGTGCTCTTAAAGAATCCTCCACTATGGCCATTCACCGTAACCGAGAAAGTTGGCGTTGAGATGCATTGGTGAATCCAATTGATGAATACTTCTGGAACTTGGATAGCTCTCAAGGCTTTGATAATGAAGTCCCATCTGACCGAGTCGAATGCCCTTTGAACTTCCATTTCTCATTCAAACCAGCACCGATTTTGACATATTAATACACTATTATATAGTGCTCACGGCGACGATTACATTGTGCCCATAATCCGATAATTCCACCAACTATATTGGCTGAAAACTTAAACGGAACATACCAACTCAGACACATATTCTACTCCCGGTTTATGGGCACCTTCATGGAGCCAATTTGTTTTGGTCATCAAGAGTTTTAGTAGTAACATACCAACTCAGACACATATTCTACTATCGGTTTCACTTTAAGGCTAATAATCTTAAACTTAACTCTTCTAGTTTAGTTGTTGTTTCTCATTGTTCTTTGGGTGGCAATGATGGATTTACGGAGACTCTTGAGAAGTTGTAAGTTCCTGTTTTCAAACCTTTCCATTTAAGATTTGTATTTCAGATTGTTCTTGCTTGAGGACAAGCAAGGATTCAAGTCTGGGGAATTGAAGAGTCTCATATTTACTGTTTTCTATCTGGGATTTAGGTTTGTATATTGAGTCTTTCTATAATTATAAGATATAATATAGATGTTTTTGCTTCAATTTATGTATTTCCAGGGTTTTTAGGTGTTTGGACAAAAGGAAGAGTTTTGGATCATTTTGGATGCAAATATACGTTTAAAGATGCAGCGTCCAGCAGACCCGTCAGAAGTATGGCCTCAGAAGAAGATATTCCCACCGTTGGATCTCTCTGATATTTTTAAGCAAGATAGCTAAGGAAGTTAGCTTTCATCTCCAATTGATTTGAAGGAAATCTAACGGTGAGATCAATAGGTATGGCCGATTTACTGAATACATGTCAACCTGCCAACCAGTCTAACGCGGACGAGAGAGTCGGGAGTAACCGGTCCACACTTGGGACCGATCGGTCCCCTCAAGATCTGTTATGGAAAGTTTCCAAATTGACAAGATTCGACCTAGACCTGATGAGGGTGTATTTTAGGTGTTTTAAACATGTATTTTCATAACATTTTAGGATCATAGTTGCATTTTCATATAGCTTAGCTTAGAATTGAGTCTTAGCTAGGAATTAATGGATGAAGGTTAGAGAGGTTATTGGCTCTAATGTTAGATTGTTTTCTAAATTAATGTTGCAAGTTTGTAACTTTACTTTTATTTAATTAGACAAGACTTTTATCTAACAACTACATAAACCACATTGAAATGACTTTTATCTAACTAATTCATACCAAATTAGTTAGAATAATGCATTTCTATCTTAACAATATCAATGCATAATAAATGTAACTTAACAATCAATTTATATTTTCACTATATCTACCATAACTTGACTTGTTCCTACCATTAACCTGTATAGAGTGTCTTTCATTTGGTCAGTCCACAAGACTTTAAATCCAACCTAGTTCCTACAATGCATAAACCAAAAAGATTACAATGTATACAAAAGTTTTAGAACAATGATTATATGTTAACAATAATTAGAACAAGAAGTAACAAGAACACTTGATTATACCATAACAAACAACATAAGCAACAAAGTTAGAAGCATCAACACATTAAAACTGAAAATCCATGGCTTACAAACTTTTTTTAAAACTGAACTTAATAAAACTCTATGTTTATATCCTAATTCATAACAAAAACAAGCTTTATTGATTGCTATAGACCTATAATCTAACAATATATACCTAAAATCAAATGAATCCTAACCATAAAATTTTCGGACATGAAAAAAATTTCAATCTCAAAACACAAAGAAGCTTAAACGATTCCTATAAACCTTAAATCGAACAATATAAACATAAAATCATTGATTACAAACCCAGATTTTGAAGGGATTGATAAGAACACAAATCCTATAAACCTGAAATCGATCTTTGTTGTCGTCGCTTCACAAATCCCTCTCAGATCCTTCTCAAATCGGTTCCTACCAACCTTCTCGTCGTCGATTCACACTATATTTCACCGGAGGAAGTGATTTGTCGCCGGAGAAGAAGAAAAAATTCGCGGCGTCTTTGGTTTCTCCGAAGAAAGAGAAAAGCAAATTTTGAGGGTTTTTTTTGTCAGAACCGGTTCTGAACAAAGAGGTACAAGAGTTGGGTTTTAGAGATTAATTGTTTTTTGAATTAAATTAATGGGCTTTTTTCTTATAACCCAACTCAAGAGACCCCATTAATCATGGTCTTAACACCATAACTCTTGTTCCACATCTTAACTGGTGGTATCCACCACTAATTTCAAAATTCACATCTAAAAAATCTAATATAAGAGGTAGTTCTTGAACAATTCGCGGGTCCTACTGCCACATGGCGACCCGCAATTGGTTCTTTTTTTTTCGAAAAAAATAAAATAAAAATAAAATAATTTTTTTTTTAAGATTTTTTTTACATCTACTTATATTAATGCTCTTAGGATCTACTTAGGATCTAGATTTTTTGGAAAAACCCAAAAAATAAAAATCGTAGGATCTAAAGCGGATAATATAAAATTAAGGTGATATTAAATTTAAAAGATTATGAATTCACAAAACTAAATTATTTCATTTTTCACTTTAAATTTCTTTACCTAATTCAATTTTTTTTATAATTACATTCTTTGAAAAATGTAATTAAATGAAAAAAGGTTGATTTACCTTTTAAAAAATTATCACAACTAAAATATTTTCATTTATATTTGCTAATTAATGTTGATATTTAGTAAACTATGTACTTTTTACTTCTTAATTTGTCAATAGGGTGATTTTTAGTATTTGCATTTAGGTGATTTTTTATGTTGAAAAATCAAAAATAACTCTGAACTTTATGGTCACGTGGTGTGAATATTCATGTATATGCGTGAACATTCATGTATTCGTATGAACATTTATGTTCTTTCTTCTAAAATAATCGTGACATTGTGTGAATATTCATGAACATGTGTGAATATTCATGAACATGTGTGAATATTCATGAACATGTGTGAATATTCATGAAAATGTGTGAATATTCATGATAACATGTGAACATTCATAGTTTGATTAAATAATTCATGAAGAAATCTTAAACAGAAAACTTGTGAACATTCATGAACCTGTGTGAATGCGCGGAGGGGTATATCAGTCATAAAAAAATAGAAGGAAGAAAAATCACTTAATTACTAATTTTGAAACACAAATCACCTTATTGCAAATTAAGGTTCAAAAATGTACCCGATTTCCTAATTTTTTCATTAATGTTTAAGGTATAGTATTAAATGAATAAAATTTTATGGATAAGGTTTATTTAAATTTAATTTTGAATGTTTAAAAATAATTTTAAGAAATAACTTTGAAATAGTGTAGTTTTTTAAATTTAAATGTGAGTTTTGTAATCTCCTTCAAAGACAAACCGACTATTAGGCAAAGATGGGGCCGACGAACCATAAGAATGCAACGTGTGACATATTGTAACCTTTGTTCTAGAACTCGCTAGGCACTTGCGTGCTGGCAAGGTGGGCCTAGTGACTAATCGAAAAATCGGAGATTATATAAACGGGGATTAATCGGGATTAATTTTAATAATTATAATATATAAGGGTGAAAGACAATAATAGACTTGTAAAATATGGTTATTACTAGGGAGGTCTAAATCTTTTTTATTACTAGAATATTTTTGCTGACTTTTCTACTCTTATATCATTTGACAACAAAAAACGTAATTAAGAAACATGCCATTACTATATTTCTTCGCGTTCGCGTTAATTACGAAAAAACCAGCGCGCTAATGTTACGACAAACTTATTTAGAACGGTAAATTTATATTTTGGAACAGTAGATTTAAAAACGATGGTGGACTTATAAAAATGGTTGGTAGAGTTATTTCGTTAAATCCGGTAGACTTATATTTCTGACATAGTAGATTTGTTTGGGTGTGGTAGACTTTTATCAACATTGGTATATTTGTTCAACATATACGGTAGAATTAAATACGTTTGGTAGATTTTTAAACCTTAGAAGCTCACATTTGACTTTTTATGATTTTTCGTTGACCAAATCGGTAGATTTGTTTTATATGATGGTAGATTTTTTATGTTTTTTGGTAGGTTTATTTACTGACTTGGTAGGTCTAATATTGTTATTTGTCTTTGTGTGTTGCGGTAGACTTGTTCATGAAGTGGTAGATTTTGTAAAATTGGATAGACGTAACCATTGTTGCGATAGAGTAATTGTACCAATTTTCATTTCCCGTCTTGGCAGTAGATTTATTTCTTTGGTGGTAGATTTGTTATATGTTGGTAGATTTGTTATATGTTGGTAGATTTATTTTTGTTGATGGTAGAGTTTTGCTAATCTTTGCAGATGTTACTATAATAGTCTTTTCATGGCAGACTTATCAGTTTTTGGTAGATTTATTTGAAAACATAAAATAAAAAACTGTTATGTGACGGTAGACTTTTTTTTATTTGCAAACTTAACATTTTTCGATAGTTACCTTTATGCCATTGGCTATGCAAAACAACTCTTTCTTCTACCTCTCATAGGTTTGGCCGCGTCAAAAACACATATTTTTCGATTCTCCACAAAAAAGTTTTAGTTCTCATTTATTATATATAATGATCTCATCAACTACATAAATTTCTAAGGGTAAAGAAAAAATAATCATTCTTAATTTCTCATGCTCGTGATAAAATTGACCAAAAGATTCATTCATGCGTCGAAGGGGTGGCCATATGGTGGTGTACACGTTTCTCATATAAATACAAAATTATTAATTAACGATTTGATTTAATTATCTTTTGTTAAAACTTGTTTGTTGACATTTTTAAAAGGGATGTAAGAGCATAAACATTGGAGAGATTTAATGAGTTCTTAGTGGGTGGGCCCTACAAAAAATTTAAGAATTTTTTTGTTTTGTCTCTTATATGAGGATCGATTTTTGTGATATATGTGGGCCCCACTGATATGTGGCGGCCCACGATTGGTCATGTTTTTTATTTTTTTTTTTTTTTTTTTAAAACGAAAAAAATAAATAAAAACTTACCTAAGATACTGCTGCATTGCACATGGTCTAAATTTCTGATGAAAACTTGGTTTCACATGGCCCTTCGTTTATACGTAAAAGTTTCAATTAAAGAGAAACTACACAAACTAGTCCTATAAAGTATATATTTTACCTTGGCTTCACAAACTTATTTTTCCAAATTTGAACTTGTTATCGGGGCGGATCTAGGCCAAAAGTTTAAAGGGAGCAAAATGAATTTTAACTAAGTTTATAGGGGCAAAATAATATTTTTAGCTATTTAAATATATTTTTCTTATTAAAACTCATAGAAATTTAAAATTTTATGGGGACAGATGCACCCCTAACCCTAACATGCGTCCGCCCCTACTTGTTATCTTATATATAAAACCCGACCCGGACAGTTCACCGGACATCCTTCCGGGTCACCGGACATCGTTTCGGCTAACTAAGCATCCATATGTTTTTAGATATCAGTTGAGTATATGAAATTACCAAGAAAACAAAAAATATTAGTGTATAGCTTAATGATAAGAGAAATTCACAAAACTACACCCTTTCAACTCTCCCTTCACAAAACTACACCCTTTCAACTCTCCCTTCACAAAACTACACCTAATTCAATATTTTCACAAATTTACACCCTTTTAAAATTTAAAAAGCTTGATTTATCCTTTTAAAAATTACCAAAATTAAAATATTTTCATTTGGGTTCGCTAATTAGTGTTTAAAATATAGTATTAAGGGGGTATGATTGTGTGACTAGGGTTTATTTGAATTTAATTTTGAGTGTTTAGATGTAGTTTTGTGAAGTATTTTTGAAATGGTGTAGTTTTGTGAAATGTATTTTAAATGGTGTATTTTTGTGATGCTCCCGATTGATAATAACTAAATTACTTAAATAAATAAAATGGAATAATTAGATCGTATCAGTTATACAATTAATAATTTAACACGATAGATGCCAATACACAATATAAATTTGTGAAAATGACTTGAAATGACCCTAATAAACCTGAAATGACTAGAGTAACCCATTTTTAGAGGGTTACTATAGTTATTATAAAAAAACATGAGATGGACAAAGAGGGTTATGAAACAAAAAAATATTTACGAAAATGCCATTATGAAAAAAAAAATTAAATTTTTTTTTTAATTTTGTTTTGCTTTAATATTGAAATTTTTCATTTTTTACAATTTTTTTTTTTAAAAAAAAAACCCTAATTCTCCCAAAAAAAATCAAGTGTCGTTCTTCATCGTCTTCGTTCTTCATCGTCTTCGTTCTTCATCGTTTTCGTTGTTTTTTCGTTTTTGTCGTCGTTCTTCCCCGCCATCACCATCGTCTTCGTTGTTGTTCGTCTTCCTCGTCTTCGTCGTCTTCACCGTCTTCTTCCTCGTTGTTGTTCTTCATTCTTCGTTGTTGTTCTTCGTTTTTCGTTGTTGTTCTTCGTTGTTGTTTTTCGTTCTTCGTCGTTGTTCTTCGTTCTTCGTCGTTGTTCTTCGTTCTTCGTCATTGTTCTTCGTTCTTCGTCGTTGTTCTTCGTTCTTCGTCGTTGTTATTCGTTCTTCGTCGTTGTTCTTCGTTATTCGTCGTTGTTCTTCGTCGTTGTTCTTCGTCGTTGTTCTTCGTCGTTGTTCTTCGTTCTCATGTTTCACGTGTTGTAGACTTGATTCACTTTTTGTAGATTTGATTCATCTTTTGTAGATTTGTTTTATCTTTTGTAGATTTGTTTCATCTTCTTTGTAGACTTATTTCATCTTCTTTGTAGATTTGTTTCATCTTCTTCGTTGTCATTTTTCCTCTCTGTTGTTATTATCATCACCGTTCTTCCTCGCCATTGTCATCGTTCTTCGTTTTCATCACGATTTTTCTTCGTCATTGTTCTTCCTCGCCGTTCTTCCTCGCCTTCATTATCGTTTTTCGTCGTTGTTTTTCGTTCTTTCTCGTCGTCGTTATTGTTCTCATGTTTCACGTTTTGTAAACTTGATTCACTTTTTGTAGACTTGTTTCATCTTTTGTAGACTTTTTCATCTTTTGTAGACTTGTTTCATCTTTTGTAGACTTGTTTCATCTTTTGTAAACTTGTTTCATCTTTTGTAGACTTGTTTCATATGTTGTAGATTTGTTTCATCTTCTTCGTCGTTGTTCTTCGTTATTCGTCGTTCTTCGTTATTCGTCGTTCTTCGTTCTTCGTCGTTGTTATTCGTTTTCATGTTTCACGTTTTGTAGACTTGATTCACTTTTTGTAGACTTGATTCAACTTTTGTAGATTTGTTTCATCTTCTTGTAGACTTGTTTCATCTTCTTTGTAGATTTTTTTCATCTTCTTTGTTGTCATTTTTCCTCTCTGTTGTTATTATCGTCACCGTTTTTCCTCGCCGTCGTTATCGTTCTTTGTCACCGTTCATCCTCGCCGTCGTTATCGTTCTTCGTCGTCCTTCTTCTTCGCCGTCGCTATCGTTCTTCATCTTCGTCACCGTTTTTCCTCGTCGTTGTCATCGTTCTTCGTTTTCATCACAGTTTTTCTTCGTCATTGTTCTTCCTCGCCGTTCTTCCTCGCTTTCGTTATCGTTTTTCGTCGTTGTTTTTCTTTCTTTCTCGTCGTCGTTATTGTTCTCATGTTTCACGTTTTGTAGACCTTATTCACTTTTTGTAGACTTGTTTCATCTTTTGTAGACTTGTTTCATCTTTTGTAGACTTGTTTCATCTTTTGTAGACTTGTTTCATCTTTTGTAGATTTGTTTCATCTTCTTCGTCGTTATTCGTCGTTGTTCTTCATTATTCGTCGTTGTTCTTCGTTCTTCGTTATTCGTCGTTGTTCTTCGTTATTCGTCGTTGTTCTTCGTTCTTCGTCGTTGTTCTTCGTCGTTGTTATTCATTCTCATGTTTCACGTTTTGTAGACTTGATTCACTTTTTGTAGACTTGATTCATCTTTTGTAAATTTGTTTCATCTTTTATGGATTTGTTTCAGCTTATTTGTAGACTTGTTTCATCTTCTTTGTAGATTTGTTTCATATTCTTCGTTGTCATTTTTCCTCTCTGTTGTTATTATCGTCACCGTTCTTCCTCGCCGTCGTTATCGTTCTTCGTCACCATTCTTCCTCGCCGTCGTTATCGTTCTTCGTCGTCGTTCTTCCTCGCCGTCGCTATCGTTCTTCATCTTCGTCGCCGTTTTCATATTTTGTAGACTTATTTCATCTTTTGTAGACTTGTTTCATCTTTTGTAGACTTGTTTCATCTTTTGTAGACTTGTTTCATCTTTTGCAGACTTGTTTCATCTTCTTTGTAGATTTGTTTCATCTTCTTCGTTGTCGTTCTTCGTCTCCGTTGCTATTGTCGTCACCATTCTTCCTTGCTATCGCTATCGTTTTTCGTTCGTCGCCGTTCTCCCTTGTCGTCGCCATCGTTCTGTAAAAATTGTCTTCAATTTCGAATCTTGTCTTTTAAGGTTTATCAAGTATGAAGAACCATAAAAACATATCAACATAAACAAAAAAGTATATAGGATTGTGTCGTGTTTAGAGATATACAGTTTCGCATATTTGTTACGGGTTTCGCAGAGTTAACTGACTGTATTATAGATATATTTAGGTGTTTGCGGATTTATTCCAACTTATAAAAAACTGTTTTTAAACTTAATTTCACCCATTACAAAGTAGTAGTCAAGCATACAAAAACAAGAACATACAAATACAAGATTACAATTCAACACATTTCTTCAAAACTTACTAAGTAATACCAAGTAAAGCAATATTCACACGAGCCATGAGGAAGGATTGCAAAAAAAAAATCACTTTCGAATTCGGGTTTTTAAGGTTTATCAAGTATGAAGTATCATAAAGACATATCCACATCAACAAAAAAAGTATATAAGGTTGTATCGTGTGTTGAGTATAGGGGTTATACATGTATGTAGATTTAGTGGTTCGCGAATTTATTTTAACATAGAAAAATGTGTTTTAAACTTAACATCACCGAGTTAAAATAGTGTTCAAGCATAAAAAAACAAAAATACAATTCAACAAATTTTTTCAAAACTTACTAAGTAATACCAAGCAAATCAATGTTCACATACCCCATGAGGAAGAATATCAAAAATTGTCTTCAATTTAGAATCTTGGTTTTTAAGGTTTATCAAGTATGAAGAATCATACAAACATATCCACATCAACAAAAAAATATATAAGGTTGTGCCGTGTTTAGGGTATAGGGGTTATACAAGTATGTGAATTTGTTATATAGTTTTGCAGATTTGTTATATAGTTTTGCAGATTTGTTATATAGTTTTGCAAATTTGTTATGGGTTTCGCATAGTTAATTGACTGTATTGTAGAGTTATTTTAGTGGTTCGCCGATTTATTCCACCATGAAGACAATGAACATGAAAGAGTTGATGAAGAAGAACACGACGAAGTAGACGATGAATACAACAACAATGAAGAAGAAGAAAACGAAGACGAAGAAGCTTAACAAAGACGACGAAAACAACGAAATTGACGACGAGAAAGAGAACAACGATTAAAGACACGTTGAAGAACAAGATGACGACGCCGGAGAAGACAAATACGACGAAACGCGTGTATGGGTTAACTCCAAGAATACGAGATCCTCGTTTACTGTCAACTTCAAACACCCATCATTTCTTCTTGAGCTTCCATAAACCACAAACAATCAAAACTTGTTCAATTGATGGTTTTAAAAATAAATCTGCAACGAGATTTAAAAAATCATCTACAGATTTTTAACCAGATCTAGACGACGAAGACGACAACCACCAACAAGCCGATGAAGACTTACACGATGAGGACAAAATTCGACGACTAAGCCAAAGAAAGCTCAACGTAGACGA
This sequence comes from Cochlearia excelsa, assembly GCA_963556525.1. Lineage (NCBI taxonomy): Eukaryota > Viridiplantae > Streptophyta > Magnoliopsida > Brassicales > Brassicaceae > Cochlearia > Cochlearia excelsa. The sequence goes on from OY748330.1 coordinate 5,848,461, forward strand.
CAAAAATCCCGCCGACGAAGACAACGACAATGAAGACAACCCCGACGAAGAAAACGAACATGAAGACAACGACGAAAAGTAGCCGAAAAGATAACGGCTACGGCGACGACGACGGCGAGGGACTACCAATGCAACAAATGGAGATGAGAATTTATGAAAAAACTAAGAAAAACTGAATCTACAATGGCGATGGCGGTTGATGAAAAAACTATAGGAAAACTGGATCTACGGCGATTTCACCGATGAAGTTAAAGTCACGCACATAGAGACAAACTGTAAAGTAAGCGCCAAAAAATCTGCAAAATCCAAAACAAATCTACAATCGTATCAACAAATCTACAAAAAGCTTTAACGTGAAGCAGATTTATAAAGTCTGCGGCAGATTTATAAAGTCTGCGGCAGATTTATAAAGTCTGCGGCAGATTTATAAAGTCCGCGCAGATTTATAAAGTCGCGGCAGATTTATAAAGTTCATGCAGATTTATAAAGTCTGCGGCAAATTTATTAAGTCCTCACAGATTATAAAGTCGCACATTTATTAAATTTGCATCACCGTAAATCGAATTAAATCGCATCAAAGGGATTAAATCGCGCAGACTTTCAAAATATTGAAAATGACGTGGCAAAATAAATTTACAAAACGTGAAAAATAAATCGCGGCGACTTATCCTCGCCGGTGGCAATTTTGTAAATAACTCGTGTGTTTAAATGCGCCGCCTTTTTTATGACGTCATAATGGCAGCTTCGAAAACCGTTTTTTTCCGTCGTCAAAGGAGGGGCAATTTCGGGCAAAAATTCAGTAGGGGTTACTCTAGTTATAAAAAAAAAATTAGGTCCGTTTTAACAATAAAAGTCAAATTGTGGGTTAGTTTAGTAATCTTCCCTATAAATTTTAACCTTATTATAATCACCATGAAATTACTCTCATAATAAACAAAATAACCACAAATTGTCAACTTCATTATTGTATTTGGTGATTGGTGGTGTTATTATTATTAGGGATATCGATAATTTTAGTTGCGTGTGTTTGTCAGATAGGGTAGTTTAGACTTTTAAGTAAAATTGACGATAGATAATAACAAAGAGGATTTCTAACTTACTTTTTGGCGAGAATTACAAAACTGCACCATTTGAATTACATTTTACAAAACTACACTATTTCAAAATTATTTCATAAAATTACACCTAAACATTCAAAATTAAATCCAAATAAACCCTACCCACACAATCTTACCCCTTAATACTATACCCTAAACACTAATTAGCGAATCCAAATGAAAAGATTTTAATTTTGGTACTTTATAAAAGGGTAAATCAAACTTTTAAAATTTTGAAAATGTAAAAATATTGAATTAGGTGTAGATTTGTGAAGGGGGGGTTAAAAGAGTGTAGTTTTATGAATATCTCTACTTTTTATAAGACTATCTTATTATACAAAGTTATATTTTAAAAGTTACTAACTTATGTAAGACGTGTAAAATTTAAGGAGAATTACAAAAGTACACCATTTAAATTACATTTCACAAAACTACATCATTTCAAAAATACTTCACAAAACTACACCTAAACAATAAAAAATAAATCCAAATAAACCCTACCCATACAATCCTACCCCCTTAATACTATACCCTAAACACTAATTAGCGAACCCAAATAAAAATATTTTAATTTTGGTAATTTTTAAAATGGTAAATCAAGCTTTTAAAATTTTGAAAATGTGTAAATATGTGAAAAATTAAATTAGGTGTAGTTTTGTTAAAGAGTGGTTGAAAGGGTGTAGTTTTGTGAATTTCTCTAAAATTTAAGGGGAATTACAAAACTATTGCATTTTATAAAATTACACCGGTTCAATATTATTTTTCAAAACGATATTTAAAAATTCAAAATGAAATTCAAATAATCATACACACGTAATCCTATCCATTTAATATTATACCCTAAATATTAATTAACAAATCTAAATAAACATATTTCAATTTTGGTTATTTTTTAAATGGTAAATCAACCTTTTCATTTTTGAAAAGAGTGTAACTATAGAAAAATATAAATAGATAGTTTTGTAAATGAATGGATGAAATTTTGTAGTTTTGTAATTACTCTAAAATTTATCATTAAATTTTGACACAAACTTTTTACCAATTTGGATTTAAACATCATCTTAAGATAAATAGAAAAAGATAAATCCTAAAAGATATTTAATAAAGAGAAATTCACAAAACTACACTTTTCCATCATTCCTTCACAAAACTGCACTTAATTCAATATTTTTACATACTCATACATTTTCAAAATTTTAAATAGATGATTTATCCTTTAAAAGTTAACAAAATTAAAATATTTTTATTTGGGTTCAATAGTTAGTATTTAGGGACAATTAATTAGTATTTAGTGTTTCTTACAATTTTTTGTATGTTTTATGTTTTACTAAAGGGAAAATTACAAAACTGCACATTTTGAATTGCATTTCACAAAAGCACATCATTTCAAAGTCAATTTTCAAAACTACACATAAACTCAAAATTAAATTAAAAACCCTTACACACACGATATAATAAAAGGTAAATGATTATAAACATTGTTCTCAAATTAATTAATTAAAATAATATAATTAAATATTGGGTGTAAGAAAATAATAGGAGTAATTCTGAAAACTACACTCTTTTAAACACTTCTTCACAAAACTATACATAGTTCAAATTATTTCAAAATCTACACCCTTTTCAAATTTCAAATTTACCAAAATTAAATCTTTCGTTTGGATTCACTGATTAGTGACTAGTGTTTAGGATTTAGTATTAAGAATGTTGAATTGTATTGGTGGGGTTGTTTGAATTTTTTTAGTGTTTATATATAGTTTTGCGAAATACACTTTAAAATGGCGTAGTTGTATGAAATTCATTTTAAAATGTGTAATTTTGTAATCACCCCAAATAATAGTAAAAAATAAATAAGGATAAGAAGAGAAATTTGTAAAATTACACCATATTAAACACTATTTTACAAAACTACACTCATTTTGTTTTTAAGAAATATACACTTTTTGAAAATATTAAAATGATTAAACTATTCTTAATAGTTTACCCTAAGTATTATTTAGGTTCACTATTTAATGTTTATTGTCTAGTTTTAAATCGGTAGAGTTTAGTTTTTGGAATTTATTTATATTTCATATTGAGAGTATATGCCTATATATAAAAATAGACATAAATGGATGTAATTTTTGTAAAATACCATTCTAATTGTGTAGTTTGGTAATTCCCAAAATACGAAAAACTTATTTATATTTGATGTTAGTTCATTAAAAAGTAAGTCATTTATAGGAAAATAAGTTTAATTAAAATACAGTTGTTATTTTTTTACGAACAAAGATATTTATTGAAAATGATTACTTTTATTAGGAAATATTGAGAGATTGAAAGTCGACGATTACCTCCGAGCAATAGCGAGATTTCGGCAGCGTGGACTGAATGCGGCGATTTGGAATCTCTATGATTTGTTTCACTATTAATAACTTCTCTTTCATCGATCTCCATTCGCAAAATTCACACCTTGTTATTGATCTACTCACGTTGATTCATCAATGTATTGTGTAATTTAGATTATTTTGATTTAGTCACTACTACAATTAAAAGTATTCTTCTAATTCATATATAAACTTTGTTCTTGTAAATCTTATAAAAATATTACGGTAGCAATTTTTAAAAGAGATAACAACCTAATTTTGTTACAACATTTTTTTACTATAAGATGCCTTATTAATTTTAGGGAGAATTATAAAACTACACCATTTGAATTACATTTCACAAAACTACACCATTTCAAAAATACTTCACAAAACTACACCTAAACACTCAAAATTAAATCCAAATAAATCCTACCCAAACAATCCTACCCCCTTAATACTATACCCTAAACACTAATTAGCGAACCCAAATGAAAATATTTTAATTTTGGTAATTTTTAAAAGGGTAAATCAAGCTTTTAAAATTTTGAAAGGGTGTAAACTTGTGAAAATATTGAATTAGGTGTAGTTTTGTGAAGGGAGGGTTGAAAGGGTGTAGTTTTGTGAATTTCTCTTAATTTTATAAATATTTCATATTATTCTACAATATTACATAAGCCACTTAACTATCATCCTTAGGAATGTTTTAAAGTAATTTTCAAGATATTTTTGTAACCATCATCTTTATAGTTGTTTCATCGTTTTTGAAATCTTAATTTTTCAAGTAAGTGTTTAAATTTAGTTTATAAATCTTATAATGTTGGATTAAGCCTTAATAATCGTATAAATAGAGTTTTGTTGTTTTTGGGATCTCAAACAACAAACATATTTTTTAAGAAGGTAACCTTTTAAACATTACGTCAATGTTTAACAACCATAAGTAGATAAACAAGTTCAATTCCTGAATATCAAGTTATATTTAGTAGTCAAATTCCATTTTTTTACTTATTTTTGTTATCGATAGTTAGTTGTTTCCTCTTTGATGTTGCACATTTATACACGTACAATCATTATATAAACTCTTTATAATTTTTTTTTTGTTAAAGTTTTCTTTATAAATTTTATAAATGGCTGAACTTATTTTAACCTACAAACAAATAAGAAACAAACTTGTTCCTAAACACCATTTACATGTTTTAGAACATCAAACACAAGCACATAATCACACAAAACACATTCTTTATTTGACACGAATTTGTTTTATAAATTCGAGAACAACCAAAACACAAATTGAGGAATTCACAAAACTACACCCTTTCACCCCATCCTTCACAAAACTACACCTAATTTAATTTTTTCACATATTTACACCATTTCAAAATTTGAAAAGCTTGATTTACCCTTTTAAAAATTACCAAAATTAAAATCTTTTCATTTGGGTTCGCTAATTAGTGTTCAGGGTATAGTATTAAGGGGTAAGATTGTGTGGGTAGGGTTTATTTGGATTTAATTTTGAGTGTTTAAATGTAGTTTTGTAAAATATTTTGGAAATGGTGTAGTTTTGTGAAATGTAATTCAAATGGTGTAGTTTTGTGATTCTCCCAAACAAATTTATCAAGCAACAAAAAACATCATTAAATACACATAACCACATTTATAAAAGGGAAAAAAACTTAAGTAATCCAAAAATTGATTTTAATGGTATATCAAGACCCTATATTTTTTTAATGAGTAGAATGTTTGCTATGAACTTTCGTATCTAAAATGACATCTTTTCCCTTTCACAGGAAAACATGTTTTGAAACTGCCATTATGAATTAAATAAAAAAAGTAAACGCATTAAAAAGTCGACGTATTTACAAAATTGTCACCGCCAGCGAGGATAAATCTGCAACAAATTTTTAATTCACGTTATGCATATTTATTTTGCCAAGTCATTTTCAATATTTTAAAAATCTGCTGCATATTTAGTCCCCTTTGATGCAGATTTTATTCGATTTAAAGTGATGCAGAATTTATAAATCTGCAATAGACTTAGAAAATCTGCAACAAATTTATTAACTCTGCATCAGACTTATTAAATCTGCAGCTGATATAATAAGTTTGCTGATATAATAAGTTTGCGGCAAAGTTAATAAATCAACAAGTTAGTGTTGTGCAAATTTATGTGCGTTTGGAAAAATCTACAAAACGTATATTTTGCTAGATTAACCTTGTGTGTGGTGCAGATTTGTTGCTACGTTTTGTAGATTTAATTTGGATAATGCAGATTATTTGCACAAGTTATTCTTCAATATTCTCTATTGTCTCTAAGTGTGTATCTTTAACCTAGAAACTCAAAACTTCGTTGGTGAAATCGCCATTGTAGATCCAATCTCAACTTTTTGTTAGCTTTCTCATCACTTTTCATCTTCTTTGTCCCATTATCTTTCTTTGTGTGTAGATTCGTTTGTATTGTTGTTGTTATTTTCGACTTCGTCGTCGCCGTGTTTGTCTTTTTCGGCGTAGTCTTTGTGTTCTTCAATGTCGTTGTCTTCCTCGTCGTCTTTGTTGAGTCTTTTTCGCCTTCGTCTTAATCGTCGTTGTTGTTTTCCGATTTCGTCGTCGTTGGGTTTGTCTTCTCCGACGTTGTCTTCCTGTTTTTTATCGTTCTCTTCATCGCCGTTGTCTTCCTCGTCGTCGTTTTCGTAGTTTTCGTTGTATTCATTAAGCGTTTTTCGTCTTCGTTTTCATCATTGTTTTTTTTCATCGTCGTTGTCTTCCTCGTCGTCGTTTTCGTAGTTTTCGTTGTATTCGTTGTATTCGTTGTATTCGTTAAGGGTTTTTTCGTCTTTGTTTTCATCATTGTTTTTTTTTCATCGTTTACTTCGTTATCATCGTGTTCGTCTTCATGCCAGTTCGTTTTCATCTTCTTCGTGTTGGAACTACTAAATAACTCTACAATACATATACGTAACTTTGCAAACTCAACAAATCTGCAAAACCCATAACAAATTTGCGAAACTATATAAAAATATATACTTGTATAATCCCTATACTTTAAACACGACACAAACCTATATATATTTTGGTTATGTGAATATATTTGTATGATTTTTCATACTTGATAAACTTTAAAAATCAAGATTCGAATGTGAAACCAATTTTTGCAATCTTTCCTTATGGCATGTGTGAACATTGCTCTGATTGGTATTACTTAGGAAGTATTGAATAAATGTGTTGAATTGTATTCTTTTTTTGTATGATCTTGTTTTTGTATAGTTGAACAATATTTTGTAATGGGTGAAATTAAATTTAAAACCACATTTTTATATTCTGGAATAAATATGTGAACCACTAAATATATGTACAATACAGTCAAATGACTATGCGAAATCATAACAAACTAGATAAATCACTTTAATATGTACTAATTAAATCGTTTTGGTTTGTATTTTTGGTTGTGAACTGTTGCGATATTGTTGTTGTGACATTATATTTGCGTTTTGTTAAATCAATTAGACAATGATGTGTATTTAAATTGTGTACCGCCAAAATAAAAATACAAAATCAAATCTAAGAACCCCCAAAAAATAATTCTACAAAACAAAACATTAAATTTCCGAACCCTCGAAATACTCAAAATTAAATCTAAATAAACTCTATCTACACAATTTTACAACTAACACTAACTAGGTGGTTTGATCCGCGCCATGGCGCGGGCATAAATAACTATAAAAATACATAAAATGAAATCAAGTGTCACATTAATAAAAAATAATATGTTTAAACACTATGCTTATATCAAAACGAAATAAAACCAAAACTGAAAATGTAATAAATTATCAATAAAAAAAATGAAAACAAGGAACAAACTTCAAAAATTGTAGTTTCGTGTTTTATGGTGGGCTAAATATGATTTAAATACAAAATTTGCTTTACTTTTTTAGTTTCTTGTTTTTGTTAAAAAATTATAGTCTTGTTTAAAGATTTTTCATAAACATACAATTAGAATGAAAAATTGTTAGAAACGTATGTATGTGTGCTACAAAAACATATGTTTGTTATGTATGTCTTTGTTCAAAGAAATAAAAGAGTTGACGCTTAAAAAGACGTGAAAGATATATATATATATATATATATATATATATATATATATATATATATATATGAGTTAATTTGATTGATATAAAACAAAGTATATTCAACAAAAATAGTTTTATAAGAATGAGAGAAAAACTAATTGATGAAGATGTTAATAAATATAATGCCTTTAGATTTACAAAAGTATAAAATTGTATGATGTGGTATAAAAATTTTAGATTTACATATTTATATCAATAAATTAATAACAATCAAACATTTTAAAAGAAGTCAAGTTTATAATATTTGCATGAATATTAGAATATTGTGGATCAACTTGAATCATCATGAATGTAAGCAAAATGGATGAGGATTTCATCCGGACCCGAAAAACCGAACCAAACGCGATCCGAATATTAGGAACCAAACCGAGACCGACAAAATATCCGAACGGCTTTTTTCAATGTTTGTTCAATTACGAAAATATTAAACTAATTAAATATAAAACAATTTCCATAATTTTTAATATGAATTAGCGAATCCAAATATTTCATTTATTATATATGATGATTAGTGAATCCAAATATTTCTATTTAATTTTGGTATTTTTTAAAAGCTAAATCAACCATTTGAAATTTTAAAAAGGTATAAATATCTGAAAATATTGAATTAAGTACAATTTTCCGAAGGAAAAATTGAAAGGATGTAATATTTTGAATTCCTCTTTTATCATTTATAAACTAGGAAATTTTGTATATTTATTAAAGGTATTATGTGATTTTTTAAACGTTTATTTCGTTTTAAAAAGTTGTATAAATTCATATTAAACATTTTAAACACTAAGCTTTAGATCTCTGTTCATTCAACTCCTACCACGTTCTTGAATCCTATATATAAAAGTTGTAGGAAGTCCTCCAATGATTGACACATCATCATTTCAAATTTATTACTAATTTATTTATCAAATTTATTAATTTTAAAAAATCTATGTCACAATTTAATTACTAATTCACAAAACTATACCATTTCAATCATTCCTTCACAAAATTACACCTAATTCAATTTTTCCTACTTTTACACCTTTTTCAAATTTTAAATGGTTCAATTATGCTCTAAAAAATTACCAAAATTAAATTTTTTTCATTTGGGTTCGCTAATTAGTGTTAGGTATAGTATTTAAAAGGTAAGATTGTGTGGATAGGGTTTATTTGAATTTAATTTTGAGTGTTTAAGTATAGTTTTATGAAGTATTTTTGAAATGGTGTAGTTTTGTGAAATGTAATTCAAATGGTGTAGTTTTGTAATTCTCCCATTACTAATTCATAAAACATATTAAATTTCAACTTAATATTTAAAAATATTATTATATTACAATTTCAAATGCATAAAAATGCATAAAAGTTATTAATACATAAAAGTTTTTAAATATCTGTTTTTTTAAATTTTTTAGTAGGGATTTGAATAAATAAAATTATTTTTAACCCCTATATCTAAAACATCATCACAAAGTAACAAATAAAATAAAAATGAGGAATTCACAAATCTACACCCTTTCAACCCCTTCTTCACAAAACTACTCCTAATTAAATATTTTCACATATTTACACCCTTTCAAAATTGTAAAAGCTTGATTTAACCTTTAAAAAATTACCAAAATTAAAAAAATTTCATTTGGGTTCGCTAATTAGTGTTTAGGGTATAGTATTAAGGGGGTAGGGTTGTTTGGGTAGAGTTTATTTGGATTTAATTTTGAGTGTTTAGGTGTAGTTTTGTGAAGTATTTTGGAAATAGTGTAGTTTTGTGAAATGTAATTCAAATGGTGTAGTTTTGTAATTCTGCCATTACTAATTCATAAAACATATTAAATTTCAATTAATATTTAAAAATATTATTATATTACAATATCAAATGCATAAAAATGCATAAAAGTTATTAATACATAAAAAATTTTAAATATCTGTTTTTTTAATTTTTAAGTAGGGATTTGAATAAATAAAATTATTTTTAACCTCTATATCTAAAACATCATCACAAAGTAACAAATAAAATAAAAATATACAAAATTTATAAAATTAGTTAGAAAACATGAAAGCAAAATAAAGAAAAAATAAAAAATACACAATTTAATACACTAAATAAACAAATAATATAAAACATATATTATGACACTCATTTAGATAAGCAAATATATGAAAAATACATCAACTAAGTAAATAGTATCATAATACACAAGAAAAAATATGTGATACAAAACTAACAAAAAATACAAAAACTAAATAATATACAAACTTTTTAAGATTAGTGAAGAATATAAATTAATGTAACATTATATAGGTAGTTAAGAATATAAATTGTGAAAATAAAAATTATTTGAATCATCAAAAAAAACAAAAGAAAATAATATAAAAAATCCGCGAGTATCGCGGGTTCTTTCCTAGTACTGATAAAAGTTAGTATAGAAAAAAAATATTTACTTATGGTGTATGCAAATAAAATGAGATTATTATTTTTAGGGTTTTCTGCAAATTAACTCTGCAAATTTCTTTGATATGCAACTCAACCCTCCACATGAAAAAACTCCGAGTCAAACCTCGATGTCACGGTCAACCCGCAATATAGGACTTGCCGTGTATTATCCGTTAAGTGTGTAACGGAGAGCAAAACAGAGCGTTTTACTTTGATGTAAAGGATTTTTGCAAAAAAAAACCTCCAAGTCATTTTCGATTGCAATTTTACCCTCAAATTTAGGAAAATGCAAGTCAAACCCTCTAAATCTCGGTCAACCCGCTTTATAATCCTCTCGCGTATGGATGACGTTACAAAAACATAATGGATTCACGAAACAAAATTTCAAAAACTCGATTTATGTCTTATATTTGGAGAAAAATCAATGTGTTAGAGTTCTTGTTTTTCTGAAATATCGCGATAATGAGGTGAGATTGAGATTTGAGCAATTCTTTGAATATGATCCTTTATGTAGCTTTTGTAATCCTTTGTTCGTCTTATTAATCATTTTTTCTTCATATTTTCAGCTTCAATTTTTCGCACTGACGAAACCAAAGACAAAAAAAATCGATATATGGTGGTGAAACTGAAAAAGTTAGACTTTTTTCTTCGGATGAGTTTTGTATTCATAAAACAGAGAATGACTAGAATGCTCTTAGTTGATTGTGGGAGAGATTCAAATGATCAAATATATTCTATTGCCTGGGCCACATACGGTTATTTAAACACTTGATTGAAGACATGGATTTACATTTTGAAAATGGATTACAAGAAACTATATAAGAAATCGTCTTCAACGAATTGTTCGAATCTCAATCTTACCTCATTATCACAATTTCATAAAATCTCTCGAGTCATTTGATACACGAAAAGACTATATAGCGGGATGAACGAGATTTGAAGGGTTAAATTTGCATTTTCCGAAATTTAAGGGTAAAATTGCAACTGAAAATGACGTGAAAGATTTTTTTGCCAAAGTCTCTTGCTCTCTGTTACACACTTAACGAATAATACACGACAAATCTTATATTACGGGTTGACCGTGATATCGAGGTTTGACTCGGAGTTTTTTCATTCCGAAAACCCTTATTTTTACTACAAGTCAACAAATATTATGTTGTGTGAAAAAACAGGATAAAAAAAAACCGAGCTCATCAAGATAACAACAAACAAAAGAATATCCCAAAAATAAAAATAAAAATAAAAAACAATAAATAAGATCTCACTTCAATAATATTTTGCCTGAAGATCATTCCCAGGAGAGAGAGAGTTTCAACCAATTATTAAAAAAAAAACAATCCATCATCTTCTTCTTAATTTCTTCTTCCTCAACGAAATATTCCCTCAACAAAAAAAAATGGAAGATCGAAGCGATGCGCATGACATAGAGGTAGAAGGAGCATATTATCCATACGACAGAAAGATATCTGGAATTCTCGATGACGGATCTGTCGGATTCCAACAGCCTCTTCTCGCTCGTAATCGCAAGAACACTACTTCTCAGATCGCTATTGTCGGTGCCAATACTTGTCCCATCGAAAGCCTTGATTACGAGTCTGTTGTCTCTCTCTCTCTTCCTAGTTTTTTTTGTGTTAAATTGATTATATCACACAGTTAGATAATAAAAGATTTGTTTTGATTATGTAACTTTTTAGGGTCCCATTCAATTTTCTATTCATTGATGAACACTACTGAAGCTTTTTTTTTGTGGTCATTATAAGGCTTAAAAGAAATATATTATTTTAAGAGTGAAATTGCTTTGCTTTATTGTTAATTGGATTAGAAGGGATTAGTATTTTGAAATAACACTTGGTTTTGTTACGTAAATCTTGACTTACATATAATCTTAATTTTTAAAAGTATAATTGCTTTTGCTTTATTGGTAAAAGGAGAAGATGGGATTAGTATTGTCTTGTCTTATTTGAAAAAAAATAATTGGATCTTGATTTACATGTGATCTCAATTTTTGTGGGCAGGATATTTGAGAATGATCTATTCAAGCAAGACTGGAGGTCAAGGAGGAAGATTGAGATTCTTCAGTATACAATTCTGAAATGGGCTCTTGCTTTTCTCATTGGTTTAGCCACTGGTCTTGTTGGCTTTTTGAATAACCTCGCTGTTGAGAATATTGCTGGATTCAAGCTATTGCTCACCGGTAATCTCATGCTCAAGGAGAAGTAAGTTTATGATGCTTTGTTTTAGCTTCTGTGTTGTTCTTTTAAATCGATTTATATACAACTTCTTTAGTAGTACAGCTTTGATCTCTTGAAAACTGCAGATATGTTCAGGCGTTTTTTGCGTTTGCTGGCTGTAATTTGGTTTTGGCAACTGTGGCTGGTTCGCTCTGTGCTTTCATTGCTCCGGCAGCAGCAGGATCTGGCATACCTGAGGTTAAAGCATATCTCAATGGTATAGATGCTTATTCGATATTAGCTCCAAGCACCCTCTTTGTTAAGGTAAGATCCCCATAACATCTTATTAGATTACTACTCTCTTTCTGTGTGGACTTTGTAGCCTTTATTCTAATATTTTTGTGTAAATGTTTTTCGTATTGGCAGATATTTGGCTCCATATTTGGAGTATCTGCCGGATTCGTAGTTGGAAAGGAAGGGCCAATGGTGCATACTGGTGCTTGCATTGCTAATTTACTTGGACAAGGTGGTTCCAAAAAGTATCGGTTGACTTGGAAATGGCTCAGATTCTTCAAAAACGATAGAGACAGGAGAGACCTGATCACTTGTGGGGCTGCTGCTGGTGTGGCCGCTGCTTTCCGTGCTCCTGTTGGTGGAGTGCTTTTCGCCCTCGAAGAAGCTGCTTCATGGTAAATGTCTATGTTTCTTTCAGTGAATGTAGACGGTTTATGCTTTTCGTGATGTATCCAACTTGAGAAAGGTTATGTCTCACTTTGGTAAAAATTCGTTTAGGTGGAGGAGTGCTCTTCTTTGGAGGACTTTCTTCACTACCGCAGTTGTAGCAGTGGTATTGCGAAGTTTGATTGAGCTCTGTAAATCTGGAAAATGCGGACTGTTTGGGCAAGGAGGTCTCATCATGTTCGATGTAAACTCTGGACCGGTGCTTTACAGCACTCCAGATTTGTTAGCAGTAGTTTTCCTTGGAGTTGTTGGTGGTGTGCTTGGAAGCCTTTACAACTACCTCGTGGACAAAGTGCTTCGCACATACGCCTTAATAAACGAGTATGTCACTTCTCAATAAGTTATCTATTTCACAAAGTCCCTCTATAGCTACGTTGTTTAAATGGAATTTTTCAGATGAACTTATTAGACTTTGTCTTTGTTCTTTCCACAACTTGCAGGAGAGGTCCTGGATTTAAAGTTATGCTTGTTATGGCAGTTTCCATTTTGAGCTCGTGTTGCGCATTTGGTCTCCCATGGCTTTCACATTGTACTCCTTGTCCCGTTGGGACGGAGGGAAAGTGCCCAAGCGTAGGTCGATCCGGCATCTACAAGAGTTTCCAGTGTCCTCCAAACCATTACAATGACCTTTCCTCCCTACTACTCAACACTAATGATGACGCAATACGTAGTCTTTTCACATCAAGGTCCGAGAATGAGTTCCAAATCTCCACCCTTGCCATGTTTTTCGTCGTTGTGTACTTCCTCGGTATCATAACATATGGCATAGCCATACCCTCTGGGCTTTTCATTCCTGTCATTCTTGCTGGAGCCTCTTATGGAAGACTAGTGGGTAGGCTCTTGGGTCCTGTATCTGAGCTTGATGTAGGACTGTTTTCTCTGCTTGGAGCCGCTTCCTTCCTTGGAGGCACTATGAGAATGACGGTCTCTCTTTGTGTCATACTTCTAGAACTCACAAACAATCTTCTCATGCTGCCATTGGTGATGCTTGTACTCCTTATCTCAAAAACAGTCGCGGACTGTTTCAACAAAGGTGTCTATGACCAGATTGTGACGATGAAAGGACTCCCTTACATGGAAGACCACGCAGAGCCGTACATGCGGAATCTAGTTGCAAAAGACGTAGTTTCCGGACCTTTGTTATCCTTTTCAAGAGTCGAAAAGGTTGGGGTAATATGGCATGCTTTAAAGATGACAAGCCATAACGGTTTTCCCGTAATAGACGAGCCGCCTTTCACAGAAGCTTCTGAACTATGCGGGATCGCGTTGAGATCACATCTCCTTGTACTTCTCCAAGGGAAGAGATTCTCAAAGCAGAGAGCAACTTTTGGTTCGGAAATACTGAGAAGCTGCAAAGCCCGTGACTATGCGAAAGCAGGATTAGGAAAAGGGCTCAAGATTGAAGATTTGGATATAAGTGATGAGGAGATGGAGATGTATGTTGATCTTCATCCCATCACTAATACTTCCCCTTACACTGTACTTGAGACTTTGTCTCTTGCTAAAGCTTCTATTCTTTTCCGACAACTCGGCCTTCGCCACTTGTGTGTCGTCCCCAAAACACCAGGGGTCAATCTCTCTCACTATCTATCTCTGTCTTCATCTAGAGTTTTGCTTATGTATCTAACACATGTTTTTTGTTTATCGCAGAGACCGCCTATAGTTGGAATACTTACAAGACATGATTTCATGCCTGAGCATGTCCTTGGTCTCTACCCTCACATTGATCCTCTCAAGTGAATATAGTAAGCCCTTAGCTATTTATTCTTCTGATTTCTATTGTTGTTTTAGGGATATAATTGAAACTTTGTTTATCAGCAGGGGATAAGGAATGGAGAAGAACAAGCCATTTTATACTTGCAAGTAATGAATTTGTGAAATAAAAACATAGAACCTAAGTGAGCAATTCGCTTAGCTCTCATGCCCACATTTATATTTATTTATTTCAATTATTTGTTGGAGAAGAATCTTGTGGAAAGAGATTGTGTGATACAAGTAGTTTTTTGTTTGTTTCAACTTTAAATACACACTATAAGATAATATTCTATACAATAATACACATCATTATTATTTTTAGGTAGTTTTATTTTATTATTATTATTATTATTATTTTTTAATTAAAAAAAAAAATTAAAGTGCACCTATCACGGCACCACCACGTGTCAGTGGGGTCCGCGATTTGCCCAAGAACCGATTCCCAAAAAAGAAAAAAGAGAGCTTGACTCTTATTTTTGTGTGGGTCCCACCTCTTTAAAACCCCTTAAAAACTTTCAATAATCATGCTTTAACAACCTTAAAATCCTAAGTGTTGATGGACCACCCATTTCCGAGTTGTGGGCTTAAGTCTCTCTTTCTCGTTTAGAAGGTTTACTTAGATGAGAAAGAGTTTTTTTGTCTCAATTTTAAGAAGAAACCCATCGGGAAATCAAGTTTTATTAACCTTTCTAACTAAATCTTCAAGTTAATTAGGGTTTATTCATCACAAACCTTCTCGAGCACCGAGCCTAAAGAAAAAACACAAAGAAACATCAAGCAAAGTTAGAGCATGATTTTTATCGAGGGAGATTAATTGTAGAGTGTTTGTGTATTTTTTTTTTGTTTAAGAATAAAAAATTAGTATAATTATGTATTTATACAAAAGGGGAGATTAAAATGGGTAAGCACTCTACAAAAGAGGAGATTAAAATGCTTCATTAAGCACTTTTCATTAAGTAGTGCTAATTAATAATACATGTTTTGATTTAATTTAATATTCAAATACACAAAATATACATAAACACTCTACAAAAATACTATAAGCACCTTTGATAAACATGGTCTAATTGTTCAGGAACCTTTATAATCTCCCGATTCATAAAGTTTCCTAGGTTCAGTAATCAAATGGCCAACTCGATTAAGACTTTAAACTTGTTACCTAAGACAAAAGTTTTATAATCTATTAAGTTCTAGACAATCATCAATCCTAAATTCAATCAACCCCTTTTTCCCCTAACCCAATTGTCTATTTGAATCTACTCATTAAACATGTTGAATCTCAAAACAATTGAATTTAAAGAAAGCATGAACATAAACAAAAACAAGGAGAATAATGGGTTCAAGAAAACTCTTATTGATGATGATGAAGATTACAAAGGTGGCCAAAGAAGGAATCACCAAGAAATCTCCAAAGTTGCCACAAAACAAAGAACAAAGCGTTGGATAACAAAAGCAAAAAGTAGAATAATGTCAAAACATAAAACAAAACCCTAATATAGTCTTGAACCAAAGAAATAAAGGAAAACCAATTTGGTTTAGGAATTATTTTCCTTTTTAAAATACAAAAACCGAATTTCCTTTAATTTTCGCAGCCTGTACCGGTCAAGTGAAACCGGTACAGACTGGTCGATACGCGCTGATCGGTATCCTTGCTTCGGCTTCGTTTCTTCTGTATCGGTCAGGCCTAGCCGATACAACATGTCGATACCGATCTTCAGGTCGATACGCATCAGTCGGTACAAGTACTTCATCTTCTTTTCCTCTGTATCGGCCACTCTAAACCGGTACAACATGTCGATATCTGATCTTCAAGTTCCTTTTTCCTCTGTATCGACCATTTGTGACCGATACAACAGGTCGATACAAGTCTCTGGCAAAATAACCTTCTATACCGGCCACAGCAAACCGCTACAACAAGTCGGTACAACTGTTTCCGCTCCTTTTTGGCTTGAATTCTTCGTCTTTTGCCGCTTTAACGCTCCGAAACCTGAAATACACGAAACAAACCCAAATGCAACATATATGATACTAAATACAGCCTAAATGAATTAATTATAATGCATAAAATAAGGTAAAACAAGTGAAATATGCAAGGTATCACCGCCAAGCACTAGGTAAAGATAAAGAATCAAATAACCTATTTGCTTCCACCATCTTTCCCTGAGACGAGTAACCCACAATCATCGAAGAAGTTGAATACAAGCTCCCAAAACCATATAACAAATGGGCAGACTCCGCATACTTCATATTCCCACACTTGCAATAAACATCAACGATTCCACTGCTTATAAATTTATTAGAACATGATTCATCTTTCAACACCCGAGCATGTACTTCCTTACCGATCTTCAATCTCTTTAAACTACTCAAAACATTTAGCACAGACGCGACAGTATGTTCGTCCCATTTCAACCCACTTTCCTCCATGCTAAAAGCCATCTTCAAAGCTTCTTCCCCGTATCCACTCTGCGCATATCCCGAGATCAATGTGTTCCACGAAACCGTATCATTGACTTCCGGGTTTCTCCAGAATATAGTCAAAGCTCTTTCCACAATTTTGTGCTTTCGATATTTTAGATTTTCACATGCAATATACTTTATAAAAACTTAATTTATATTTGTTTATTTTTATAAACTATTCAATTATATACGTTATTTTTCAGTCGATAAATATATTATTAAATATAAAAATCCCTAAATATATTAAATATATCAAAATAGCATTTTCCAATATAAACTTGAGGAATTTTTACTTTAAGATAACGTATAAAATTATTGATATTTCTTGTTTATCGGTTTCAATATAAACTAGAGGAATTCACAAAAAAAACATACCCTTTTAACCTCTCCTTCACATAAGTACCCCTAATTTAATATTTTCACATATTTACATTCTTTCAAAATTTTAAATGGTTGACTTACCCTTTAAAAAGTTACCGAAACTAAATTCTTTTTATTTTTGTTCGCTGATTAGTGTTTAAGATATAATATTAAAGGGATACAAATTGTGTGGGTAAGATTTATTTGAATTTAGTTTTGAATGTTTAGGTGTAGTTTCAAAAATTGACTTTGAAATGGTGTAGTTTTGTGAAATGCAATTAAAAGGGTGTAGTTTTGTAATTGTCCCTATAAACAAATCACTAAAATTTTAAAATTATAGTATTTTGCTAGTATTTTGTTTACTTTTTATACACAAATATAATTATGATAATGGATTATAAAAATATGTGGATAGGAGGAAATATTGATTCCAAATTATATATATATAAAATATAAAACATTATTATATAAAATTTATGTGAATCATTTGTATTAATTTAAAAGTAACATAAAATATAATTAGCATTTACCTTAAATTTTTATGAAAAGTAAAAAAAACATTTTAATGAAGATTAATTAGAAGGAAACACATATCAGAAGGTGAATGTGACATTAATTGGGCTGAGAATAAAAGTTAAAAAGTCTATTATATCTTATATAATAAGACAAAATGTTTTTGTAACTTTGATTGTGGTGCTGACAAGTGTTTCATTGTTTTTTTGACATGTGTCTACATTTAGTTATTTTTCAAACCAAAACTATTTTACTTCTTCTAAAAAACAAAATTAAATGTCAATTTATTTCATATGTATCTTTTAATTTAATACAAATTATCATCATAAGTTTCAATATTATTAATTTTTAATTTTATGAAGAATTTAAAATTAATATATCATATTATCCACATAATTGAAATAAAATCTTAAATTAATGATATTTACCTATTTAAAATTTTTAGAATAAATGTCAAATTTCCTTATATATTTATTTTAATTTAATACAAATGATTCATATGACTTTCATATAATACTATTTCCTTATATATTTATTTTAATTTAATACAAATGATTCATATGACTTTCATATAATACTATTTTTAGATTTTCTTTTGTTATTAAATTCATTAATTCGTGACATTCAAACATAATTATGAAAGTTGAATAGTTTTATTACATAATTATTCCATTTTTATATAAAAACAATTTCTGAAAATAATTTGGTCAAATGATAATTATTTTTATAACATATGTGAATGTAATTCACATATGTAATTAATATATAAATATATAAGTTTTAGATTTTATATAGAAATTTTAAATCATTAGAGCATTTTCATTGGTGTTTCTTAAAGAGATCTTAGCAGGTGGGACCCATTAAATAGTTAAGATCTGGATCTTATATTTCCTATTTAAGATCTGGATTTTAACTATTTAGTGGGCCCTTTGGATACGTGGCGACCTATGATTGATGCGTTTTTAATTATTATTATTATTTTTTTTAAACCAACTGTTTATGGGTCTCAATGAATAGTTAAGAAATTTTATGGGTTTCTCTATTGGAGATGGTCTTAATATCCTATACTATCCTCATATTTTTGTAACTCATTATCATAATTATTATATTTATATGATAAAAGTAAATTAGATAATAATAGCAAAAATCATAATTTTTAAAATTTGGTGATTAGTCAATGTTGAAACAGATAAACAATAATCTATTTTTAACTCACATTTGTTGTCGAAGATTGTTGATCAAGTCAACAAAATATCTCCTAGATGTTATCATTCAACAAAATTAAATTAGAATTAATTTTGTAACATAATGGTGACAATTATGTGGAAAATAAATTTTCATCACTCCACCTTGTAACTCCCATTAGAGTGTGACTATATAATGAAAATCATTGTTTCTTTCATAAAACATGTTTTAGAGAAACACACATTCATATACTTTAACATAAAAAAAGAATTTCATAAAAACAATCTCTCATATTCTCTTCTTAGTACAAAATGATTTCTACGTTTGGAAAGTTATGATCTCGGGTGTTTAGTGGTTGTGTCATGTGGTAATTGAAACTTTTGTTCATTGTTTGGACGATTTTTTGGTCTCCGAAGTGGTTATGTGTTGACTTGATCAACAATCTTCCACACTAAATATGAGTCAAAAGAATAATTCTATCATATCTAATGCATGTCTTTTCCATACGATTTTAGTTTACTATCCCTATCAAACTAATACTAGCTTTTTAAAAATATACAAAATTTGACTAATCAACAATATTTCGAACAGAAACATGTAAAATATATATTAAACAAAATTAGTATCTCAAAAGACATATAGTAAATATACGATTTTTAATAAAATTTTGTGTATATATGTAATATTACATGGCAAAATAATTATTTTTTATTACAAATTCAACTTATTGTTAACAATTTAATATTTAATTAGCCCGTGCAAAAGCACGGGTCACAACACTAGTTATATAAGATGAGTGATGGAGCTATCCTAGTATTGATATCTCATCATTACACATCATTTAAATCATTAAATTAGAAAAATTTTCTACACTTTTATTTATTAATAAAAGCATTAAATTTCAACTTAATTTGTTAAATATTACTCCTTCCGTTCCAATTTACACGTAGTTTAAGGTTTGTGCACAATGTTTAAGAAATTATTAAATTTTGTGTGTTTCATTATAAAACATCATTTAGTATCTACCTAATATATTTTACAACCAATAGAAAAATTCTCTACATAATACTATTGGTCAAAAAAACAAAACAACAATAAATTTTGCATTGAAAATTGAAAACTACAACTATTTTGAAACAATTTGTTTTCTCTAAAGCAACATGTTTTTTGGAACGGAAGGAGTATTATATTACAATAATAAATGCATTAAAAATATCGACGAATATCAATTAATTCTAAGTTTTAAATTAGTATTATCAATACCTTTTTGGGGCTTTGTAAAATTTAAGTATTTTAATTACAATATATATAATATCCCATTACACAAAATAACACATAAAATAGAATGTATACAATTTATAAAAATAGTGAAAACATGACAAGTAACATAAAGGAAAAAAAACAAAACAATCTATACAAACTATTTAAGGTATTGAGTAAACATATGCTAAAAAATATTGCAACATTCATCTATATGAGTAAAAAATTATTACAAAAATAAAAAATATACAAACTATTTAAGATAAATGAAAATACGCAAAAAGTATAGAATTGAGAAATAACAAATATTGTACCATTATTTAAATGAACAAAAACATTAATATATAAAACGAAGAGTAGGTACTTAGTGATCTAAGAGTAGTTGTATCGGGTTCCATAAATTTACAATTGACAAAAGAAATATCGGAAGGGGAAATTAGGAACGCACTTTACTCAATGCATCCGGAAAAGGCTCCTAAACCGGATGGGATGACCGCATTATTTTATCAACGTTATTGGCATGTTATTAAACATGATCTAATTTTATTGGTTAAAAATTTCATGAATAATGAGCGTTTTGATCAGCGACTAAATGAAACTAATATATGTCTCATTACGAAGATAGATAAACCTAAGAGGATGATGGATTTGCATCCAATCAGTTTGTGCAATGTAGGGTATAGGGTAATTTCTAAAGTATTATGTTTGAGACTCAGAAATTTTTGCCGAAAATGCTTTTTAGAGACTCAATCGGCTTTTGTGTCGGGGAGATTGATAACGGATAATATTCTCTTAGCGCAAGAAATGGTACATGGATTACGAACAAATAAAGATTGTAGGTTTGAACATATGACTATAAAACGGATATGAGTAAAACTTATGATAGAGTAGAATGGTCTTTCCTAGAAGCAGTATTGCTAAAGCTAGACTTTAGTAATAAATGGGTAAAAGGGATTATATGGTGTGTGAGTTCGGTCTCTTACCAAGTATTGATTAATGGGCAACCCCGAGGGTTGATCAAGCCGGAACGGGGACTAAGACAAGGGGATCCAATGTCTCCGTACCTGTTTATTCTGTGTACGAAGGTGTTAATTTCTTTAGTCAAGAAAGTGGAAAGAGAATCACTCATCTCGGGAATAAAGATTGCGCCAAACAGTCATGCAGTCTCGCATTTGTTATTTGCAGATGACAGTTTGTTCTTTTGTAAACCGGACGAGACAGAGTGCAAAACTATTTTAGGATTTCTGGAGTTGTACGGAAAAGCCTCGGGACAGGAAATCAACTTCGTAAAATCATCGGTGATGTTCGGACATAATGTGGCCCCATAAGTTAAGATAGATATGAAAAATATTCTAGGGATCCAAAAAGACGGGGGGATGGGGTCATATTTAGGTATCCCAGAAAGTCTAGGTGGAGTTCCATTCTGGTGGAGTTCCAATGGAAGAAACCGCAATATCCATTGGGTGGCATGGGAAAAAATGTGTGAGTACAAACACAATGGTGGGTTGGGCTTTCGATCGTTACAAGACTTTAACAAGGCTTTGTTGGCGAAACAATATTGGCGATTTGCACAATACCCTAATTCACTGGTAGCGCGAGTGTTTAAAGGAAGATATTTCTCGAGGGTGCATCCATTCTTGGCAAAGAAACCACAAGTTCCTTCATTCGGTTGGAGAAGTATTTTTCGTCGAAACAATTGCTTTTGAGAGGAATGAGGAAAACTCCTAGCAAATTCAACCAAGTATCTGTTTTGGATGATGCTTGGGTCCCTGACACGGATCCACGACCGGCACAAGGACGAGTTAGCGTATTGTTTCCAATCTGAAGGTGAGAGATTTGATCAATCCTAATACAACTGAATGGGATAGGGGACTCTAACCTCCTTAGTAAAATTGAGAGATAGAACATTGATTAGAGGCATTTCTATTAGTAGGCGAAGTGTTGAAGATAGATGAATTTGGCATTACTCTCAGTCAGGAAAGTACACGGTCAAATCTGGATATCACCTTTTACAACAAATGAATAAAGAGATGGTGACGGCGGACCAATGGGGACCAAATAATTAAGGCATTAAAAGCAAAAGCATGGGAAATGCAGTGCCCACAGAAGTTAAAACACTTCATGTGGCAGATTTTTTCGGGATATTTAGGAGTAAAGGAAAGGTTAAATTCCAGAGGTATACATTGTGACAGTGTGTGTCCGCGTTGTGAGGAAGATATTAAGACTATAAATCATGTGGTTTTTGAATTCTCGCATTCATTATACAGATGGGGGTGTCACCCGTCTCAATCACTCAGGAGTTTCATAAGGAGGCACTTACACAAATTTGGATTACTTGTTCTCGACATTAAAAATAGAGGCTCAAGAACAAAACAAAGATTGTTTCCCTTGGATATTGTGGTACATATGGAAAGCGCGAAACCGCAAAGTGTTTGAAGATGTGGATGTATATCCACCAGATATAGTGGAGCAGGCGATCAAGGAATCAAGAGCTTGGTCAAAAGCGCAAACCATTAACGAGGAATCACGGGTCATTAGGAGCTTCAAATTGATAGAAGAGACGCAAGGGCCTAGTTCAGGGCTAGTGTGTCAAATTGATGGGTCTTGGAAAAACACAGAAATGTATGCAGGGTTAGGATGAATTTGTTTGAACGAAGATGACTCAAGACCCCTGATGGGAGAGAGGTGCTTGAGGAGTAGTTTATCCCCCTTACATGCGAAATTTGAAGCCCTCCTTTGGGCGATGGAACTTATTCAAGCTCGTAACTTATATTGTCAGGCGTTTGAAACACAATACGACATTGGTGACAATCTTGCAGAACCCTACTGAGTGGCATGCGTTCTCCACAATGTTAGAAGAGTTTGAAGCCTTGATCGAGTATTTCCAAAACTTCTGAATCAAAACTATCCCCTGCACAAGAAATGAACAAGCGGATAAGTTGGCACGAGCTGGAAAGACACTCTCATATCTATTCGAGTACGTGAGAGAATTCACTCCGAGCTGGATATCCAACACCGGCGACGAGATTTCGTTTTAATTTTCAAATGATGTAAAAAAATGAAATAAATTACTAGAATCATCAAGAACAAAAACAAACAAAATAAAACTATTAATATCTCCAAACATATATATTTTCAATCTATAAAACACATCCGCGAATATCACGGGTTTCCTCCTAGTAACAATAAAGAACTTATGTCCCATGCGACACGACTGAGGATTTTTCACTTATGGTAATTTTGTTCATGTTTATTTGGACTAAGGCTTTATCAACTAAAGAGAAGGATGGGGGATCAAGTATGATGGTTATGTAACTGTAAAACCACCAACTTCTTGATTTCATCAGCGAATTGAATCTGCATCTTCATGTTTTATATGAACATAAGTAGCAATTTTCCTCAAAATAGGCTAGTAAAATATCTTAATTCTTGTCATCGACTAAAAAATTTCCCCTAACAAATTATTCCCCAAGATTTTTGAATGTCCAAATTCATTTTAATGATAATGATTGATTTTTACTTTCCGTGTCTTTGATAGTTTTGAAGTTTTTCAGCAATGTTTATGTTTCTAAGATATTTGGTAGTTTTTGCCAATGTTTGTATGGTTGAGATATAATCAAATTTTATATTCAATAGTGAATCGATTTCAAAACGATTTCAAAAACGATTTCAAAAACGGTTCCAAATTTGACAACAACAAATATTGAACCCAAATGTATACCATAAGTCGAAGTTCCATTTGTGATATATTTTTTATCTGACTATTTTCAAAAATGTTTTTATATCAAGAATCTATTATCATATATAATAAATAGCAAGAAATTTAGCCTACGTGTCGCGTGGAGAGAGTTTGTAAGAAACTAAAGATTTTTTTATTTTTTATGTTTATTATTTTACGCTATATTAAGATATTAACATGTATGATTTCATTTTAAGATATTGTAATGTTATCACGATTATGTTATGACATATATACGCAAGATATTATATGTTAATATAAATAGCAAGGAATTTTTCCTACTTGTCGCGTGGAGAGAGTTTGTAGGAAACTAAAGATTTTTTATTTTTTATGTTTATTATTTTAAGCTATATTAACATGTATGATTTCATTTTAAGATATTATAATGGTATCATGATTATGTTATGACATATATACGAAAGATATTATATGTTAATATATAATAAAGAATTCTTGACTTAATATATGTCACGATTAAGATATTATATACGATTTATTGTATATTAAAATTTAATTTTATTCTTTTCAATCGTTTGTAGGAAAATAATTTTTTTTAAGTTTATGATTTTCTCTTTTATTTTTTAATAGTTTATATCATCACATATTATTTAGGGAGAATTACAAAACTACACCATTTGAATTACATTTCACAAAACTACACCTTTTAAAAATTTCTTCACAAAACTACACCTAAATTCTAAAAATTAAATCCAAATAAACCCTATCCACCCAATTATATCCCTTTAATACTATACCCTAAACACTGATTAGCGAACCCAAATGAAAATATTTTAATTTTGGTAAATTTTTAAAGGGTACATCAAGCTTTTAAAATTTTGAAAAGGGGTAAATATGTGAAAAATTGAATTATGTAGAGTTTGTAAAGGAAGAAAGGATGTAGTTTTGTGAATTCTTCATAAGAAATCACTAAAGACATAAACTCATTTAATAATAAAATAAAGCATTACATTATATACAATAACAAATATAAAAAAATATTTACACTTAAATATATATAGATATATAAAATTTAAACATTATAAATTTGAGATTCAAATACTACATAGTCATACATATAAATAATGGGAAAATTGCTTTTTAATTCCCCAACTTTCAAATTTAAGCCGTTTAATTCCCCAACTCACATCTAAGCCATTATATTCCCCAACTTTTTACCGCGAAACTTTAATTCCTATAAAAACGTTGACCAAGCCGTTTTGGACCACGATTAAGTCAACCGTTAAACATCTGTTAGTCGCCGTTAATCGTTAAAACGGTTGCGTTTTGTTTATCTTGAAATCAGTCATATAACACACAAAATCTTAAAATCGAAATAAGAACTCTAAATCCCCAATTCGATTTTTCCTTTTTCCACGCGATGAACTCGAATTCGGAAAGTGGATTGGAGCGTGGTTTGGTTCGTGGGTTCCCTGCGAAGTGTTTGTGTGGTAAGGAAGTTCAATTTTTTACTGCAAAAACAAAAGACAATCCAGGGCGTCCTTTCTTTCGATGCGGCACAAAAAAAGATGTAAGTTGTTAAGTGATGTATGATAATGCATTTCATGTCGGTTTTGATCTTACATTATACGTTTTAGGGTCATTTATTCAAATGGGTTGAAGAGGCAATGTTGGAAGAACTTGAAGATTTGATTCCAATGGTTATAAAGGTTGAATAAGATGTAATAAACGGTAAAGCCAAGGTAGTGGAGTTACAAGGTGAGATTGATGAACTGAAACAAGATTTTCTAAAGCTCAAAGGAGAAGTGAAGAAGTGTATGAACTACAAGAAAGGTGTAATGGTGTGTGTTTGTGTAATGGGATTGGTGATTGGTTACGGATTAGCCAAGTAATGTATGTGGTTATGTGTGTTTTTGAACCTTTTTCTATGTGTGTTTCAGCCTCTTTGAACCTTTTTTTATGTGTGTTTCAGCCTCTTTGAACCTTTTCAATTCAAGTTTAGTATGTGTGTGTTTGTTTATGATATTTGTGTATGTTTATGGTATGTGTGTTTTTGTTTATGGAGTGTTATAGATCAGCATAAGTACATATAACAACACATCAAGAAAAACTTGAACATAAATCCAAAAGCATTAATGTTTTACAGATTCAAGTTAATACCATTCATGTTTTACAAAGCAAAGAAACATAAGTTTAAGGAAACAGAAACTTGAAACATAAGTTCAAAGAAACATAAACTTCCAATAAAACAAAAACACACAAAAGACACAATTCAAGCATGAGATGCACCATGAGACATCCCTTGTGCAGGCTGAGATGATGCGTGTTGAGGCTGAGACTGAGGCTGGGATGATGCACCTTTTGATGGTTGTCCCTGCAACAAGAAGTACATCAACAACAACATTAATAAAATAACAACATTAATAAAGTAACAACAACAATAAAGAAACAGAGAATGTTTAACCATATAAACACAAACCACTTCATAGATCCTTGGACGGCCTACAGGCCTCTTTGGTGCTGGTGTTGCTGCTGGGTTAGAACATGTGGTCTTGTTATGCCCTGTCTCATAACATTTGGAACATGTAATAACACGCTTATCTCTTGTCAACTTGGTCTTGTTTGATGATGTAGACTCATTGCAACCCTTCCTCCTATCATGGTTTTTTGGTCTGCCCCTAATACCATTCCTATATGGTGGTGGCAAAACTGGTAACCTATGTGTCCTAGGCCACAACTTCATTCCTTCCACAGGTCCAATACCTCTAGAGTATGTCTTCTTGAACATGGTGGCCAAGTAGTAATTAGAAGCAAAATCACCAACTCTTTGCTTCTTTGCCATAATCACACAAGCAGCATGGATACAAGGAATACCTGTTAGTTGCCACTTAATACACCCACAAGTATTTTTGTTCATATCAACTCTATAAGCTGTTCCATGATAATCAAAGCTGTTCCATGATAATCAACCTCATGCAAATTCCCACAAGCCATATATCTTCTACAGTCTTTTGACTTGACTTTTCCTTAGTCAAACTCTATTATCATCATCATAAGCCCTTTTTGTTTTTGTAAACTTAGTTTTAAGCCTATCTGCTATAAGAAATCTCTTAGCATTACGGACCATGCATTGCCTCCTTATATCCTCTAACAGATCTAACAATGGCTTCTTTCTAGCTTCCCTAATCGTCTTGTTGAATGACTCACTAAGATTGTTAAGGTTATCGTTGCAAAATGACCCTACCTTAAAGAAAGCCCTAGCCCATGTGTGAGGGTTTGTTTTCAAGAGAGAGTCATATGCACCTGCACTGTATGTCTTCAAAACTTATAGACCATCTTCATAATCCCCATGGGTATAACTCTTAGCAATCCTCCAAAATATCCTCTCTAACTCTGGATCTTTACTATCTCTCTTCCAATTAGCTAATATGTGCCTAGAGCACATCCTGTGTTCAGCCTCTGGAAGCTCTTTCTGTACAGCATTGACAAGCCCCTTCAAAAAACACAAATATTAGTCAAATCCATCCATATTAACCAGAAATATAAATGAAGTATTAGTTTACCTTTTGTTTGTCTGATATTATAGTGTATTTTGCACCATGTCCTAGTCCTAAAT
Source organism: Cochlearia excelsa (assembly GCA_963556525.1). NCBI lineage: Eukaryota > Viridiplantae > Streptophyta > Magnoliopsida > Brassicales > Brassicaceae > Cochlearia > Cochlearia excelsa. The sequence goes on from OY748330.1 coordinate 5,876,189, forward strand.
CCTCTTTAAGGTGCTTCATAAACCATTCCCAGTTTGGATTATTCTCAATCTCAACTACAGCCCACGCTATTGGTACAATTCTATTGTCACCATCCCTACCTACAGCAGCCAAAAGATGGCCTTTGATATCCCACTTTAGAAAGGCACCATCTATACCTATGATAGGCCTGCAACTCTCTATCCATGACTCTCTCTGTGATGTGAAGCAGACATACATTCGATCAAACCTTTGCTTGCTTCCTGGAGTAGCACCTGGTATTGTTTCAATCTCAATGGTGGTGAAAGGATTTGTCTTTCGTATCTCTGCTTGATAATCCCATAAACGAGAGAAATGCACTTCATGACTAGCTTTTCTCTCACGGTATAGCTTAGACTTAGCCTTCCCGCATTGATCCTCTGTCACTATGAGATTGTACTCCCTCTTTATCTCGTCCACCATTTCCTTACTTGTCATCTTTGGGTTCAACCTGAGTCTCTCAGAAAATAGCATTGATATTGATGATCTTTTAAGCAACTTGGAGTAACCTGATCTTTCGCAGCAGTGTTCATTGATGTAAACTTTGATTTGCATTTTGTGTTTCCTCCTCTCGTATGAGCAATAGATTTTCCAAGGGCATTTGGACTCTAAATCTGAGCATTTTGCACCTAATCTTTTCGCCGAGGACTTATACATCTTGATATCATATCTAGTCCTCAATGAATACCTAAGAAGAGCTAGCTTAAAGTCTTCAGCGCAACCGAAAGTCTTCCCAAGGTAAAGCAACTCTTCACTCTCTAAGGAATTTGCAATACGTTCCCTTTCTTCATATCTGTCTTCGTCTTCGTCTGAAGAAATCGGGTTCGGAATCTTCTCATCGTTCCATATATCGTCCCCACTATCAGCATCACTAATCGGATCTTCTCCGTGAGCCACATCTCCGAAATAAACAGAGAGATCTTGGCAAGTTTCTTCCTCTACAGCGACTCCTTCTTCAGTCTCGCCTTCAACTTCAACATCGTCTTCCACTTCGAGTTCGCCTTCAGCCTCCGCATATACCGGACAATCATCTTCTTCCCTATTCTCTCGTTCTATCTCTGATTCATATCCTACTTCGCGTTCGTCCTCTTCATCTGCGTTCGTCCTCGCCTTTGTATTGCGCTTCTTGGGAGTAAGTTTCTTCCTTTTTCCAGCCATGAACAAGAGATTCGAAGGAGAAGAAAATCACAAACTCACAAAGAATGAGAAAATCGCAGAGAAAGAGAAGAAAAGAGAGAAGTCGTGTTTTGTGATTTGTGATTTTAGGGTTTCTGATTTGGGGATTTCTCATTCTCAAAACGACGTCGTTTAGCCCCTTTTTCTAATTAAATCGAACGAAGAACGCGATCGTTTTAACAACTAACGACGATTAACAGATGTTTAACGGTTGACTTAATCGTGGTCCAAAACGGCTTGGTCAACGTTTTTATAGGAATTAAAGTTTCGCGGTAAAAAGTTGGGGAATATAATGGCTTAGATGTGAGTTGGGGAATTAAACAGCTTAAATTTGAAAGTTGGGGAATTAAAAAGCAATTTTCCCTATAAATAAGGTCTATAAATAATACATTAATTTTCGATAATCTTCTTAAACTAAATGTTAATAACACTAAAAATATCCACCGAAAACTTAGACGTCATATAAAATAAACAAAAACACATATAAAGTTTCTAATAATATTAAAGAAAAATTCAAAATATGATGCAATTTTATAATAAAATTAAAATATTAAATTTTATAATGCAAAATAAATAAATAAACAAATTATGATACAATTTTATAATAAAATTAAAATAATATATAAATTGTTCTCAATAATCTTCTTAAACTAAATGTTAATAATCAGTACAAATATCCACCGAAAACATAACTGTCATATAAAATTAACAAAAATACATATAAAAATTCTAATAACATTAAAGAAAAAAATTATGTTGCAATTTAAAAAACGGATTAAAATCTCCACGTAAAACTGAAATAAAGGTATTGTGGACAAAAATAAATTATTAGTAGTAATTAAAGAAATTAAAAGAATACACTACAATCTTTACTTCTCTTTAAATTAATTTTTTTTTGTAAAATTAGATTTCATCACATATTGATAGTCTAATCGTTTATAATAAACTAAAATATTCTTTCAAAAGTTACAAATGAACAATTTTATTTTCATTAATTTGGTAAAATAAAATGAGTTAGTTATATCCAATGTCAAACCAAATACATATTACAATAATAAAATATATTACAAAATCAACCATCATAAACAAAATATAAATATTTTTTGAAATTACTATAAAACTAGGATTTAACCCGTGGTTTACCACGGATTTAACCCGTGGTTTACCACGGATTTATGTTTTTTACAAATAGTTTTATATATATACAGTTAATTTAGAAGTTTGTAATATTTTTTCTGTTTTTGTAAAATAAATAAAAATATTCAGAATTTCTAAAGAGTATTTTGTTCTTTTATTGGTTATGCAAATAAATATATAATGAGAATTAGATTTTATATAGCAAAATCTTAATATAATTTGTAAGTTGGTTTATTCCAAACTATTATAAACTATAAAAATTAGGGATGGACAAAACTTCCGGATCCGAAATATCAAACCCAAACCAAACCGAAATCCCAAAATCAATACCGATCCTAAAAACAAATAACTCGAATGTATATGGAAATTTATTACTATAATACCCGAAATCAAATTCGAACCGAACTCAATTTTTTAGAACTAAACTAACTACTCTAACTACCCAAAAATTATTTAAAATAATAATAATTACAATTATATTTGAAGTACATAATTGGAACCAAACCGAAATTAAAGAACCAAAACCGTTCCAAAAATAAATAACCCGAACGAATTGAGAAATTTACTACCGGAAAACCCGGAGCCAAAACAAATTTCTAGATTTGAACCCGAATTACCCGAAATTTGTTTATGATAAAGTTTAATCATTATTTTCAAACTTCTTGTCATTTATCTAGAATTTTTCGAGAAACCGAACTCGTTAATATTGTTTGATATTTTTAACAAAAAATTGTTTCAACTCGTTTTAAAATTCTTAATAATATTAATTAAACATGTTTGATTTAAATAAAATTTTAATGGTAGCTTTTATAAAAAAAACTATGTAATAATGTATTTATGTGAATTACATATTTTTATTTTGTTTTTCAAATATTTTTTACATAATTTCTTTAATATTTTATTTATTTTTGGAGAGGATTGTAGTATTTTCTTATTTGGTTTTTCGTAATTAAATGTTCAAAAATATTTTCTTTTATGCTCAATGGCATAATGTGTAAATAAGTGTGATTTTTTGGACATGTTCAAATTAGTACTTCAAAAATAATATATAGATATTGAAGGGCATCTTGCGCAACGCGCGGATTCTATCCTAGTATATGTTAATTTTGTAAGGAAAAGTTTATATAAACCATAATAAATGTTACACCGAAATTACAGAAAACGTATATGCTTGGCTTAATTAATAAAAAGAGTATATGCTTGGGTTAATTTTCTTTTGTTGGTAATGGAAAATAAAAAGTAAATATATTTTATTTGACAAAAAATGCTAAATATTTTTTTTAATGAGGTCAAAACTAAAATTTAATGGATAGTATTTGCCTTTTTGGAGTCAAATATACTTCCAGGCTAAAATTCATTTTCTTGCGAGCTTATAATATATCTTCCACTAGATGAAATCCCGCGTAATACGCGGACAAATTACATAAAAACATTTTATAAGTATATATTAATATTGTTAGTAAATTTGTATAGTTATAGTTAGATTTAAACAAAAATTAATATTATACCCGTTATTTTATTAACAAATAAATATAAAAGACACACAACAATATATGGTAATAGTAAATAAGTGATTTTTACTATTTTCATCTATTAAGAAATAAAAATAACACATTTTTGTTTTATTACTTTGCTTTTCTTATTTACATGAAAAACATTTATTTTAAATTAATAATTAGATAGTGGATCCATGAAGTTAACAAATAAGTTATTTAACAAAAAAAAAAGTTAACAAATAAGTTATCATAAAGATTTTTTTTCTTTTTTTCAAGTAATTTTAAGTTTTTATATTTTATTATTTCTAATTTTTTATTGATTATTTCTTAAAATATTCTTAAATTTTTCTTTTTCTATGTTATTTACCTTATTGTGATTATTTTATTTTCTATATTTTGGATTAATTTATTTATTTTCTAATTATTTGATAATTAATGTTAATTTTTTAATTTTTGATTATTTTTCTTTTTTTTTTGTTAATTTTTTTTTTTTTTTTGTTAATAATTTTTCTTATTTATGTTTTTCTCAATATTATTAAGTTTTCATTTTATAAGATGTCTACATATCTATTTTAATACACATGTCAAGATTTGAACTAACCATTACAAATGTCACGATCTCGTGAGTTATAATTATGCTTGTCAAGCTAACATTAAATGCGCTCAGTTTTATATAATAAGATTATTTGATAATTAATGTCTAGTAAAATTATAAAATTATTAAAGTTATAATATTACTACACATTATTGACTTATAGGGTAAGATAAATAATGTACATATATAAATAATTTATATTTTATTACATAAACAATAGATATTTTATTGAGATTACTTTTTCTAATATTTACCTTTTCATCAATGAGTAGTATTTCGACTCCCATAAGAACATTATTTGCTTTAGGATTTCTAGCTTCCCACTTTCGAATAACACGAACTATCGTACGACGGTAAGGACGGTTTCGATCTAATTGATTTAGTGTGAAGTAAGATTGTTGGCTTTTAGAAACTATAGAACTCATCTTTTTCTCTGTTTGAGTTAAAAAAAAAAGAGATTTAATAATAGTAATTAGAACAAAGAGAAGAGCACAATGAAATTTAGTGATTCTAGATATGTATATATAGATGTAGTGAAGACTTTTCGTTTGATTACTTTTTTCTTATTTTTTGTTTTTCCTTTCTCTTTTTTTTCTTATTTTTTGTTTTGCCTTTTTTTCCTAAACGTCACCTTTTTTTCTTCTTTTAAAATTATTAACATTTTTCCTAAACATTATTAACATTTTTCCTAAACATTATTAACATTATTAACATTTTTTTCTAAACATTATTAACATTTTCTTAAACATTATTAACATTTTTCCTAAAAATTATTAATATTTTTCTTCTTTTTTCCTAAACATTATTACAATTTTTCCTTTCTTTTTTTTCTTCTTTTAAACTTAATTTTTTCTTAAACATTATTCTAACAAAACTGAGTTTTTAATTTATAAGATTTTCATTTTTTAAGGTGTTTTCATTCTTCTTTTTCCAATTTTTTAAAAAAGATTCCTTATTTTAACAATGACAAATGTCGCGATCTAAATTAATGGTGACACGTGTCACGATCCGGTGAGTTATAATTAAACAAGATCACTTTTATATAATAAGATACTCATATGTTCTTATTTTGTAAATAAATTTATTGTATAATAAAACACTTACCATAATCTATATGAAATGACTTTGACTAAACATGTTACTTTTTATGTTTTGCTTTTCTTAATCTTTTTTATATCATTCTTTGCTTTTTATATCTTTTTATATCTTCACAAGTTTTTCATTTTATGAAAAAATGAATCCCCCATATACACAAATATCAAAACACATCATTTTCAAATTACTACTATTAACCATTCTCATAATCTTCTTACCAACATTCGTTGTTTCATCTCATTCACCATTCACTATTCACAAAACGCAGCGTTTAACGGAAGGCAATAACATTACTCAACACGTTATCACTACTTTAAACCAAACCATCACAAATATCAAACTCTCTTCTTCAAACTTCTCCGACCTTCAAAAGCATCTCGGTTCAAACCTAACTCATATCGAACGTTGTGCTTTCGAAGATTGTCTAGATCTCCTCGATGACACAATCTCCGATCTCAAAACCGCAATCTCCAAGCTCCAAACTTTTTCTCTTGGTTCTCACGACGTCAATATGTTGCTTAGCGATGCCATGACGAACCAAGACACATGTCTCGATGGTTTCACGACTAATGACAACCATAACAAAAACGATATGACGTATGGATTATCTAAGAGCTTGAAAGATAGCATCTTAAACATATCTAAGAGCCTCGGTGAGTCTTTAGATATGCTTAAGAAGATTCCAGGGAAGGATTCTTCTTTAGAATCATTTGAAGTCAACGTTGAGTTTCCGAATTGGATCTCAAAGAATGACCGAAGACTCCTTGAGTCTCCGATGCAAGACACCGGTTTTAATCTCACGGTGGCTAAAGATGGTACAGGAAACTTCACAACCGTTAGTGACGCCGTCTCCGCCGCTCCCAACACGAGCACAACTAGGTACGTACGATATTGGCCCAATATATGCATTTTTAGGTTTATTAAGAAATGTGATTCTAAAATTACATGTCGTTATTTTTTGGGAAATTTTGAAAAGTAACTCCTTTGAGTTTATAAATTTGAAAAATATACCTTCTTTTTTATTTTTTGGAAACTAACTCTTTTTATATGTAATTTTACTTTTTTGTCCAATTTTTAGTTAAGAACTATATCTTTGTAAAAAAAAAAAAAAATTTATTAAATATTTAAAAGTTTGTTTTTAAATTATAAATATTTTATAATTATTTATTTTAAAATATAGATATTCTATTTCCTGAATATAAAAAATCCTAAAAACATCGGATCAATTCAAAATATACATTTAAATCAACTAAATTAATAGTGGTTAAGTATGAACCATCATCGTATCATAAAATGAAAAAAGACGATAACTTTTGAGAGATTTAATGTGAATTGGGATTTCTAGGTTTTAATTTGAACCATGATTTCAATTAATTTTCCTTCTTCATCGATTTTTTTCCGCTTTTTCTTCATTTTATCCCTCTTCTTTGTATTTAACCGACTTACCGTTTTCGTCTCCTGTGACGTATTGATTAACGAAACCAACGACGCATCGACGTATTATACCATCTTCGTAATCCGAAGTATTAAACATTATATATAAGATATCGAACATTGGTAGGGAAACTTAAAATATTAATAGATTTATTTATAATCAAATTTTAGATATAAAACAAATATTACAGATATATCTAAGATAAAAAAATAAATATTATTATTATTAAATATATCATTTTGAGTTTGGATTTTAAAGATATAAAATTTAATTATATTTTTATGATTTAAATTTTATTCAATAATAATTAATTATTAATTTAAATGTGGGCAAAAAAGTCAAATATCATCTAAAAAGCGTTAGTTTTCAAAAAAATAAATAAAAGGTATACTTTTCAAAATACAAAACATAAATGAGTCATTTTTCCAAATTTTCTCTTATTTTTTCACAATTTATTTTAATATATTTTTCCCAATGTAGTAAATCATCAAAAAATATAGATATTTTCAATGTTTTCACCAATCATATTATAATGTTGACTCACGATTTTTTTTTATATAAAAACTCACAATTTATGGTTAATTCACTTTATTATTTCGTATATGAACCATTTAGAGACATGCATGTTTTAGGTTTATTAATGTGATTTTTACGTTTTATAATACAAAAATACATGTCATTTTCTATAAGTTGGTCTAATATAGTTTTTCCTAATGAAGTAATTAAAACATCAAAAACTAGATATTTTCAAAGTTTTCACTATAATCATATAATAATAAAGAATCATAATTTATTGTTACTTTACTCTATTATTTTATGTATGAACTGGAGTATTAATGTTTTTAGTTAAGTAATGAGATTTTCAATACATGTCAACATTTTGGTATAGATTTATAATTTATATAAAAGGTGGGATATATTTTGAGAACGTTGAAGTATCAAAGAAGAAGACAATGCTAATGTTTGTCGGAGATGGTATCGGAAAAACAATAATAAAATCTAATCGCAGCCGCATTGATGGATGGTCAACATTTCAATCTGCTACCGTTGGTTAGTCTTTTTTTTTGTTAAACTACTTGGTCTATTTGCTATTTCTTCAATTTCAAAGTGTAAATATTGTTTTAGAATTTAGTTTTTGTTTTACTACTTTTTTAACGAAAAAACACTACTTATATTTTGAATACTAATTTTTATTTTTATTTGTTTCAAGTGAAATGATGGGTTTATGAAAAATTCAAAATTAAATGTATTTTTATGACTATTTGTGTTTAAGCATAAGTTACTATTTATTAATGACTATACAATTGTTTTACGTAGGCGTGAAAGGTAGTGGCTTTATAGCTAAAGGGATATCATTCATAAATTTCGCCGGACCGTCCAAACACCAAGCCGTGGCATTGCGAAGCGGCTCTGATTTCTCTGCTTTCTACCAATGTTCCTTCGAAGGCTACCAAGACACACTTTACGTCCACTCGGCCAAACAATTCTACCGAGACTGCGATATATTCGGTACAATAGATTTTATATTCGGTAACGCGGCCGTGGTGTTCCAAAATTGTAGCCTCTACGCTCGTAAACCGAATCCTAGCCAAAAAATCGCCTATACTGCTCAAAGTCGGAACCAACCGGAACAACCTACGGGTATATCTATAATTAATTGTAGATTTTTGTCCGCGGATGATTTGATCCCGGTCAAAACAGATTTCAAAGCATACTTAGGCCGGCCATGGAAACGATATTCTAGAACGGTTATTATAAAATCGTTTATAGACGATTTGATCAATCCCGCAGGATGGTTAGAGTGGGAAAATGAATTTGCTCTTGATACTTTGTATTATGGAGAGTATATGAATGTAGGACCGGGATCAAATGTGACTTGCCGGGTAAAATGGCCGGGTTATAAACACATTGAGGCCGTAATGGAGGTGGTGAGATTTACGGTTAGTCCATTTATTGATGGTGATATATGGCTTAATTCAACGGGGATTCCGTTTAATCTTGGTTTGTAGTCGTTAGATTTCAATAACAATAATGTAATAACCACCATGTTGGATCGTTATAAGAGTTCCCTTACATATATTTGGTGCAGCCCCAAGACTCATGGCTAAGAACATGAGTAGTTTGGCTTTAACATCTTGAGAAGTAGTCGAGAAAATTGGTTTGTTGGTTTGTTGGCTACAACTACTAGACCACCCCAACACATGATCCAATATTCATATTACCACACAAGAACATACTATGTGATTATTATGCTCGGAGATTGAACTACACCGGACGTCCAACGTCATAGCCCCCATCAATGTAAAAGAAACCATTGGAATTTTCCCTACATGCAACACACAAAGAAGAAATGAGCCACTATTGTAAGTAAAGTAAGTTGTTCATTGTGTCGTATATGTCGTTTCTTTCTAGGAAGTTCATCACAATTTTTGTGGAGAGTGAAATCACAATCCAAACAGTCGAAAAAAGATTGGAGACATATTGGATGGGTGCATGTGTTGCATCGCTTGTTATCATCATAGAGAATCCCATCAACGTTAAGTCTTAGGTAATGCTCTTTATTAATGGGTGATGGGTTGACCCAACCAGGACATCTACACAACAGAGAAAGCTCCGGCGGAATCTCGCCGGAGAAAGGGTTGTGCGACTTTAGGTTCTTAAAGTTTCCCAGAGATTTTTCGGGCGAGACTGTTCCAATAGAGGTTTAGCGTCTCGATAAGATTACAGTTCGAGAGACTAATCGGAAACCTGTCGCCGGAGATATTGTTCTGCGATATACATAAGAAGGTCAAATTTTCACAAGACCGAAACCGAGATCGAGAAGTCGCCGGAGAAATGGATATATGATATAGATCGAGGTGTTTCAGGGACGCCAGAAAACCCGGAATCTCGACGGAGAATAAATTAGACGAAAGATCGACGGTGGTGATTCGATTGCTAATTAGAACACCGGTGCGCGTAATAACGTTTCTCTAAATTATTTTTTATTGAATTTTGCTAATTTTTTTACACCAGCCTAACTCGCAAATTTTATTATATTATATTGGTTATTAATTTATAAAGTATTAAGTTGTATTAGTTCTTCTATACAATGTTTTTTTTTTTTTTTTTTGCTAATATTCTATACAATGTTTTACATTTAAGAAATATTTTATAACGACAAATACGACATTTTGGAAGACAAACAATTGTATATCGATTAAATTTGTTAGGGGTAAGTAAGGATAAGTGGATAACACAAACAAAGAAGATGTGAAACGACACTAAAGTGAAAATTTGATTTTTTTTTTTTAAGCTTTGACACACAGCAAAGACGACGTGAAACAAAGTAATGATGTTTAATACTCTTCATTTTCTAAATTTGATCAACGTAAAGGGCAAAAAGGTTACCAAGGGCAAAAACGAGTTTCATTCGCCACAAATTCGCTCACCAAACCCTCGATGTGGAAATATTGGCGTTGTTCTGCTTTTTCATCGTAGTTCTCATCATCATCTTGAAGCATGAAATCTATTGTTTGCTCCTCAATTTCAATTTTAAGATTTTAGATTTCCTTCTAGGGTTTGTAAAGGGGAAGAGCGATTTTGGGTTTAGATGTGAAAATCGGGTTTAGTCGGGTTATAATCAGGTTTAGTCGGTTCGGCGAAAATACTAAACCAAAAAGTAAACCATATTTAATTGATTGAAGGACAATTAGGATTCGACATAGTTTTATGGGGGATCTAAGTACTAAATTTTATATTGAGGGGATCTGGATATTCGTATTTCGATTCAGCATTATCTAGAAAGAGGTTAAAGTTTGAGGGCTATCCGGTAAGATATGAAAGTTACGAGGGGGATCTGGATCGTTTTCCCTTTACTTTTTAAAGTAAAAAAAGAAAGAAGAAAGACACTCCAAAACTCTTCTACAACATAAACAAAATTTATTCATTAACAACATGAATAAACATATAGAAATTGATTACAAAAACTTTATATTTTCTTACTAGTATAAAATAAAAGGCATACAAAATTTATTAAAATAGTGAAAACATGACAAGTAAAATAAAGAAAAAGAATACAAACAAAAATTATACAAACTATATTTAAGATATAGAATAGACATTTACTAAAAAAATATTGCAAACTTCATCTAAATGAACAAAAAAAAATACAAACTATTTAAGATAAGTGGAAAATATACAAAAATATAGAATTGAGAAAGTAACAAATATTGTATCATTGTTTAGGTGCACAAGAACATAAATATTGAAAATGCAAAAAAATACTAAAATCATCAAGAAAAACTATAACAAAATAATTTATAAAATAAAATTATTAATATTTACAAAATATATATTTCAAATATCGAAAAATTCCGCGAGTATCGCGGGTTCCCTCCTAGTTTCAAGTAAAAACATACAAAGACCAATATCAATTACAAAGCATAAGACCATAATTATGGGGGTACTTAGCTCGGTTACTAAGGCCCATTTAAAAAAAAACAGAAGGCTAAGTAACGCATCTAAAAACCCTAATCTAAGGGCACCTCCAACGGAGGTTACTTGGAGGTTGTTAAGCAAATTTTTTAAATAAAACTAAATAAAAAATAAGAAATTGAAGAGATCGTTCCTTTGTTAAGAGTTTTAAGAATCGTTGTTATAGAGTTCTAAGCTACATCTTCCTCCTATTATTAGATAAAAAATTTCTTTTTCTCAAAACTAATTAAATAATTAAAATTGATATAAAATCTTATTTTTAAAATGCTTTAGTAACTCTCCACCGGTTCCTACCGATGGAGATGCTCTAAGTATCGATTCTTACTCTCAAAAGCGGCGCTCTCTCTTTGGCGATTACTTTCTCGTTGATTCGTCTTTGAAATCTTCGCCTGAAAGCCATTGACGACGAGACCCTTCTCTCTCTCACCTTCTTCGATCTACACTCCTCTCTCTCTCACTTCTTCGATCTATGTGTGAGTAGCGATTTGAGGATATTTGAATTGGATTTGATACCTGTTTATCATTATTTCGAATGTGTTTGTGTTGATTAATGTTTGTTTCTGAATCTTATCTTTGTTCGATTTTCAATTTCGAATCTTATCTGTCTAATTTGAGTTTTTTGTGAGTTTAATGGTTTTGTTTCCAATGGCAGAATCATCAAACCATTTGGTGTCATAACTAAGCTTGTCATGCTCAAGGCAAAGAATCAGGTCTCCTTCTTGCTTAATTCTATTGTCTCTACACTTTCTTTGCCAACTTGGGCTCTGTGAATGCTTATGATTATGGTTTAAGTGTGGTTTCCTTTGTTTTTCTTGAAGGCTTTGATTCAGATGGAAGATGTTTCTTCTGCAATTATTGTCCTCAGTTTTTTACTAATTTCCAGCCTACCATAAAGTTTTGTTAAACTAGAATGTGTTTCTTCATTTGATTGCTACTGTATAATTTGTGCATTAATAACACCTTCTGTTTCTTTTGGTATTGCGTTAATAACACCTTCTGTTTCTTTTGGCATTGTATTGTTGTGTCACGTTTTAGTGTATTGTGAATTTGTGATCACTTGTATGTTAGTGAAAATTTAACATTTTTAATTTTTTTTTTTAAGAACAACCCTTTTATAGTCCTACCTATAATCACCTTTTTCTCTTATAGATTTTTAAATTACATCTTCCCCACCATTTATTAATAAAAAAAATCACTAAGCACCCAATTATGTTACTTATGGATAATGATGCTCTAAGAATTTATTATCTAAAAATAGGCCTTTCAATTATTATTTTTTAGAAAAAAATTGAGGCACAAGTACTTTTTGTGCACTAATTTGTCAATAGTGTGATTTGTGTTTCAAATTAGGTAATTATGTGATATTTCTTCCTGCAATATTTTTTATGACCGATATACCCCTTTACCTATTGGTTTAACACATAGTATCGTGAATGTTCATATCTTGAAATGAATGTTCACGACCTAAAATGAATGTTCACATCTTCCACTACATTTTGGTCAAGTTATACACTAGTGTCGTATTACGCGTTGATTTACGAACAAGTATCGTGATCAATTTTTTAGCGTTAACTGCAGACATGAATACCGTGAATTTTCATAATGTTTCATGAATACTCCCATTTTTTGTCAACATTAAAGCCACAAATGACCGACCCATTAGCAAATCCTACATAAACGTAGGCGTTGGGAATCGATCCCGGGTGGAAATCCTACACTAGTAAACACTTATTTTATGAAAAACAAAATTTTGAGATACTGCTTGTATTTTAAATGTTATGAAAATCCTTTACGTATTCGTAAAATTAAATGTATACGTAATCTTAAGAAAACAAATCAAATTTTACTAAGTTGTCATACCTATATATATTTTTTACAAAAGTTCTCATACCTATATATTATATGCGTAAAACTATAATTATTAATTTATGATATTATTGGGACCATATTTTTACATAGGATTTACTCAAAAATTATTATCTTATTAATTTATCGAAATCGATCATTTTTTACATTGGTCCGACTTGGGACCGACATATTTTATTATTTTATAGTGGTTATTAATTTATAGAGTATTAATTTATAAATGTTCTACTGTATATCTTAAAAGTGTGTTATTTTGATATGTAAGTGTTAGAAAAGTGTCCAATAACTTAAATCACTCTTTTTGTATGAGTGATTAATGGATACCAATTAAGATGCACAATATAACACATAAACCTAGGGCGTTAATTTCAAGATATTGACATGTGAATATACAAAGAATGTTTGTTGTAACCAACATATGCAACTACATATTAAGTTGTTTCTTTAAATGGCCCAGATTCATGCAACACTTTGATGACATAATCTACCTGCCATGTACAAAAGTTAAATTCCAATTAATTACCATTTTAAACTTTACCCAAATCACCGTAACTTTTTGAAATCGCACCTGATCTGATTCGCGCACTAGAAACTCGTCTATGGCTTGTCTAAAACCTGGGTCAAATATGTAATGGCAACTATATGTCTTAACAGGAAGGTATCCCCTCTGAATCTTATGCTCACCTTGAGCTCCCGCTTCTACCGTTTTTAGTTTAAGCTCAATCGCTGCTTCGATTGCCTAAACACAAAGTGTTTAGGACCAAAGTATTGCAGAGAGACAATACTAAACAACGGCTGGGTGGATCGGGTAACAGTCTTAACATACTAACAATAATCAGATGCCTTAAAGAACAAGACAAAACCTGGTAATAGCAAGCTTCAAAATGGAGACTGGGATAATAAGACTCAGGACGGCATCCCCATAGTCTCCCAAAGAGAGTATCTCCTCCGATAAGATTCAATGCTCCTGCAACAGGTTCCTCGTTTTCTTCAGCAAGAACAAGCAATACATTGTCTCCCAAGTTTGACGCCATTTCGTGGAAGAATTCTCTTGTTAGATAAGGTGTTCCCCATCTACCATACAAAATATCCGCAAAAAAAACGATAAGCATATGCATCTGCCTCTCTATGTGCATTGCATTATACACAAATACACATGTATGTCTATATATATATATACAAATAGTATAAATGATTGTGGAGTATACTTGTTATCAGTTGTGTTCTTGTAGAAATCATAGAAGGAATCCCAGTGCCTAGCCTGCAAAACAATAAGGAGCAAAAGATAGATTGAAAAATTTATTGATTCATGACAAATACAATTAAAATTTTCAAGACAAACAATTATCTAGGAGACACATCAAAGGCAGAAGAAATCTCCTTTATAGCTTATCCCAACAATTGTAATTTGTAACCTCTGGTTGTGTATATATTGAGATATTAATGTTGATTATAGCCACTAAAACGAAAAAGATGCCTCAAGGAATAATCGTTTACAACTAAAAATAGTGTCATCTTGTGACAGTCTAGTTGTGTACCTTAATTTCATCTCCTTGTAGTCGTCTCATTTTCAAGTTTTGGGTAACAATCTACTAAAGAAAAAGATCATTAGAAGTCAGCAGTGTGCTTGAAAAACACACTAAGGAAAGGATAAAGATAATACGACTATTTTCCCAAACAAAGGAACATAAAAGACAAGGATAAAAATCTCAACCATCAATTACAAGAGAAACAACAAATATAAATTTGAGGCAATGCCCTGTCCATATATCGTCAAAGAGTAGACGATCTCTCTCTCTTAAGAGAACTGCACAGAGCCACAAGTAGTTTCTGACGATTTTACAACGATTTTACAAGGATGGTATAGAAAGAGGAAAAAATACACATACCTTTTTGCGTTCCTGCCGGATATTTTTCCTTTTGCTTTGCTTCATGTCCATCAAAAACTCATCAAAACTGAATCATTAGAGATTTTTAAAAAAAAAGTTAACAGCAATCACATGTTTAAACTTTTAAGTAAACAAAGTTAAAACTCAGAAGATGACCGTACAGAATTGATGCATGAATCTTAGTCTAGCCTAGTCAAATCATTGTTAACAATAGCTTCACAACATAGAAATATAATATAAAGGGTTTGCAACGATAAGTAAATCCTATGAATTTGAAGAAGTATAGTTTTGTAGAACCTAATTGTGACAATAAACAAAATCTAAAAGTAAACTACAATAACCATTTCAGTCGCTGTTATATACGATATTTGCATCAAAAGTAGAATTTACTCTTTATAGTCACGATTTTTCCAGTGGTATTGCATTCCAATCCTCTGCGAGAAGCCTTTCTCCTTTAATTTGGTCCACTCCGCGCCAGAAGGAAAAGTAATGTGCAAAGATGAAACTTGCAACTACAAAAATGCAAGAAAAGAAACAAATCAAATCTTACATCAGATAGCACATATTTAAAACAAAACTCAACACTTTGGTTATGAACACAAAATCTTCCGATATATGTTTTTATCTAACAATTACAACATATTTCATGAGGATATATATATAGCTAGCATACCTTAGCTGCCAGTTCTGTCATGGCAGAAACAATAGCGTCAAAAACTTGGTCTTTACAAGGACTATCACCGCGTATTAAAATCCTAGGCCCAGTAACAGGCGTGAAAGGAACACAACACTGGAGTTTCGGATAATACCTTCCCCCAAAGCTGCGGTATGCGTCAGCCCAAGAGTGGTCGAAAACAAATTCACCGTACGAGTGGCTGCAACGCACATTTCCAAAAGTAGTTGAGAAAAAATAGTCTTTAAAAAGAATCCACCACATCACATGCATAACATAATAAGAATCTAAAACCCAAAAACACCTTTTGAGATAAAGAGGCGCAACGCCCAAAACGTTATCAGAACCATCCTTTGCGACAACGTGAAATGGCATCCAACCTGTTTCCTGCAATACAAAGATAAGATAAGATATCATTCCTATGAGTCATAGAGAATAAGCAGAAAAATGTAAATTAGAGTCACATACACGGACGGCGCAGGAAGTGTGTTCTAAAGAGGAGAGAAAGCCATGAGTTAGAAACGGATTATAGGTATCGGGTTTTGAAGAATCGAAAGCACAAGCATCCCATTGAGATTGTGTTATCTCTGATATAGAAGAAACAACTGAGAGTGAAATGACATTCACAGAAGCAGCTTCCTCGATGCCTGGTTCGATTAGAGTATAGCTTCTTAGCGAAACATCGAATTCTCGCACTTGTGGAGATTTATTTGATCTCCAGAACATAGCCGTCACTGTAAATTCTCGTTTTCTCGAGCTGCTCCGTACGTTTTCTCGATTCCACAAGTTTCCCTGCAGAGAAAGAAAGAGAGAGAGAGATGATTGTGCGATTGCATAAATCTAAAGATGACGAGAAAAGATAACTTCAGTATCCATCAATTAGTAGGAGGAAGCCGTAGCTAAAGCTTGACATCGTAAGAAGACCAAAGTAGAATCGGAATAAGAGGAAGAAGAAGAAGAAGAAGATCGTCTCTGAGAAAAGGGAAGACTTACATAGAGGCTGTGGAATTTACAAAGAGGAATCGCAGGTTTGCAGTACGGAGAAAGCACAAAAGCCATGAAGAAGCCAAAGCCAAAGCGTGAATGTGTGGCTCCTCTCTCACTTTATATGGCCTCCCCTTTCTCTTCAACGATGTCTTTAGAACACTCCTTTTTTAATCAATTAATTAAAATCGAAATAAATATGAAAAGACCACAAATATGTATGAATAGAGTTATCTACAAATTTTATCTGGTAATATCCACCCGATCCATCTAACCCGACCAGAGATCCGAAATATGTGTAAACCGAGCTTTTATTTTAAATTCGAATCGAAATTCGTTTTTTTCAAGTCAATCGTTCAATTTATATAACTCAATCAAAATTTTCCCCAAAAACTCTCTTTTCCCAACGATAAAAACCCTAATTTCAATTTCTTCAATTGCATCTTACAAACGAAACTTGCGAGAGATATGGTGGAAACAAGGCGAGATAAAAAAAAGAAAATCCTTCGGATAAATACGATAAGGAGCTCGACGATAAACTGTTAATTCACTATATATGGAGTAAAGAGAAGGTGAAGAAGACGAAGAAGGTGAAGAAAGCGAAGAAGGTGAAGCCTACGAAGCTTACAGTGAAATTTTGAAGAACAACCTCTTCTCTCACATCGACGCAACCGACGAATTTCTCAGAGAAAACTAAATCCGATGAAGAGAAAGACGAAGGTGAAAGAGGAGAAGACGAAGATGAAGTAGAAGAATAAAATGAAAAAAGAAAAGAACAAAACGAAGAAGGAGGAGGTGTAGAAGAAGGTGAAAAAGAAGAAGAAGGAGAAGAAGATACAATTAAGAACGTTTAATTAGATTCGTTGTCACACAATGAAATTGCAATTTAATTCGATTCGTTGTCAAACTAGGAAAACTACGAATTACTGGATGATACAATTAAGAACGTTTGGTGTTAGACTAGTAAAACTTAAGATTATTGGATAATACTGAAAATTTTGGATTACTAGATAATACTTAGGATTACTGTATTAATGTTATTAAGTGGTTTAAAGTGTTTATTATTGTCTTTCCGAATAGATAATAACATAAGTTTCCTCCTAAACTTCGAAAACCCATGGTTGACGAAAGTGCAACCCATCGTCCTGAACGTTGAACATAGTTTCACTTAGTTTAATACAATTTTGCTCAGTTTGTGTTAATAAGTTTCACTTAGTAAAATACAGTTTATTCGGTTTTACACAGACATGAAATTAAGAGAGAAAGTCGAACAAGAGAGGAATGGAAATGAGTGAAATGAGTTAAGAATGTGTGTTAAATAAAGGAGATTCGAGTTGGTGTAGACATGACCCGAGAATCTAGGGATAATATTATGACAAAATCAGCTTTTTGAATCTTTTTGACCAAAACGAAATTTAGGCGCCAAAACGAAAAATTAGTTTCCCTCCAAAAAAATACACATAGTTTTACCTAAGTTTATGGTTTTACAAAAGTTATTCATAGTTCTACTTTTCATCATTTCGTGTCTTTTTAGTTTTACCCATAAAATTAATTTATCAAAGTAGTTTTACTTTTTACAAATTGGCATTACAATGTAATAATATGTGATTATTGCAATAATATGTTCAAAATCAACGTTTTGTGGAAAGGTCCTTTTAGAAGTTGTTCTCATTAATAAAATGTTCGTATAAAGAACATGGAATGTACAATATAATTTCAAAAAAATGTGTGTTTTTACATGTTCTTTTGAATGTTAGTTTTGAAGCAATGTTTACACTCAACTATATTAACAAGAGTGTTATATTACAAGTTTTATACTAATTTGTTTTTAAATACTAAATCAATGAAATCGAAGAGTAGTACTAATTCATAGTATTCCACAGTATGACAGAAGTTCAACAACACAATTAAAATATTACGTAAGTTCAACAACACAAAGAATGCAATGTTACCTTGGGCGCCTTTTGTATTGTGTCCTTTTACGCCTTTCTCCAATGAATGGCTTCCTATTATCCAACAAAGTTTTTTATACAACCTTTCTTGCACTACTATCAAATTTATATCCTCAACCATTGTCTTAAAGATTACACTATACATACACCTTTTAAACTTGAAATATAAGCTCACGTGTTTCGCCATTGAGTCCTGCAAAAACATCAATATAAAGTTCTGGTTAACTCGCGTCTTCTCAGTTCTACGTAGTTATCTACAATTATACAAAATTTTACATACTATATTACAATTATCAGTTATATTAGTTATACAAAGTTTTACATAATATATTACAATTAACAATTATACTGAGTTTTACATATTAAATTAAAATTCTCCGATTTGGGAACGAACGATTGACTGAGATACATAGATTTTCTTCTTTGCGGACTACAATTAAATTCATGTGGGAGGGGAATGCTCGTCGATCGGTTCGCAAATGGAAGACGAGGTTGTCGGAGAAGAAGTCGCAATCGTCGCCGGAGAAGATGGAAGAGCTCTCCACGAGGTCTCGCTATCCACGAAGAAGAAGGAGGCGACGACGAGAGGAGAGGTGAATTTTTTTTTTAATTTTAATTCAACCCAAACCAAAAACCAAAATCATTATACCCAAAATCAAAAACTAACCCAAACCAAAATTCATAATTTCTATTTTATTTATTTAAAAAAGGGTAATTTCGTAATTTATTGAAGAAAGAGGTATAGTAGATTATATTGGGTATAAGAGATTTATCATCTATTAAATAAAGAGTTTTGAGGTGATGTCTCCCTTTGATAGTTACAAGTCAACATTCCCATGGTTCTTTTATGTATTTTATTAGGGTGGGCGTTCGGGTTCGGTTCGAGTATATTCGGATTTCGGGTTTTTGGATTTCTATAATTTTTTCGGATTCGGTTTTGCTTTTCCGTGGTTAGGTACTCAGAATTATCAAACAACCTCCAAAATTATAAACCAAAATATTTTAAAATAGTCAGAATAATATGATGTGCTAAGATAATCCTAATAAAATACAACTAAAATTCTCTAAAAATATTTAAATTATACAAAACTACATGAAATAATAATGAAAATTTGATATTTTTGATATTAAAAATATAAAATTACTAATATTTTTATATATATAGTTAAAATTTGGATAAGTTTAGGTACCGTTCGGAGTTCGATTCGATCCGTTCGGGTTTTGAAATCTAGAATCCATTCGGATATTTAGTTGGTTTCGGTTCGGTTTCGGTTCCTAATTTTCGGATCGGTTCAGTTCTTCGGGTCCGGGTTTTTGCCCAACCCTATATTTTACTATCACGATTATATTATTTCCATAGTCAATTATCTCATTTTAATGGTGAAAAGATCTTTCTTCCAAATTCTATGTATTTTAAAAGGTCATTTTCCTGAATTTTGTTAAGTGTTTTTAGATGGTTTTACATGAAGTTACAAGAGACTGTTAGATGTAATAGCAAGAGATGTATTTAGGAATCTTTAGAAGAGAAGAAAACCAAAACGCACAAACGACACTAACACAACAGTTATCTCATAACCAGAGAAGAACACAGATAAGTCTTCCTCTAAAGCTCTCTCTTGCTTTTTTTTATCAGCAAGATTCATAAATATACAAAAAGACCCACCGGTTTCGGATAACTAATGGAGACAAGACAGACAGAGAGTGGCTCTCTCAGTAAAGTGTGCGGCGGTTGAATGAATCCATTGTTAAATTGGCTGTAAAAGCTGGAATTGAATTGAACTTCTTTATGAAGATCTCTATCTGCACACAATAGAATATGCTCCCTTACTTCAACACAAGAAGAAAACAAGTTATTATTTCTCCCAGTGTACAAACTATATTATTATTACCTGCTTCGCTATATCTCCCTGCGACGTGTATGCATTATTGTCCTAGTGAGCATGCAAATCAGCAAAACGGTTAATTAACTTGGAGATTTAGAAGCCTTCAAATAATGGCAACATATTAAAGTTAAATTAAATTACTAAGAAATCGATACTTAACTAGAATAGTGGTGTTTCCTGATTCGTAATCAAATTCGAGCTTTTCATCATCACTTTGCGCATATATTGACTGGAGAGTAAACCGAGTCACTGGGATTCCATTCGGACGCTGATGCTCGTCCATTACAATCTGCCAGAGGTTTTAATATTCAAATGAACAACAACTAAATGATCTTTATGGAAAGGGAAATACCTTATATCCGAACAGCTCGCAACAAGCCCTTCTAAACACGGAAATTCTATCAGCAAATACGGTCTTGTACCTGATTCATCGATTCCACATGCTTTAGTATGAGAAACCAAGGTCATAAACGCGGAAAGTAAGCGTTGAACATACCTTTCTTCACGCTTTTCAAGTGTAGCAACTTGGTCTTTTAGTTGAGAGATCTTTTCGGTTATATGGGAGTCAACTAGTTTCCCTGCATCAGAATAAACTATCAGAAAAGCTTACCATATAAACTAGAATAACACATTTGAAACAATAAATATTTCTTCCTGAGGCAGAGGAAAAGCAAGGTTTTTGGCCTCTCTTTTCTTTACAGGAAACTCACAATATTGACGCAACGTATATCTAATGGTAAACTCTTGAGGCAATCTCAATGTGAAAAACAGGATAAGGTCAGAGAGTCGAAAATGTACCAGATTGACTCTTTAATTCTTCAACAGCTTGGAGTCGTTCTTTTGTTTTCTGTAAATCTGCTTGCAAAGCCTCTATTGTTTGTTTTGCCTCATCTTCTACACCAAGAGTATTCACCATTCGCCAAACCCTTGTGTTCGCAGCAGAGAAATCACCATGACCCAGCTGCCAAATAAAAATGAAACCAAATAAGCGTTATTCTTCAGACTAACGCTCTAGGGTTAGGGTCTACCTACTATTTCTGAATGCTTTACAATAATGAAAGATTCCATGAAACCAAAGGAAAACAGTGTGCTACAACTATAAGTACCTTTGACTCCAGCAAAGAGATCTCGGAACGAAGACGATCACTATCCCTTTCCAGCGACTTGATTTTCCTAGCTTCACTGACTAGTCTATCATTTAGAAGTTCTATTTCATCACGTTGACGTTTATTGACATCTTTCAGTTGGCTAAGATCCATCTCTAACTCTTTAAGATAGTTCTCCTTCTTTGAAAGAGAAGATTCCAACCCCTGTATTTAAACACGAACTAAGAAATATGCTACGAACAAAATAAAATAGAAAAATAAGGACAAAGTTATTCTAGAACCTGAAGAAGGGTTCCATCTGCGGCACCAGAGACAGCTCCTCCACTGTTCGACTTCCTTAGGTCATTAGCAACAGCTTTTAACTGTTCTTTCTCTTCTGTCGCCATAGAGAGCTGTCATAAAAAATTATAGCTATGAATACTTGAGATATCATCCTATGAATATTGTAACTACATAGCTTCTATCAGCTTCTTATGAGTGCACAAACATGAAACATGAAGCTGAACTAATATATATCAATGCAAAGACAGTGATAATAGTATGAAATGATGTACACTGGAGTGCCACCAAGGCACCTACTAAGAATTATATCACATATTGCCCGAGACTCAAATATTAAACATGAGAGAACTCAACAGATGGCAGCAAAATATGAAAATGCACTTATGACCGGTTTACACAGCAGAGACAACAAAAATTCAATCTTACCAATACTTCAATCCTCTTCAAATCTGATTTGAGTACCTCGGATTTCTCTCTAGCTAATGCAGCCTCAGTTTCAGCATTCTGCTTGCTAAGTTGTGTTGCATCCAGAGCCACTTCCAGTTGTTTAAAACGCGTACTTGCTTCCCCAATCTTCATAGTGCTATTAAGCACCTCCCTTCAAAAGGCAGAAACACAAGTCACTAGGAAGTATACACATGTTAACTCAGTGTGTTTGGTAAACCAGATATCAGTAATCTTTCCTCCCTAATGATCACAAAAGTTAGTCAGGATGCTCACAAGCCCACACTTGCACTAGCAAACATGTCTAAAATATAAAGCTATATCTAAACAAAGTAGTGTTTCAACTATCTTTTGAAAACTAATATCTAGTTCACCTTAGCGAAGTCTGGAAAAATAATGACCACATAACAACCACCTCAGTCTTTAGCAGACTTTGTTTATGGCAGGCATAGATATTTGGAAAAAACACACTAGTGATAAGTTCAAAATCAATTAAGATCAAGTTCACATACTTCTGCAGCGCCGATAATTTCATAATTATGTCATCTGGACAGGATACACCAGGGACGTCATCAAGCAATGACTTCCAAGAGGATAATTCATTTTCCAACTTGTCCACGCTTAGCTGCAATTCATGCAGTTTTGATAGCTCTGATTCTGCCCTTTCCCTACGGCTTTTTTCTTCCAATAATTTTTCTTTTAACAACTCAGCATTTAAGTTCTGTGACTTAAACTTTCTAGCTTCTTGCACTTCAGATTCCTGATACAATTATCAAGAATCAATATCGTCAAGATATACATGGTCGATGTATCTATACGTAAGATTCTATGCATCTATTCTAGGCTACGAAAAGCGAATGCCTCAGATCGCCTAGGCGTAAGGCGCAAGGCAGAGATCTTGTCGCCTAGGTTCGCCTAGCGCCCTTTAGAACCAAGTACATGGAAAGTTATCAAAGCTAAAAGGTGGAAAATAAAATTTACAAAGAGTACATGTATTTCTGAAAGATAACTTAAATTCATTAATAAGTAAAGTAATATATTATTTTACCAAAGATAAATTCATTAATAAGTAAGATTCTATGCATCTATTCTAGGCTACGAAAAGCGAATGCCTCAGATCGCCTAGGCGTAAGGCGCAAGGCAGAGATCTTGTCGCCTAGGTTCGCCTAGCGCCCTTTAGAACCAAGTACATGGAAAGTTATCAAAGCTAAAAGGTGGAAAATAAAATTTACAAAGAGTACATGTATTTCTGAAAGATAACTTAAATTCATTAATAAGTAAAGTAATATATTATTTTACCAAAGATAACCAAATAAAATCGAAAACTATATGTTTGGAAGTTATACTTTTGTCTAAACTTGAGAGTTTGGACACAAGCATAACCTCACGCTATGGTTTGCTGCTTATGGCAGCTCAGCAGACTTAAACAGAGATACCAGCAGAAAAATAGAGATCATTGTGGACTGTGGAAGTATCTAAAGTTTGAAGTTTCGGTTATAAACTTACATCTAAAGGTTTCGATCAATCTTCTCACCACATTCATATCTCATATTCAATAAATGATAATAACTGTGTAAAATCATTCCAAGAACAAGCTAAGAACCTATCAAACTTACATAGCGCTTAAGTTCGTCTCTGAGATTTTTAACCAATACATTGTTATCTGATGGAGATGCTGCTTGAGAAGCAAATGACGACAGCTTCTGCTCGATTTCAGTTTTTTCTTGCAAACACTTCAAAACAAAAATAATATTTGACAGCAAGAAAACTACCGTAATAACTGAAAAATAAATACTTTTGTTGTTAGTATTAAGATCCACGCCAAAAGTAACTTACTTCTTCAAGTTTCTGTTTAAGATTCTCCAGCTGTGATCTTAAGAGATCTGATTCCACCTCAGCATTACGTGCTCTACATTGCATCTTTTCAAGCTAAAAGCAAAGAAAATCAGAGGTTAACTAGAAAAAAACTTGGGTGAAGATATCAAGTTTCCTGATTGATATACTTACATCTGCACCAATTCTAGATACAGAAAGCTTTGCTTCTTTACTCAAGTGGGCAATATCATTGTTTAGTCGCTTTTTCTCCCTCTCCAAACTTCCAGATAGCTGACTTAGTTTCTCCTCCAAAAGTTTAGCTTTTTCTTCTGCTGTTGCAGAAGAAGACTCGGCTTTCTTTCGATGGTTCATTTCGTTCTGAAGTTTAACCTGGTGTGAAAGAAGAAGAAAGTAAATGACAATTTAAAAATAGTAAGGCAAAATTTTAAACAAAGATAAGCACATAGAAAGATGAACAACCTCAAGTTCATGGCAAGATTGTACTACTTTAGTGTACCGCTCTTGAGAATTGTCGATCTCTGCTAACAGCTGGTCCTGGAGCATCTTCTCACGGCCTTTGGCGGCAGCCAGTTCTTGCTCAGAGTATAATAATTTATCTCGCAATTGCTTTCTTTCTGAATCTGTATATATAAGAAGAACAAAAAATCCAAAATTATCTCCCAATAGTATCAAAAAAGGCAAAACTTAGCATTCAGAATCTGAGAATAGCCCACAAAACCTGCTTCACTAAAGTTATCACAAAGTGTCTTTAACTTGTTTTGATCTTCCTGTGCTTGTTTCTCTGCTTTGCTTAAGGCCTCTAAAACATCAGCTTTAACCTAACAATATCAAAACACAACGAAATCAGAAGATTCTTATCTTATAATTCGATTTCGACCGTTCAATATACTCAAAATCAAGCATGGGGTTAGGTTTTAAGAACCATTTGGCGGCATTGATAGGTGCAGAGATACTGATCGGAGGAATGGTCAAGAGAAGTTTGCAATGGAGCAGCGGGAAGAGGAGAATCTTCGTAGATGATGAGGTGATTATCGGAACCAGAGGCTCCGCCATGAGCGGGGCTGTCTCCGGCGTCGGTACGAGGCTTCTTAGGCGGCGGAGTCCTCAATATCATCTTTGAATCGAAAAATTAGGGTTACGTTTATAAATCGGAAACGAAGGCGGAACAAGTATCAGCAGAGGGATTTTGAAATCCGAAGACGAATTTGATGTAATGGCGAGAGAAGCTAGACGGTCTCTCGTGAAGAGAAGAGGAGGGAAGCTAAACCTTCAATATAGAATGGGCCTCTTCTTTACGCTTCTGTGATATTGGGCTCACTTTTATAACAAAGAGGACAATTCTCACCAATATCACTAAAAAAAATATATTTTAACACAATTAGCACAGATTTTCGAAAGTTTTACAAATACCATTAAAAAGTTTTTTTCTCATAAATACTACAAATCTTAAATTTTCAAAATTACACCTAAAAACTTCAAAAAGCTATATCCTACTCTTCAAAACTATACCCTAAACAGTAAACACTATATAGCGAACCCAAATGAAAAACTTTAAAATCTAAAAGTGTTAAAACTCGTTTTTTGTATTTGTAGTATTTTTGTAAACTACTACTTTTTGATGGTATTTTCGTTATAAAAACATTTAAATGGTATTTTTGATATAAAAACTTTGTAATGGTATTCTCAAAACAAAAACTAATTTTGATGGTATTTTAAGGAATTTCTCTAAAAAACATTTCTAATTTGGTACGACTAAATTTGTTTCAGAGAAAGATATGATAACAAAGAAAACGGTTACAAAAGGGGAAAATGTCAATTAAATCATGAACTTTTAGAATTCACCGAAAAAAACATGAACTTTCACGTGAACCATTTAAATCATGTATTTTTCGTTGACTAACGTATTAAATCATGAATTCTTTTTTACCGGAACAAAAAGAGCACAATGTAAACAAAAAGAATCCAAGGTTAAGTCTATTAACACAATACTTTGACAATGTTTGAGATTTATTTGAAGAATTGAGCACTTCAATTGGATGGAATTGAGCATACTATCAAATTTTTCCGTTAACGGACTCAACTTTGTATTCTTTTTGTCTCAGCAAAAAAAGATTATGATTTAAAACGTTAGTCAACGAAAAATATATGATTTAAATGGTTCATGTGAAAGTTCATGTTTTTTCGGTGAATTTTTGTAGTTCATGATGTAATTGACATTTTTTCCGTAACAAAAGTCAAAAACAATGCGTACAAATCAAAGATATGGAGCCGTATCTTAATAACTCATGCCTTGTTCGTTTATTCATTTAGTATTTCCATCCAAATGGTCTATTTAAATGATCATTTCAATGCATTTATGTCGTCTTTGAAAGTGTATTGAGATCTTAGATCTATGTAAAGAACACAAGTCCTTGGAAAATGCCGAGTCCAATCCTTAAATTTTTATTAAAATTTGCTTAAGTTTGTTTAATAAAGTGGCTCTTACACAATTCTACATGATTGTCTCATACGTTTCTAATAACCTAAACAAATCTATCATTACCATCTAAATGTTCGATTTGTGTACATTTACATTTCCATCTAAATGTAATTAATTAAAAAAGACTAAAATATATTTTAGTTAACTTAATCATTTTCAAAATCTAATCATTTTAAATGGTAAAAATGCAAAAAATCCAAAACTTTCATAAATCCATTTAAATCATGACTTCTCATAAAAATTATACTCCCTCCGATCTTGATTAAGTGACGTTTTAAGCAATTCACGTGTTTTAAAATAAGTGACGTTAATGGAGAATTTTGTTATAGAATTCCTAATATACCCCCGTAAGATCATTCCTCTCCGTTCTGACTTTCATCTTCTTCTTTCATTGTAGAAGACGAAGAAGAAGAAGAAGAACAAGCAGAGAAGAGAAGTTAGTTTTTTTTTTCTTCGTCGGAGATTATGGCTCGTCTTTCATCGGCTTCTACGACGGCGAAGCTTCCTCCGATAAAGCCAGAAGATTACGCTCACAATCCAGTTCACTACGCCGTCGTATTAGGCGATCGCGTTTCACGCGACTCGTCTTCTCTCTTCTCTACCAAAGCTATCGGATCCGGATCGGATCCGAACCGAATCCGACTCGTTAAGCCAAGAACTAATCTCCGATCGGATCTCCGCCGTGCTCGACCGCCGCGACGTTCCTTATCGCGAAACGCCTCTCCATCTCGCCGTCAGACTCGGCGACGTATTCTCCGCGAGAGCGATTTCTTCCGCCGGAGCGATATCTCTCTCCACAACGCCTCCGGATGGAATCCGTTACGGGAGGCGTTCGCCGCCGCAACAACGAGGTCACGAAGGTACTTCTCCGCCATCACCACCGCTTGGCGTGGTGCAAATGGCGACGGAGGCTGCGCGATTGATCGCGGTGCTTCGTCGCATGAGAGATTTCTACATGGAGATCTCTTTCCACTTCGAGAGCTCCGTGATTCCTTTCGTCGGCAAAATCGCACCGTCCGATACTTACAAGATCTGGAAACGCGACGGAAACCTCAAAAGAAATATATATATATCAAACGTAATAACATCAATGGTGGTGATGATTTTTGAGGACAATATAGTCAAATTACAAGATTTTTAAATCAAAAGAAATTATGTAGAACGTCACTTAATTAAAATCAGAGGGAGTAATATTATGTTGATTTATCCGAATTTCTCATTGTTAACTCGACTAACATACATGATTTAAGAAGTTAAACATCCGTTTATTATTTCCTTTAACACAAACAACGTCGTTTTGTCAATTTTCGACAACAAAGCCACATAAGGCCCACATAAACCCAACTTTCGAAGAAAGTTCCCCAATCTATTTTTAATCCCTAAATCGACAAAAACACAAAACTCAAGAACCCTACCTCTCAAGAAATATGTAACACAAGAGTATTCTGAAATGATTTATAGTAGACGAAGCTGCAAG
Source organism: Cochlearia excelsa (assembly GCA_963556525.1). Lineage (NCBI taxonomy): Eukaryota > Viridiplantae > Streptophyta > Magnoliopsida > Brassicales > Brassicaceae > Cochlearia > Cochlearia excelsa. The sequence goes on from OY748330.1 coordinate 5,904,486, forward strand.
AGAAGGAGAAGATGTCTCAATTGAACCCGAGGTACATTAACAAAAAAAAAAAAAATTGAAACCAAGGTAGTTCCTCAAGCCAAGAAAAGGAAAGAAACAATTTTGAAGAACATCGTGAAGGAGACAAAAAAAGAGATTTAAGACTAAAAAATTGCGTCATATCTTTATGTGATTTTATTTTATAACAATAATGATATATCTAAATATATCTTGAAATTAACAGTAACATACATGATATGGAAATAATCATAATAGGTTTTGTTCGTAATAAACATAAAACCATATCAGTTTTTGATGATCAAACATAAGCGGAAGCATACCTGATAGTTGAAGATTTGAAGTTGGCTATGGATCTTCCAAAACACACCCTGAATGACTTTAGGTCTGAGGTGATAGGATGCAGAGAGTTTCTGTATCTTCATGTTAGGTTATTTTGGGACATAACCCTCTATTTATATAGAGTACTAATATATAATTCGACTCTTCATCAAATTATAAATTATTTAAGGCATCCACAATTATTTACACTTATGCCTTCAGTCTTTTACTTTATTACAAAAGTGACCATATAAGTTTGACTTATTAAATAATGACCCTATCATATATTGATATATGTGTGACCCCATAAATAGATCTTAGAATCTCTCACTTGGTCACATATGTATCCAAAAATGATCGACTTAAGTGAGCTTCATATGTCATTACTTTCAAGTCATATCAATCTCGTCCATTAACCATATCAACCGAATGACAAAATCCCACTAAACCGAATGATCCTCGAACACCGAAATGTCCTTTTGAGCAATATGCTCATGATAGACCTTTAACGTATACTTTTGTAAGAGGATTTGCTATCATGGAGTTCGTTCTCATTGTTATATGAAAAACATTTTCACTTTGTACTTTTTCCTTTATAATTTGGTATTTAACGTCAATAGACTATACCAAAATTTTGTTGTACCTAACGTTGATTTATTGTCACAAAAAACTTTATTGGTCTTTATATTCTTTATATAATCGCAACCAAGTGACACAATATTTCAGCCAATTCCTTATTGTACCGCTTATAGATTACTACAAAACTTTATGATGTAGACTTTCTTTTAGCTTGACATTCACATAAAATCAGAATCAGGATACTCAATGATCTCCAAATTTTATGATCTCCGATTCGTGAGCATATAACCTTTATTCTCTCTTAATACTTTATCTCCCTTATGGTTAGTTTCCAATGGTCAATGTTCAGATTACTTAAACATGTTTTTAAACTCCAACAATGTACGCATTATCCGTACACGTACATACTTGGGAATACATCAGACTTCATAATGTCGATGCATAAACGATCTTTTGCATCTCCTCAATTTCTAAAGTTTCTTTAGAACACCTGATTGAAACAGAATTTGTCTCCTTTACCAATTGGGTTATCACCTGATTTGCAAGACTGCATGCCAAAACACTTAAATACTTTATCAATATAACTTTTTGTGTTATCAAAGAATACTTCGAAACATGTCTTGATGAATCTCGATCCCTAATACAAAGATGCTCCACTAGCATGTTTATATTGTTAATGACAAGCAGTATGTCATTCACAAACAAAATCTGAAAAATACACCTATTCCCACTGAACTTTTGATACACACACAATTCTCAACGAAATTCATCTCAAAACTGAACGAGACGATAACCTCATAGAATTTGTGGTGCCACTGACGAAAACCTTATTTTAGTTCATAGATGGATTTTCTTAATCTGCAAACAATTTTCTTTGAATCACCGAATACAAAGTTTTATGTTTGCTCCATATATATCGTTTCACTAATGTCTCCATTGTGAACCGTCGTATTTAAATCCATCTGATAAAACTCAAAATCATAACATGCAACATGGATTATGATTGTCTAAAAAAATTCCTTCAATGATACCGAAAAGAAGGTTTCTTTCTAGGCAATCCCTTCTTTTTGAGTATAGCCTTAAACCTTTAGAAGAGTCTTAAAATGTTCGACATTACCACTTGAATCATTCTTGGTTTTAAAATCAATAAACTTCTTTCCTTATGGTAATTCAACAATAATCACACCTTATTGTCTAGTACTGATACTCTTATTTATTTGTTTCAATTCACTTATCTAATTGGAACAACTCATAACATGATGGAAAGATCATCTTCCAATAGATCTTGATTTTCCTCATGTTCCATTAGAAATACAATATAATCATCCAAAATTGTATTTCTCCTTATTTAAGTGAATCTACACAAAACAATTTGATCTTGTTGCACTAGTTCTTGAAGATCTTGAATGTGAACATAGTGTTAGATAACATTGTCATCTTGATCTAGAGAAAGAACTTTATTATCAACTTAAGGAGCCAGATTTGCATTATTCAAAGCAAATATATGAATCGATGTAGAGACCGGATTCGATTCTTCCTCAAAGGTGATGTCTTTAACTTTATTTCTCCCACTAAATTCAATGTCCTCAGGAATGTAATTATTTTCGTCTCAAAATATTTCAATGTGGGATTCTTAAAATTTATAAGTTCGAAATTGTTCTGAATAACCAATAAAATAATTGCTTTACGTAATGGAGTCCAATATATTTTCTCAACTGGCTTATAAAGCCTAATCTTAGGTGGACATCCCTAGATGTGAAATGTTTTAGACTGAGTTTTGGCCAATCTAAAGCTCATAAGAAGCTTTACGCAATTGCTTTAATGATATCTTATTAAAAATGTAACATGCGATATATAGTGCATTTCTCCAGAGTTATTCATGTAAGGTGTAATGAATAATCACACTTCTTACCATGTCTTTAAGAATGCGATTGCGCCTTTCCGACATACCACTCATGCTGGGAGACCCATGCATGGTTTAATGTGGAACAATCCCTCATTCCTCTAGATATTTGACAAATAATCCCATACGTTATTCTTCTAATCTATCATAATAAACGTAGGAATTTGATAACCTTAATTCTTTGGTTGAGTAGATTTTCAACCTCAGCCTTAAACTTTATGGAAACGTCTAGAGATTCAAGTTTCTCATGAATAAGAAATAAGTATGATATCGAGAATTATAGTTAGTTAATGATACGAAGTACTTTTGACCGTTCAACATAAAGTATAAAACAACCACAATTGTCCGTATGTATCAACTCTATGTCTTCCACAACTCTTAATACATCAAATTTCATTATTCTTGGTTTGTTTTCTTATCAAGCAATCAACATAAATATCAAAAATTTATGAAATCAACCGAATTCAATATACCATCAGACACAAGACGCTCAACTTTATTTATCCAAATGTGACTTAAGTGTTTGTGCCAAAAAGTTCTTGAATTTGCATTATCCAAACTTTTGTTTAGTAACCCTTAATTCAACAATTAAATTTTATTCCTGATAAGTTATAGAGTCGAATTTACTAAGACTATGTTCATCCAAATTTTATTTTTCGGTCCCAAATAATTTTAAATTTAAAGATAAAGTAACAACTTTGTTATTGGTTATACAAGAATAACCAGATTTATCTAAGTAAGAAGCAAATAAACTAAATTACGTCTAAAAGACGTTACTACCAAAGGTACTTTTAATTTAAACCCTAATTATTATTTCCTTTTCTTTATTGTTTATAAAAAATAACAAAAAACTCAAAAAACGTCGTCCCGATAAGTCCTCTCGTCGTCCCTAAATATCGATGTTGTCCCCGCCCAATCTGAAACGTCCCGCCGCCGTCCCCTTGCCGTCCCCACGCCGTTCCCATCCCAGAAATGTCCCCGGGACCGGTACGTCACTCGTTTAGCCAACCTTGTGCATCCTAGGTCACTCGTATGTTGTCAACTTGGAGAGTAATCCATTGACAAGATTATCTCTGGTTGTCCGATTCTAGAAACCTTGAAATTGCGTTATTGGAGAGGTCTGCTTGAGCGTCTTGATATGAGTAAATCAACCAGTGTGAGGAGATTAGATGTTGATCGGACATTTCACGATTGCGGTCCAAGTGAGATTATAACACCACATGTTCGTTATTTGAGATTGGTAAACCCTGAAAAACGAGTCAACTTCTCAAATGCCCCTCCAAAAATTTCTTATGCCTTTTTTATTTTATTTTTTAATAAAAAAATCCAAAATTCACAAATCTATACCCTAAACTAATCCAAGTGTCTTGATTTGGATTTGCGAACCCAAGGGGTTGAATTTTGATTTCTAAACCCTAAAAATTTTCAAAAAATTGTTTTAAAATTGATTTATAATCATATTTGGATGATTTTATCAAAAACATTTAAAATTTGTTTGTTTAAGTATTTTTGCTTTGTTTTGGTTAGGTTGTATCACTTGCTGAGCTTAGTGGTGTTCTTTTCCCAGTCCTCAAGGTCCAAACTTTGACTGTTAAAACATAGTTTGTAGGATCCTGGCATAGCAAGGTTACTACAAAATGCACGCAACATTTGAAAAATGTCTAGTGGATTGGGAACTTCATGAAATGACATTTACTCATAATGGAAGGATGATAACTTTGAAGGGGGAAGCTGATTTTCACAGCAGGAGAATGTCTCTTAAGACATTATCCCCAAAAGTCAGAAATGAGGACACAATGGAAAGTGATAAAGTAAATTCACAACAGAAGTTGACAACTGTGTTAGCTCAGTATAGTCAAGTCTTTGAACAACCAAAAGGACTGCCACCAATAAGAGGAAGAGAACATGCCATCAACTTAGTAGCTGAGAGTAATGCCATAAGTGTCAGACCTTATCGCTACCCTCATGCTCACAAAGAGGCAATGGTGGAAATGGTGAAGGAGATGCTCACATCAGGAATAATCAGAGAAAGCCAAAGTCCCTTCTCAAGTCTTGTTCTATTGGTTAAGAAGAAAAATGCTTCTTGGAGATTTTGAGTGGACTATAGAGCCTTAAACATAGCCACAATACCTGACAAATTTCCAATACCTATGATAGATCAGCTACTTCATGAACTGCATGGAGCTAAAATATTTTCGAAGTTGGATTTGAGAGCAGGGTATCATCAGATTCGTATGAATGAGAATGATGTTCAGAAGACAACTTTTAGAACTCATGATGCTCATTATGAATTCTTGATAATGCCTTTTGGCCTTACAAATGCACCTGCTACGTTTCAGGCTCTGATGAATCAGGTTTTCAGACCTTACTTAAGGAGGTTTGTATTGGTGTTCTTTGACGACATACTTGTATATAGCAGAAATGAGGAGAAACATGCTAGACACTTGACTCCGGTGTTACAAGTATTTGTTGAGCAAAAGTTGTTGGGATTGGTGATTCCACAGAAGTCCAAGTTCATCAAGCTGATATTGTCTGAGTATCATGATGGAGTACTAGGAGGACACACTGGTGTATTGAAGACAACAAAGAGAATATAACAGACTTTTCATTGGGAGAATATGCATCAGGATGTGCAAAAGTATGTGCAAGAGTGTCAAGTATGTTAAACACACAAATATTCTACTCTTTGCCCAACTGGACTTCTACAACCATTACCAATACCAACAACAGTGTGGGAAGATATTAGTATGGACTTTGTGGAAGGTCTACCAACGTCTGGAGGATATAATGTGATTCTGGTTGTAGTGGATAGATTGAGCAAGTTTGGTCATTTCATTGGAATGAAACACCCATTCACAACTTCAGATGTGGCACAAAGGTTTATCACGGAGGTAGTGAAGTTACATGATTATCCTGTCTCTATTGTATCAGACAGAGATAGGATATTCTTGAGCCAATTCTGGAAGGAGTTTTCAAACAAGCAGGGACAAAGCTCAAGTACAGTACATCATTTGACCCTCAAACAGATGGAAAAACAGATGTGTTAAATAGATGTCTGGAGAGTTATTTGAGGTGTTTTGCATCTGGTCATCCTAAGTCTTGGTCAGAGTTCTTACATTGGGCAGAGTTGTGGTATAATTCAACGTACCATAAATCATTGGGTACCACTCCGTTCAAGGTTTTATATGGCAGAGATCCACCACCTATATTGAAGTTTGAGAAGGGGGTCAACAACAAACTTTGATCTGGAATCAATGCTGGAGGAGAGAGACAGAATGTTGGACCAAATTAAACAACATCTGCTTAAAGCTCAGGACCAAATGAAGAACAATGCAGATAAACATCGAAGGGATGTTGAATTTGAAGTGGGTGATAAGGTTTTCCTCAAGCTGAGACCTTATAGATAGGGTTCTGTGGCTAAAAGGATCTGTCAAAAATTGGCTGCCAAGTATTATGGTCCATTTGAATTATTGGAGAGATTTGGTAAGGCTGCCTATAAATTGACATTGCCAGATACATCAAAGATCCAACCAGTCTTCCATGTGTCTCAGCTGAAGAAAGTGTTAGGAGTACATCACGAGGTTAATCCTTTACCGACTGTACTTTCCGACATGGACGAGTTTGTGGTAGAACCAGAACAGGTGGTCAAGACTAGATACAATGAAGATGGATGGTTAGAAGCCTTGGTTCAATGGAAATGTCTTCCATCACATGAGAACTCATGGGTCATAGCTAAAGAGTTGGTACATGAGTTTCCTTATATTGAACTTGGGGACAAGTTCTTTCTCAAAGATGGGGGTATTGATAGACTATACAGAGTCTATACCAATAAGAAGAAGGACTTTGAGAAGAAAGAGCATAAGGAAAGTGATGTGGATAAGATCAAGGGAAAGCAGTTACATGTCGTTGGAGATTAGTTAATAGTTTCTTACACTCTTGTCAAGTATAAATAGGAGAGAGTAACACACTTGTGTGTATTACATTTTAGATTGTAAATCAATTGTGTCAAGGAGAAGTAAAGAAGAAGAAGAGAAAGACTTGATTTTACATAAATACCATATACTTTTACAAAAATACACTAAATTGTACAAATTACACTAGTATTCTCTATCACATAGCCACATGCGTAAAGACGGAATTTGCCTCAGATGAGGCTTTTAAAAATGGTATGGATGAAGCTATGGCCGAGAATGACTTAGAAAAGGATGATGGTGTCGGAAATGATGAGGGCATAGAGGCCGAAGAGGGTGGATGTGATGTTGTAGCAGACTGATCAAGGAAGGAACGGTATTGATGGGGATGGAAACTTGGCTCAAAAGGATGAGAGCCCTCAGGAAGTAACAAAGGAGCAAAGTAAACGGGACAAGCTTAAAGAAGGAAGCCTTGAGATGGGCAATGGCAAGAAAGGACCTTCGGGAGGAGGCATCCGTAAAAATTTAAACAAGCGTTAATTCCATGTGGAATCAAAATAATTCTCTATCTTTAAATTATGTTTAGTGGCAGTCAGAAGTGACCTTGGTCTAGTGGCAGTCATAAGTCCACAGGAGGCAGGTAACACCACCCCACCCGGGATCGATTCCCCGCGTCTACGATAGTGTAGGTTTGGCTAATGGGCCGGGCCATTTGTGGCCCAAATGTTGACAAAAAAAAAAAAAAAAAAATTATGTTTGATGGGCTTGGTCCCAATACTCTGTTGACTTTTCTGATTTGGTCTTATGGCTTTCAGCAACACTTTGGTTTAATGGAATAACACTTTGTTCCAATAAGTGTCCTATGTTATTTGGAAAATTTACAAAAATACATAACAATTTAAAATAACCTTTTTCTTTTTTGATAAAAAAGAAACTTCCATATTTACTTTTCTTTAATCTCTTCAATATTTTCCATTATTCTCTTCAAGAGCCTGTTGGCTTCTTAGAACTGCCTATTTGTATATTTGTTTTTCGTTTTTTAAAACATTTTTCAATTTTCGTCCCTAAGCATAACACTATGTTCAGTTATATCACTTTTTGATATATTTTGAACTAGTGCATATGATAAGTCATTTTGAAAACTACGCCTTCTATTTTGGAAAATAACTATATTTTGTTTCAAATTTTGAAAACTACGTCTTCTACTTTTTTTTAAATTACCTTTTTTAGATGTGATTTGACCTTTTTTAGATTTTAATTATGAATGTAATAATGGAAAACTCACATCCCCTAAACATTATTTGCAAAATAACTTTTTTTTTAAATATGATGTGTCGTTCACATAACTGAAACTTAGACAAAAAATGTGACATGACACAAAAAAAATATGAGTTGTCGTTCAAAACTGTGACATGTCTTGTGTTTATAATTTACTAAAAAAAAGGAAAACACAATATTTAATATTTCTTTAATGGGAATTTTCATAATCAAATAAATTATTCATTTATTATGTTTTAAAAAATGTGTCGTGAGATCAATAATATGTGACGTGATTTCCAATTTAATTGGTTGTACAAACTATAATAAAGTAAGAGTTATTTAGTTAACTAGGTATTTTTTACTTTTTAATTTGTCAATAGGTGATTTTTTTTTTGTATTTGCGTTTAAGTGATTTTTTATGTTGAAAAGTCAAAAATAACCCTGAATTTTCTGGTCAGATCGTGTGAACATTCATGTATATGCATGAACATTCATGTATGCGCATGAATATTCATGTTCTTCCTTCTAAAATAATTGTGACACTGTCAATCTAAACATGTGTGAATATTTATGGGCATGTGTGAATATCCATGGACATGTGTGAATATTCATGAACAAGATGAACATGTCTGAAACATAAAACTTGTGAACATTCATGAATCTGTGTGAACGCGTGGAGAGTATATCAGTCATAAAAAAAACATAAGGAAGGAAAATCACCTAATTACCAATTTTGAAAAACAAATCACTTTATTGCAAATTAAGGTAAAAAATGTATCTGATTTCCTAATTTTTTTCATAAAGTAATATAACAAATAAGGATACTAGTATATTTTTTAAGGAAAAGTAAGATGTTCGACTTCTTTATAGTGTATTTCTACTCAAAATTCCTTAGATTAAAAGGGTCAAAATTAGCTTAAAACCTTAGATTAAAGATATATTAACTTAAAACATTTAAAATTAAACCCTAATAAATAACAACAAAGAATTTGGTATGATAAAAAATTTTAAATTAATAATTTCAATAAAATATATACAAGATATAGTTTAAAACCGAATTTGGTTTAACCATGATAACTTTGTAATACATTAAAACTAATAAATAACAAATTATTATGTTTTGAAATACAAATAAAGTAATATAACTAATAAGGATACAAGTATATTTGTAAGGAAAAATAAGATGTTCGATTTCTTTAGAGTGTATTTCTACTCAAAATACCTTAGATTAAAAGGTTCAAAATTAGCTTAAAACCTTAGATTAAAGATATATTAACTTAAAACATTCAAAATTAATTAATACATGATAAAAAGTTAAAATAAATAACAAATTGTTATATTTTGAAATAAAAATATTTAAAACTTATTTACCGCGTATAACGCGGGAAAACCACCTAGTATAACACTAACTATATATTTTCTTACAAAATTAGCACATTCTCGAAAGTTTTACAAATACCATTAAAAAGTTCTCCAAAATACCAAAAATTTAAATTTATTTAAAACTTTTAAAATAACAACCTAAACCTTCAAAACCATACTCTACTCTCTTCAAAAATGTATCATAAACACTATATAGTGAATCCCAATGAAAAGGAAAATTCTAAAAGAGTTAAACCCAATTTTGTATTTGTGGTATTTTGTAATATAAAACTATTTAATGTTATTATTGATGTAAGAAATAATTTTAATGGTACTTTTGTTATAAAAAATCTTTGTAATGGTATTTTAAAAATAAAACTTATTTTTCGTGGTAAATTTAAGATAAACTTATTTTAAATCTTTTTTAAATTTAAATTTTGAAATAATATAATTAGTTGTAAAATCTTTGTTTTTTGTTTATTTTAGATAAAGATGTGTTAATTGTTTTATATTTAATTTTATATTTAAGATAAATTATCTCTTGAATATTTTAAGTTTATTTACCAATATTTCATGTTTTATATATAATTTTTTTCTCAACCTATAGAATCAATTAGTTGACCTCCATAACTCAATTATTTCAATGTAACAACATGAGCTTTTGAATTTTTTTCGTATAATTTTTCAAGTTTATATATATGATGTTTTATTTTTTTCATGTTTTATTTTTGTTACTTGCATATTAAACATGAAAACAAGGATATATGTCCAATTTCAATTTTTCAATTATATATATATATATATATATATGTCTATATATGTAATAGACGAGTCTTAATAAAATACGATTTTTTAATGTATTATTATTCTAATATTTTTGCTTCTTTTTTGTTTCCGTTTTTTGTATTGAATTTTTTTTTTTTTTTTTTTTGGTCAAATCGATTTTTGTATTGAAATTAAAAATGTTTTCTAATTAATAGATAAGAAGAAAACAAGGTGATCTACTGAATATGAAAGCATATCTATTACTAATAAAAGTTGAAGTTATTTGATATTAAAGTCGTTCACCTATATATGATTTAAAACAACAAATAATGAAAACAAATAATGAATGAAAACGTTATTATCTAAATTAAATATATGAAAGAAATAACTTTACATACTATTTAGTGTGTTGACCAAAAAGTTTCCATCTAAAGTATGGGATTTAAAATTTAATATTCCTTAGACCAAAAAATATTATTTCTATTCATGGTGTAATGCTTTTTAAAAATTATTAATATCACTAACTAAACCCAACCCAAACACAAACCACGTCTAAACCACGAACAGACCAAACCCATCCTCAACTGTACTTGACCCAAGCCACAAAAGAGAAAAGATGATACATGCATGCGATTCTAAAGGAGACGATGGAAGATCTTAAATAGGAATAAGGAGGTACGGAGAGGAAAGAAGAAAGAGACATATGAGTCTAGATCTGGAAAAAAACTTGAAGCAATACAATCACCCTTTTCAACACCGATGGATTCATCAACTACGTAAGAACACACAAAAATTTTTAACTCCCACTCCTCTCACAGATCCGGCAACGACGCGCCTTCACCGGAGAGGAGAAGAATGAAAGCGGCGGCTCTTTTTTAGGTTTTGTTTTTGCATCACCAGTTAGTGTTAACTCTAACATCTTCTTTCTTTAAGCAAACAACAAAAATTAAAAATATGGATACTTAAAACTTATTATTTAACATAATTAATTATTAACATTAGTTTTTAAAATAATAATGTCATTAAAATACTTATATAATGTTTAGTTTTTAAAATACTTAATACTTATTATTTAACATAATTAATTATTAACATTAGATTTTAAAATACTTAATGTTAATTATTTAAATATTTAATGTTTTTTTTGCAGGTACTTATACATGGCTCCTAGGAGAGGGAAAATTTTACCTCCGGACTATATGCAGATGATGGCGGAGAGGGCGGTCGCTGCTTCCCGGAAAGCTACGGGTTCCGGTCAGGCTTATGCTTCCAGAACCGTGTCCATTTCTACTACCCCGGCTCCACATCTCCATGTCGGGACATCATCCGTCCATGTCGAGCAGCCTCCTCCTCCTCATGTGCCCGCCGCAGACGCCGAAAACGGAGTTTTCCCGGGCCCGGTACATCCAGAGTTGGATGTACCGGGACACGTGTCGTACGCCACCCTCCGGGTTGAGGATATCCTCGCTCAACCCGGACATGACAGTATGTGCCGTTTGGATCCACACAAGTCCGCATACACTTATTGGTAAGTTTAATTTGATAATTATTTTAATACTTTATATTTTTGAATTTTTTATATATTAATCAATCAAATTTTGTTTTTTCAGGTTCAAGTACGACAACCAGGTCGCACGTTCTATCGCGGACATAATCAAGGGGTACTTCACCGAGTCGCATCCCAACTGGAGCAAGACACCGGAGCACAAAAAGAAGACGTGGTTCAAATGTTTCGCGATAATGTTTTGATTTTATTTTAGTTAAATTAATTTATTTAACTTTAAATTGTTTTTTATATATTACTCTCGTAAACGTAACTAATGTTATAATTTCTCATATTTTGCAGCAAAAGTGGCATTGGGATGTCTCGATCAAAGAGTCTGTGAGGACGGAGTTCAACAAGACGACGAAGTTTCGTCTCGCCAACACGGTCTCCGACTGGAAGGACAAGTGGAGGCTCGTCGGCGACGCGGGGAAGCCGGTATTTCTTTCGGTCGCGGTCTGGGACGGCTTGAAGAAATACTGGACAGATGGCCACAACGCCAGCGTAGCTTAGAAGTGTTCCACCTCCAGGAACGCTAAGCTACCTGACGGGACGCCGAAGCAGATGGCTCACACATCCGGACAAATCCCCTTCGCGGGTCGGATGCACGAAATGGTAAGTTCTTTCTTACTTACTCTTTCAAAAAAAAAATTATTTTCAAATTACTAATGTTACATACTAATGCATGTGTTTATTATTTGATTTTAGACCAAGCAGCTGGGTCACAAACCGGCCGTCAGTGCCGTCTTCGAGAAGACGCACAGGAAAAAGACCGGCGAGTTCGTTGACGCCCATTCGGAGCGGATATTCAACGACCTGGAAGCTCGGAAGACGGAGATCGAGACTCAGCGATCTCAGATATTCCGGGAGGCACTCAGCAACCTGGCGAGCCGCTTACGACCGCCGAGCTCGATCACATTTATGAAGAGTTAAATTTTACTTATATATAATGTTTCTTTTTCTCTAAAATTATTCTTTTAAACGTTCATTTTTACTAATCGTTTAATTTTATAGGTTGCTCTAAAGAAGAAAGGATGGATTCTAGGCATGGGATCCATGCAGGACGTCCCGCTTGCTCCTACTATACGTATCGATCTCCGGCTGAGATGGAGGCTGAGATTCAGGAGTTACGTACGACTCAGGCGGAGGGGGCGAAGACTATGGCCTTCTACAATAGTATGTTCACGGTGCTTTCTGCATCTAACCCATAACTACTTCGGGCGATGCAGACACATCCCGACCGCCCGACTGATCAGGCTGTACCAAGCACCGTCGATCCCGACAACGCAACGCAGGACTATTTTGGGGATGATTTCAACCTGCAGGACGACCAAGATCGGGATCGCGTTTAGTTTTCATTTTTTTTTTTAATTTGAAATTGTATAAACTAATATTTTTTGTAATCGTCGTAAAATCGTCCCAAATTAGAGACGAATATACAACGATTTATAACAATTACTAATTTATTATAATTATAAATTTACAACCAAATATTCGTTGTAAAATCGTTGTAATTTTTACAACGTACATTATACCACGATTATACGACGAATTTATTTCGTCGTAAATTTTAACACGAATTTACGACGATTTGGTTTTTACTCGATCGATTATCGACGAATTGGAAATCGTTGTTAAATCGTCGGGACATAAGTTTTACCACGATTTAACAACGATTATGGTCGTTGTTAAAGTCCAAATTTCTTGTAGTGGATGACTCTTTCATTTTCCTTTATTTGTTATATTTTTGGTTTGTACTCTTGAGAGCCTAATAACACAAAAATTTCTCATATAAACCGTAATTCAACAAAATTAAATTGTAACATAATGGTGACAATTAATTTTTAATGAGAATAAATTAGTATTTGAGCAATGTTGAAGAAGATGAGTAATGTTGGTATTATGGACTACGTTATGAAACTAAAGACTTTTGCATTCTCTCTTCCTATATAAGGAGAAAATATCCAACATCTTGTATATTCAACATTTTTCATATATTTTATGTCATAATTCTATTATTCCTTATGTGAAAATACAACACAAGGATAAGGTTCAAAAGTGTATGCTTTCGAGTATTGCGGATCATAAGAATTATGCGGTTTTATCTTGGGATTCGAAACGTCATGTAACCGTCACACTACGAGAGTTTTCAGAATTAATGTGTTATTGGCCTACGCAAACTCACTTTATTTCGAAATTCTTTTCCTATTAAACTAATATTTTAGGTGGAAAAAAATGAACCGGTTGTTGGTTGAAAACATAGGAAATTTTTTCTACTTATAAAAAAATAAATACGAGTTCAACAATAGTCCGAATAAAAATATGTAAATTACTTATTAAACAAATTAATAATCTCGATAGACATTTAGTAAATATAATATTTTTAGTTAGCTTTGTGGATAGATATAACGTTACATTGCATGGTTAAATAATGTTTTTTATCTATAATTTTAACTAATTTTTACAACAAAAAAATTTATATGCATTTTATATTAAATTTTTCCGTGGAACGCACGGGCCACAAAACTAGTTATATAATAGATTACAAAGATTCTTTTTTCCTTTAGATTTTCATTCATACATCTTACATAAATCATAAACTCATGTTTTGATTTGCTATAATTGAATTTGTCATTTTGTTGAGAACTAGTTATTAGGTCTAAAGCAAGCACGTGGGATGTGAGTGTTATCGAGAGCTTCTTCTGATGTGTTCTTTAGAATTCCTTAACATTCTTTCTCATCTCTTTACTCTCTTTTTCATCCATCAACTCTCTTCACCATTTCAACTATCTCTTCCTTCTTCACAATCCCATCACCAATATTAACCCCATGCCTAGGCAAGGGCAATTGGGTACCCAACCGGGTTTTGGATCCATCCAATCGGGTTTCGGGTTTTTCGGTGTAAGGCAACATGATCCCAATCGGTATATTTCAAAAAGTTCGGTTCGGTTCGGTTCAGAGCTATTCGGGTTCGAGTCGGTTTTGTATTTCAATCGAAGATCCGATTAATACCGAATTACTCTTCGGTTATCAACGGTTCGGTTAATTTTGTAACCGAAGTACTAAAAGAACCGAATCAGTACTCGAAATAACCGAACAAATGATAATTTTTCTAGTATTTTTACCCAAAACCCGAAAAAATTACCCATTTACCCGAAAAATTACCCAAATACCCGAAAATTTTACAACATTATTAACTTTTAAAAATATATAATCTAAAAATTCAAGTGTTTGAGTATAAATAAATTTAATTTTAAGTTTTTAGAAATAAATGCATTTAAGTTTAGGTAACAAATCTAAAAATTTTGGATATAAATGTATTTATAGTTTGATATTAGATATAATCATATATAGTATATGTAAAAATTGATGTAATAACGGGTACCCATTTGGATATCGGTTTCGGTTCCATGACTTTAGGATCCAATAGGGTAATATTGTATTACCCGTACCCGACCCGAACCGGTTTTTCGGGTCGGTTTCGGTTCGGGTTTTCGGGTTCGGGTATTTTGCCCAGACCTACCATGTCGCGAACTTTGTGTTTGTTTTATAAGTGTATGATTCTATTAGAGCCTAGTTATATTAAAGAGTTTGTTCATAGTAAATCATAGTTTGTTCGTTGGTACGTATGTGTGTGTTTTTTAACCATATGGCACAAACAATCTGGAAAATTGGCGAAGTCTCATTGATGTGAATCCTTTGGTTAAATGAGTGGCCGTGGTGACAGCATCTCAACCAACCATCCCCAAATCTTTACATATTTAGAACTCAAACCAAGAAACATATCATAATGAAATATAATGACAAAACAAACGAAAGTATTAGGGAAAATTCGTATATTTATATATGCTTATTTCAATATACATACATACACACACAATCACTCGTCACATTCAAACCGTTTATTCTTCAAATATTATTTACATGGGTTGATCTTCACACATCAATCACACCGGCGAAGTTAAACTGGGTTTGAGTTCTGGCTAGTACTAAGACCGAAACCAAGAGGAAACAATGGGTCATACGAATCTGCATCAGCTTTTAGCGGCAACTGTTCTACGTTTTTGAACCAACTCATTGGTAACTTCCCTTCAAAGTCATAATTTCCAAATATGACATCGGCCATTCCTTGCCCTTCGCTTCCGGGGAGCCAAGCAGCGACCAACGCCTCAGTCTTTTCAAGAACATGCGGCTCAAGAACCACAGGCCTTCCTGAGAACAAGACCACCAGTGTTGGGATTTTCTCTGCAACTTTGGCTGCAATGTCGCTACCGTTCAGTGGTAATATGAGTTTCGAGTCATCGCCCATTGTCTCTGCATAGGGTAACTCCCCGACCGCAACAATGGCGTAAGAGAACCCTTCACTCGAGGCTAATGTTTCCTCTGATGGAATCTTCTCGTAGATTACTTCGGTTTTATCTCCAACTGCTGCTTTTATAGAATCCAAAAGCGTAGTCCCTGTAATTTCAGACAACACGAGATACATTACGGTTTTTTTATCTCCAGCAAATTCTACTACCTTGAGTGGTTATAATCGTAGTAGTTACCGGTTGTGATCCTTCCACTAAGACCGCTCCATGAAGATGTCCATCCACCGCACTGATATCCAAGATCGTCTGCATGTGTTCCGGTAACTAGTATTCTCTTCGCATTGGGATCAAGTGGCAGAAATGGTTTATCGCCATTTTTGCCGTTCTTTAGCAGAACGAGTGACTTTCTAACCGCTTCACGCCCCAACTCTCTATGTTCCTGCATGCGTAGCAACATAGTCAATTTATTCTCGTCCCAACACCTAATAGTAATCAATACAAGAGACCTTACCTTGCAGCCAACAATAGCCAATAAAGACCGGTCTGCTAGAGGATCTTCGAAAATACCAGTCGCGAACTTGACTCTGAGTATTCTTTCAACAGCGTCATCAACCCGATCCATTGTTATTTCGCCTGTCTCCACCAGATCTGTGAGATCTTTTATGAACAGTTCGAACCTGAAAGGCACCATGACCTGCAATAACAACATAGATTAAAAATCTTTGAACTAAACGAATCAAAATCATGAACTATAATAGGGTTATAAGAATCTACCATGTCCACTCCAGCATTAATAGAGATCTTGATGCAGTGACGGTAATTAGAGCCTCGTGGCTCGCTAAGAAGGTCCAAAGCTTCCCAGTCTGAAACAACAAATCCCTGGTAACGAAAGAAACGAAAACTAGCTCGATTCATATTTACCCCTTTTGCTTGTTCAAAAAACATTTAATCAAATGTTAGGCAGACCTTGAACCCGAGTTTCTCTTTAAGAATTTCTGTCAATAGGTGATAGTGCGAGTGAAGTTTATTTCCATTCCAGCTGTTGTAAGAAGCCATAACCGTACATACTCCCTGAGCAAGACAATTCAAATAGGGAGCAAGATGTATTTTCTCCAATTCTTCGTATGACACAATGGTGTCCCCTGCATTTGTCCCGTTGTCGGTACCACCATCTCCAACAAAGTGCTTTGCACACGCAATCACATTGTTTCTATCACATACAATAGTAGTAAACAAATCCATTAGATATGACATCAAATGTGTTGAATTAACAGACGCATATACATATATATACATACCTTCCTGCATGAAAAGGGTAACCGTTAGGGTGATCCTTGGGTGGTTCGCCTTGTAAGCCGGAGACAAGCGTAGTAAGGTCAGAGACAATTTGAGGATCTTCACTGTAAGACTCATAGGATCTCCCCCATCTTACATCTCTTGCAGCCTGTCCAAATATACAAAAGAAGAACATCTCTTTCACAACTTTATCCGTATATCTCATTACTACTCTTTGTTAAAATGAATCCGAATTAGGATAATTCTCATGTATTGAACACAACTCATACTCAATGGAAAACTCACACACACACACACTTTGTTTCTCTAGTTTGGTATTATGATATGGGAGAGGTCTCAAACAATACATTCATATATCCTAAAGAATATCTCAAAGATATATCACACCAATGGCCAAAGGTTAACATCTATAAAGAACTTACGGCCACGCAAGGAGCAAATGCCCAATGAGCACCACTGGCCCTTATTTCAAGTGCTGTTGCAGCACCAATCCTTTTGATCAAATCTGCGTCTCTATCGAAATACAATAACAACAACTTCCATTGTTATCACATCTAACCACCATTTCTACAATTCTATATTCCAGTTTAACATCACAAGAATACCAAATCAAGTTTCCAATTGAATCATCTAAGACCATCTCCATTTCTACCCAAATTTTATAGAGAAATTCACAAAACTACACCCTTTCAATCATCCCTTCACAAAACTACATCTAATTCAATATTTTCACAAAACTACACCTTTCAAAATTTTAAAAGCTTGATTTACCTTTTAAAAAATTACCAAAATTAAAATCTTTTCATTTGAGTTCGCTAATTAGTGTTTAGATATAGTATTAAGGGGGCTAGGATTGTGTGGGTAAGATTTAATTGGATTTAATTTTGAGTGTTTATGTGTAGTTTTGTGAAGTATTTTTGAAATGGTGTAGTTTTGTGAAATGTAATTCAAATGGTGTAGTTTTGTGATTCTCTCAATTTTTTATTATCAATTTGTATTTTTTATATTTAAGAACCCATAGTTTTTTTAAATAGTTTGAAGATTCATTGGTAAAACCCCATTAAGGGTATTACAATAAATTTAATTTTTGTTAACATAATACATTTAATAAAAACATTATACATTTGGGAGAATCACAAAACTACGCCATTTGAATTACATTTCACAAAATTAAGTCATTTCAAAATTACGTCATTTCAAAATTACTTCACAAAACTACATCTAAACACTCAAAATTAAATCCAAATAATTCATACCCACACAATCATACCCCTTAATACTATACCCTAAACACTAATTAACGAACCCAAATGAAATAATTTTAATTTTGGTAATTTTTTAAAGGTAAATCAAGCTTTTAAAATTTTGAAAGGGTGTAAATTTGTGAAAATATTGAATTAGATGTAGTTTTGTGAAGGAGGGTTGAAAGGGTGTAGTTTTGTGAAGGAGGGTTGAAAGGGTGTAGTTTTGTGAATTTCTCAATACATTTTATATTAGTTTTACATAAAAGAGATTAGATTTGGATTCAAATCTGTGGCCGTTCCCTTGGTTTTTCTCGCTTTCTTATTTATATCTCTTAGTTTGTTTTCGAAGTTGTCAATTTTTGATTATTCTTTCGTTAACACAAAAAATATGACCTTCGTTAATAGAAATCAATGTTCCCTTGAAGAAACACTTGGGAAGGAGAAGATGTGTTTTACTTTTGATGGATGGTGAGAGAAGAAATTGAAATTATCAAAGACGACAAAGAAAAACCAAAAATAAATAAATCATAGCCTTAATTTGAAAAATTCTTTAGAATACCATCAAAAAAATATTTTGAAAATATCATTATAAAATTTTTTATAACAAAATATCATTAAAATGTTTTTTATAACAAAAATACCATCGAAAAGTTATAAGTTATAGTTTACAAAAATACCACAAATACAAAAAACGAGTTTTAACACTTGTAAATTTTAAATTTTTCATTAGGGAATAGTTTTGAAGGGTTAGGTATAGTTTTGTGAAGGTTTTGGTTGTAATTTTAAAAATTTAAGATTTGTGGTATATATTAAAAAAAAAAATTTAATGGTATTTGTAAAATTTTCGAAAATCTGTACTAATTGTGTTAAAAAAACTTTTTTTAGTGCTATTCATAAAAATTGCCGTTAATTTTATGGTCAAAGACTTTGACTCAAAGTGAAATTGAGAAATATAAACCTGGTGGCTCCAAGTCCAATGTTGTGAGGGAACACAGTAGATTCATAGACATTGTTATTGCCGTGGACAGCGTCTGTGCCGTAGATCATCGGTATTCCCAAACGCGTCGCTAACGCTGCGTTTTGACAGCCATCTATCACATCTGCCCAATCAGACGACTTCGCCTTCTCAAACGGCTCACCTCCTCCTCCGTTCAATAGACTACCTGTAAGTAAGTTTAACCGTTGATAGTTTTTGAACAAATTTCAAATTGGGCAATTTCTATGAATACTACTAAAAAAGTGTTTTTTAACACAATTAACACAGATTTTCGAAAGTTTTATAAATACCATTAAAAAGTTTTTTCTCATATATACCACAAAACTTAAATTTTCAAAATTACACCCAAGACCTTCAAAAAATTATACCTACCCCTTCAAAACTATACCTTAAAAACTATATAGTGAACCTAAATGAAAAAATTTAAAATCTAAAAGTGTTAAAACTCGTTTTTTGTATTTATGCTATTTTTGTAAACTATTACCTTTTAATGGTATTTTTGTTAAGAAAACATTTTAAAGGTATTTTTATTATAAATTTTTTTTGTAATTGTATTTTCAAAACAAAAACTTATTTTAATAGTATTATAAGTAATTTCACTTTCAAATTTGTTCGTTGACCAAAAACCAAAAGGGGGGAAATGATACCAATGAAGTAATCTGTAATGACTGCATGAGTAGCGACGCTGCGTTCAATCTGAGTCATCTGGCCGATCTTCTCAGCTAAAGTCATACGAGAGAGAAGGTCTTTTACACGCGCTTCCAACGGCGCGTCTCTGTTTTTGTAAACGCATGAGGACTCTAACTCCGTCTCTACCATATTTTTCTTCTTCTTTTTTTTTTTTTTGTTTTACTGAGTTTAAATGATTTACTTTACATCATATTTCTTCTCTTTTATATATATAGACAAGTCAACCCTTGATCACACGCATGCTGGTGTCAG
Organism: Cochlearia excelsa; assembly: GCA_963556525.1. NCBI lineage: Eukaryota > Viridiplantae > Streptophyta > Magnoliopsida > Brassicales > Brassicaceae > Cochlearia > Cochlearia excelsa. Next base: position 5,924,916 of record OY748330.1, read on the forward strand.
CAGACTAATCCAAATTAGAAATGTTCTTTTCGTGTGTGATTTGTTTTTTAAAATAACTTATTCAATAAGTTTGATACTGCAATTAGTTTGGTCGTCATGATTAAATAATAAATATTATCCAATTGAGAGAATCACGGAAGTATTCTTTCATCAAAATTATAAAAAAGACCTGGCCTTTTGTTGTAAGTCACGTTACAAATTAAAATTTATGTATAATTTTTAAGTACATATTTGATAATAATCTTAAATGCATAAAGAATTACATATTATGCTATTAGAATTAATAACAATCTACCAAATTCATTAAAGATAATTTGATCATGATTAATAAAACTAGGGGAAGACCTGCGCGATGCGCGGGTGCGGATATCATATGGTTTTATCTATAATTCGGTTTTGTCATGTTCTCTGCATCCGGGTTACGTTAGTGTACGATATTGTCAAATAACACACTATAGAGAAAGCTGTTAAACATTGAAGTTTAATGTATTTTTGGAAATAGTAAGCAAATAAAGTTAATGCAATTTTTAAAAAACTCAAATGGTTTGTTTTTACCCTTTAATGTTATTAGAACCTTTATATTTTTTTTTGTTTATTTTATATGAAAGTTATGTTTTTTATGTTAAATTGAAAGTTATGTTTTCGGTGGATACCTTTAAACTTTAGTGATTATTAACATTTGGTTAAGAAGATCATTGAGAACAATTTATGTATTATAATGTTTAAATTTTATTTATCTATACATATTTAAGTTTTATTTTTTATATATTTGTTATTTTAAATAATGTAATTTTTTATTTTATTATTAAATGACTTTATGTCTTTAATAGTTTCTTATTTCATTTTTATTAATATTAAATGAATTTTATCAAAAATTTTATTTTATTTATGTATTTAATATTTTGAGGAATTCACAAAACTACACCCTTTCAACCCCTCCTTCAAAAAACTACACCTAATTTAATTTTTTCACATATTTACACCCTTTCAAAATTTTAAAAGCTTGATTTACCCTTTTAAAAATTACCAAAATTAAAATCTTTTCATTTGGGTTCGCTAATTAGTGTTTATGGTATAATATTAAGGGTATGATTGTGTGGGTAAAGTTTATTTGGATTTAATTTTTAGTGTTTAGGCGTAGTTTTGTGAAATATTTTTGAAATGATGTAGTTTTGTGAACTGTAATTCAAATGGTGTAGTTTTGTAATTCTCCCTATATTTAAATAAATTATTTTTATCTATAATTAAAATTATTTATATTTTAAATAAATTTTGGGTAAATCCTTTAGTTGAGTTTTAAAAATTTATGTCTGATTCAGATTCGATTCCGGGCTTTCGGGTTGTAAAATTCTCTATCCGTTCGAGTTACTTATTTTTTTGGGTCGTTTCGGTTCAAATATTTCAGTTTTGTTTTGATATGTTAATTTGGATCCAAATATTTTGTTCAACCTTATCATATATAATACATGACAAATATTTTTGTCTATGTGTCACGTAGATAGAGTTTGGAAAATATCAATTTTTGTTTTTCATTGATATAATATTTTGTTTTTCATTGAAAATCGTATTATATAATATATTTTGGTTTATATGCAAGGAAGAATTACAAAACTACACCATTTGAATTACATTTCACAAAACTACACCATTTCAAAATTACTTCACAAAACTACATCTAAACACTCAAAATTAAATCCAAATAAACCCTACCCACACAATCTTACCCCCTTAATACTATATCCTAAACAATAATTAGCGAATCCAAATGAAAATATTTTAATTTTGGTAATTTTTAAAAGGGTAAATCAAGCTTTTAAAATTTTGAAAATGTGTAAATATGTGAAAATATTGAATTAGGTGTAGTTTTGTGAATGAAGAGTTGAAAGGGTGTAGTTTTGTGAATTTCTCTATATGCAATATTTTTAAAGTTGTTAGCCTTCTTTCACTAAATATAATCATATTAAAAATCAAACATTTAATTAATGGCAATTCTTATGAATACCACTAAATTTTTTTTTTTACAAATACCATTAAAAAGTTTTTTCTCATAAATACCACAAATCTTAAATTTTCAAAATTACACCCAAAACCTTCAAAAAATATACCCCTTCAAAAAAATATACCCCTTTAAAACTATACCCTAAACACTATATAGCGAACCCAAATGACAAAAAATTAAATTTAAAAGTGTTAAAACTCGTTTTTTGTATTTGTGATATTTTTGTAAACTACTAATTTTTGATGATATTTTTGTTATAAAAAACATTTTAATGGTATTTTTGTTAGAAAAACTTTGTAATGGTATTTTCAAAACAAAAAGTTATTTTGATGATATTCTAAAGAATTTCTCTTTAATTAATATCACGCATTCAGTAAAATAATGAAAATATTTGGTTTCTAACAAAACTAACAACTTGCTATAAAAAAGCTATCATCGTTAATCATATATTAAATTTAACAATTTTTGTTTTTCATCGATATAATTTTTGGTTTTTATTGATATAATAGTAAATAAATCGTTTTAGTAATATAAAAGATACTCGATTTAATATTTAAGTTTACATAAACCTTTTTAAAAATATTCAAATGTATCAAATTAAGGTTATAAATATGTCAATCGTTAAATCCTTATTCCACATCTTTGCAACATTTATTTCGTGAAATCTCTTAAAAATATTGTTTAGTAATGGTTAGTTGACCCGCGTATGCGAATATTAATCGTATCCGATCAAAAATGACATAATGAAAAATAAATTTGATATTTTTGAACGAACTCAAATGGTATATTAATAATGATAACTAATTTAAAATGATGTTTTAGATAATGGTTTTAATGGATTTGTGTTTTGAATTTTTTTGTAGAAATCATGTTATTCATTAAATGATTTGCAAATACTAGATGAATTCAATTAATATTCGTTTAATAATTCATTATTAGATTTCAAAATCCATTTTGTAATCTATTATATAATAGCACAATACTCTCTCAATCTAATGCATCCACATCATCATCAAAAATAATAAAGATAATTCAATTAAAAAACATTTAATAAAACTCATTCAATATTAATAAAATTCAAATATTAAAAAATTCAATATAATTATTAACACTAATAAAATACATGTATATCAACTTTCTAAAATGAAAATATATAAAATTTGTTTCTCTTTTATAATAAATTTTTCGGAATATATTACATATGTCCCATTATGTAAATTTTTCTATCTAAAATCACAAAATTTAAAAGCTATAAATGATAGAAATATTTTAACATTTATTCAAAACAATTAAAAATTAAGACTACATAATACTATTGGTCATACTATAGTTAATAAATAAAAAAATATGGATAGAAACTTGTGAAAATCAAATAAAATGAAACAAATCAAAGAACTAAAACAATCTAACAAAATGGGTTTGAGAGAGAATAGTTTGAAAAATAAATAAATATAAATTTATCAAAGTTTATATACCTATAATTTGGAATGAAATACTCCATATATACATACTTTCTAAATCCAAAATGTTAATACCAAATATATGAAATAAACTTAAAATATCCACCGAGAAAACAAAACCTCATATAAAATAAACAATTACATATACAAATAATCCAATAACGTTACAGAGAAAAACAAAATAAAATATGATCCAAATTAATTGACGGATTAAGATCTCCACGTAAAACCAAAGTAAACAACATGCGTACAATTAAAATTAGAGAACTTGAATGGTGTACACAACAACAATTTTATTTACATATTGATATTCCATCGGTGTGATAATAAACTAAAACATCAAAACATAAACAACTTATGTTTGTAAACAAAATCATTTTCGTTAGTTAGGTAAAATATAAAATAGATGTAAAATATCTAAAGTTAAACTATATACCTATTACAAAAATAAAAAACTTCATAAAACAAACCAAAATATTCATAAACTCAAAACGTAAAATTATTTGAAATTACTATAAAAATCAGTAAATATTCCGCGCGTTTTTGAAATTACTATAAAAATCAGTAAATATTCCGCGCAACGCGCGGGTTCTTTCCTAGTTTAATGTATTTGAAGGTATTTTAAAGTCAAAAATACAAAACTCAAATCCGAGCAAAAACGTTGTTATTTCAAAATCCACAAATTTTAAAATCCAAGATTTCCAATTTCAATTAGATATTTAGATCTATTAAGATGTATAAACGAGGACAAATTCAATTGGATTTTTTCCTTGTTCTAAAACGCGGCTTCCGCGGCCGCTTACTCGCCGGAAAACCGCTAGGCGGATGGTAGCCGCGGCGATTTGCTCCAAATCGTTCAAAAAATCGGAAAATAAAAAAATTCTTCTTTTTGTAGATTTGAAGTGTTAAAACTGTAATACATATCATATAGATTTCATATATAAACTAAAAATATACATGATTATTACTAAAACGAGTCGAAATCACGAAAAAATTGAAAACGGCAGAGACTTAGGTCAAAAAATTTGCAGGTGTACAGGTTGAAGATAGGGGTATTTTTGTCTTTTCCATTACATTAATAAAAATAACCGAAAATAAGAGCAAAACAAAGTTCCCAACCTTCGAACACTTGACTTATAAGATGTTCACTCTATCTTTAACCACTATGCCACATGAAACTATTGTCAATGTATACAAATCGAGTTTATAATTCTTTTCAATTGATAATATATTTATTTTTTATATTAAATAAATATGATAATATTAAAACTAGTCCCCGATTAATCTCCGATTAATCCCCGATTTTTTGTCTAGGCGCTAGTCCCAGCTCGAACGCCCGATTAGCGCCTAGCGATTTTTAGAACATGGGATTTTTTAGATCTGTGAAGATATATATATATATACACCAATAACACAATTAAAAATAATATGATTTACCTCCAAATCCACATATATTAAAATCCAAGATTTTCAAATTCAATTGGCGTTTTAGATCCATTATGATGTATAAACCAATACAAATTCAATTTAATTTTTAAATTGGTTAAGATGTATATGCCCATAAAACAATTAAAATAACATGATTTACCTCTAAATTGAGTTTTTGTATTTTGAACTTCAATTTTTTTTTACAAATTCATTAAATTTTAAATTAGTTTTTAAAATACAAATATAAATCATAAGCAATATATAACCCTACATTTCAATTAGTAGTTAGGAATCATTTATCAAATAACGTGTGATTTTTCAAATATATTAAAATCATTAATCCGATAACACATACATTGTTTGGATTTAAAAATCCATTAAAACCTATAACTAAAAAACCCTTTAGTTATCATTATTAATAGGGACAATCACAAAACTACACCTTTTGAAAGTGAATTCACAAAACTACACCTTCTGAAAGTGATTTTTTAATTTTACACCTCTTTCATAACCAAAAAGACAATATTACCCTATGTATTATTCTTCTTCTTCTTCCTCTTTTTCTTTCTCTGTATTTTTCTTCTTCTTCCTCTGTATTATTCTTCTTCTTCTTCTTCTTCTTCTTTTTCTTCTTCTTCTTCTTCTCAATTTCTATCTCGATCTCGATTTCTCCATCGTTTCATCGTCGCCGTATCGATCTCGCCGTCTAGATCTGGATCTCACATTAATAATCTAGATCTCGCCGTCTCTTCACCGTCGTCTAGATCTGGATCTCGCCTTCATAATCTAGATCTCGCCGTCTTCTTCATCGTCGTTTAGATCTGGATCTCGCCGTAGCTACATCGTCTAGATCTCACCTTAGCTTCATCTTCTCGATCTCGCTTCAACATGATTGATGTGTTTAATGGATTTTTTATTCAGTTATAAGAGTTATTAGTGATACATAAGTGATTTCACATTTAGTAATTGATGTGTTTTAATGGATTTTACTTTTTGGCAGATGAATGCAGATTTAGTTAATGAAAACCTAGATATCCTTATCAATATTGTTATCAGCCTAACCATTAGGATTGATAACATCCATAATCTTTTGGAAGAGAGAAACAAGAAAGAGGTAAAAATGTTATAAATGTTATAAAGAGAATAATACATTAAATTGATGGTTTGTGTGTGTTAATGACTCAACTGTTTCACCAGCTAATATGTTACAACGTTTTAATGGCAAGTGTTATGAGTGTTATAAGTTGTATAAAATCAAATGTAACAGTATCATATAATATTAGTTATAAAGTGTAATTCTGAACCTAACTTGACTTAATGATTAAACTATATATGATAGTTATGATACATCACCGTATATAATAGTCATTGGTGACTTAATGATTCAATTGTTTCCACATATTTTTGGCAGATTGACTTAATGTATTTTTTTTTGTTTTTTGAATATTATAGGTTTGTCAGACAGATTCAGGAATTGTGTCCCTGAAGCTCTTGGAATGCATTGCTATGAGGATCTCTTACTTATTGAAGTTCAAGGATGTGAAGATATCGGAGTTGAGGAAGAAACTAACATCAGATATCTTTGCTGAAATCTTAACATTTATTTGATGTCTGAGCTTGCTCTTCTTGATTAGGTCTGAATTTTTTTTGAAATCTCAACAACTGTTGGTTTATAACACTTATAACACTTATAACATTTATCTGATATTTTTGAGAAGTTTGTTCTATAACACTTATTACAAAAAAACAACAAACGTTATAATATTTATAACACTTATAATAAACGGAGCCCATTTTAAAACGATAGAATGAATTATAACACTTATAATATTTATAATAAACGGAGCCCATATCGTAAAATATCAAAAGATCTAGAGTTTCTCTTCGACGGCGATTTCCTCTACAGATTCATCTCTTCTTACGAGTATCTTATGACAAGTCTTGCATTAAATAGAGCAACAAACATGTACACTGGAAAGTAAAAGACAGTAAGCTAATAGAATTTATAACATTTATTATAAGTGTTATAAGTGTTATAAAATATGAATCATTTGGAAGTCTTACTAGTATCTTATGACAAGTCTTGCATTAAATAGGGTAACAAACATGTACACGTGGAAAGTAAAAGACAGTAAACTAATAAAATTTATAACATTTATTATAAGTGTTATAAGTGTTATAAGTGTTATAACATCTGAATCATTTGGAAGTCTTACTAGTATATTATGACAAGTCTTGCATTAAAAATTGAATGAAACCACATAAATGGTGAAAATAAATCAAATTGCAGCTACACAACTAGTCTCCATAAGACATATCTTGGCTGATGGAGGTAAGAGAACCACATCTATCAACATCAATAACAAATTCCCAAGAAGAATTTGTTGACTTCCACTGCCCACAAACACAATAGAGATCAAACATTTGCCATGTAAAGAATAATGGTTCAGCATCAACAATAGTACTTATAATACTACTTATCAACATCAAACTATAGTTCAACTTATAATACTTATAATAGTAGGATTGTGAAATTTATAATATATCAAAAAGGTATGACAGCAAAATGCTATTGAACCTAATCTAAGCTTCTACTCATACTCCTAATGTCTTAATTATTCAATCTATTTCATTCACATGGAGAAACCGTGAAAAGGAGGAGTAATTACCTTTAATTATAAATTTGAGAAGCTACTTTCAGATCTTAGAGATTGTCGTATTTGAAACTTCGTCTTCTCTATCTTCGTTTGAAAGCATGTGCCCCATAGAGAATAATGGTTCAGCATCAACAATAATACTACTTATCAACATCAAACAATGGTTCAGCTTATAATACTTATAATAGTAGATTGTGAAATTTATAATATATCAAAAATGTATGACAGCAAATGCTCTTGAACCTAATCCAAGCTTCTGCTCATACGCCTAATCTCTTAATTATCAATTTCTTAATTATTCAATCTATTTCATTAACATGGAGAATCCATGAAAAGGAGGAGTAATTACCTTTAATTATAAATCTGAGAAAATAGTTTCAGATCTTAGATCGTCGTATGTGAAGCTATTCTTTTTCTTAGGCTTATTTGTTTTCTCTATCTATAAGATCTACAAGATCTACAAGATCTATACAAGATCTATAAGATCTACAAGATCTATAAGATCTACAAGATCTATAAGATCTACAAGATCTACAAAGATCTACAGATCTATAAGATCTATAAGATCTACAAGATCTATAAGATCTACAAGATCTATAAGATCTACAAGATCTATAAGATCTACAAGATCTATAAGATCTACAAGATCTATAAGATCTACAAGATCTATAAGATCTACAAGATCTATAAGATCTACAAGATCTACAAGATCTACAAGATCTACAAGATCTACAAGATCTACAAGATCTACAAGATCTACAAGATCTACAAGATCTACAAGATCTACAAGATCTACAAGATCTACAAGATCTACAAGATCTACAAGATCTACAAGATCTACAAGATCTACAAGATCTACAAGATCTACAAGATCTACAAGATCTACAAGATCTACAAGATCTACAAGATCTACAAGATCTACAAGATCTACAAGATCTACAAGATCTATAAGATCTACAATATCTATAAGATCTACAAGATCTATAAGATCTTTGTATGTGAAAATAGTTTCAGATCTATAAGAAGAAGACGAATTCGTGATCGGAGAAGCTGATACCTACGACTGCGACGGAGAAGATGCTTCCAAATTTCGAGATCGTCGTCTGAATATCGGCGATTATCGACTGTCTCCTTCTCCTTCTCCAGCTTCTTCATTTTCTCTATTGGCAAAAGAAGAAAATAAGAACCTAATTAAATAAGGGTAATGAGGTCTTTTTACAGAGGAAGGAGGTGTAGTTTTGTGAAAATTTTAAATTGGGTGTAAAGTTGTAAAGGAAGGAAGCTTTTGGTGTAGTTCTGTGAATTTCTCTTATTAATATTGGAAAAATGTTAATTAATTTCCCAAGTTACCAAAATAGACCATTTTATTCCCCAACTTCACATTAGGCTAATTAATTTCCCAATTGAAGTTGACCAAACCAATTTAGACACCGATTTAGTTAACGTTAAACTTAAGTTAACGGTAATAACACCGTGAACAATTGACTAAATCGGTGTCTAAATTGGGGAATGAAATGACATATTTTGGTAACTTGGGAAATAAAATGACATATTTTGATAACTTGGAGAATAAAATGACATATTTTGACAACTTTTCAAAATTGATAAATTCTTTAATTTTTAATTGAAAATTACACCCCCTTCATCCTTTCATTTACAAAAATCTACCTAATTCAACTTTTTCTCTTATTTACTTTCTTTCATAATTTTATAAGGTTGATTTACCCTTAAAAAACTTCACCAAAATTTAAAAAATATCATTTGAATTTGCTAATTAGTGTTTAGGATATAATGATAATGGGATATGGTTGTGTGGTTAGGGTTAATTTGCATTTAATTTTTAATGTTTAAATGGTGTAGTTTTGTGAAACGTAATTTAAAGGGTGTATTTTTGTAATTCTCTCTTTTTAATTTTTGAACGTTGATGTGGCATGATATTATTGGTTGTTTTAAATCTCTCGATATATAGTAGAACCCATATAAATTAATACTCTATAAATTAATAACCACATATGAAATATGTAAACACTAAATTTTTAAAAAAAGTTATAATTCAAAATATAAAAATAGGAACATAAAACTAATCATTGGATACAACAAATGTTTTCCTTTTTGTATATCACTATAAATTAATAATGTTGGAACTATGAAATTTTATTAATAACATTATTAATTTATAGAGTTTTACTGTATTTAAAATCAAATAGCAACATTAGTGTATTTAATCAAGTGTTCTAAAAAGCGACCTAGGTGGTCGTCTAGGCGGCGCCTAGGCGCTAAGCGGAGCCTAAACGATTGGATTTTAGTGTAATCGGTGGCATTAAGCGGATGAGTAAATTTGGCGGATTTTAGCCGGAATTAAGCGGACTAGGCGTTGATTAGGCGGATTTAGGCGTTGACCAAATGGATTTAGGCGGGCCAGGCGAAATTGAATATATTTAATATTTTTTGAATTTTTTTAAAATATAATAAAAATTATGTATAAAAATATTTATACTTTTTATGATTTTTTTACTTATGTTAAGTATAGATTAATTTGTAAAATTTAAAATTTGATATTTTTTATAATGTAATTTTGTCATATCATATACTATGTATAAAAATATATAATGTTTTATAAAAAATCGCCTAAAACGCTTAGGCTCCGTCTAGGCGTTCTAGGCGCTAGGCGAAGGGTCACCACCCAACTACCGCCTAGCGCTTTCTTGTACACTGATTTAATCTAGGGACCTTTAATCTATTGGAAAATTAACATTCATCATTTAAAAGCTAATGTTAAATGTTTTTAATTGAACACCAATTTATTCCCCAAGTTGTCAAAATAAGCCACTTTATTCTCTAAGTTCCAATTAGGCCAAATAATTCCTCAATTGAAGTTGACCAAACCAATTTAGACACCGATTTAGTTAATTGTTTACGGTGTAATTATCGTCGTTAACTTCAGTTTAACGTTGACTAAATCGATGTCTAAATTGTCTTGGTCAACTTCACTTGGGGAATTAATTGGCCTAATGTGAAGTTGGAGAATAAAGTGATCTATTTTGGTAATTTAGGGAATTAATTGACGTTTTTCCCTTATTAATAAACCATACTAGTTCGTTCAAAGATGTCAATTTTATTTTTCATTATTTAATTTTTGATAGGAGACAATTCATATCCGCACCATGGCGCGGATCAACCACCTAGTAATATAATAAATAACAATTTTCATAGTGTAAAATTCGGGTAACTTCGGTAGTTTAGTTCAGTTTTACAAATTTATGTTCGATTTAGATTTGGTTATGGGTTGTTGGGTAGTAAATTTCTCTATCCATTCAAGTTATTTATTTTATGGATCGGTTTCGGTTCGAATATTTCAGTTTAGTTTTGATGTGTTAATTTAAATTCAAGTATTATGTTCACCTTATAGTATAATAAATAACAATTTTTATAGTATAAAATAGTTTGGAATAAATCAACTTATAAACTATGTTAAAAATTTACTATATGAACATGTAATACAAAATATTATATAGTAACAAAAAATTTTACTTCAATAACTTTTAATATTAAAATCTCCATTATTTAAATATATTTGGGTCATTCGGTTCTATTTCAAAAAAAAATTTGTTTCAGATTTCGGTTCCGGATTTTCGGTTAGTAAATTTTTCTTTCTGTTCGAGATATTTATTTTTTGGATATTTTAGTTATGTTCAGGTTTAATATTTTAGATCCGGATTGGATAATAAATAGTAACAAAATTATAACAATTTTTAGTATTAAATGATTATATTATTATGTGTTTGTAAAACAATAAAAGACTATAATAATATTAAATTTTTTGAAATATTTTAATATATTCTTTAAAAACAAAAGATGTAATATTAATTTATAATTAAATTTATAGACATGTAAAACGATTTCAAAATATATAGAGCACCAGTTAAATTTTAGTTTTGATTTATCTATACTATTAAAAGAGAAGACAAAATGCCTACGTGTCGCGACGTGAGAGCTTTTAGGAGATTTTTTATATTTTTGCATTTTAGTCCTTATATTTTTGAATAATTTTTGTTCGGCGAATTCTATAAATTATATTTCAGGCCCACATATAAAACTTTTAATAATTAAATATTTCCCACATTGAAAACAATAAGAAACAAAATAAGAAATCTTCTAATATAAATATGACTTTATCACATACAAAATCATTAAAGCGGACTTTCGTCTAATGGGCATGCGAATTTCGGTAAATGGATTGCGCCTTCATTTACCGGGTATACATAATACGAGTCTTTTTCTTAGAATAAACTTGCAAAGTTTGATTAGTTATTTCGGTTTTTGATAATGGTCATTCAAAGATGCATGCCTCATAAATTACCAACGGGTATCGGGAACTTTGATTAGTGGATTTGAGCATGGGCATTCGGTTTTCAGGTCAGACTCATTTGAGTTCGGGTTTTCCGAGTTAAAAGATATAGGATCCGTTCCGGTTATTTACAAATACAGTTATTTTCGGTTCAAATCTATTCGAGTTCGGGTCGAGTTTCATATATTTAATAAAACCTAACCTGGAACCAAATAATATTCGGTTCGGGTTTTTTGATTTTTTGGTTTTTTGGTTCGAATTTTCATGTTTTACATATTTTTGTAAGAATTTCCGGTCTTATTTCGGGTAATTCGAGTTTGGTTCGTGTTTTGGTTCAACTTATTCATATAACCCACAAAAACTTGAAATAACCTACTAAAATCTAAATTACCTTATCAAAAATATATACATGTGTATATCTTCAAGTCTATTCGAGTACAATTCAGGCATCAGGTCGGTTCGGATTAGAACGAAAACCTGAGTTAAAAAATATTAAAACCCGATAGGATAATATGATAACCGAAACCAGACCAAACCGAATTTTTCAGGTCGATTCGGTTTCGAATTTTTCAGGTCGATTCGGTTTAGAATTTCGGATCTCGGATTAAATGTTCAACCCTAAATTGATCAATTCATGGATTTTCATAAAGTAACATAATATTATTTATGAATATCTCGGGACTTACTAGTTTTAGTAGGAAAAATTGCAAACAAAAACCCAAGGTTTTAACATTTCAACAGAAAAAACCTGACAAATTTTCAGGTTTAAAAAAAAACTTTGATTTTTTTATTTCACATTTTAAAATCTAAGGTTTGTTTTTTTTAGTAAAACAGGCCCTAGCCAAAAATCGGTTAAATATTAGCGAAAAAAAATGATTTGTTTCACTTAAATGAAAATGTGATTGTTTTCACCATCGTATACAAAGGGGATATAAGAAAAAAACGAGATAAACGAAAAAAAAGTTTTGTGATTTTGAACACTTTATCAAAGACCGAAGTTATGGATTTTATGACAAATAATATCATCTTTGTTTGTGTTTTTTTTGTTTTTGTCGTTTTTTCTTCATATTCTCTTTGATATATGATAATAAAATAAACCTGTTTTAATTTTATGTGAAATATGTCGTTTATTTCTGCTAAGATTTAACCGATTTTTTGAATAAGGTTCATTTTGCTAAAAGAACAAACCTTAGATTTTAAAATGTGAAATAAAAAATCAAAGTTTTTTTTTAAACCCGAAAAGGTGAAACTTGGTTTTTTTTTTTGCAATTTTTCCAGTTTTAGTAGTATACTATTACTTCTTGACAAAAAAAAAAAAAAAAAAAAAGTAGTATACTATTACTTTTCACGGAAAAGAAAAATCTTTGGTAAATCGCTGGTAGCCAACTCGATCATTTCTTCTTCCCCTCCTTCTTTTTCTTCGTGTTCTTTGTCTTGTTCTTCTTTCTCTGATCTGTATCCTCTTCCCTCAGATCTGTCCTTATTTTGCTCCCCCCAAAACATTCTCTTTAATCGCCGCCGTCAATTTTTATAGGGTTTATTTTTATCTAACGATGGCGGCGAAGACGGCGAGATCCAAAGCGACGCCGACGAAAGAAAACGGAGTGAGAGTCGAAGAAGGATTGAGTCTGTTCAAGTCTGATAAGTTCGATGCTGATTCTTATGTTCAATCCAAATGTTCTATCAACGAGAAGGTTCCTCCTTCCCCCTTTCTTCTTCATTAGATGCTTATGTTGAATCCAAATTAGGGTTAACACAGACACCATTTTTTGATGCTTCTCTTGTTGTTGTTGTTGTTGTTGTTGCAGGATATAAAGCAGTTATGCTCTTATTTATTGGATTTGAAGAGAGCTTCTGCTGAAGAAATGCGGCGTAGTGTTTATGCTAATTATCCAGCCTTTATACGGTTTGCTTCTTTGAAGTTGTTGTGACTCCTTATGGGTTAAATACATTTGCATTTTGCATTTTGCATATGACTTCTTTTTCTTGCCAATAGCTGATTTATTTTCTTTAGGAGTGTTTTAGTTTGAGCATTTTGAAAGAATTTCTCTTCTTTGCAGCACTTCAAAAGAGATATCGGACTTGGAAGGGGAGCTTTCGTCTATAAGAAATCTTCTCTCCACTCAGGCCACTCTTATTCATGGCTTAGCTGATGGAGTTAACATTGACAATGACAAAGTTTCCGATGGATCTCTAGCGAATGGTGTCTTTAACTTTGAAGACAACGACCTATCGGATATGGATAAATGGGCTACAGAATTTCCTGACCACCTTGATGCTTTATTAGCTGAAAGAAGGGTAGATGAAGCTCTGGCAGCTTTTGACGAGGGAGAAATTCTATTATCTCAAGCAAACGAAAAACACACTTTGAGCTCTTCTGTTCTTTCATCTCTCCAGTATGCTATTTCCCAACGCAAGCAAAAATTGGCTGACCAACTTGCCAAAGCTGCATGTCAACCTTCAACTCGAGGTGGGGAACTTCGGTCAGCAATAGCTGCTCTCAAAAGGCTTGGCGATGGTCCCCGGGCCCATACTGTGCTTCTTGATGCCCATTACCAGAGATATCAGTACAACATGCAAAGTCTTCGTCCATCTAGCACTTCATATGGAGGGGCGTACACTGCTGCGCTTTCTCAGCTTGTGTTCTCAGCTATCTCTCAAGCTTCTAATGACTCGCTGGGGATCTTTGGGAAAGAGCCAGCATATAGTTCTGAGCTTGTGACTTGGGCTACGAAGCAAACAGAGGCGTTTTCCCTTCTTGTGAAAAGGCATGCATTAGCTTCATCTGCAGCTGCAGGAGGACTAAGAGCGGCTGCAGAGTGTGCACAGATAGCTCTTGGGCATTGTTCTTTATTGGAAGCGCGTGGTTTGTACCTTTGCCCACTGCTCTTAAAGCACTTTAAGCCTATCGTGGAACAGGCACTGGAAGCAAATCTTAAGCGAATTGAAGAAAACACTGCAGCTATGGCTGCGGCAGATGATTGGGTGCTGACTTGTCCTCCTGCTGGTAGCCGTCATGCTAGTACAGCATTTCAGAATAAGCTTACATCCAGTGCTCACCGCTTTAATCTTATGGTTCAGGTAGGCAATCTTGGTTCAACGCTTTTCTCATAAACTTTGAACCTTGCTTTTAAAGTTGCGTTAGACATGCAATCATAAGGAAATGCATTTATTCTAGGAAATTGGATGATCTTGCACACTTAGACGTCATGTTTTTCACTCTTAGATATGAAAGCATCCCATTAAATTCGCTAAGAATATAAGTTTAGACATAAGATGCAAAATTGAATGATCAGAATTTGAGCTAGAGTATGGCAAGGCCTGAAACTGTTGCAAAAAAACTGCATGGATCCATTGGAAAATTATCCACAAACCTTTAAAACTTGTCAAATTTCGTCTTAGCTACTGTGATAGGCAAAGCACTACCTAGTGGATTCTCATGATTTTGAATATAGAATATTGTCAAGTAGATCCTTATGAAAATGGTATTGTGTTGGCAGGATTTCTTCGAAGATGTAGGACCTCTTCTAAGCATGCAGCTGGGAAGCAAAGCATTAGAAGGTCTGTTTCGAGTTTTCAACTCATACGTGGATGTGCTAATAAGAGCACTTCCTAGTTCAATAGAAGAAGAGGAGGCAAATTTTGAAAGTTTCGGTAATAAGAATGTCCAAATGGCTGAATCAGAGGCAAATCAACTTGCATTACTTGCAAATTCATCATTGCTAGCGGATGAATTACTCCCACGTGCCGCCATGAAACTTGCTCCTCTTGATCACACTAGGGCAGATGACATGCGGAGACCTCTAGACAGACAAAATCGTAATCCTGAACAACGAGAATGGAAGAAGCGTTTACTCAGTACTGTTGACAAGCTAAAAGATGCCTTTTGTCGCCAGCATGCATTGGATCTCATTTTTACCGAGGAAGGAGATAGCCATCTGTCTGCGGATATGTACATAAACATGGATGGAAATGGCGACGAGGTCGACTGGTTTCCGTCTCTGATATTCCAGGTACTTTTGGTTTCATCTCCATCAGTCTAGTTAGCTTTGATGAAGTATTATCGAATACCCAGATTTTGTAGTCCCATGAGAACTCTTATTGGCTGATCATCAGTGTCTAGTTGATGAACCTATCTTTGATCCGACTACTTCATAAACATATTTTTTCGTTTTAGCTTAATTTTCTTATACTCTGGAGGGTGTTGCATTGTGGAAACAGGAACTTTATGCTAAACTCAACAGAATGTCAAGTCTAGCAGCAGATATGTTTGTAGGAAGAGAAAGGTTTGCCACATCTTTGTTGATGCGATTAACAGAGACTGTGATCTTATGGCTCTCCGGAGACCAGAGCTTTTGGGATGACATTGAGGAAGGTCCTAGACCTTTGGGACATCTTGGCCTACGTCAGGTTTGTGTACTCTTTCTTTCTCACTTCACATTCTGGGAGCATCGAAACTACTGTCATGAACCTTTTTTATAACATCCTTCATCTGTTGCATCAGCTGTATTTGGACATGAAGTTTGTAATGTACTTTGCATCCCAAGGCCGATACCTGTCGAGGAATTTGCACAGAGGCACTAATGAGATCATATCTAAAGCCTTAGCGGCTTTCACTGCAACAGGGATGGATCCCTATAGGTACATTTGTATTTTTTAGGGTATTTTTGCAATGTTTTAGTCATATTCTGAAACGTGGATTGTGGAATGATGATGTGGCAGTGAACTGCCAGAAGACGATTGGTTCGATGTCATATGTGTGGATGCGTTCGAGAGATTAAGCGGTAAGGCAAAAGGAAACAATGGAGAAGTTCCCAGCCCGACTGCTTCGGTGTCAGCACAGTCTGTTTCGTCAGCGAGATCGCACGGCAGCTATTGAATTTGAAGCAAACTGTGTCTACTTTTGCATGGCAGTTAATAACCTTTTTGACATTCTCTTCTCCAATTCTTGTTGTTGTTGTTGATGTGATAATTGTGGAGGTCTGTAAATGTGGAAAATATGTTATCTTCTTTTAGAGTGGTCCTCTTTCTTTCTCTTTATATATTTATGCATTCTTTGACTTTTTTTTTATTCTCTATGGGACACTCTCTTTCTCTTTATTTTTTGAATTGGATTTGATGTAACAAAGTTGTAAGCACTTTTACTGAAGATGTCTTAAGCTTCTCTCTTTGTTTCCTGTCTGAATCTGCTATGCTGATCTTTCATAAATTGTTTCATTTTAGAGAGAATTACAAAACTACACCATTTAAATTACATTTTACAAAACTACGTCATTTCAAAATTACTTCACAAAAATATACCTAAACACTCAAAATTAAATCCAAATAAATCATACCCTTAATACTATACCCTAAACACTAATTAGCGAACCCAAATGAAAAGATTTTAATTTTGGTAGTTTTTAAAAGGATAAATCAAACTTTTAAAATTTTGAAAAGATGTAAATACGTGAAAAAATGAATTAGGTAGAATTTTGTAATTGAAGAGACGAAAGGGGTAGTTTTGTGAATTCCTCTTCATTTTGTTCATATTTTGAATGTGATTGGTAATAAAAAGTACTCTTAATGTATATCAAAAGGTAATTTTTGGATGGAAATTTAAAATTACTAAACAAAAGACTAGATTCTTATTGAAAACATTTTCTTCTCATGTAAGCTCATCGCCTCTGGTTCGGTTCTCTTTAGAAGATAAAGTCTTCTAAAATGGTTCTTTCGACCAAAAGAAAACAACATCTTTTTATTACAATAACTTTGTGAATGTAAATGTTTTATTAGCATGAAAGAATCACACTTGAACCAAGAAACCGGCACGCGATTTATTAGAAAAAACAAGAGAGCAAAGGAAACAGCGACTAAAGTCCCCGTAAGTAGCTGCGAAACACAAGCAAAGTCCGTGGAAATGCCTTTTTTTTTGGTTTTCAAGAAAGATGAAACCGTAAACTGAAACAAGGCAAGTTTCAGTTTACCCCAAGAACGGTTTTAAACTGAGCTATCGATTCAATAGCTTTCTCGAACTCACTATCCTCCAATGCAAATGCAAAGCGGCAGTAACCAGGTATACCTGTCCATGAACCGCTGTTCAAGCAAACACCCGTGTGGCTAAGAAACACATCCCTCATGTTTGAATCTGTAAGCTCCACTTGTTCTTCTTCTTCTTTCACCTTTTTTACTTTTTTGTTAAGATATGCTTTCGGTTTCGCCACCATTGAGATTCCAGCTAATGGTTCGATTACCTCCCACCCTGACTTCTCTAGTACCTGTTTTTATATATATTTTTATAACAAAAGGAATCTTAACTTATATATCTCGTTAGACAACATATTCTCACAAGTTTTCACAATACCTCTATAAAGTTTTTTTTAATCAAAAATACCACAAAACTTAAATTAGCTTAAAACCTTCGTAACGAAACCCTACACTTCTTCAAAACGAAACCACAAAGGTTTAAACTCGAAAATGTTGAAACTCGTTTTTTTGTGTTTGTGGTATTTTTGGAATGAAAACGTTTTTGGTGGTATTTTAGGAATATTTGTCTTTATGTAATCATTTAGTGGCAAGAAGTACCTCTTTCAAGCGCTTAGATCTGGCCTCCAGCTTTGTAATGGTTTCTGAAACAGCATCCAAAAAGTCAGTTGCTTTCTCTTCTTTGAGAGCCAACATTTTCTTAGCCGCATATTTCACAGTACTGTGCGGTTTGCTGAGGCCAGGGAGGCTATGGAACACATCCACGAGTGACTGATCCAACACTAGAAACCCGAGTTTCATAGCTCCACTCAGCATATTCAAAGATAGACATCCAAGCAGGGAAACCGACAAGGATGATGAATCCAATCCCGACAATGCCTTGTTCAAATCCCATGTTGTTGAACTGTATTCTAATCCCGAGAACGAAGTATCGATAATGACATTTGCTCCAAATTTAGCACAAGCAGACAGCAATTCACCCATCTCCTCGTTGCTGTACACCAATCCAGTGGGGCTAACCGTTGGTCCAGATATATATACCCAAGGCTTCTTCACGGACTTGAGTGCTTTCGTGAGATTCATTTCCGTCAGCTTAAAGCCGTCACTGGACTCGGTAGGGATATTCACAACATTAGCTTTTAAAAACTTGGCAGCAGTAACGTATTTCCCATTTGTGCCAGAAGGTAAGCATAGCGTTCCACCTTCCTGGGAGCAACAAACAACCAGTTTATTGAACAGAGCTTGTGAGCCATCAGCGTATACAAAGCCTGTGCTGGTTTTGGTTTGAAACCCGTAATTGCTCATCACAAACTGCTTAATACTTGGGTTGACATCTACTTCTGCTTCGGATACGTTCTGCCTCACAAAACTTTCAAATATTGCAGCCTTAACAGATTGTGGAATCGGCAAGAAACTTTGATCCACGTCCATGTGGATCAGAGAAGTGCCATCAATCTCTGTGACTGAAAGCTCAGCATCGTTCAGCACAGAAACAGCTGAGCTTGAAAATCCAATGATCTCTTCAGACTTTGCCTTCTCAGTTTCCCTCTGCAGAGTCACAAAATAGAGAACTGAGTATGGAACTTTCAACTTTTACAAAAGATGCTTGGCTCTAACTTTTATTCCACAAACAAGCAATATCCAGATTTTTTTGGTACATCTATTGATCTAGGATTATAAAGTTTAGGGTGTCATGAAAACAAATCACTACATAAAATGTCGAGATGTAATAAAGTAAAACGCACGTGTTTTTGTCTGATTAAACAACATACCTCTGCTGGGGCATGTCGATCAGCAAGCTGGAAAGCAAGAAGCTCATGGAAAAGGCAACCATAATAGTATTGACTGATAATAGCAGTATGACCTTCCAAGACTTCCACAGTTTTGGACAATGCCTTAGAAATGCCATTCACTTCTGAAATGACAAAGGCTACTTCTAAATCTGAATAAACCTGCAAAAAATGATAACTTTATATATAAAACACATGACGAAAAGTTTAACTTTAATCTCAGATTCTATTTGTTCTTAGATAGAACATAATGCATACTCGTCAGCGACACGGTTGGAGGAAATCTTTACCTTGTTCTTTACCAAACCACATATAATTGCCGCATGGGAAGGTAGTTGATTTTCAGCGAGATATTTTAGTACACCGTTGGATGCAGGGAGGCTAGACAACTCAAAGTGATCAGATATGTCTAAGAAAAGCCGACATCCAATTTCTTTTGTCACTTCCAACAAGTGCAAGAATGATGAACTGGTAATGACCTCAAATTGAGCCATTCCAGTAACCACCACCTGTGGCTTAAGTTTCTTAATTAGTTCAATCATCAGATCAGATTGGTGCGGTGATTCAATAACTGTGATTTGACCATCTGATTCGTCCACGCCGGTGTTCTGCAAATGATTAATAAGTTTTGGTTTTAAGCATATCACCCTATGCTGACAATAAACACTCACTTCTCTTCAAATACAGTTCCTCAGAGAGACATTCAATAAATTCAGTTACATTTAGTAAAACTATGCCTAGTTTTGCGGAACTTTCATCAGTTTACAAAGTAACCATATATTTTTCTTATAGCACGTCTCAGATATGATATTATAGTAATCAAAGTAAATCCTGATATACCTTACACTGCATTAGAATAAAGGCTTATATATATATGTTAAGTATATCACTTGCATCACTCCAAAATAAAGTAAAAGTAATAGATGTAAGATTACAGCTTTACCTCAATAGCTAAAGAGGTTAGCCAGCTCCTCGGAAGTTGTCGAGTTAAATGCTCATCGACAATTGCAAGACGAGGCGAGAATAGCCGAAATGCACTCTCGATTGCCACAGCCCTTGATGGAAACACGACAATGTTCTTGGAAACAAAAAGAAGCAGAGTCAGAAATCATTGAAAGTTTTGGCACGGAAATGGCATTGATATAGTAGACATTACATGAGTCCGGAAGTTATCTTATTTCTTTTTCCTTCCAGGACTACTCAAGTTTAAATTAATTTTCTGGAACTGTAAGAAAACTGTAGAATACATAATCAGAGAATAGCCTTACATCCTGATTAATCGGAACGCGGTGGTATGTCCTCATAAAGCCTGCAATTAGACTGCAGAACCTTTTGCTGCCAGCTGGAGGTTCAAAGGGGAAATAGGCACTAGTTTTTAAAACACTGGCAAGATAGGCTAAGAACGGAATTTTCTCATCGGCAACAGCTTCGTCTTCAAACGATAAATCCAGTGAACTGCTGATTTCTTGGAATCCATTTTTCAAGAAATCAAAGATTATCTTAACCTGTCAAGCATAACCACTTATTGATTCCTTTGCTGTTCATGACAACATAAACCCATTAACTAAATGAAAATTCTTCATATCTACCCACCTGGTTTGGTTGGCGAATCTGACAACTATAAACCGATAAAGCATGGGAGATACGTCCACCGGCCTTCCCATAGGCCCACGCTGTTCGAGCACAAATTGGTTGGTCCCCCGATAGTCCCATAAAAAACTCAAAACGATGAGGGCTGCTCCTCTCTATTTCAACTAATGCCGAGATATCAGTATCTGCAGCCTGTGAAAACACATGTCAAGTAACTATTGTGGAGGAGCATGACCTATCAGACTCAGAAATAATTTCTTTTACCTGAAGTATTTTAGTCTGCCACATCTGCGTGACACGGACCCCTCTCCGCTCAAACAAGCGTCTACAGACACCTTGTCCAGGACGACCGCCCATGTTGAATATCATGATTCCTGCAGGTTTGATGACAGATATTCCTTCTTCAACTGCTCTAGCAATCAAACCTAAGCCAAACTGATCCTCAACAAAACCCTGAAAATTGATAAAATCACAAGGAAAAGCATCCACTTAAACTAAATTTCCCATATCTGGTCTACCATTTACACTTTCCAATAAAAGCAAGGAAATGTGTCATGCTGGCGATAGTAAAAGAGGTAAAGCTATGGATTTTACAACCCAAACATCAAAATTTAGATTGAAAATGTGATATGTCAGGCATGCATATGACTGTGCAGTAACGCTAGGAACAAGCATCACAACAAAAGAATTCTAGATGCTAGGTTACAAACACACTGTGGAAACTTTCAAAGTATTTTCTCCGAAGAGAAACTCCCTTACCTGAAGGGCACAATAGTTACTCAGCGAATGGAGAAACTCCTCACTCGCATTTTCTTCTATCATCTTAGACATTGCTTCTGGGTTTGGATTAAGAATCTGCCACAAGAACATAATATAATAGGAAGCACACAGAAGTCGAATTTCAGACTTTAGAAGTTTAACTTTTACACTTATATAAGTTACTGATGAAGACCAGAAGGAAAAAACTACCTGAGGTATGCATCCTACAATTCTCTCGAGCTGAATTTTATTATCTCTACAATAACTAAGCAAATCAGATTCATAGAATTCAACCCTGTCCAGTAAAGTTTTCTTCTCGTCATCATAGACTGGTAGGCCATTATCATCGAGAGCGTTTAGGTACAAATTAATCCAAGAAATTTTCACAGCTCGGGGATTGATGTCAAGCCCATATACCTGAAAAACAATGTAACTGTGAAGTTATATGCTTCGCACATCTATGCATTCTGTGAAGAACCAAAACTAACAAGAAAAGCATTGAGATGACCATGTTATCAATGGTACTTTGAAATCTTCGTCTACCATATACCGACCTTTGAAGGCAACCATTTAGCAGCCATGGCTAATGATATCCATCCGTTACCACAGCCAAGTTCAGCGATAGTCTTATCCTTGAAGATGGTGTCAGGATGTCGATTAAGTCCTTCGTAAAATGTGAATGACCAGTCTTCGGGGACAAAAATACTAGGAATGACCATCATGGTTAACTTTTTCCTTGACTGAAAGCCTGTATGAAAGAGAAGACATTATATTGGTGTCCGATACAAAGTAGCCAAATTCTAATGCAATGCAACCGCGGATTAAAAACTTAACGCAACTCTACATGCCAGCGAGACTGAAATTAGAAACAATGACAGATATACTCTCAAGTTTTAAAGAGTTTTCATGACAGTTTATAAGTTCTTCTAGCAATAGAATCGCTGCGAATAATGTTTTTATTTAGCACTTAACTCCGCTGTTTCCATATATATGTCAAAATGTTTTGTAACATTTTTAGGAAACACATATCCTAAAAAAGGTTTACTAGCAGTTATGCCCAATGCATAGTCTACAATTCAATTTCTTGTTTGCTATTCAAATGTTTATCATGTAAACCATTCTTCTGTAAAATAGATGAAAAATCCAAGAGATGACCAAAAGAAAGATTTGAAATTGAGTAGTTAAGCGTGTCTATAAAATCTGAAGAAAACGACAAAAATACACCTTCTTGAAAATCTAAAAGTTTATATTGTATATATATAAAATATATTTTAGGCTTTATCCCCATTCGTTGACGTGTTAGTGGATTACTCGACCATTGCAGTAAAGAAACAAGAAAGAATCGCAGAGATCTATACATGAAAAATCAACCCAATCTAGACAATAAACAATAAATTAATCAACGACTAAGAAAAACTGATAATCAAGTCAACTTAAACGAGAGATCGATCGATCGATCGGTGAAGAATATTCTGTTAGTAAAATCGCATATAAAAAAATGGGGAGAGAGAAAGAGAGAGAGACCATGGTATTGATCAAGAACGATGTCTTGGATATGGAAGTGGAAGGTGTTGAGACAAGTCTCGGAGGATCCGACTCGTTTGTAGATATCCGATAAGAAGATCCGAGCTTCAGATCTTGTTTTCGGATCCTCCAGTCTTTCAAGCACAGATCGCAAGGCTCCATACGCTGAGTCGCCTGATTCTTCGCACCGTTTCAGAAACTCGTCAACGGCGGAAAGGCCTTCCATTTTTCAGATCAACAAAGGAGAAGATATTGTTTAGTAGAGAGAGAGAGAATATATGGCCAAGGAAAAGTGAAAGTGAAAGTGGAAGTGGGTCTCTCTGTGGAGAGGAAAAGCTTTTGTGTCAGCTCTCACTATCAAGCCTTCTAATTATAATAGAACTAGGTTCGAAACCCGTCCGTCCCGCACGGGTGTAATACTTTTAAAAATATTATTGAGTCATGTTTATCTATATCGAACACAAAATTTTGGAATTGTATTTATGTATGTTTTGATATTACGAATATAATTGGGTATATCTTACAAATTCTATATGATATTTTCCGACTCGTCTCTAAACTACACATATATTATATAGAAAATGAATTTGATTTAATTTCATAACAATCTAAAATTAGACCCGTAAATAAAATTTATCTTACTTTAAAAACGAAAAATATATACTTTTAAATAATTAAAATGTTGTTGTCAAAAAATTAAAATAATTAAAATGTATATGACGTAAAATTTTAAAAAGACTTTAAATATACTTTTAATATTGTATCTTTCATAAAATTGAAATCATATTTAAATGTTTTCATTATGTTACCTATTAAATAGTTTTATATTTATTTTTTTCGTTAATTTCGTTTTTTAAATTTTAATCCAATTAAATAGGAAAAGTTTTTGATATTTATTTATATTTTCTTTTCTATTTTTCGTTTTTATTTTTTTCCTATAAAATAGGAATATTTTTATTTTTTTAAAAATCAAAAATTATCTTATATTATATTGTATACAATGGCATCTCATGTAATTAAATAAATTTTGAAGGTTTCTCTAAATTAATGCTTCCCAATTAATATATAAGATGAGTTTTTTTTATCTTTTTTTGTTTGTTTGCTACATTCACAACAACCTTATAATTTATCAAACTAGAGGCGAAGCGCGGGGACGTATGTGTATTTTAAATACGGTAACAAATATTTAACTAATGTTGAATCGATGAGAAAAGTTATGAGTTGAAGTAGGAGTTTACAGTGTTGTGACGACGAAAAGGGCTGATATCAAATGCTAACAGTGGATGTATTTTATATTTGCTCTCCATTTGTAAGAGGCAGGTTTTAAATTGTGATAGTTCCTAATAATGTTGATGAAAATTTAAATTGGTGAACATATAGGGTGACAATTTTTTATTTTAAAAGTTTGAATAATAGTTAGAAAATTTTAAAGTGAAACTTGTTCATAAATATAGACTGAGAAACCTATGCACCATGAAGAGTGAATACATTTTTATTTGTATATGCGAAGAGAAAACAGAAAACAGAGAAAAAACTGAATGCTTTAAAGAAGAAAGTGTTGTCATTAAAAAAACAAAAAGAGACGCAAGAACACAGACTTGACTTCAGGGTGGTTCAGAGTTTTAGTCACCTGAGATATCAGGTTTAATGAAAGGAAGATACAAGTAAACAAAGCAAAGCCAAACGATCACTATTAAGATAATAGCACATTCCATGGCAAGGAGGACAAAAAATATCAAAGGAAGATACATTAGGTTAAGTTTGATACTTAGATGTGTTGGAACTCAAATTTAAATATGATACATTTGTAAAGTTTATGTCATAACTTTGAATAATCATATGTTAATATTGAGTTAATGTGAATAAGAAATGTGGGGGTAAAATGTATTGGATCTTAAGCTTGGGCTATTTCAAATATGAGACAAAGTTGGTCCATATGTAGATGAAACCAAGTGCATTTGTCCCACATTGGAAGTGGAGAACATTTTACACTAGTATATATAGTGAAAGACACATTATCGAGTTCAATAGGCTTGGGTAGATGATGATGCATGTGAGAGACGATGGACTGCCCTCGCGGGCGCGCGCCGCCGCCGCCGGCTCGGCTCGGGCTCGGGGCTCGTGGGCTCTTGGGCTCTTGGGCTCTTGGGCTCTTGGGAATGGGCCTTTCAGGTCCGTCAAAGATTATTCTTTTTGGAGAAACTTCGTATTTAACTTTTGGTTAATTAAGGCGATTTCGGTTCGATTTCAATCTAAACCAAACCGCCGCGCATTCTAATCCAAACCGAATATTCTCGCGAATATGCTAACGAGATCCCGAGATCTTCGCCGCAAATCTCTCCACGCTCCTTGATTTTCGCAACCGTTTGGCTTGCGCGAAAGTCGCTTCGCGACTATAAATAGAGACCTCTCTCTCTCTCGATTTCTCACGTTACGAAACACGGAGAAAACACAAACAACATTCACAAAACAAACACCAAACCGTTTCTTCCATAGTAAGTCTCGAGAGTATCGTAGGGTTTAGTGTTCGCCGATTCGATCTTGAGTGTTGCAAATCGGATTATCACGGTTTTATCCCGGGATTCTTGATCGATTATACCGTCACACTACGGGCGATCTTTAGAATTAAGGAGAGAGTTTAACTCGACTCTGTGAAAAGTTTTACAAAATCGTTTTCAAAACCGTTCTTATTTTCGGATTTCATTAAAACCTTTTACAACTTTTAAAGCGAATTTCAATTCGATTTTAGCATTCCTACAATCTTAATTCTAAAGATCCGTTCTTCGCTTACGCTTAGTCGGATTGTTTTTTGCGATTTTTGTAAAAAAGTTTTCTTAAAACGATTTTTCTTATCGGATCTCTAAGTATCCGATCTTAAACGTTCTACGAACGCCTATAAGCGTTTCGCGTGAACGTTTTTGAACAAACGCTTTAGTTTATAATAAAACGAAGGTTGCGATTTGGTCTTAAACCGTCTCCGCGAATCGTTTCTCATCTTTTCAATAGATTACTCGTTTCCGCGAACGCTTTTAAGCGAGTTTGCGAAACTAATTCTTACGGTTTATAAAAGTTACATCGTAGATCTGAAATTAGTTTATAATATCAGACTAATAATCTAGTTGTGTTTCTATCAACAGATGGCAACCAGCGATGATGATGTTAACGTTACCGAGCGACCAACGGGACCAACGTGACGGAAGCGACGCCGTATCGGGAGGGTCTAATGCCGCTAGGGAAACAGAATCGGTACAAAGGGACTTGTTCGGAGTTCGCTTTCCGGTCCAGTCACTACCTTCAAACCTTGATATGGGTATTGAACTGTCTCGGATCCCTGCTGTAATGTCACAAGGGTTAATGCCAGAAAAATTTGATGGCAAAAACTTCAAGACGTGGCAAAGCAAGATGCTCTTCTATTTGAGCAACTTGAAATGTGAGAAGTTTCTGAGTGAGGATCCACCGATCGTTCCACTGGGAAACAAAGATACTCTCATTGCCGCGTCAGTTGATGCATGGAGACATTCGGACTTTGTGTGTAGAGGATGGATTCTAGCCCGCCTCACCGATACCCTTTACAAGGTCTACACCAGAAGCAAAAACTTCAAAGGAACTTTGGCTTGCTTTGCAAAAGAAGTACAAGTCGGAAGATGTTGGAGGTCAGAAATACGCCGTGGCTAGATTTCTCGACTTCAAAATGGTGGATTCAAAACCCATCATGGAACAAGTTGATGCGCTGAGTATCATATGCCACGAGGTAGCCGCGGAAGGGATGACCATCGATGAGACTTTCACGTGAATAGCTTCATCGAGAAACTTCCCCCATCGTGGTCAAGCTTCCAAGCCTATCTCAAGCATAAGACAAAGCCGCTCTCGCTCGCTAGTCTCATCACAAAGCTCGGGTTGAGGAAAGGAATCTTACGAACTTTCAGAATCCGGAGAAACACAACATCAATGTGGTGAGCACAAGAACAAGGGAAAGGGGAAGGTGACATCTCCACAAAAATTCCTCAAACCTGCTCCTTCGAACACCTTCAAGAAGCATGGTAAAGGTCCCGAGACTTCCAAGTTCAAGGGAAAGTGCCGCGCTTGCGGGAAGCTTGCCACAAGGCGGACGTGTGCGGAGCAAACCGAAGAATAACGGGCAAGCTCAAGCAAACCTCACCGAGGAAGACATGTGTGCCGTTGTCAACGAAGTGAACATGGTTGATGACAACCCACAAGAATGGTGGTACGACAACGGTGCGACCACCCACATTTGCAACGATAAGAAGATGTTTACTACTTATCAGAAAAGCAAAACTGAGGAACAACTCTTCATGGGAAATACGGCTTTCTCGAAGATCGGCGGCCGTGGTAAGATCGTTCGAAGCTGACTTCGGGACGTGAGCTCACACTCAACAATGTGAAACATGTGCCGGACATGAGGAAGAATGCGGTATCGGGGACGTTCTTTGAGCAAGGCCGGATTTGGAGTAAACTTTGAAGCTAATAACTTAGTTCTTAGGAAAAATGGGGTGTTTTTGGGAAAGGGATATGAAAAGGGAGGACTTGTCAAGTTGTGTGTAATGACGGTCCTTCGTCCGGATAAGTCCGCTAATGTTGTAATTGGTGAATCTTCGATTTCAATGAATAAGAATGAAGTTGCTTATTTGGTTGAGTCTTTTAATTTATGGCATGAACGTTTAGGACATGTGAATTATAAATCAATACAAAGATTAATGAATTCAAACCTAATACCAAAATGCAAAGTAAACAAAGAAAAATGTGAAGTATGCGTTCAAGCGAAACTCACAAAAACCCCATCACCTCAAGTAATAAGAACAACCGAACCTTTAAGTTTAATACATACGGATCTTTGTGATCTAAAATATATACAAACTAGAGGCGGTAAAAAGTATTTTGTAACGTTCATTGATGATCACACAAAATATTGCTATGTATATTTGTTACGTAGCAAAGATGAAGCTTTGGAAAAATTCAAAGAATATAAGCTCGAAGTTGAAAATCAACTTGATAAAACTATCAAAGTTGTAAGAAGTGATAGAGGCGGAGAATATGATGGTCCATTTAATGTCTTTTGTCAACAAAATGGCATCATACATCAAACAACCGCACCTTACTCACTGAATCCAATGGAGTTGCGGAACGAAAGAACCGAACTGCGAAAGAAATGATGAATGCAATGTTGCAAGATTCAGGGTTACCACAGTCAATGTGGGGGGAAGCCTTGCTCACAACAAACTATATCCTCAATAAAATACCACACAAAGTTACAGGCAAATCGCCATATGAACTTTGGAAAGGTGTTGCACCTTCGTATAAATACCTCAAAGTGTGGGGGTGCCTAGCAAAAGTCGCAGTGCCACCTCCTAAAAAGGTCACAATAGGACCTAAAACCGTGGATTGTATTTTTATCGGATATGCACACAATAGCAGTGCTTATAGGTTTCTGGTTCACAAATCAGATATACCTGATATCCATGTTAATACAGTAATGGAATCACGAAACGCGTCTTTCTTTGAAAATATTTATCCATGTAAGGATAAACAACGTCCAAAAAGGACATTTGAAGAAAGAGAAGAAAGTGCACCCTCTAATCAGGCAAGCACTTCAGGAACTTCAGAATATGAAGTCGAAGACGTGGAAGATGAACCTAGACGAAGCAAAAGAGCTCGCAAGGAAAAATCTTTTGGCGATGATTTTCTAATGGTATTTCTCTTAGAGAATGAACCAAGAACCTTCAAAGAAGCCATGTCCATACCCGATGCACCTCATTGGAAGGAAGCGGTCAACAGTGAGATCGACTCTATTTTACAAAATCATACATATGAGATTGTTGATCTTCCAGAAGGGTCTAAAGCACTAGGGTGTAAATGGATTTTCAAAACGAAAATGAAAACTGATGGCACAATTGATAAATATAAGGCTAGGCTTGTTGTGCAAGGGTTCCGACAAAAAGAAGGATTGGATTTCTTTGACACTTACTCACCAGTGACGCGGATAACTTCTATCAGAATCTTGATAAGTATCGCGGCGTTAAGAGACCTAGAGATACATCAAATGGATGTAAAAACGGCTTTTCTAAATGGAGATTTAGAAGAAGAAATCTATATGAAACAACTTTGAGGGGTTTGTTATCCCCGGACAAGAAAACAAAGTTTGTAGACTTGTAAAATCATTGTATGGACTTAAGCAAGCTCCGAAACAATGGCATGAAAAATTTGACAATGTAATGATGTCAAATGGCTTTAGCATAAACGAATGTGATAAATGCATATACATCAAATGTACTCCGCATGGGTATGTTATGTTATGTTTGTATGTTGATGACATGCTCATTATTGGTAGCAATAAAGACATGACAAATCAAACCAAGAATCTACTAAGTAGTATGTTCGACATGAAAGACATGGGACTCGCAGATGTAATTCTCGGAATTAAAATCCATAGACATTCTGGAGGAATTACCTTGTCTCAATCACATTATGCACAAAAGATACTTGATAGATTTAAAAACTACTCAAGTGGAAGTGCAAGAACTCCAATAGATCATCAACTTCACCTAACCAAAAATACAGGCGAGTCGGTGTCACAAGTGGAGTATGCACGAGTTATAGGTAGTCTAATGTACCTAACAAATTGTACTAGACACGATTTAGCACACGCGATTAACGTCTTGAGTCGTTATACAAGCAATCCAGGACATAAACATTGGAAAGGTATAACGAGAGTATTAAATTATCTTCGTTATACTAAAGATTATGGTCTACACTATGGTAAAGAACCAGCGGTTTTAGAAGGATACATCGATGCAACCGGATCGGCGATTCTAAAAACTCAAAATCCACAAGTGGATATGTCTTTACCTTAGGTGGTGGAGCGATGTCTTGGAAATCGCCAAACAAACCGTAATAGCAACATCTACCATGGAATCGAGTTTGTTGCTCTAGATAGAACGACTCAAGAGCGAGTGGCTACGAAACTTTTTGGAAGATATCCCTATGTGGGAAAAACCGATGCCGGCCTTACGTGTACCTTTGTGATAGTCGATCGGCTATCTCTCGGGCACTGAATAAGATGTATAATGGCAAGTCTCGACATATAAGAAGACGTCATAAGACCATTAGAAACTTGATCTCAACTGGAGTACTCACGATAGATTATATAAAATCGCAGACAACCTAGCCGATCCATTCACAAAGGGTCGACAAGAGATCAAGTAGAAAAATCATCAAAAGGAATGGGTCTAAAAGCCTATGACAAAGATAAGGTTTGATGGATACCCCACCTAAATGACTGGAGATCCCAAGAAATAGGTTCAAAGGGACAACGAATTCAAACTAAATCTCAAAGAACACTGTGAGACTTATGTCTTTACCGAGTTCCTAGGATGATAAACAGTGTTAAGACCTGTACGTAGACGAGGATAAGCATCTGGCTTTTAATGATTCCATAGTTTTTCAATAGTGGGGTATTGCGGGATACTTCGAAAACAAACTAATGGCGGATCACCTAGTGAGTGTGAAATGCGGCCGTTTCTAGGAGAACGAAGGAAAGGCTATACTCTCCAAGTTCACTCACGATAACCGAGGCATGTTCAAGGCCAAAATGAACACAAATGAGAACTTAATCTCTACGAGAAAACAAGGCGGGTTATAGGCATTTTGTCAGGTTTACATAGAAATCCGGTTGGTTCAAGACATCATGTTCACCTTCTGGCCAAGTAAACCCGACAGATATTAACAATGAGTGGTTCAACGTTGAAAAATACAACCATCTCAGACACAGTTAGTTTTCGTTATACTCTCGAAAAGTCCGTCTGTCTAGTATTTCGGGTTAGTCTAGGCGGTAGATTTAGTTGAGTTTATCGAGTCATCATATGTTTAGGGGTAATTTCTATTCATGTGGGGGATTGTTGGAACTCAAATTTAAATATGATACATTTGTAAAGTTTATGTCATAACTTTGAATAATCATATGTTAATATTGAGTTAATGTGAATAAGAAATGTGGGGGTAAAATGTATTGGATCTTAAGCTTGGGCTTAAGAATCTTGGGCTATTTCAAATATGAGACAAAGTTGGTCCATATGTAGATGAAACCAAGTGCATTTGTCCCACATTGGAAGTGGAGAACATTTTACACTAGTATATATAGTGAAAGACACATTATCAAGTTCAATAGGCTTGGGTAGATGATGATGCATGTGAGAGACGATGGACTGCCCTCGCGGGCGCGCGCCGCCGCCGCCGGCTCGGCTCGGGCTCGGGGCTCGTGGGCTCTTGGGCTCTTGGGCTCTTGGGCTCTTGGGCTCTTGGGCTCTTGGGAATGGGCCTTTCAGGCCCGTCAAAGATTATTCTTTTTGGAGAAACTTCGTATTTAACTTTTGGTTAATTAAGGCGATTTCGGTTCGATTTCAATCTAAACCAAACCGCCGCGCATTCTAATCCAAACCGAATATTCTCGCGAATATGCTAACGAGATCCCGAGATCTTCGCCGCAAATCTCTCCACGCTCCTTGATTTTCGCAACCGTTTGGCTTGCGCGAGAAGTCGCTTCGCGACTATAAATAGAGACCTCTCCTCTCAATTTCTCACGTTCGAAACACGGAGAAAACACAAACAACATTCACAAAACAAACACCAAACCGTTTCTTCCATAGTAAGTCTCGAGAGTATCGTAGGGTTTAGTGTTCGCCGA
Organism: Cochlearia excelsa; assembly: GCA_963556525.1. Taxonomy (NCBI): domain Eukaryota; kingdom Viridiplantae; phylum Streptophyta; class Magnoliopsida; order Brassicales; family Brassicaceae; genus Cochlearia; species Cochlearia excelsa. Next base: position 5,957,133 of record OY748330.1, read on the forward strand.
TTCGATCTTGAGTGTTGCAAATCGGATTATCACGGTTTTATCCGGGATTCTTGATCGATTATACCGTCACACTACGGGCGATCTTTAGAATTAAGGAGAGAGTTTAACTCGACTCTGTGAAAAGTTTTACAAAATCGTTTTCAAAACCGTTCTTATTTTCGGATTTCATTAAAACCTTTTACAACTTTTAAAGCGAATTTCAATTCGATTTTAGCATTCCTACAAGATGAAGAATGATGATAATGTTGGTGATAAGGCAACACACACTTGCTCATCTTTTCTTACTTATTTCAAATATAAAGAATGTTTGAGTTAACAATGAACAACAACTTATAAGAGAAACCAATGGTGCTCATAGAACCAATTAAAGTTTACAAATTTCAAGACTTTACCTCCAAAAAGTTCGGGATTAACAGTGGTGACAAACATGACAGATTGTGTCCTATCACCCGACTTGAGGATGCCCCTAAAACAGACGGAACATCATCCCACAAATACAAGTAAACAACCACCTGACTAATATGCCAATGATTGTCGTCAATTTCAGTAAGACGTAATAATGTGTGATGCACTTAGTTTTCCTTTAAATAATTATTTTGAATTTAGTTATTATTAACTAAAACTAAAACTAAATATTTGTAACTTTAGTATCAGAAATTGTATATTTACATAATTGCTAATAAGAATTATAAACCATGATAAGTTGAAAAATTACTTATAAAATACTTTTTTGAATTTCATTTCAGTTAAATGTATAAAGTTAGAAAAATTCATCATTATTAGAAAAACTAATAAAAAATAGAATAGAGAATACTTTGACAGAGTTTTGGTTAAAGACCCTTAAGTTGAAGATGATTTGAAGGGTTTCTCTATAAAAGTTCTTCCCAATTAATAGTATAGATATACACAATTCACTTATATTTATTTTAATCTGTTTTTTTAAATATTGATTGTGACCATATGAATTGTAAGATGTTTCTAGTTTTCTTGTTTTTTTTATTTATACCTTTTGTAAGAAAATCTATCATTATTAGAAAAGCTAATAAAAAAGAGAGTAGAGAATATTTTGACAGAGTTTTGGTCAAGGACTCTAACGTTGAACATGACTTGAAGGGTTTTTCTATAAAAGTTCTTCCCAATTAATAGTATAAATATACACAATTCACTAATATTTATTTTAATTTGTTTTTTAAATATTGATTGTGACCATATGAATTGTAAGATGTTTCTAATTTTTTTTTTTTTATACCGTATGTAAGATGTATTTATGATTAGTTTTAATAACTATTTAAAATTGATATATGTATCTATATATATATATAGATATTTTATAAATGTTAAAATTACACTAAATATTTCTTTTTCGGATTTTATTAATGTTAATGAGTTTTATCAAAAATATTTTAGTGATGTTGTTTATATTTTTTGGCATTTTATTTGAATTTTATTAGTATTAAATGGTTGTATTAATATTGTCAAAAAATAGTTGTGTAAGAAAAATCCATCATTATTAGAAAAACTAATAAAAAAGAGAATAGATAATACTTTGACAGAGTTTTGGTCTAGGGTCTTTAAGTTGAAGATGATTTGAAGGGTTTCTCTATAAAAGTTTTTCCCAATTAATAGTATAGATATACACAATTCACTTAAATTTATTTTAATTTGCTTTTTAAAATATTGATTGTGACCATATGAATTGTAATATGTTTCTAGTTTTCTTGTTTTTTTGTTTATATCGTTTGTAAGATTTATTTATGATTAGTTTTAATAGGTATTTAAAATTGATATATGTATCTATATAGATATTCTATAAATGTTAAAAATTACATTAAATATTTCTTTTTGCATTTTATTAATTTTAATGAGTTTTATCAAAAATATTTCAGTGATGTTGTTTATATTTTTTGGGGGTTTTATTTGAATTTTATTAGTATTAAATGATTGTATTAATGTTGTCAAAAAAATAGTTGTGTAAGAAAAATCCATCATTATTAGAAAAGCTAATAAAAAAGAGAGTAGAGAATATTTTGACAGAGTTTTGGTCAAGAGCCCTGAAGATGACTTGAAGGGTTTTTCTATAAAAGTTATTCCCAATTAATAGTATAAATATACACAATTCACTTAAACAACATCTATATTGTTATTTTTGAAATACATATATATGAAGTTTTCTAAAATCTATATATGAATTTTTTTTAAACATAGTAATTATTTACACGAAATTGTATCGATTTAAAACAGGAGAAATTTTGTTTTTCATTAAAACTACAAGCTTAATTTAAACAAAGGACTAAATCCAATCTTCTAAAACGTGGGCTACGCGGGCGCCTAGGCGGCACCTATTTGCTACGCAGAGGTTGTCGTACCTTATTAAAAGTATACAGAGATTTATGCGGTTTATTACAATACGGATGTTTTATGCCGTTTACAAGGCTGTTATACGATCTACGCGGTTATGCGGATTCTACGCGGTCATTCTAACAAAAACATCAAAAAATAATATGTTCATATATTAATTTCTAAATTAGTAATTTTCATATTAAAATATTTATTTTGCTATTTAAATCTTACAAATTTAAGAAATAAAAACTTACAAATTAATTTATTTTTACATAAATTTGTATTTATTTTTCTTTCGTTGATATCATTTATGTGTTTTAAATTATATTGCTATATGTTGACAAAAAAAATTATATTGCTATATAAAAATATACAGAATTTAGCATTAAAATTTTAATTTTACTTTTTTACTCACAAAATATATATATTTTATCAATGTAAGTAAACCATATTATACATAATTTTAAACTCTTAAATTATTCATCCGCGTAAATCTGCGTGTGGACCGATTAGGCGTCCACTTATACGGCGAGGAGCTAGGCCTTCGCTCGCCGCCTAACAAGCGCCTAACGCATTTTAGAATATTGCTAAATTATATTCTTATATTTGATAACATCCACACAAACAAATACCCCGTACATAGTTTTTTATAATCAAAAGAGGAATTCACAAATCTACACCCTTTCAACCCCTTCTTCACAAAGCTACTCCTAATTTAATATTTTCCCATATTTACACTCTTTCAAAATTTTAAAAGCTTGATTTAACCTTCAATTGTTTTTTGAATATAAACTATTTTTATCAAAAACATGATTTGGTTTTATTGTCCATATATTATTTTATATCTATGATTATCATTTTAGATGTTAATTAATACATTCATATATTTTATATGGATCAAATGCTTAGAGCAACTTCATCCACGAAAACACTCCAATGTCTTATTTGTAATATTATGTATATTTTTAATTTTTTATGTATAAGACATTGTGATGTTTCCGTTGCGTCCATTGATAGACACTACGGTATTTAAAAAAAAAATTATTATTTTTTATTAAAAAAAATTTTTAATTCATAATTGAAATTATTCATATTGAGAAAATTTAAAACATACATAAAAATACAAAATATGTGAAACAACTTTTGGAAATTTAAACCGAAATAAAAAAGCGTAACACTAATTTTAGTTTGAGCCGAAATTGTTCCATATATGTTCTACCAAATCAACTTTCAATTGCTCATGCATTATTTGATCTCGAACGCGATGTCGATGTCCAGCCTCTCTGTCTTCAAGCTCCTTGACCTTCGGAGAACATTGTAGTAGCTAGTCACACGATTCCAAAATGCAGCCAGCTTCTGCTCATTCCCTACAACACAGTCTTTGCTTGTGTTTAACCAAGCACTGCAGAGAACTATGTCTTCTGTTGGAGTCCAAGTCCTTCTCCGATCAACAACAACCTCACTACTCTTTTGGACTTTCCAAATCTCTCACCATTGAAACCCATATGGATATGGGTTTCTTGTTGATTATTAAGTAAATCAGTGTAACTTGTGTTTTGAGAATATAAATCCATTTTAGGTTTACAGATTAAAGGACAAACTAGTTTATCATTTACACATGGTTTGCTTTCCGTTATAAACAAGATTTTCCTACACACTTAATGATACTTAACAACTACCAAACCATACATTAAACCAGACAAACCATTAAAGATAGATAATGTAGTTGTAAATCAAATCAGATGTAATAACACCTTTAATGCAAGAAAGAACCAACCAACACATTAATTATGAAAATCTATCAAATTTTAACATGTAAGTGTAGAGATTTCCTTTATGCATTAAGGCACAATCACCATGTTTCTCATATGGGTTCTCACACTTCTAACTTTTCACCTGATTGATAATAAACACAATGTATTTAAAAACAATAGTAATTAATGATATGAACACAATGAATAATGTGTTAACTTACTTGTATTGTGTTAACTTATCTGACCCGATTTAGGGATCCGATCCGATTTCATCTTCACCGTATGCGGCGGCAACGACGGCTTTGGCGTCGGCGGATCTGAAAGACGTGACGGCGTCGGGTTTCGCGGTGGCTCTAGGAGAAGAAGCTTTAGCCGACGCTGAAGCTCGTCCATGTGAAATCTCGCCGGAACCTTGTTGTTTATGGACAAACTGACCAATTAGCTTCGTTGTTGGATCCTATCCGTGACGAAACTCAAAAGCCTCGTCGTCTCCTTTCTCCGACGCGACGGATCTCTCGGCATCAGACAGCGACTGTGCGGTCACGCCTTTGTGGAGATTACCTTGACCATCAGTCTAGAAATCGTAACTTCCGTCTCTCCATATCTTTTCCATCGTCTCTTCAGAGATGGCTCGATTATGCGACATGAGAATCAAAGCTTGAATCCATTTCAGAGTGAGGAAGGAGGGGATCGAAGATATCGCGTTCTGTAAAAAAATTGAAAAGGAGAAAGAGAGAGAGTGACGCAAAATCCTAAAAAATTTTTTTTGCAAAAATCTCGATTTGCAACACGTGTCGTTCTTAAGTTGGTTCCTGTAAGACCAATAAAAGACAATGGTCTTATTATTTTCATACTCAATTCAATTAAATCCAACTATTTTAACATATTTTTTATTATCATTATTATTCATTTTATTTATATTTTGTATAGGTTTTGCTCTAATTTAAGACACGGCCGCATTGGCAATAAAGCGGCCGTTTATTCTCTATTCAGTGATGAACCGCACGATCTTGGTCAAATTGATGGGAAAAATCGTTGACATAATTTCAACCGATTTCCAATCGATTAATCAACTCAAATCGGTACAATACCGATTTATTTTTAATAAATTTTGATTGAGTAATTTAATAATTTTATTAAACCCATTTAATTTTGGAAGCACAAAAGACTTATTTATAGGTAGTTTTTAACTAATATGTAGCTTACATTACCAATATGAGATTTTTTAGTTATATAACTTGTTGAATAAGATTTAACGGGTCATAATATTTCAATTAGCATTAGGCTTTTTATATTCAAATTTTATAAGCTTTTTAGATTCAAATTTAATGGACTTTTAATATTGAGTATGTAATCGATTGTTGTTAATTTTTTAAAATTGTTCTAACGATGACACGTGTTTTATTTTCATGTTTAACTCACCGAATGTTTCTCAATTAATATATATAGGATTACGTTTACGATTATTTTTTTACAACCAAATTGTTTAGGGACGAAATCCATAATCTCTCTAGACCGATTTTTGATAATACGTTTACGATTATGGCTTTAAACATTTTTTTATCGTTTTCTATAATTTAATATTATTTTTGAAATTGATATTAATAGGCATTACAATTTCTTTAAGAAAACTATTAATTTTCATTATTTTATCAAGTTAATCAATTCAAAAATGTCAAAACTATTTATTTTTTTCAAAACTTATTCATACACCCGCGTCAAACCACCTAGTATCTTGTAAAAATTTGGTGGGCCACTTTAAAAAATAATTTAGGAGAAGGCCCATAGAAACTAAAGCCCAACCCGGAACGTGTGATTTGGCATGCAACTACATATGGTCTTTTACTATTTAGCCGCATCTAGGGTTTACATTTACGGTTTCAATATTGCGGCGCATCTGGTAATTATCCTCTCCGATTCTCTAAAGACCGATTTTTCTTTATTGGGTTTATGATTAATTCCCTTAAAAATTACAGAATATTCCAAAATCATTTGTTTAGAATAATATTATAGTGGTGGATATTCTCCGTTGATATCGTAACGGCTATGCCTTTATATATTTAACAGCGTCTTTTTTTTTTATTTTTCAGAAACAACCATCATCGATCCATCTTCTTCACAAATATCCTCAAGAGAAGTTCCCAAATGTCGAATCGTGTGAGTGTATATATCGTTGAACGTTATATATAATCATAAATGTCTCTATAACAAACTTTTAGATCTATTTAGGTTTTGCTGATTCCGTTTAAGTTCTGTTAGATTTGGTTTGGGTTTGCTTATTGGGGTTCTATTTCGATATTGTATGTATTTTGAGTAAGATAAATTCTTTAGAATACCATCAAAATAAGTTTGTTTTGAAAATACCATTAAAAAGTTTTTTATAACAAAAATACCACTAAAATGTTTTTTATAACAAAAATACCATCAAAAAGTAGTAGTTTACAAAAATACCACAAATATAAAAAACGAGTTTTAACACTTTTACATTTTAAATTTTTTCATTTGGGTTTGCTATATAGTGTTTAGGTATAGTTTTGAAAGGCTAGATTAGTTTTTTGAAAATTTTGGGTGTAATTTTGAAAATTCAAGATTTGTGGTATTTACGAGAAAAAAACTTTTTAATGGTATTTGTAAAACTTTCGAAAATCTGTTCTAATTATGTTAGAAAAACTTTTTTTTAGTGGTATTCATAAGAATTTCCCTTTGAGTAATAATGATTTTTCATGATGTAACAGAAATCATGTACGGTGGAGTATGACGGAGCATCGAAAGGAAACCCAGGAAGATCTGGAGCAGGTGCAGTTATCCGCGATTCTTACGGGAACGAGACGTATTTACAGCAAGGATTAGGAAACGCGACGAACAACCAAGCGGAGTATCGTGGGTTGAATCTTGGTTTAGAGTATGCTGCATCTCAAGGTTACGAACACGTGCAAGTCCGCGGAGACTCTCAGCTCGTCACTAAACAGGTTCAAGGCGAATGGAGAGTTAGAGACTCCAAAATGTCTGAGCTCTGCACGCAGACTAATCAGTACAAGAGCCAGTTTAAGTCTTTCGACATTCAACATGTTCCCAGGGAGTACAATTCCGCTGCTGATAGTGAAGCTAACCGTGGGACTTATCTCGCGGATGGTGAGACTAAAGTCAACCACGGAAACAGTAGTGGTTACAGAGGATGGTAATTCTTTTGGGGTTGGTTTGTTTTCTGCTGCTTTGCTTCTTTGTTTAAACTTGGTTATTTTCCGTTTCATCCCTCGGAGTTTGTTTGCCTGAAATAATGTTAACTCTTTCCTTTTTTAATAAATAAGTACCTAAAATTATTCTTCTTTCTGGTCAGAGCTATATGATTCAAACTAGAGACTCTTTTTCTAGAGGACACATATAAACAAAAATTAGGGAGAACAAGTGATTCAATTCAAGCTTGTGCAATTCAGTGTAGTGACCTCTGACTAGGGCTAGGTATTTGGGTCGGGTCCAATCTATTCGGTTCTGGTTCTTGAATTCTAATACCCAATCACTTTTTTCAATTTTTTGGTTCGGTTTTGGTTCGGTTTCTATCAGTTCCAGGTCGGTTGTTTGTTTGAAAAACCGGGAAATACCCGAAATATTTTGTTCTAGTTCGATTACGGGTAGACCAGATATATATAGAAAAATACCCGTAAACCGAAAAATACCTAATAACGCTGGTGTAGAATTTGGCTGAGGTTGGATTTACTACGAGGAATTAGCTCAATATCATTAGCACCAGAACCTTGTTTTTTAATGCTCGGGAATAAAAATAAATATATTGGAGAAGCTACAAAGCCTTCAACAAAGAATTGAATTCGAAAGTGGACTTGCGTTGTCTAACTTCCCAAGTCCAAGCATTAATATACCATCAAAGCTAACTACTACTTCAAGCATTTGTTTTGACATTTTGAATTTGTTGCATAAAGTGTTTCTAACTGAATTGACTAAATGTTAGGTTCATATTCGAATCGGTTCATTTCGTTCGGGTTCGGTTCTTTCGGGACTAGAGTATCAAATATTTTCCCGTTTTGTTCGTTTCGGATATTGTAGAAAAAAAAATGAAAAATTACTTAAATAACTCCAAATACTATACAAAACCCGTAAAAACAACATTACAACATAGAAAAATGATTTTATCTTCTTTTTTTCCGACTACATCTTTTATTTGGTTTATTTGTACTCTCATTTTCTTCATTTCTAACAAAGATCCCTTTTTTTACAACAAAAACTTTATCAAGATCCCTTTATAGAAGAGTTTTGAGTTACAAGTACAAAAAAATGATTTAAGGATATCATGGAGAACAAGGTTTTTTTCTTCTTAACTTTTGTTTATGCTAGGATTCAAATGACTTAATTTATAGGTTTTACTTGATTATAAAGTTATTTCAAATGACTATATTATGATAAAATTTATTTGTTATAGTTTTTCTTGTCTACTTTTTAGTCTTCCATTAAATAAAACAATTTTATACTCAAACATACAAAGAAACTAAAAAACAAGAAACACACAAACACCAAATACTCTCTTTCGTCAATAGGTTTCTTCAATGGACGTTCACGATGGACTTCCAGATCCGATCATCGTCGATATCTTAAACAAAATTAGTGACGTAAGAACATTGGTGGAACTCAAATTTATTCAATTAGGGTTAGTTTGAATGTGAAATGTTTTGTCCAAATTTTCGGTGTCTGTATGCACAACATTAGATAACTACATTTGATGGAGGAGCCAACTAAGAATAAATGTCTTAGGTTTGTTATAGAGGAGAGAGTGAACACATACTACACAATATGCGCGCCGAATCAAGTTGTGCTCGGATTCATGGGTTGATCTATATGTTTGGTTCAAGTATGTGATCATTGATTCAATAACCTATATATGGTGCAAAATAACTATATATAATTGATCACTACATATATATTTGGTTCAAGTATGTGATGTAATTATCATGTGATGAAAAATTAAATTTGATCCAAACGAATATCAGTTCACATATTTAAATTTTGGTCAAATAAATTTTTTTTCTAAATTGAATTAATGATTGATTTTATTATTCAATTATGTAACCACAAAATTTAGCATAAAATATATATTAAATGTGAGTAATAGTGTGGTTATGGACTATATGGTTGAACCAAAAAGTCTTGCATCTTCCTATCCTATACAACCATAAGGTTCAAAAGCTTATGTATTCGAATGATAAGAATCATAAAAATTAAAAAGGTTGTATCTTTGGTTTCATGTTACTATCACACTTGTAATAATAGATAAAATTTGAATTTTTGGATCCGTATTTTTGTAATATTAATTTATTACTAAAAATTTATTTATAAAATATTCAGTTTGCCATGCTGTAGAAATAGCGTTCCTACAAACATTACTCCCAACATCTCTAAAGGACTCAACTCGCTCGTCCCATAGTCCGAGTCACTCCTCCTCCGTCTCGCCTCGGTCTTAAAAACCGAGTCGAATTCTCCCACCACCAACAACATTATACAATCATTCTTCAAATCCTTCCTCAAGTTGTTCTCTTTTCTCTCTAAACTGGTCCTTACCAAAATTATTTCCCAATTTAACCGGATCAAGTTAACTAGATCAAGAATCTCGAAATCGAGGTGCCCTAGAGTAAGGCGTCTCCGTTAACTGGAGATTCTAATTTTTTCTAAGCATATGTTGATTAAGATCCATTGTCGAAAATAACAAAAAACTGTTTTTTGTTACTAATTTCTAGAATTTCTTATAAATTCATATAACTTCTTTTAATTGCAGTAATCAGACATTAAAAAAAACATAATTCTTTTTATCCACTGTGTTGTCGTACTAGTAGTTAAAAAAGGATAATTATGTAAAACTGAAATGACCGAATAATTACCTACGTTGCACAGAATCGTCCATGCACTGGCGCTTCTCATACTGGAATTGATTCTGTTTCCGGGATCGCTCGGAATCATTTGGAATCGTCAATGAATTGCGACTCCAAAATAATCAAGTTTGGAATCGACATGGAAGCGTATGATTTACAATTGAAAACGTAAAAATAAAAAATGGAATCGTTGTTCCTGGTGTACTTTTCAAAAAGTATCAAATGCCTAAACACTCTTATATACCTTCTTATTTTTCTAATTTTTTTTGAATTATTTTTAATTCTATAAAATGGTATTTTACTATCTTATATATATTAATTGAAGAGACATTTTTGAAGTTTGAATGAAAATTTAAAAACCCAAAATATGAAATCTAAAACTCATAACATTAAATCTCTAATTATTGAAAACAGAATGTTCATAAGACAATTATTCTTGTTAATCGTTGAATCACTTTATTTCGTATCAGAGCTTGACATGGGTGATATCATCAAGCAAGACGAGTTACTTAGTCCAACGAGAATGGATCTTTTTCTTTTAAGTGCCCTATGATGAACGATGCAAATTACACATTATGGACTATAAGGATGAAGATTATTCTTAAAGTTAACAAGGTATGGGAAGCTATCGACCCTGGGAACAAAGATGATGGAAAGAATAACATGGCGATTGCCCTAATTTTTCAATCCATCCCTGAAGTGTTGATCTTACAAGCTGGAGAATAAGAAACTGCAAAAGGCGTTTGGGAGACAATAAAAGCGAGACATGTTGGTGCTGATAGAGTAAGAGAAGCGAGGTTCTACAGACAAGGCAAAGACAAAGAGAGAGGCAATGATAACTTGTTTTCGATGCGATAAACGAGGTCATTATGCATCTAACTGTCCAGACATGTTGCTTAAGCTGCAAGAAACGATCGAAAGGAATGAAGATGACACTAAAGGAGCTGATCAATTGAAGATGCATGACATAGTGTACTTGAATGAACAACAAGTAAAGCCAAAGGTGTTCGAAATAAATCTTGATAATGAAAAGGTGTGGTATCTTGATAACGGTGCGAGTAACCATATGTGCGGAAACCGATTGTTCTTTTTAAGCATAGATGAGAGTGTGAAAGGCTTGGTAATATTTGGAGATGATTCGTGTACCGACATTAAGGGAAAAGGATCTATTTGCTTTGTGTTCAAGAATGGCGTGAAGAAAAAGTTACAAAACGTGTATTATATACCGGAGTTGAAGAGCAATATAATTAGCCTTGGTCAAGCTACGGAGGCAGGTTGTGAGGTTCGAATGAAAGGAGATCTATTGGTATTATATGATCGATTTGGACAACCGCTGGTTTAAACAACTAGGTCAAGAAATCGTTTGTACAAAGTGATCTTGGATGTAGAAGAAACTAAGTGTTTACGAATGACAACCACAACTGAATCCTCTAGGTGGCATGCTCATTTGGGTCATGTTAGTCTTGTTACAATGAAGATGATGATTAATGAAGAGTTAGTAAGTGGTATACCAAAGATGACGATTGAAAAGGAGCTCTGCGAGTCATGCCTTCTCAGCCAACAAACAAGGAAATCTTTTCCTCAAGCAACTTTATATCGAGCCTCTCAACCCCTTGAGCTTATTCATAGAGATCTTTGTGGAACTATAACGCCTTCTACTGCTGCTCAGAAGAGGTACATATTTGTAATCATTGACGATTATTCAAGGTATATGTGGACCATCTTACTAAGAGAGAAGAGTGAAGCTTTTGGAAAATTCAAAATTTTCAAAAGGCTTGTTGAACAAGAAACAAAGGCTGAGATTAAAACATTCCGAACGGATAGGGGGGGGGGGAGAATTTGTATCTAATGAATTTCAAGCCTATTGTGATAGGCATGGAGTTAAGAGACATTTAATTGCACCTTACTCACCTCAACAAATCTGTGTCATAGAGAGACGTAATAGAACCTTGTTGGAGATGACTCGGAGTATCTTGAAGCATATGAACGTACCAAGTTATCTATGGGGGGAAGCCAATAGACACGCCATCTATTTGATTAATAAGATTGCAACGAGATCGATGAACAAGTCGACGCCGTATGAGATGTCGAAGGGGAAGAAACCGAGTCTTGACCACATTAGAATATTTGGTTGCGTTGGATATGTGAGAACGGAAAATGTGGGGAGAAGAAAACTTGATGATAGGTCCAGACTACTTATTCATTTGGGAACCGAAACAGGTTCTAAAGCGTATCGTTTGTCTGATCCGACTACAAAGAGAGTAATAGTCAACCGGGACGTGGTATTTGATGAAAATCAAACCTGAAATTGGAACAATGCTGAAAGTGTTCCAGAGATGATTAATTTTGGGAATCTTGGAAGTAAAGGAGTGGAAACCGAAACTCGAGAAGTAACAGAGAATGTTGAGACAGAGTCAATAAGCGAAGTCGAGGAGAATGATACTGAAGAAGGTATTGTTGATGAAGAAAGCGAAGATAAAAGTGTAAATCAGTCACCATCACCATTAAGAAGGTCAACTAGGCTGAAAGTGAAGCCAACATACCTGAAGGATTATATTCTTCTCGCTGAAGTTGAACATGAACATCTTCTCCTAACTTTAAATGACGAGCCGTGGAACTTTCATGAAGCAAAGGAGTTAAAAGTGTGGCTGGAAGCATGTGGTGATGAGCTCTCATCAATAGAGAGAAATAATACATGGGACTTAGTAGATCTTCCCGTTGGAGTTAAGCCAATAGGTTTGAAATGGATGTTCAAAATCAAGAGAAACGCTGATGAGAGTATTAACAAATACAAAGCACGACTAGTAGCCAAAGGATACGTCCAAAGACATGGAGTTGATTACGACGAAGTATTTTCTCCCGTGGCACGCATTGAGACTATTCATTTCATCATCGCATTAGCAGCCTCAAGTAGTTGGGAGATACATCATCTTGACATAAAAACGGCGTTTCTCCACGGTGAGTTAAAAGGAAGAAGTTTATGTCACTCAACCGGAAGGGTATGTAAGATCGGGAAGTGAAGAGAAGGTCTACAAACTAAAGAAGGCTCTTTACGGTTTGAAACAAGCACCTAGAGCTCGGAATGAAAAGCTCAACATGATACTTAGAGAGTTAAAATTCCACAAATGCTTAAAGGAACCATCTTTATACTTGAAGAAGGAAGGGAAGCATCTCCTTATTGTGGTTGTATATGTAGACGATTTGTTAGTCACAGGTTCGTCCTTGACATTGATAAATGAGTTTAAAGAAGAGATGGGAACCAAGTTTGAGATGAGTGATCTTGGGAAGATAAATTGTTATTTCGGAATTGAAGTTCATGATATGGAAGGTGATATTACTCTTAACCAAGAGATATATGCTTTGAAGATATTAAGAGAGGCGAATGGATGAGTGTAATCCCTGTCATGTACAGATGGACCCAAATTTGAAGTTGTCAAAGTCTCGAGAGGAGCAAAAGGAGGATATGTTAACTAAAGCACTTTAAAGAAACGAGAGAGTTCATTAGAGTTCAAGACGTGAGAAAGGATTGCTTCAAGCCTAAGGGGGAGAATGTTGGAGCTTGAAATAGCTTGTGGGTCAAGTTTAATATATTTAGGAGAATCTAAAATATATATTATAATGTGAGTTTTTCTTTTTCATACCTATAAATTAAAACTCCGCATTTGGCGCGAGTCAAAAAATATACTCCCTCCGTTCCTTTATGTTTGATGTTTAAAAAAAAAAATTTGTTTTTAATTGTTTGATTTTCACAAATATCAATGTAGTTTTATCTATTGATGTTTGTGAATTGTAGTTTTCAAAATAAATTTATTGAAAATTTTGCAACACTATTGGTCCAAAGGTATTGAAAATTGTTAAACACACATTTATTACTACTTATTTATGTGTTTTCTTAATTTATGTGAAAAACCTATAAGATCAAACAAAAAAGAAAGGAGGAGTACAACCTTATTACAAACCCAAACATCAAGATTCGACCCTTACCCGATCCAGATCCGACCCATACCCGATTCAGATCCGACCCATACCCGATCCAGATCCAAAAACCTAGATTTTTCGGATCTTACTCCCTTTAATTTATTTTTACTCTTTCAAACCCTAGAAAATCGTTTTCTCTTTTTCGAACTTCTTCTCCTTCGTTTTCTTTTTTCTTCTTTGTTCTTCTTTTCTTATTTCTTGTTCTTCTTGTTCTTCTTTATCGTTCATCTTCTTCTCCTTTTTTCTTATTCTCCTTATTCTTATTCATGTTTCTTATTTGATTAAATCTGATTTATTGTTACTCTTTTCTAGATTTACCAAACAAATGTGTGTGAATCGATTTATCTCCTCTCGAATCTGGGTAATCTGGGTTTAAACGTGCAATTATTACAAGTCAATCCCTTTTTATAGCTTTTGTTATCAAGTTTGTACAATTATAAAAGAGGAATTCACAAAACTACACCCTTTCATCCCCTCATTTACAAAACTCTACCTTATTTACACATTTTCAAATTTTAAAAAGCTTGATTTACCCTTAAAAAATTACAAAAATTAAAATGTTTTCATTTGGGCTCGCTAATTAGTGTTTAGGCTATAATATTAAGGGATAAGATTGTGTGGATAAAGTTTATTTGGATTTAATTTTGAGTGTTTATGTTTAGTTTTGTGAAATAATTTTGAAATCATGTAGTTTTGTAAAATGTAATTCAAACGGTGTAGTTTTGTAATTATTTTCTTATTTGGTAAAACTTTCTTATTTTTTAGCTTAACATATTTTTCGATATTATTCAAGTTTTCTACTCCCTCCGTTTTACACATATAATTTTTTGGGAAAATTACAAAACTACATCATTTGAATTACATTCACAAAACTACATCATTTCAAAATTACTTCACAAAACTACACCTAAACACTAAAAATTAAATTCAAATAAACTATACCCACACAATCATATTCCCTTAATATTAGGGAGAATCACAAAACTACACCATTTGAATTACATTTCACAAAACTACACCCTTTCCAAAATACTTCACAAAACTACACCTAAACACTCAAAATTAAATCTAAATAAACTCTACTCAAATAATCTTAACCCCTTAATACTATACCCTAAACACTAATTAGCGAACCCAAATGAAAATTTTTTAATTTTGGTAATTTTTTAAAGGTTAAATCAAGCTTTTAAAATTTTGAAAGAGTGTAAATATGTGAAAATATTAAATTAGGAGTTGTTTTGTGAAGAAGGGGTTGAAAGGGTGTAGATTTGTGAATTCCTCTTAATATTATACCCTAAACACTAATTAGTGAACCCGGATGAAAAAAATTTAATTTTGGTGATTTTTTAAAGGGTAAATCAAACTTTTAAAATTTTGAAAGGGTGTAATTATGTAAAAATATTGAATTAGGTGTAATTTTGTGAAAGAAATGATAAAATGATGTAATTTTGTGAAGGAATGGATAAAATGATGTAGTTTTGTGAAGGAATGGATAAAAGAGTGTAGTTTGAAAGCTTGAGAAAGCTTGAGAGAGAAGAAGAAGACAACTTTATTATTATTATTTTCTCTGTCTTTCATTACAAACAAACGTGATGTATATAAAGAGAAATTGTGTGCTTTGGATAATGACAAGCACCTGCCAGCTCATCAGGTGACAGCACACACTCCCAAGGCGTCAAAACGGTTGTGCAGCTTTATGTCCTTCCTTGCGAGTCCGTACAACGGCTGTCTTTTGTCCTCATCGATCCGAGCTACGATTCACGGGTTGGGAGAGGTAACAATGGGCTTTTGGGCCGAAACATTGCGAGCATAGCACGGCCTCTTTGTGTTCTAGATGGGCCTTGCTTACACACCCCCTCAAACTTGGCGTAGGAGGCATTACGACGCCAAGTTTGTCTCGTAAATCGCAAAACGGTTGTTGAGCTAAGGATTTTGTAAATATGTCTGCGAGTTGTTTTGCCGAGGGTATTTGACTCACGACCAAGGCACCAAGCGCCACCCTCTCACGAACGTAATGAAAATCTGTATCAAAATGTTTAGAACGGTTGTGCAGAGCTGGATTAGCAGTCAGATAAACTGCTGACAGGTTGTCGCAGAACAGTTGTGGAGGATCCGGTAGAGTAATGCCCATTTCCCCTAGCAGTGAAGCTAGCCATTTGAGTTCTGTAGCGGTGATCGAGAGAGTGCGATACTCTGCTTCTGTTGAGGACCTTGAGACGGTTGGATGTCGTTTAGCTGACCAAGAGATTATATTTGAACCGAGAAACGTGCACATGCCTCCTGTTGATCGACGTGTCTCACGACATCCGCCCAATCACGTCTTTGAATCCATATAGAAGAAACCACGTTTCGCATTAATATTCAAGCCTAGTTTGCTTGTGCCCTTTAGATATCTTAGAATTCTCTTCGATTTGCGAAATCCGCCTTTGTCGGAGCATGCATTTTACGCGGACATAGTTAAGCGAACCGGATGTACGGTCGTGTCAATGTAAGGTATTGAAGCTTACCGCCAAGCTTCGGAAGTACGTTGGTTACGGAAAAATGTCTTCTTGGCGGCTACTCTGTCCAATTGGAGAGGCAATGGTGTTGACATTGGATCACATCCGGCCATTCCTGCAATCTCCAATAATTCATTAGTATATTTTTCTTGACACATAAATAGTCCATTGTCATGAGCTTGCACTTGAATTCCAAGGAAATAATGAACCGGCCCCATGTCTTTCATACGAAAAGTAGTTTGCGAGAGTGACCATTAACTTCTCGATGAGCTTGTCATTGTTGCTTGTGAGAAGCATGTCATCTACATACAATAGAAGGTAAACCACGTCTTGATCATGTATGTAAACAAACAGAGAGGGATCTCCATGTGTACATTTGAAGCCAAATTCTAGCAAAAATGTCTTGAATTTGTCAAACCATGCTCTTGGTGATTGACGAAGACCATAAATGGCTTTACGAAGCTTGCACACATAATGAGGCTTTTCCTGGTCTTCAAATCCGGGGGTTGTTTCATGTATACAGTTTCTTTCAAATCACCGTGGAGGAAGGCATTTTTCACATCTAATTGCTTGATTTGCCAGCCTTTTACCGTGGCGATGTGGAGGACAGAGCGTATTGTAGCGGTGCGCACTACAGGGTTGTATGTTTCAACATAATCAATACCTTCTTCTTGCTCATTTCCTCTAGCAACCAATCTTGCTCTACGCTTCTTCAATGTCCCATCCGCATGACATTGTGATCTGAACACCCAGCCGCAATTGACTGGTTGCATATGTGGTTCTGGAGGTACCAGATCCCAAGTTCGAGCCAATTCTATGTTGGACTTTTCCTGTCCCATTGCAGTTGTCCAGTTAGGATCTTTGAGAGCTGCTGCAACAGACCTTGGTTCAGGATATTTTGATTTCACAGTCATCAACATGTAACGTGGATTAGGCTTTCTTATACCGTCATTTCCTCGTGTAACCATAGGATGTGTTGGAACAGGTGCTTGTGGTTGTTGAACTATCGGAGGAGACATAGGTGCAGGTTCCTCATCTGAAGTTAATGTGGGTGGGTGGCTTGTTGAATTATGAGATTGTCGAACAGGAGGGATAAATTCTTCGACATTCTCAGTTTCGGATTGAATTTGTTGTTGTGGAAGAAATTCAGATTTCCAAGCAGTCAAGAGCTTCGTATCCAAGAAATTCAGAAAAGATTGATACTCATTCTGATAGGGGAAATTGGATTCATTGAACAAAACGTGACGGCTGATGTAGACTCTTGCGCTTGGTGGATGCAGGCATCTGTAGCCTTTGTGCTTTTCACTGTGGCCGAGAAAGACACAATGCGGACTCTTCGGATCAAACTTGTTTTCTGCATAAGGCTTGAGAAAGGGATAGCAACTGCAACCAAAGACGCGTAACGAGGTATACACTGGAGGTTTGCCCACCAATACTTCATATGGGCTAATATTAT
The DNA here is from genome assembly GCA_963556525.1 of Cochlearia excelsa. Taxonomy (NCBI): domain Eukaryota; kingdom Viridiplantae; phylum Streptophyta; class Magnoliopsida; order Brassicales; family Brassicaceae; genus Cochlearia; species Cochlearia excelsa. Next base: position 5,975,032 of record OY748330.1, read on the forward strand.
CAGGGAGCACGGACGAAGGAAGAAGATTACCGAGATAGGCTGCGGTCATGAATGCTTCTAGCCAGAGTTGATGAGGAACCTTACTCTGAAACATAAGTGAGAGACCAAGTTCTGTCACATGTCTGTGTTTTCGTTCCGCGAGGCCATTCGCGGCGGTGTGTGTGGGCAAGACAATTGATGCTTGATTCCACAGGCTGCTAGGTGAGTTTTCAGTGGTTACTAATAAACTCTCCACCACCATCTGTTTGGAAAGTTTTAATTTTGCAATCAAGTTGATGTTCAACATACTTCTAAAAGCTTAAGAATATTGAAAAGAAATCTGATTTCATCTTCAATGGGTACAACCAAGTGTATCTTGAATAATGATCAACAAAAACAGCATAAAACCTAAACCCTTGAGTGGATATCACTGGAGAAGGCCCCCAGAGGTCACAATGCACTCGTTCAAGAGGTTTGGTTGCTACAAATTCAGAAACAGAGAAAGGTAAACGACTAAACTTTCCAAGCTGACATGCCTCACAGAGCCGTGAGCTTGTTTTATTGATGAAGATGGCTTTATTTGATGATAAACGTTGGAGAACATCTTGATGTGGGTGACCTAGCCTTAAATGCCACACATCATCACCGACGACTTGCTGTCTGTGAGAATAGTAAGCCATGAACTGCGGATTCTCCAAAACGTAAAGGTCTTTTTGTCTACTGCCCTTGGTTAGTAGCTGCTTTGTCTGTTTGTCCTTCACAACAACACTATCAGAATCGAACTCAATAGAACAAGGGTAATCAGCAGTAAGTTTCGAGACTGATAAGAGAGATTTGGTAATAGAAGGACACACCAAAACATCATTCAATATTGGTTTACCTTGAAGACTAGGCAGAACTGCTGTACCAACGTGAGTTATTGGGAGGTAATCACCGTTACCAACTAAAACTGTATCATCTCCGTGTAAGCGTGAGCGCAGATTGAAGATGAGAGGTTTGATTCGTGATGTGAGCTGTAGCTCCGGAATGCGCACACCACTCCTGTGCCGTAACTTTTTGTGGTTGAGACCGGAAAGCAGAAAGAGCTCTGTGATATTCCTCAGTCTGATAGGAATGGTCAAAACGCTTGTAACATTTATATGCAGGGTGGCCATATTTGTTACAGATCTGACACAAGAGTCTGCCTTCAGATGAGGGAGCTCCTTTTCCTGTCTCTTGACTAATCTGCTGATGAAAACCACGACCTTGAGTCGAGTAATCTCCTCTTCCCCGAGATCCACCTCTGTAGTTTCCTCGCCACGATATGGGTAACCTCCTCTGTTTGTGTAGAAGGCTTGATGAAGGGAAATATCGTGGTAGCCTCGTATGAGGAGAGCTTATCATTAAAGCCGATTAGCTTAAACACTACATCTTCAAAATTAGGGCCAGGGAATGTATCCATTGAGTTCTCGATTACAGTGGAGATAGACTCATATTCCCTGCCTAAACCGCGAAGAACACCGTATATCTTTTCTTGGTCCGTTAGAGGTGCCCCAATCGAATCGAGTTGGTCACATAAAGACTTCATCTCTGAAAGATATTCAGCAAGAGTGCGAGATCCTTTCTTGGTGTTTTGAATCCGACTCTGCAATTCCAACCTACGAGTAGGAGAAACACGATTGTACTTTTGGGCAAGATAGTACCACAGCTCTTGTGAAGATCTGAGACCATACACACTTTTAATGGCTTCTTCAGACAGAGAACCACATAACCAAGCCATGATACGTTGATCTGTTTGAACCCACTTTGCATAAGCCGGGTTGGATTCTTCTGTAACCAGCTCTCCATTTGTAACACGAACTGTAGGAGGAGGACGTTGTGTAGTTCCAGTAACATGACCGAAGAGAGATTGACTGTGGAGAAACTGCTCGAACTGAAACTTCCATGAAAGGTAGTTGAAATCGTTTAGTTTGAGCGTAACACACTGTGTGATTGTAAGAGGAGAAGTGAATGTATCACTATCCATAGTTAAGCCTCAGGTTCTATTCCCTGATGCTCTGATACCATGAAAGCTTGAGAAAGCTTGAGAGAGAAGAAGACAACTTTATTATTATTATTTTCTCTCGTCTTTCATTACAAACAAACGTGATGTATATAAAGAGAAATTGTGTGCTTTGGATAATGACAAGCACCTGCCAGCTCATCAGGTGACAGCACACACTCCCAAGGCGTCAAAACGGTTGTGCAGCTTTATGTCCTTCCTTGCAGAGTCCGTACAACGGCTGTCTTTTGTCCTCATCTGATCTGAGCTACAGTTACCGTTGGGAGAGGTAACAATGGGCTTTTTGGGCTGAAACATTGCAGAGCATAGCACGGCCTCTTTGTGTTCTAGATGGGCCTTGCTTACATAGTTTTGTGAATTCCTCTAATTTTTTTTGGAGATTTCACATTGTTTAAGAAAATTATTAATGGATAATAATCATTACATGTTTTCAATACATTACACTATAGTATGATTGATTGTAATATTCTAATTTTCCGTATGATTACTTTGATGATGCTTTTAGTTTTCTCATTTTAAATTTGGAAATTGAATATGTTTGTATGTTTAATATTATTAACAAATTTAATTCAATTAACAAATTTAATCCAAAGACTCATTTATATCCAACTGGCACTACACATTCTGGTGTAATGACAAATGGATCCGAAAACATCTATTTTATTGAGAGATATTAACTCTATTTTCATGGTCATTTGCTATTTCTCCCAATCATTCCTTTTCTAGCATTCAGATACAGACTTTAGATCTAAGTCATCATTTTCATTCTCATTTTCGGTGTCTAAAGAAATAGATGACATCATCAATAAATCACATCATCATCATCAATTTCTGAATTCCTCCTCTAATGCGCTGGAAAATTAATCCTCATTAAAATGACAATCAACGAACCAAATTATACTTGGTGATGTATACCTCACATATATACATAATCTTCTTTGTGGTCTCATCTTTGTTCTTTGTGGTGGGGCTATGGGTACATACACCACATATACGAATACACGGAGATGGGAAATATTCGGCTTTTGGCCCGAAGTTAATTCCAACGGGAAAAACACATGATATACATTTGGTCGTATTTGGTCCAGTGTTGTAGATAGCATGTCCCCAAACATAGATTGGGAGTTGTGTTCTCAATATTAACGGTCTTGCAATTAGTTGCAACCGTTTTATTAAAGATTCAACCATGTCATTTTGTGTATGAACGTGGGGAACTGGATGCTCATCATTGATCCCCAGTGACATACAATACTCATTAAATACTTGTGAAGTAAATTCAGCGGCATTATCTAGCCTTACTTTATTTATGAAATAATCTGGGAATTGAGCCTTTCCCAGAGCCTAACTTTATTATTTGTGCATTAAATTTTGCGAAAGTCGTATTTCATGTTGTCAACAGACACATATGTGATCATCTACTAGATGCGTTAATTAATACTATGAAATATTGAAAAAGCCCGCACGGTGGATGTATAGGTACACATATATCACCATGTATTCTTTCCAAAAATTCAAGTGATTCATTCCCAACTTTTGTTACTGATGGCCGAGTTATCAACTTTCTTTGAGAACATTCAATACATGAAAACTCGTTCGATTGATAAATCTTTTGGTTTTTCAATGGATGTCCATTAGAGTTTTCTACAATTTTTCGCATCATCACTGAACCAGGATGACCGAGTCTTTCATGACACACCTTAAATGTACTAGTAAAATTCGGGTTTACTGTGCCATATTGATGGAGATTAATATTTGGAGATATTCCAAATATCTCTATTATTTTTATTTTTATTTAATTAAAGATTTAGATAATTTATATTTATTATTATAGAATATTCTAGGGTTTTATGTTCTATTGTAAATAGGCATGTTAAGTCTTTCGTTTTATCGGAGTTGTTTTATTGATATTGATTTTGATTAATAACTCATTTATCAAGAGGTTTTTCGAAACCACTGTGAAGAGTATTCACAAACTCTAACAAGAGGTAGCAATACCACAGAGAAGAGTATTCTCAAACCCTATGTTCTAACAAAATTCTCTCGTTAGATCAAATCTATCATTAAATCGCTTTTGCCGCTGCATCACATATGATTCAATTATATTTATTGTTGTGGCATATAAATCTAAGGATAACATTGATAATTATTCCAATACATATTTATCCTCTGATGTAATGCAAAGGTATTCAATGCCATTTTTACTAACTTTTTTTACATGATATTCGCTCTCTCGAATATCTCTGAAACTTAACAAGTTTCTTTTAGATTTAGGGGAATATAACACATTATTTAATTCAAATTGTGTCCTCTTTGGCATTGAAAAACTAGTTCAACCTAAAATTATCTTTGCATTTCCTGATTTTTTAGTCAATATTATCTAAAATTATAGGCTATCATTTCTTTCATTTTTTAGTCAATATCTTCAATTGATGCTCCTGGATCAAGGAAGTCTGCAACGTCCATATGAGTATCTTCATCTTAACCACATAAACTAGGTACGGGTTCATCATGAACGAAATTCCTTTCAACTCTTTTTCCTTTCGTTTTATGAGATACTTTATACATATCGACTAGATGTCTTGGCGTACGGCATATACACGTCTAGTGGCCTTTTCTGTCACATCTGTAACAAGAATCTTCACCTTGTTTTGTCACTATACGACCACCATCACGATTATAATATCCTCTACTTTATCTTCCTCTTTGTCCTCTCCCCCGTCCATAATCGCGACCAAGACCTCAACCGTGGCCACGCCCATGTCCTCGCGAATTTGTATAACTCAATGATGTCACATTCACTTTAGGGAATGGAGCTGATCCAATTGGACGAGTTTGATGGTTTATCATCACAAGCTCATTGTTTTGTCCAGCAAATAAGAGGACATGCATCAACTGCGAATACTTCGTGTATCCGCTTGCTTGGTATTGTTGTTGCATGGGAACATTTTTAGGATGAAATTTTTGTAGCGTTTTTTCGATCATATCGTAATCGCTTATTTTTTCACTGCACAACTTCATTCTGGAAGTTATACCAAATAAAGCAGAGTTTTAATCTCCTACATTTTTATAATCATGAAATTAGAGATTTGGCCATTCATGTTTGACTTTTGGTAAGATCACATATTTCTGGTGATCAAACATATCCTTTAGGGATTTCCAAAGATATGCATGATCTTCTTGCATAATATATTCATTTTTAGATCATCGTTAATATGATGGCGTAAGAATATCATGGCTTTAACCTTTTTCTCATCAGGAGTTCTTTATGACTAATCAATTGTATTAATAAGCTCTTATTCCTTCAAATGTATTTTTGCGTATGCGACCCATGTCATATAGTTTTTTCGGAAACATTAAAGGCACGATTGGAAGTTTTTTCAAATTCAAAATGATAACTATAAAGAAAAAAATAATTTGTTAAATTTAATATGACAAAGTTTCTCGATAGTTTTATTGGTATACTAATTTAAATTTTTGCCATAATTTCTCTTAGAATTTTATTAGCTTTTTAGCAAAAATCTTTAAGTTTCAAATCTTATAGAGTTTTTCTTAGATTTTTTAATTTATTTACTTTTAAATTTTGTCAGAGTTTTTTTTTAAATAAAGTCAGGATTTAAAACAGTTTTAAGATTGCAAATTATGGTATAATTTCTAAACATTATTTTGCATTATATTTATAAATTAAGAAAATAAATTAATAAATTGAGGAGGCAAAACCTACCATATTGAGGCGACATAGCACGCCATAATCGAGAATATCAAATTATAATATCGAGGCAGCATAGCACGCTATAGAAAATAAATAACAAAGTATAATAAATTTAGCAAGCAGGGCCTTCCATTTTCAGGCGGCATAGCATGCCATAGAGAATAAATAATAAAATATAATAAATTTAGGAGGCAAATCCTTCTATTTTCACGCGCCATAGCATGTCATAAAGAATAAATAACAAAATGTAATAAATTTAAGAGGCCGACCCTTCCATTTTCAGGCGGCATAGTACGTCATAAATTGAGCAACATATAATCATATAAAATAATTAATTTAGTATACCTTCGAATTATTAATTTACTATATCATTAGAATATAACTGATCGGATGAACGGGTAGAAGTCGTGTTGATAACGTAGTTTAAACTAATATATCAATGTATGTGTTTGTGTGTAAAGACAATAGTAAATATAATGATCTCATTAATGAGAGAGACATGATTTTGTTTATTCATGTATGTTCTATTATGAAAACAGACCCCTGTATATAGGATTAATAAGGTCGATGACAAGAGTTGAATAATTACTTAATTATGTAATATGATAAAACAAAGGATAATGACATAATTACTCTAGTTATTATCCAACAATTTTTTAATTGAGAAATTCTTTATAATACCATTAAAAAAACTTTTTGTTTTGAAAATATCATTACCAAGATTTTTATAACAAAAATATTATTAAAATGTTTTCTATAACAAAAATACCATACAAAATTAGTAGTTTACAAAATACCACAAATACAAATAAAACGAGTTTTAACACTTTTAGATTTTAAATTTTTTCATTTGGGTTCGCTATATAGTATTTAAGATATAATTTTGAAATGGTAGGTATAGTTTTTTGAGAGTTTTGTGTGTAATTTTGAAAATTTAAGATTTGTGGTATTTATGAGAAAAAACTTTTTAATGATATTTATAAAAAATTTAAAAATCTGTGTTAATCGTATTGAAAAAACTTTTTTGAGTGGTATTTATAAGAATTGATCTTTTTATTATCTATTGGATTTAAATCAATTTCATTACATTAGCATATTGCATGCCTTTAAAACAAAATGGCCATTAGCCCAATCGCAAAAAGAAAAACATATGAAGCCTTTTAACTACTAAAAACCCATATGTAAGAAAACACGGAAGTCTAAAGACAATAGCCAAATACAACAGAACAAACTCATTCATTTCTTTAAGTTTAACTTGGAATATATTTAAGAAGAATTTTGGAAAAATGCTTTAAAACGTGATAGAATTTTGACAAATACCTTGATTTTTCCTTCTTTTTAACACTTTTCTATATTAAAAGACTATACTAGCCATCTTTAAAATTATGTTTTCTTAAGAACTTTAAATTGGAAATATAATCAATAATATTATTTGGAAATATTAACTAACGAACATATTAACTAACGAATATATGGTTAAAACCAAGTGCTCTTGGTCTAGTGGTTTTCACTTGTGTGGAGGAGTCGCCATGTTGATCTAGGTCAGGGATCGATTCCCCGCAAGTGCGAAATTGTTAGATTATTCATTTGGCCACATAGATATGGGCTCTTGCTTTCGGCCCATTTGAATACCCGGAGAGAGAGTTTATCCGTGAGCTGCACCTCCCCTTGGGAATTAGTCTGAACCCTTCCATAGGTCCGGGATACCCCAGGTTAACCAAAAAAAAACATATGGTTAAAGAGAGATTTCGAAAGAGTGAACTATAACCAAACGGAGAAAACCAATTTTCAAAACTAACCAAAAATTTCTTCGGTTTAATTCAGTTAGAATTTTAATTAGCAAAAACTAAAATGCGGAACCATTTGAATTACTTTTCACAAAATTAAATCATTTCAAAAATACTTCCTTAATATTACCCACACAATCTTACCCCCATAATATTATACCCTAAACACTAATTAGTGAACCCAAATGTAAATATTTTAATTTTTGTAATTTTTAAAATGATAAAACAAGCTTTTAAAATTTTAAAAGGGTGTAAATATGTGAAAAATTAAATTAGGTGTAGTTTTGTGATAGAGAGGTTGAAAATGTGTAATTTTGTGAATTCCTCTAAGTTTATTGATGAATTCACAAAATTACACATTTTCAACTACACCTAATTCATTATTTTACATATTTATTCATTTTCAAAATTTTAAATGATTATTTATCTTTTAAAAAGTTATCAAAATTAAAATCTTTTTATTTGTGTTTGCTAATTAATATTTAGCGTATAATATTAAAAAAGTAAGATTGGGTGAATTAATATGATTTATTCGAATTTAATTATGAATACATAAATATAGTTTTATAATATGACTTTGAAATGGGGTAATTATATGAAAAACAATTTAAAAAATATAGATTTGTAAATGTCAAAAGTTTATTTAGCGTATTTAAATTATAGTAAACGTAATCAATGTGGAACACATCAAAATGATGACATGGCAAACACCATAATTTGGAGATAAACAATAAAATAATCGCACCGACAGTGTGAATGCGTCGAGTTCGGGGAAGTGTCTTAATCATCCACCCAACTTCAGCCAATTGCTTTGCTAACAAACAAAGTATATCAAATTAACAAAATCATACATTTTTAAACGGTAATTGAATAGGATTTTCCAAATACATTTCCTTATTTAAATTTTTTAATTACAGAAAAAATATTAGGGCTAAATATTTTTTCATATAATTATATACTAAAATTAAGAGTACCGACACTCAATATTTAAAGGTTAGTAAATTAAGAAAATGATAAATGGCAAATAATATGTTTTATCTTTTGTTTGTAGGATTTTTCTAATTATTAACAGGATGAGTTCTATTATGTGAACTTTTTAATAAACATTTAATATTTATTGGGGATTTGACAGTTTAATGTTTATATAACCAGATTGTCGATTAAATTTATTAGATTTCATATAATAAAATATTTATTATAAGTTGGTTGCTGTTTTACGTAATGAATTTACATTCCACTAACTGTCATTTATTTTAATTTCATTTTAGGTGCCACTTACAAAATCAAGCTGTTGGCCAGAAAGCTCAATCTTGGTTGGCAAAAAAAAATATTTTAAATAAAGTGGTAGCTGTAACGTAACATGTAGAAATAAACCGACATAAATAAAAATATTAAAAACAAGAAAAAATAATAATAATTGACAAAGTATATAAAACATAAAAGGAAAAAAAAAAAAAACTAGAGAGAAAGAATCAAAACCACAACCACATGCTCTTTGTTACATTATTTTGACTAAAAGCTTAGATCACATTTTCTCACACTACAAGTCTCCAATCTCTCTCTCTCTCTCTCTCTATAAAATTCTCAGATCTGATTTAGAAACCTTTTTTTGGATTCCGCAGCTTCAGTCTCTTAAGAAGATGTACGGAAGAGATCCATGGGGAGGACCTCTGGAGATAAACGCGGCGGATTCCGCCACCGACGACGATCGTAGCCGGAATCTAAACGATCTGGACCGCGCGGCTCTGTCGCGGCCTCTAGACGAGACGCAGCAGAGCTGGCTTCTCGGTCCAACGGAGAAGAAGAAGAAGAAGTATGTAGATCTCGGCTGTATAATCGTTAGCCGCAAGATCTTCATATGGACTGTCGGAACTATCGTCGCCGCCGCTTTTCTCGCCGGATTCATCGTTTTGATCGTCAAAACTGTGCCTAGACACCACCACAAGCCTCCTCCGCCTGATAATTACACTCTCGCTCTCCACAAAGCCCTAAAGTTCTTCAATGCTCAGAAATGTAAGTAATGAATCTTAGATATTATATGGTAATGAATATTAGATATAGAAATTCACAAAACTACCTCATTTCAATCCTTCATTCACAAAACTACGCCTAATTCAATTTTTTCCTACTTTTACCTTCTTTTCAAATTTTAAATGGTTCAATTATGCTCTAAAAAATTACCAAAATTAAATTTTTTTCATTTGGGTTTGCTAATTAGTGTTCATGGCATAGTATTAAGGTGTAGAATTGTGTTAGTATGGTTTATTTGAATTTAATTTTGAGTGTTTAGGTGTAGTTTTGTGAAGTAATTTTGAAATGGCGTAGTTTTGTGAAATGTAATTCAAATGGTGTAGTTTTGTAATTCTCCCTATTAGATATGCGATTTTTTTTGAATATATTCGATGATGGAATTTTTTCAGCTGGGAAATTGCCGAGGCACAATAACGTGACGTGGAGAGGTAATTCTGGGCTTCAAGATGGGAAAGGGGAAACGGGAAGCTTCTACAAAGACTTGGTGGGAGGGTATTATGATGCTGGTGATGCTATCAAGTTCAATTTCCCTATGGCTTATGCTATGACAATGTTGAGTTGGAGTGTCATTGAGTATAGTGCTAAGTACGAAGCTGCGGGAGAGCTTGTCCATGTTAAGGAACTCATCAAATGGGGCACTGACTATTTCCTCAAGACCTTTAATAGCACTGCTGATTCCATCACTGATATGGTCTCTCAGGTAATAATCTTATTCTACAACTTTGTTTGTTTCTTTTCTTTGATGGGTTTTTTGTTTGTTGAGTTGTGTTTGCTTACTTGTTTGATTTTCAGGTTGGATCTGGAAATACTGATGATGGAAGTACGGTTCCTAATGACCATTACTGCTGGATGAGGCCAGAGGACATGGACTATGACAGACCTGTGACTACTTGTAACGGTGCATGCTCGGATCTCGCTGCAGAGATGGCAGCTGCTCTTGCTTCCGCGTCAATTGTATTCAAAGACAACAAAGAGTATTCTAAGAAGCTTGTCCATGGTGCTAAGACGGTGTACCAGTTCGGAAGGGCTCGGAGAGGCAGATACAGTGCAGGAACTGCGGAATCAGCCAAGTTCTATAACTCGAGCATGTATTGGGATGAATTTATTTGGGGTGGTGCTTGGATGTACTATGCCACCGGAAACGTAACCTACCTCGACCTAATCACTAAACCAGTTATGGCTAAGCATGCTGGTGCCTTTTGGGGTGGCCCTTTCTATGGTGTATTTAGTTGGGACAATAAGCTAGCCGGTGCTCAGGTCAGTCTACATGACGAATTATTGTTTCTTGGATCGTTCTGTTTTCTATAACCAAACAGCTACTGAATTATTGATTGAATCCATGTGCTTTTTTTTTAAGGTACTCCTGACCCGGTTGAGGTTGTTTTTAAGTCCGGGATATCCATACGAAGAAATTTTGAGCACCTTCCACAATCAGACCAGCATAGTCATGTGCTCGTACTTACCTTATTTCAACAAATTTAACAGAACAAAGGGTATAATAGTTATCAGTCTATTTTGGATGTTTGGCTCCAAGAAAACTCTGATTGTTGAGCATGTGAAGCTAAAATTGTAATGTTTGGTGTATATTTGCAGGAGGTTTAATAGAGTTGAATCACGGAAACCCACAGCCATTGCAGTATGCTGTAAATGCAGCTTTCTTAGCAACGCTATACAGTGATTATCTGGATGCTGCTAATACTCCTGGATGGTATTGTGGACCTAATTTCTATACAACCAATGTCCTACGCGAGTTTGCAAAAACTCAGGTAACGATTCTTAGGCTTTTCTCTCTCTATACAGTTTGCTAGCATTTTGTAGAGTTGTTCACTCATGGGTTTTACATAAATACTTCTTCGTCTGTCCATTTGTATTACAAGTTTAGTTTTAATACCTAAACCTTAGAAAGTAGAAACAGAGTTGTTTTGGCAATAAAATACAAAAAAACTCTGTTAGATATAATGAGGATTCAAAGAGAATTGGAGTTAACTAAGCCTAACTGTGTGTTTTGCAGGTTAGCTACATACTCGGTAAAAACCCTAGGAAAATGAGTTATCTTGTGGGTTTTGGTACGAAATACCCGAAACACGTGCACCACAGAGGCGCTTCGATACCAAAGAACAAAGTGAAATATAACTGCAAAGGAGGATGGAAATGGAGAGACAGCAAGAAACCAGACCCAAACATTATTGAAGGAGCCATGGTTGCTGGTCCTGACACACGAGACGGGTTCCGTGATGTCCGCACAAACTACAACTACACCGAACCGACACTTGCAGGGAATGCTGGTCTAGTCGCAGCTCTAGTGGCATTGTCGGGAGACGAAGACACGGGTGGTAAAATAGACAAAAACACTATTTTCTCAGCAGTTCCTCCATTGTTCCCTACTCCCCCGCCACCACCAGCACCGTGGAAACCTTAGTATGTGTGATCTGTGTCGCGGAAAAATGAGACCAGAAGATTTAGATGCGGTAAACACACACAAGTGAAGCATAATCAACTCCTAAAAGATAATATCATTTGGTTTTATTACAACAAGATACAAACCCTGGCTGGGTTATATAGCTTGCCACGAGCAGTGTTTGTTATTTTTCCTTTTTGTTGGTTGTTCTTGTAACATGTAATACATATATATAATTCTGTGCCTTTTTTTTACTTTGTATATCTTTGACAACAAACTTGTATTCTTTGAAAAACAATCGAATGGACATCTTAAGCTTTGAACTTTGTGTTTTGTTTGTTTTCAAACTGTTATTCGTTTAATTTTTGCTCTAGTTTACTAAATTGTGGTATTATACTAAGATTAGAAATAGCCTAATGACATTATGTAGGGATCTAAAGCTAGTGTTATGGTGCGCGGACAATTAATCAATGTAATTTTTTTAATATATTCAATGAATAGTTAAATAATATATATATGGAAAAAGTGAAAATGATATGAATAATGTTAAAGATATTTTGAAAAATTGGAAATGGTATATATAGTTAAAATAACTCCTAAAAAATATTATTTTTATTTAAACTAAATTAAATTAAAATAAGAGAAACATTATATTGTATTGAAATTAAAACATTAAATCAAATTTAAATAAGACAAACATTATATTGTATTGAAAGAAAATAAAAGCTACCATACTTAGTATATAAGAAAAAATGTTGGAAAAGTTCATAAATGATTACAATAAATGCAACATGTATAGGATTGTAAAAAAAATTGGAATATGTAATAGTTAAAAAAGGATTGTGTGAATTAAAAACAAAAAGATGAATAACTTACTTTCATCCCATGGTTGAGAGTAAAGTTTTGATTAGACGAATGATTAATAGTAATCGTAATAGTGGAAATGATAGTTTTTGAAGAACAAAATAATTTTTAGATTGAATGATATTCAAACTCTGTTCAACTGCATACTGTTTTTCTATAAATGATGAATCAAAAAATATAAAATGTGAAGCAAGAGAAACAATGTAGAGTAAAACAATAGAAGAGATGAAAAATGAATTACAATTCTTTATGTAGAAGAAATCAGAACAATTTTACAAACCGCGTTGGTCGTAAAAAAATAGGAATTTGTATTTAATTTACGTTTTTAGTTTATTCTTCATAATTAATCCCTAAAATCATGGAACAGTGAAAGACAAGGAAAATGAAGTTAGTCAATTTTTTAGTGAAATTAAACTAACTATTTGTAAAAATTGTGAAGATGAGAGGTTAGTAAAATGATGGAGTATGTGTCAATTAGAAAAGGTGGTAGTTATTTGGAAATTTACGTGTGACTTATTAGATTTAGATATATATATATATAATTAGTTTGTTAATATAATTATATATATATATATATTTGAAATATTACAAAACTACATCTAAACACTAAAAATTAAATCCAAATAAACCTTATCCACGCAATCTTATCCCTTAATATTATACCTTAAACACTAATTAGCGAATCCAAATGAAAATATTCTAATTTTGATAATTTTTTTAAGGGTAAATCAAGCTTTTAAAATTTTGAAAATGTGTAAATATGTGAAAAATTGAATTACATAGAGTTTTGTAAAGGAAAGGATGAAAGGATGTAGTTTTGTGAATTCCTCAAGTTATATTGTGAAATCAAATATAACTTAGTTACACAAAATACTAAAAATTGACAATGTTTTTTGTGAAAATGTTTTGAGAAAGAAAACTATAGAAGGGTTAGGCAATTACTTCAAAACTATTAAGCTAAGAAATAATTTATGATAATATCAACCAAATGGATAATTATAACCACATTCCCATAATACTAAATTAATAAAAAAATCAATATTTTCGAAAATATTAAATAAAAAATGTATGATAATATAATTCACTGAAAAATAAAAGAGATTCTCATAACAATATTTTGAAAATAATAAATTCATAAAAACCCAAAAAATAGAAAAATTATTAATAAATAGTATATGCTAATATAAATCATTGAAAAATAAAAAAGGATATTCAAAACTAAATATATCAAAAATATTAAATTAATAAAATTTCAATAAAATTCCTTAATTGTTTCTTGTTGTGACACATAAGCCAAATTACTTCATATTTACTATATTTACTATATATGATATGATGATATTGTTACTTTCTCCCCATATGTATTAGGTTTTTCACAAATTATTTTAAAATTTCCAATATATATACCACATATTACTGTACACAATAATATTATAATTTTGTTATGTTAAAGTTAGAAAGTAATCCATTAAAACTAAATTAAAAATATAAAAACGTTACAAGAACATATGTTTGTTATTATGTGTTTGTTATACAAAATCATATGTTTTGTACAAATTTAAAATATAGAGAAATACCCATTAATGAATGATGATAACAATAATAATAGTTTTGGATTGTTAAAGGTTTAAAATTTTAGGTTATGATGTAATAAGTTTTAGATTGACTTATTTATAACCAAAAAACAATAATTGCCCAACAATATTATAGGAGCTATGCGTATCATAATTGAATAAAAATAATTTAGAATAATTCAAACGAATTTAGGAACAATAATTTAGGAAGTTAGAAAAATATAATTTTAAAAATCCAAAACAAAACAAATTGTAATTTTCCTAAATTCTCTTTTTTACAAGTAAAACAATAATTTATGAAGGAAAAAACTAAAAAGTTTGAAATAATTTTGAAAGGATTAGTCTAGACGAATTACAAAAAAAGATCCAAACGAATTTAGGAAGTTAAAAATCCAAATGAATTTTGATATATTAAACATAAAATTATTATAATTTTCCTAAATTCTCGTTTTTACAAGTAAAACAATAATTTAGAAAGGAAAAAATAAATATTTGGAATAATTTTGAAGGGATTAATCCAAACGAATTTTAAATATATTAAACCGAAGATATTGAAAAAGAATTTGTAATAATTTATAAAGGATTAATCCAAACGAATTATGAATATATTAAATAAAAAAAAACTCAAAACAAAAATTGATATTTTTCCTAAAACTCTCTCGACAGATACGTAAGCAAAAATACTTGTAATTTATTATATATTATGATAAAATTATTATAATTTTCATAAATTCTCGTTTTTACAAGTAAAACAATAATTTAGAAAGGAAAAAATAATTATTTGGAATAATTTTGAAAGGATTAATCCAAACGAATTTTAAATATATCAAAACGAAGAAATTGAAAAAAATTGTAATAATTTATAAGGGATTAATCCAAACAAATTATGAATATATTAAATAAAAAAACTCAAAACAAAAATTGATATTTTTGTTAAAATCTATCTCCATATGACACGTAAGCAAAAATATATGTCATTTATTACGTATGATATAAGTCATACCGTCATTGATTTTATCAAAGGATATCGTTCAATTTCATTTTCGAGGGGACACATAATCTCGATTTTACTAAAATGACATCTCAATTATTAGTTAAATATCTGTAATTAATCAAAAATAAGTATATTTTATACTAGTTCAAATTATATTAGCTATTCGACTGTTTTGAGGAGAAAAAATATAAATGAAAATGTGCAATTTGTGGTTGGAAAATCATGATTTTGTGTTTCTTTGAAGAAAGTCAATTTGTGATTTTTTTTTTTAAAATAAGATTTTGTAGTTCGGATAGTTTCGGTTCAATTTTTGATAAAAAAATAAAAACTAAAATATTGGTTTAGTTTTGAAAATATTTGGTTAACTTCCAAAAACCGTATAATTTTGATAAATATATCTCAAAAAGATTTTGGATATTTGGGCAATTTTGTTGTTGAAGCTTAAGGTGTGATTTCAATCAACAAGGATTGAACCGGTTCAGGTTAAATGGAGAATCGGTTAAAGGGAAAGGCGAAGACTAAGGTTCATTTAGAGGCTCTGCTGATTTAAGATATGAGAGCATAAAAGAGAGCTCTTCTTCATCTTCTTCCTTTGTCGCTTATTTTCTTTCTTGTTCAAATCTCAAGCCATTGTTGCTGAGATATTGAGCTCGGTTTTGAGTTGAACTTTCTTCTACATCATTCTAGTGGATTGCCGGAAAGATCTGCCTCCTCTATGGGCAAGAACACATAATTTTCACTTGTGTTTGCCGCGGAACAAGCCCATCTTCTTCGTGGGCCTTGCTATGCTTCTTAACGGGCCCAGGTGATAAGTTCGACACCAACAGAAGCCCCATAAGTTCGATGTTTTCTTGTCGAACTCATCGGATTTAGAAGAGCGAACTCTTATATTGCCGAGGAGAAGTCCCGCCAATTAGGGCTTTCCGGATCCCGAAGATCTCGCCACGTAATCTCTTGGTAATTTAATTCCATTAAAAGATAATGATTTGCTTTTCAAAAAGGTGGGGCGGCACGGTTTCCGTAGCGTCATATGACGTCATCTTGGTATTTGTTTTAAATAAGAAAGAAAACAGTAAAGGGCTCCTCCTCGTTTTTCACAGACGCAAACTTTTTCAGAGAGAGATAGAAACTCCTTCTTCTTCCTCCTTTTCTTCAAAAGAGATAAAAATCCCCTTTTCCGATAAATCGAAAACAATGGCCCCAAGAGAGCCCCGTCGCGATGTTACGCAATCGCAGGACCAATTTGGTCCTTATCAGAGCACGCTATCGACGGAAAAATCGCTGGAAAACCTCCGTCGCACATGTGCGATTCCGGAGGCGGTCGAGCTCGCGCTCCCTCGTGACGGTGAATCGCCGGAAAGTGTCCGCCCGGGCTTCTGTTGTGCCTACGAGGCCTACTTCATCGGAGCCGGGCTGTCCTTTCCTATTCCGGAGGCGCTGATCCTCTACTTGTACCAGCTCGACATCGCTTTTCCCCAGGTGTCTCCGAACTTCATTAGGTCGGTCTTTTGCGCGTTGACGGTGGCAGAGGAGACTGGGTTCGCATTCGGAGTCCCGGAGCTGATGGAGCTCTTTAGCGTGAGGATTTCGAAGACGTCGGGTACCTTTGCCATATACCCGAATCTGAACCGGAACCTCGTCTATGGCTTTCCCGAGAAAGACTCTGGATGGATGGACAAGTACTTCTTCTTCCGCATAACGAGGTCTTCCGTCGGGGACATGCACGAGTTCATCGGCCACAATTGGTTTGCGAAGACAGTCTTATTAGGGTTCTTATTTTTCGCTTGATTTCGGAAACCCAGACGCGTCTTGACAACCTCACGCGCTTCGAGGACTTCTACCGGGTCGCGGTCGAGGCCCTCTCTAAATGGAACTCCTTCTCGCTGGAGAGGATCCACGGGGCCTGTGTTCGTTTGCGAGAACGGATCCTCAGAGAGTCCGCCTCTCCACAAAAGAACGCGAAGTCGTCTCCCCCGACTTATCGGGCGAAGAGGGAAAGAGAAGCTCGGCTCACGGCCTTGGCAAAGGTCAAGAAGGAGGAGGTTTCGGCCTTCAAGGCGAGTGGGGAGAAACCTAAGGTCACCCTGGTGGCCGATTGGGTCCTCCAGAGAGCTCCGGACGAGCTCAGCGCCATAGTCGCCCTGCCCTGCCCCGAGGAAGACGCAGAGGAGGAAGAAGGCCTCGAGAGGAGGAAGTGGAAGAGAAGCGCCGATGACCCAGGTATGTCTCCCCGCGTCGAAGTGAGGGTGAGGTCCAGAACTGCGGACCCGGCAAGGGCCAAAGAGTCGGCTAGGCGCCCTCCGGCTGTCCGCTCCGATCGCTCCACCCAGCCCGGGGCAGCGGACCAGATCACTCCGCAGCGAGTGACCCCTCGTCGCGACGGGGCCGGCCGAGGATCGGCGCAACACGTGGCGGAGTCCAGCCGTTCTCGGGGGTCGGAGGAGCGACTCTTAATCGTCAACGCGGAGAATCGGAGAGGTAATTTCCTTGCTCTACGTTGGGCTTCATTATTTGTGTTTAAACAGAAAATTAACGTCTTGCTTGTCACGTTTCTTTTCAGACCGCGAGCGCGTCTCGAACCTTTTCCGGACCTTCTCCTACCAAGGCCTAGACATTCCCGCGCTGGAGAACATGCGCTAGCCCTTCGATCGCCCTTGCCGAGGTGAGGGACCTGTAGTCCTGTACGCCCGCCATTCGATCGCCCTTGCCGAGGTGCGAAAGTTCTATTCATTGCACTGTCTCGTCCTTCTTTTTTATGCTTATCTTCATTGCTTGACGTCTTTCAGTCGGCAACATCCTTCAACCATAATATTTTCGTATATTATAGATAAAAAAATTAAAGTATTTTATTATTATCAAAAATAATATTTGCCAATGATCGCGTGAGAATTAATTAAGTCCTAAGAACACTTGGATCAATGTCACATATGCCACTTTTTCAGAAAAACTGATCAAATATGTCACTTTCTATTTTCTGGATTTGAAAAGATAAAAAATCTATTCAAAAAAATTATTTTTAAAATCTGAAAACGTCAATATATTTTATTTAGTTTTACGGATTTTACAAAAATATTTTAAAAATTGAAAAACAAATTTTAAATGTTTTTGATAAAATCATCCAAATATGATTATAAAATCGATTTAAAAATATTTTTTTGAAAAGTTTTAGGGTTTAGAAATCAAAATTCAACCCTTTGGGTTCGCAAATCCAAATCCAATTAGTTTAAGGTTTAGATTTGTGAATTTTGAATTTTTTTTATATAATATTTACGAAATATAAAAAAAAATGGCATAAAAAACATTATGTGGCAGACGAGATCATTTTTCTGGAAATGTGACATATAAGACTAGCGCTCCTCACACTTCCATCGGAAACATTCTCAAAAAAGTTCTTAACATTGAAAAAACAAAATTATACGTAAGTAATTAGTTGTATTCTTAAATGAAAAAGAATTTTTCACCAAAGCATTTGGGATATTTTGGCAGCGTTTCTTCACTATTCAAAAATCTCATGTCTAAGAACATTTCCAATTATATTATTAAACACGATATTTTAGAGCATCAACAATTGCGAAAAACTTATAGAATCTCTCAACAATATTATATTATTATTTTTTATCATTTTTTAGTTTGAAAAACTTGTGGTAATTGATGAGATACTCAACTAAAGTTTTTATGAATAAAATATTTTTAGTTTTTATTTTAATTTAATGTTTTAGAATAGTCTAACGAAAACATTTATCACAAACTATATAGAAAAAATGGTACACTTATTTTTTAAATACTAAAATATAAATTTTAGTTATTCAAATATCATATTTTATTTTTATTGTTTCAAATCTGTTCTAACACAAATATATTAATTTAATATAAATGTCTCGTTTTTAATTAGTATTAAATATAAAATACATATAATTTAAACTTATATAAAATGGAACTTGATATATAGATAATTTTATTCTATGATTTATAAAAAAATTAAGAATTTTAAAATAACTACATAAAAATATTTTAAGTGGTATTGTAAATCACAATATATTTGATTTTTAAAAAAAAGTTGAACCAACTATAAAAAAAGATGTGTTCCTCTCAATGAAAAATTAGAACATCCTCGTTGGTAATGATTATAAAGAAAGGTTAGTAAGGGTATTCATTTTAAATTATTACATTTTTACAATATAAAAATAATAATTTTTTTTGTCAACCATATATAAATAATATTTGAATTTTTTAAATAATACGGGGTTCTTAATTAGAAACAATGATGAAGATGCTTTTTGAGTCTCCCAAACCGTTTCTCATCTTTTCCCACTAAAAATAATGTTTTATTCATTTTTTTTTTGTGAAAAAAAAAAAAATGAACAATGCTTTTAGAGTCTCCCAAACCGTTTCTCATCTTTTCCCACTAAAAATAATGTTTTATTCATTTTTCATTATTCTTAATTATTTTATTCATGAAAAACTATCAATGGTATGCTATTAAATTGCCAAGAAACACTTCTAAAATTCTAAAAAAACAATAGTACTATATATATATATATTTTGATAAAAGGTTTTCAAATTAAAAAACAAGACCAAAGAGTTTTACATGCCTTAAAAGTCATAATTAGAGCAAGTGCCCAATAATTAAAATCTAATTAAATTAAAACAAAGCCTAAGCATAGACCGAACCCAATATATAACCAAAAAACCAAAATAGAGCTCCAAAACATAACATAAAAACCCAACCCAATAATATAGTAACGATTAATAATCAATTTGTTGTGCATAGTTGTCATCACCAGAAAGAACCAGAGAGATGAAGAGAGACAGAGGTAGGAGACGACTAGATTAAGTTACAGAGGCAAATCAAAATTGCATAAGGGTGCCAATTCCGGGTTGCTATCTCTGTAACTTGAAATCTTGTTCCTGATTGTTGAATCAAGTTGTTGTAAAAGCGAGTCATGTGTCGTGAAGGTATTGCGGTGGAGCCTATCGTTTCTCTCTTTCCAGGTGAAGTAGATGACCGCCTGCCAGACTAAGAATAATAGCCTTTTTCTTAATTTTGATCCCTGGATTGATTTCATGCAATCTAGGTTAGCTTGCCAAGATCTTGGAGGGTTGAAATCACAACGTGTTGCAGCTTTACTCCATATTGTCCAAGAGTAAAAGCAATCAAAGAAGAGATGATCCCTTGATTCATCAATTAAATTTCAGAGGAGACAAATCTTTGGTGTTGGTAGTCCCCAGCTAAAGAGTCGGTCCCTTGTCGGGCATCGATTCAATACGAAAAGCCAAGTCAGGAAACTATGCTTCGGGATCCCACCTGAGTTACAGACTACTTTACTCCACCAAACTGATTGTCCTGACCCATTTTGATGACTGTAAATTCCTCCTGTGGAAAACGAAGATGATACCACCCCTCCCAATTCCCACTCATATGTATCATCTGCTTCTGTTAAGCACAATCCAGTTAGGTAAGCAATGACTTGAACTTGTTTGTCAGTTCTTAGATTTTGAATTCTCCAAGTATTGTTGATGAATAAATCTCCCAATGTTGACTTATCTCTGATCCTTAGTTTCAATGTTGTTTCCTCTCGTAGGTAGTTCTTGATACTTCCAAAGACGGACCAATTGTCACTCCAGAATCTTGTATTTCTGTCATTACCCACACGCACCTTAATCCACTCATAGCAAGTACTTCTCAGCTTCAGTATTTTATTTGATAACCATGCATTTCTTGCCTTTTCAGTTATCGTCCAAAAGTCATTTAAGCAACCTCTTATAACCTCTTCTTTGAACCAGGCAACCCACAAATAACCTGATTTGAAGAACAACAACCAAACTAGTCGGAGGGAGCATGCTTTATTCCATGTAATCAGATTTCTAACTCCCAAACCCCCTTGTGATTTTGGTTTCGTAATAGTCTCCCAAGAAACAATAGTACTATATTGTGATGAGTTTCTTAAATTATCAATAACTAGTGCCGGTCCTGAGCCCAAGCTAACCAAGCTTGGGCTTGCGGCCCCAGATAAGTTAACTAAATATTCGGCCCATTTTATACACAATTGCTAAGGTACCATAATGGTTAAAGTGTTATGTGGTGGTTTAACAGGTCAATGGTTCAAACTGTGGTTTTGTAAAATTTTATATTATATTTATTATAGGCCAAAAAACTATTCTAGCTTGCAGCCCTGAAATTCTCAGGACCGGTACTGTCAATAACTTCACCCAAAAATCTCTAGAACAAGAGATTTTAGATAATTTGGGATGATTTTTTAACAATTTAAGGAACCCTTGTTGAGAACTATTAAGGTCCATGTCCAACTCCTAATTAATATGATATTGTCCGCTTTGAGCTTATCTCTCTAGCCCTCACGGTTTTTCTTATTGGACTACTTCCCACAAGGCCTCATATTAATTGGGGTTGACTCTCCTTATATATTAGACATTACTCGTCTAAACTTCCAATGTGAGATTTAATTTGTTATCCCAACATTCTCCCCCTCAAACTAAGGACCACATACCCTTAGATTCTCCTCTCGAAACTTGGCACATATCTCGTACCGTCTTAATCTTGAGGTAATCTAGAGGGTTCTTCCCACATCGAACCACCCAACTACTCTAGGTCTGTTTCTTTAACCTAGGCTCTGATACCATGTGAGAATGATTAAAAACACGATTTAATAAAGAATGACTCTCTTTATTAATCTTTAGGAAAATCACTCAAAACCTAAAGTTCTCAAGTTCTCTCTTAGAACTCTCAAATCTCTCAATCTTTCACATCTCTCACATCTCTAAACTCATAAGTTATGCAACACTCTTGCATCTCCTTATATAGAGAAGTCTACACAAATTCATATTTTCTCAATAGGATAATTTCCATTTATTTATCTCTCTTAACATATTTAGAAAACCCATAAATGTAAATATAACAATTCATAAACTCTTAATTAGGATTTGTCTATTTTCCATTTTTTCTTTAAACTTGTTTTTTCAAGCTTACTCCAACAACCCTCGCATATAATATTCTCACTTTTTTTCTTTAAGGAAACTTATATTTAACAAACATTATTGGGGAGATACACAAAAAGTGCTCTAACATGTGAAAGGTAATGATGTCTTTACACCATTACTATTATACGTAGTCACCCCAAGCCATCCAATAAACAACCATGTGGATTCAAGTTTAGTAGAAATAAAAAAACATTATGGACAAATGTTTAGTAACTCAATACGTAAGACAATTGTGTGCATACTAGCAAAAATCAAATTAATGTTCTAAATTTTTTTGCAACTACTTAAAACGAAGAGTCAGTAAGTGTGTGAACTGACTGAAACTGTAACGACCCGACTCGGGCATCTGTTACCTTTGAGAGTTTAACCCTTCATTAATGTGCTATTGTCCTCTTGGGCCCTAATACCCGCATATATTTGGTCTTGGTTTCCTTCCCAAAAATCCTCACATTGAATTGGGGTTAAACTCTTCCTTATATATTAGATTTTCGTTCTCTAAATATCCGATATAAGACGAATGTTACAGAAACATGAGCGTATTCAGAAGACAGAAAACCAAAACTTCTACAAAAAGCAAAATAAATAAATTACAAAGCCAAAATAAATTTAATTTAAATTCTTGATTAGTCAGTAAAACGGTGGAGGTCTAGCTGTGGGGGCCCAAACAACATCAGAGGCACCCACGTGGCAACTGTACATTGAATCCTCCTCAGAGATTCTCGTCTCTTCCTCAACAAGAGGTAACATGTGATATGTAGGGTTGTTGAAGCTAGCTGCGACCACGTAGACCGTTCCGGCTGATATTAGTGGTCCCGCGACAAACCCACCGATGATTTGTCCTTGTGGTCCAGCGAGTGAGACTGTGAAGAAATTGGAAAAGGGAAGAGGAGGGAGGAAAGTGGCCGAGAGGGAGAGGAGATCGAACTTTCCGTGGAAAGTGATCGTTGAGCCACGAGGAGCTGCTGGCGAAGGCTGACGTAACGTGACGTTAGCGACCGAGCCTGAGCCGCTCAAGACGCAAACGCCAATTGATTTTCCGCGGCAGAAACTGTTGATAGCTTCGACGACGTCGTTTCCAGAAGGGATTTCGAGGATGTAAGGACTCATTGGAAGGTCTGTGACGTTGTCGCGTGTGACGAATACTGGTGGTTTTGGTTTGTTTTTAGAACCTGGTGGTCTGCCACGTGGACGCCGAACGATTTCGATGGAGGATGAGTCATCGACGGTGGTTGTGTGATGGAAGTGTTGTTGGGACAACATTTCGTTACCATCTCCTTTCATTATTATTATTCTTTTTTTTTTTTTTTGTTTATTTGATATTTCTGATTTGGATTTTTCTGTAAATGTTTAAAAATATACGAGGATGAAGAACGGATGTTTTGTAAATTTTTATGCAAGTGTGGTATGGATAAATTTCAAAATGGAAAAGTAATGGTTTTTTATTGTCCGTGCTTATATATATAATATATGTATATAAATAAAAGAATTTAAAGATTTAATTTTCGACCAAAAAAAAAAAAAAAAAAAAAAAAAATTTAATTTAAATGGATAATGAGAGCAGAGGGAAGAAGGGAAGATGAGCTTTGAAAACAAGGTAAGTGAGCGGCGCCGCTAGTTGCAAATTGGAAGCAAAGTTATAAATTTGTCTGATTCTGTCTAGTGTGTGGGTCCACACTTTTTTTATTTTGTAAAGAAGAATTAAAAAAACCACACTTTTTTATTCTTCTTTTACAAAACTACAAATAATTTAATATGTTTACACATTCACATATGTTCAAAATTTTAAATAGTTGATTTATTCTTTAAAAAATTACCAAAATTAAAATATTTTCATTTGGGTTTGTTAATTATTGTTTAAGGTATAATATTAAATGATATAATTATTTGAATAAGGTTTATTTGAATTTAATTTTATATGTTTAGATGTAGTTTGGGTATTCTCAAATAACCTTTGAGGATTTCCGACTTGGATGAGTGTCCTACAAATACTAATCCTGAAGAAATTGTAGTATACGAGTCCATGTTCAGCTATACGAGCCCAAGGTCGAGTGCCACCATCTCGATGTTGTTTTCCTCGTCGGGGTTTTCTATGCGACTAGTCAGTACACTTATTTTGGTGGGTATCACAACATACATTCCGTACACAAATGAAAAAAGTGTTTCGCTAGTTGAAGTCTTTGAAGTCATTTTGTAGGCCCATAAAACTCCGTGGAGCTCCTCGATCCACTTTCCTTTGGCGCTTTCCAATCTCTTTTTGGGAAACTTCTTTATGGTTTTGTTTGAAGCTTCAGCTTGCCCGTTGGATTGAGGATGTCTGGGTGTTGTGAAGCTTAGCTTTATATTCCAATCTTCGCATAAACCCTTGAAGTTATGGGTTTTGAATTATGGTGAGGGATGTCGAACTTGCAGATGACGTTTCGCCATATGAAGCTTCAAATCTTTTTTTCTATGATTTGGTGGAGTGTTTCGGCTTCTATCCACTTGGAGAAATTGTTAGTAACCACGAGCAGGAAGAATTTTTGTCCTGGTGTCGTCAGTAGTTTCTCGACTATATCCATTCCCCACTTCATGAACGACCAAGGAACACTGATGGTCTTCATGTTCTCGGGTGGTAGCCTCGACACCGTGGCGAACCTTTGGCAATTATCACAATAATTGACGAACATTATCTCGTGGTGGTTCATTGTCTTCTTGTAGTATCCCGCTCACATAACTCAAAGTACTAGACTTCGGGCTCCTAAATGTTTCCTGCATTCTCCATAATGTAACTTTATTACGACTCGTTGAGTTTCAGCGATGCTGATACACTTTAAGTATGGTGATGAATATGAGCATCGATATAATGCCTCATTCAAGTGGTAGAGTTCCATCTCTGAGATATCTCACCATTGATTCCATCCAGCATCTGGCTCCATATATGTCATCGACTGGATGTACCTCGATGTCATTCTTTGTCGCCGACCATTGCAACACCAATAATGGTATATCGATTCGTGTGTTGGTTTTGAAAGATAAACCAAGGTTGGCGAGTGCATCTGCTTGCACGTTCTTTTCCCGTGGGATTTGAGTGATCTTGTAGTTATTGAATCTCTTCTCGAGCTCCTTGACTACTTCTAGGTATCGAGCCATGCTAGAGTCCTTTGCTTGGTAGTCACCTTGAGTTTGGCTGACGATCTGTTGTGAGTCGTTGTACACTTTTATGTCTCCGGCTCCTTGGTTGCAAGCTAAAGACAAATCTGCTATCAATTCCTCATACTCCGCCTCGTTGTTTGTTGCTCGAAAATTGCATAGGATTGCTATTGAGGTCGTATTTCGGATGGCGAAGTTAATGTGATTCCTAAACCGTCTCCTTGTACGTTACTTGATTTGTCCACGTAGAGTTTCCACGTCTCTTTCTTTGTTGGACCCTGCAACGCATTTATCTATTCTTGGACTTCCGAGAGTGTGTTGGGCGTGAACTCATCCACAAAGTCAGAGATGACTTGTGACTTAATGGAAGAAATGGGTCGATAGATCACGTCATACTCATCGAGCTCGATGGCGTATTTGGCTAACCTTTTCGATATTTCCGGCTTGTGGATCACATTTTTTATCGGATGTATGATGGGATGTGACTGAAAATACGGTCGCAGTTTTCTTGTTGTTACTATCAAGGCGAGAGAAAGTTTCTCGAGGTGAGAATATCTAGTATCGGCTTCTAGTAGGGACTTGCTGACATAGTAGACAAGATTTTTCTTCCCGTCTTCTTCTCGCACCAATACTCCGCTCACCGCATGCTCTTATATGACCAAATATAGTTGCAAAGATTCATTGAGTTTTGGATTGAACAAGAGTGACGGAGATGATATATAATCCTTCAATTGCTTTGAAGCTTCGTTGCATCCTTGATCCCACGTGAAATATCTTGGCTTTTTAAGGGTTGCGAAGAACGGATGAGACGTAACTGATAACGGAGATATGAATCGACTCGGGGCTTCCATTCTTCCAGTGAGTCTTTAAACTTCTTTATACTCAGAGGTGGGGTTATAGTCTGAATAGCTCTAATCTAATATGGGTTGGCCTCGATGCCCCATTGAGTGACGATATAACCTAGGAACTTCCCTAAGCTTACACTGAATGAACACTTGGTTGGGTTGAGCTTCATGTTGTACTTTCTCAAGGTGTTGAAAGTTTGATGTAAGTGCACGATGTGGTCGTCAACGACTAAAAACTTTACGAGCATGTCATCAATGTCAACTTCCATGGTATGATATATTCGATATATGCTTGATCTCTTCAATGTCAACTTCCATGCGTTGAACCTTTTCTCAATGATGGATTCGATATATGCTTGATCTTTTTCGAAGTCGAAATACTCGCGATCTTGATCGACGATGTTTTGAGTGCAGAAGATAGTGGATCTCCCCTCAGTCGTTGGGTAGATAGTTTCTTACCTGAGTGGCCTCATCGGCCGAATTGGGGTGACCAGATCTTCCAGTCGCGCGTATCTTTGACCGACGAAGGTGAGGTTAGTATTCTCCGCCTATAGTCGAAGGTTGTTTGCTTTCAGCTGAGCGAGCCTATCGTTGCTTGCTCGGAGTTGATCGTTCACGTCATCTACTCTCCGTTAAGTGTCCTCGTCGAGGACCGTGTAGAAGTTTGCTCCGTTATTGCTCATCGTAGCGCTTTCTTCCGACCTCTCTCTAGCGATTTGTTGAAAAGCTACAAAATACAAGGATCATTGAGTCCTAGAATATGGGTTGTTAGAAGTTTCATAAGTTTGTGAAGCTTATACAAAGATCATTGAGGCACTTATAAGCACTCATGTTGCATGAAACTTGGTTTAAAGTCCTAGAAATACATTGTTAAAAGTTTCATAAGTTCGTAAAATTTGTACAACAATCATTGAGGCACATATAAACACTCATGTTCCATGAAACTTGGTTTAGAGTCCTAGAAACACATTGTTAGAAGATTCATAAGTTCGCGAAACTTGTACAACGATCATTGAGGCACTTACAAGCAATCATGTTGCATGAAACTTGGTTTAAAGTCCTAGAATATGTGTTGTTAGAAGTTTCATAAGTTCGTGAAACATGGAAAAGGATCATTGGACACTTATAAGTAGTCCTGGGCATATTAACATGAACCTGTAGACCCGAACCTGGACCCGAACCTGTAAGAACCGAACCTGAACCCGGACCGAAATTAGAGGTGGAATCTGTTGGGTATGTTTTGACCATACCCGTGGGTACAAGTTCGGATCCGGGTAAGAACATGTACCGAAGAGGACCCGAAGAGGAACATGTTACTTAATAAACGACTCAAGAGTACAAGACATTTCATATTTTGTAACTTTGAGTTTGAACTTTGCATTTTGAATTTGATGTTTACTTTGTTTTTCAGTTTGAAGTTTGAACTTTGAACTTTGGTTTTTGTTTTTGGATAAACACAATTTGACAATCTTTTTAAGTTCATGTTTTTTACAATTTTGGGTAAAAATACCCGAAACATGTACCCGAAACCTGTACCCGAACCTGTACCCGAACCTGTACCCGAAAGAAACCTGTAAAAATTCGGGTATTTTGGGTAGAACCTGGACCCGAACCTGTACTGATAGGACCCAAACCTGTATCAGACCCGAAACATTACAAGTACTTAAATGAGTCCAATTTATGTATACCCATTGGAACCTGTACCCGTTAGGACCCGAACCTGGACCCGAACCGAATACCCGTATGCCCAGGCCTACTTATAAGCACTCATGTTGCATGAAATTTGGTTTAGAGTCTTAGAATATTCGTTGTTAAAAGTTTCATAAGTTTGTGAAACATGTACAAATATCATTGAGACACTTATAAATACTCTTATTGCATGAAACTTGGTTTAGAGTTCCATAAACACGTAAATAATCACTTGTTTTATTGATTAAGCAAAAGTATACAATATGAGAAAAATTCGACTAAAAACTTAGATCTAAGATGATCTAAGAATAAACAATCGAAGAATCTCTCTAAAATATTTGTTTCTTGCTTAGGGTTAAGACGACTCTGAATGAATCATTTGCATTGGTACAATATCCGTACAATATTAAATTATGTTAAATTATATTTTATATAAAATTCTAGAGAATTTCAATATACTAATTATTTGTTAATAATTTTTATGTTTAGTTAAATATAACCAAAATAATAAACACGTCAATATATCTTATCAATTGTTTTATGTTACTATAAAACTAACTTTTTATAATTTAATTTAATTTAAAAATTAAATAAATATTAACCCTACGAGCAACACGGATCAAATCTAGTTTTAAATTAATGTGACGACATCAAAGAGAAAATTATTTTTAACTCTTTCATAAAATAAAATATTTTTATTTAATTGGCCATTTTGCTAAATCATTATTTTTATTAATTAAATGTAAAATATTCAGATTCTTTTTTGAAGTATATCTCTGATATATTGTTGTTTATTATTGGTTAAATTTTAAGTTTTAGATTGTGCCACGACTCACAATGAACACTAGTATGATCAACTAGAGTAGTAGTTTAAAACCAAAAAAAACCAGAGTAAGTAGTCAAAAATGGTGATCCCTATAGATAACTAGATACACCTTATTTATCTTAAAATTACTATATAATATATACTAATCCTTTTATTTATTTTAATAAACTCTAGAAATAGATTAAATTTATTTTAATGGATATAAAAAATGGGAGACAAATAGGGACATCCCCCATACCCCAAATATGAATTATGGAGTATGCTAAGAACCAAGTCTGTCTCTTTCAAATCATATTAATAATTAGTCTTTTTCTTTTTCCTCCATTATGATATATTTGACTATATTTAAAATTCAAGAAATCCTTGACTAATTCTCGTTGACTATTAAATAGAGATAACTTCAAACACTTTCTTCGAAAACGTTTATCAAAACTCATCATATTTTTCCATTCAACGATTAAAATTGGTTTGCTTAGAGCATATTCATTGGTGTTTCTTAAAGAGATTTTAGCAGGTGGGACCCATTAAATAGTTAAGATATGGATCTTATATTTTCTATTTAAGATCCGGATCTTAACTATTTAGTGGACCTTTGGATACGTGGCGACCCATTATTGATGCGTTTTTTTTTTTTTTTTTTTTAAACCAACTGTTCATGGGTCACAATGAATAGTTAAGAAATTTTGTGGGTTTCTCTGTTGGAGATGGTCTTACAGATTACCATTTTCTTAAATAAATCATTAAAATATTAATTTGATCCGCATGCATTAAATGCGAATCAGGCGGATGAGGCAGTAAAAAATAGAAAAAATTAGGAAATCGGGTACATTTTTTTACCTTAATTTGCAATATGGTGATTTGTGTTTCAAAATTGGTAATTAGGTGATTTTCCTTCCTTCTATATTTTTTATGACTGATATACCCCTCCGCGCATTCACACATGTTCATGAATGTTCACAAGTTTTCTGTTTCAGATTTTTTCATGAATTATTTAATCAAACTATGAATGTTCACATGTCATCATGAATATTCACACATGTCATCATGAATATTCACACATGTTCATGAATATTTACACATGTTCATGAATATTCACACATGTTCATGAATATTCACACAATGTCACAATTATTTTAGAATGAAGAACATGAATGTTCATACGAATACATGAATGTTCACGCATATACATGAATGTTCACACGATCTGATCAGAAAGTTCAGGGTTATTTTTGACTTTTCAACATAAAAAATCACCTAAATGCAAATAAAAAAAAATCACCCTATTGGCAAATTAAGAAGTAAAAAATACCTAGTTTACTAAATAACTCTAAAAAATATATGTCGAATAGTGAAAACGGATAAAAAACAGCCTTGAAAAAAAATTAAATACTAATATGTTGAAAATATTATTAAAACAAATTAAAAATATTACATGAAAAAACATTATATATAACTAGTATGAAGTATTTTGATTTGCCCACAATAAATCAACAATATTATCCCTAATAGTATTTTTCATAGGATTTGTATCCGCATTTTTTGTTATATATAGACATGTCTAATTTGAAAATCATTAAAATGTTATGGAATTCACAAAACTATACCATTTTAACCTTTGCTTCACAAAATTATACATAACTAGATGAATTCCCGCGTAATACGCGGACAAATTACATAAAATCATTTTATAATTATATATTAATATTGTTAACAAATTTGTATAGTTATAGTTATATTTAAACATAAACTAATATTATACATGTTATTTTATTAACAAATAAATATAAAAGACACACAACAATATATGATAATCTTTCTTATTATATAAAAGTGAATGCGTTTAATTATAACTCACCAGATCGTGACACGTGTCACAATTAAAAAAAAAATGTTAATAATGTTAATAATTATAGGAAAAATGTTAATAATGTTTAAGAAAAATGTTAATAATTTTAAAAGAAGAAAAAATGTAACGTTTAGGAAAAAAAACAAAACAAAAAATAAAATAAAAAGAAAAAGGAAAAACAAAAAAAAAGAAAAAAAATAACCAAACGAAAAGTCACATAATAATCTTAGAGCATGTTCATCAGATGTGTTAAGAGAGTGCTTATGTATAAAAGTGGGTATTTTGATGGATTAATTAAATCAAAAATGTGTATTTAGACCCAAATCATTAAACATCAATGCTTAAATAAGAGTTTTTGTCAACTCTTAAAATTCTTTAAAATACCATCAAAACAAGTTTTAAAATACCGTTAAAAAGTTTTTTATAACAAAAATACAATTAAAATGTTTTTTATAACAAATATACCATCAAAAAGTAGTAGTTTACAAAAATACCACAAATACAAAAAACGAGTTTTAACATATTTAGATTCTAAATTTTTTCATTTGAGTTCGCTATCTAGTGTTTAGGGTATAGTTTTGAAGGGGTATTGTATAGTTTTTTGAAGGTTTTGAGTGTAATTTTGAAAATTTAATATTTTTGGTATTTATGAGAAAAAACATTTTAATGGTATTTGTAAAACTTTCGAAAATCTGTGTTAATTGTGTTAAAAAAACTTTTTTTAGTAGTATTCATAAAAATTGCCCAACTTGTTATTGTATTTGTGGTATTTTATGCAAAATAATGTTATTTAAGCACCCATTTAAGTGTCCCTTAATGGAGGATAAATTTTTTAAAAGTGCTTATGTATTTTCCTTTATGCATATACACATAAATACTAATAAAAAATTCTTAAGCACCAAATATTAATCTCATTTGATATACATGGTCTTATTATATAAAACTGAGCGCGTTTAATGTGAGTTTGACAAACATAATTATAACTCACGAGATCGTAACATTTGTAATGGTTAGTTCAGATCTTGACATGTGTATTAAAATTGATACGTAAACATTTTATAAAATAGAAACTTAACAATATTGAGAAAAAAACAAAAATAAGGAAAATAACCAAAAATAAAAAATTAACATTAATTATCAAATAATTAGGAATAAAATAAATTAATCCGAAATATAGAAAGATAAAATAATCAGAAATAAGGAAAATAACATAGAAAAAGAAAAATTTAGGAATATTTTAAGAAATAATCAATAAAAAATTAGAAGTAAGAAAAAATAAAAAATAAAATCGTAAAATTACTTGAAAAATAAATAAAATCTTTATGGTAACTCATTTGTTATCTTCATGGATCCACTATCTAATTATTAATTTAAAACAAATGTTATTCATGTAAATAACAAAAGCAATGTAATAAAACAAAAAATGTGTTATTTGTATTTCTTAATAGATGAAAAAAGTAAAAATCACTTATTTACTAATTAACTAGATTCTCACCCGCGCCAAGCGCGGGAGTTAAGTATTTTTTTAATGTTGTAAAATGCTATTTTGTGTAGCGGTTTGTTAAATAGAAGCGCACAATATATTTCATTAATATTATAAAAATTAAGAAAAAATATATTATTTTAAAAGTAAAAAAGACATATTATAATAAAGACAAAAAGAACAGTTAAGATCGGAGAAAGATAACATCAGAAGAGGTCTTCATGTGTCTTAACAAAACATAATTCACAACATGACGACCGCTTCAAAAGTACGGTGAACAACACCGTCAACGGTCATTGTGTCGTGCAAATTCTTCGATCCAAGAACTTTGTAAAGCAAAGTTCTCAAATAATATAATTTAACAGTACATGGCGGAATAAATGGAGGATGTTGAATCAGGAGATTGACATTGCGAAGTTTCCAATAAAACTTTTCACAAAAATCCGAAAAAGTCAAATTTCTCTCTTTTTGTCAAACTTGTTATTCTCCATCCATTCCAAAAGTTAACTAACAACGTGAATTATAAATTCTCGTAAACACTCATAATTTTAAAAAACTTTATAATGAAAATTTGTAACCTCTAGAAAATGCAAATGAGAAGAAAATTGTAGTTCTTACAAACGATGAATCTCTATACACTAAATAGAATTATATATTATAAAGAATTTTATAGTTTAAAAACAAATAAAAGATCATTACCTATCGAAGTATTCATGATAAGAAGACCTTTTGACTTACTCAAATCCAGCGGATATTATACGGTCAATATCCTCTACTTTAATATATTTAGGGTTTTTTATATTTAATAATATATTTAACGATTGAAAAATAGCATATATAATTGAATAATTTATAAAATAAAACAAATATCAATAAATTTTTTATAAAGTATAATGCATGTGAAAAACTAAAATATCGAAAGCACAAAATTTAGCTATACAACAACTCAATATCTAATCTAACGTCGATAATTTTTTTTTTCTGAATGTTTCACCAGTCACCACCCAAACTCATACCACATATATTATATTATATCAAAATTATAATGATATTGGGTGGTTTCCACATGTTTTATACTTTTATCAAAAATTAACATAAAATAGTTTAATATAATTTTTTATGGGCTGCGAGTCGGCTTATGTTACATCAACATATGTGGCTTTTTCAAATGAAAAATGTAATATAATTAAATGGGCTTTTGATATGTGGGCTATTTGTTGTTAACTTTTTAGAATCATTCTAGTGATGACAATGTTATATTTCCTTGTTTAATTCAAGTAATGTTTCTCAATTAGTATATACTAGATTCTGACCCTCGCCAAACGCGTGAGTTAAGTATTTTTTTAATGTTGTAAAATGCTATATTGTGTATCGGTTTGTTAAATAGAAGCGCACAATTGATTTCATTTATATTGTAAAAATTAAGAAAAAATATATTATTTTAAAAGTAAAAAAACATATTGTAATAAAGACACATGAAACAGTTAAGATTAGAGAAAGATAACATCAGAAGAGGTCTTCATGTGTCTTAAGAAAACATAATTCATAACATGACGACTGCCTCAAAAGTACGGTGAACAACACCGTCAACGGTCATTGTCTCGTGCAAATTCTTCGATTCACGAACTCTGTAAAGCAAAGTTCTCAAATAATATAGTTTAACAATACATGTAGGAATAAATGGAAGATGTTGAATCACGAGATTGACATTGCGAAGTTTTCAAATGTATATCTTGCATCCCAATAAAACTTTTCACAAAAATCCGAAAAAGTTAAATTTCTCTCTTTTTGTCAACCTTGTTATACTTATCCATTCTAAAAGTTAATTAACAATGTGAATTATAAATTCTCCTAAACACTCATAATTTTAAAAAACTTTATAATGAAAATCTGTAACATTTAGAAAACGCAGATGAGAAGACTATTGTAGTTCATTCAAACGATGAATCTCTATACACTAAATAGAATTATATATTATAAAGAATTTTATAGTATAAAAACATATAAAATATCATTACCTATCGAAGTATCCATGATAAGAATGACTTTTGACCTACTCAAATTCAGCGGATATTATACGGTCAATATACTCTACATTAATATATATAGGGATTTTTATATTTAATAATATCTTTATCGATTGAATAATAGCGTATACGTATATATATAATTGAATAGTGTATAAAATAAAAAAATATATAAACAAAGTTTTTATAAAATATAATGCATGTGAAAAACTAAAATATTGAAAGCACAAAATTTAGCTATACAACAACTCAATATCTAATCTAAAGTCGAGCAAAAATATTTCTGAATGCTTCATCAGTCACCACCCAAACTCATACCAAATATATGATATTTTATGAAAATTATGCTGATATTGGGTGGTTTTCCACATATTTTATATTTTTATCAAAAATTAACATAAAATATTTTAATCTAATTTTTTATGGGCTGCGAGTCGGCTTATGTTATACCAACATATATGGCCTTTTTTAAATAAAATATGTAATATAATTAAATGGGCTTTTGATATATGGGTTAATTATTGTTAATTTTTTAGAATCATTCTAGGAACGACACGTGTTATATTTCCTTGTTTAACTCAAGTAATGTTTCTCAATTAGTATATATAGGATAAGTGAAAGTGGATCAATTGATCAAAATTTTATAAATGGATACCCAATTGGAGAAATAAGTGGGTATACAAATGGACTTTCCAAATAATTTTAGAAATAAAATATAGATGAGTTTATGACTTACTTTTGAGGATGTAATTTATCCATATATTGTTGTGTGCGGAGAAACCAAAAAATATAAAATTCCATATATGGATAATTTATCCATAAATAAAGTTGTTGGATATATTGTTATCCTAATTTATAATAATAATAATAATTTATTATTATTATTATAAATGATACTACATGCAACCTCATCTGATTTTGTTTACATTCATTATGATTCAAGATAATTCCAAAACATCAAATGAACCCCTAATTTTTATATAGTTCCATATATGGATAATTTATCCATAATCTCTTGGAGAAACCAAAAAATATAAAAGACACATAACAATATATGCACACGAGTTTCGCGGAATTAAAAAGACTCAAGGCATTGGAAAATTTAGGAGGCTACCACAAACAAAAGTGGTAGTGTTTTACTAATTTTGTGGTGTATGTGCTCCATTTGCTCTGTCGTGGTAAATTTTGGTTTCCATGTTTATTTTGGTAAATTTCTTTTTTATAATTCCATATATTTTGTATGATTCTGCATTATATATATTTGCATGATTATATAGCATTCTATTTTTCTTTTGTGCCATAGAAAAATCTTATTATACTTACCACATGCAATTTTACTTTATTTATGATTTTAATAATTTTTGTTAGATGTTTTTTTAAAACATGCGTGTAATTGTAATTTCAATTTATTTGTATGTAATTAGCTAAGAATTTGTAATTGTAATTTCAATTTAAAAAAAAACATAAAGATGCATGTATAGCTTAAAAATAGTTATTATAAAACTATTGTTTTCTTATTAAAAACATTGATTAAATTTGAAGCAAAATACATAGATATCAAATGAAACTCATATATATATATATATATATATTATTAAAATATTAAAAGAAATTGACATTACATTATTTTCCAGTCAAGTACATGACCTGGTGGAGAACGATAATTTCTTGTAAACCAAATCCCATCTTTTTTTGCAACCCATAAACGTAATTGATTACATTTAGGACGAAAACCTTGACGATATACTTCAATATCATACCAATACTTTGGATTAGTTCCATAACTAAGTATACAATACCAAGCTTCATCATAAGGATAATCATCTTCAAATTCAATTGTATAATTAGGATCTTTGAAGTTTAATCTTCCATATTTTGTAGGTGGATTTTTTCTGTTTTTTCTTCGACATTGAATATCAAGAACCATACCAGGATCAATTTCGTTTTGAATTACTACATGGTTTTTTCTTGGCCTACCATGGCAAATTACTGCTTGGTTTATCTCAAAACACATTGTAGTAACTAACATAAATATTATGAGATAATTCATTTTTTTTGTTGGGATCTAAGATAATATTTGTAGAATGAAAGCATCAACACGTAGTATTTATATAAAAAAGATTGTGTGGCAATTTTTATTTATTTATTTAGTAAATTAATTTTTTAATGAAATTAGTTAAATTAAAAAACAAACATAACAATAAAAAAAATCTGGTTGGAGTGGAGTTTAATGTCTATTCATCCCATTAATTACAAAATCAGAATAATATAAATATGCTAATGTAAGATTATGACATTATCATATTAATGATAATCTATATTAGCATTTTAAGAATTAGATTAGCTAAAATATCTAATTATACAATACTTGAAAAACAAATCTTATATTATTAATACAGAATACGGAGAGAGAAAATGAGAGTGAAAATTCTACGTGTCATCACGTGAGTAATTCTGGCCCCACATCAATAAAAGATTTATTGAAAATTCATAAAAACCCAAAACAAAAAGCCCAAATTATCACAAAAGTCTCTTCAACAAACATAATAAATGGATAATATATTTAGAAAATGTTGAAAAACCCCGAAAATATAAAAAATATAATATTAAAAAATTCATAAAAAACACAATTTATAATTAAAAATATATTCCCTAATATTTATATGTTATATTTTATCACATTATGTGTAAAATAATGAGAAAACATATTGTTCATTTACAAATAACAATATTATTTTGTAAAATTGTATTTAACACCAAAATTCATGTCAAATGACAAAACTTGAACACATAATTTACGACTCATCGGTTGAACCACCGGTTTCCAAAATTTGAGCAAATAATTTTCGGATAAGTTTATACATGAAAAAGTGTTTAAACATTCATAGAAAATATGTTTAAAATATTTAAAAAGCTTACAAAATATGATTTTAAAAAGCCCATGAAAAACACAATTTTATAATTTTTCTAATGTTTGTATGTTATATTCTCGCACAAAACAATGATAAAACATATTGTTCATTATAAATATCAATATTATTTTTTAAAATTGTATTAAGCATCAAAGTCCATGTTAAATGGCAAAACTTGAACACAAAATTGACTTGAACCATCGGTTGACCCACCGGTTCCCGAAAGTTCAGTGGTTTTATCTGAGTTTTTAATAATCCAAGTTTTATGACAAATAGAGACCGGATTGACATATTTTCATTGTTAAACGGGTCATATCATGGTTTCAAAACACTATGTAGTTATTGATTTTCAATGATAAATAGTAATTATACGTAATGGTAAATATTCAACATCGAAATAACAGTGATAATATTTTTCGATGATAAATATTAAAATAGTAATAATAAATTTTTGTTAATAAAACATTATAAAAACCAATATATAAACTTCAAATTAAACTCTGCGTTTAACGCGAATCACATGACATCCAAATTCTTTTTATCTCATTTTATACTACACATTGTTTTTACCAATAAATATTTCTTCTTTTATTCCGTAAATTTTTATCCCGCGCTTGCCGCGGGTAACTTTCTAGTCATTATATGAAAAGAGAAGACAAAATGTCGACGTGTCGCGACGAGAGTAATTTTAGGAATTTTTATTCTTTTTTGTATTTGGGTCCTTATACGTTTGAATAATTATTGTTTGAAGAATTTTATAAATTATATTTTAGGCCCAACAAATTCAGGTCCACATATAAAACTCTTAAGAATTAAATTTCTTCCACATTGAAAACAATAAGAAACGAAATAAGAAATCTTCTATTATAAATAAAACTTTATCACATACGAAATCATTAAAACGGGCCTTAGTTTAATGGGTCTGCGAATTTCGGTAAATGGATTGCGCCTTCATTACCGGGGTATGCATACTGCGGATCTTTTTCTTTGAATAGAAGTGCAAAGTTTGATTAGTTATTTTGGCTTTCGATATTGGTCTTTCATAGATACATGCCTCATAAATTGGCCAACATATATCAAAGATTTTGATTAGTGGATTGGAGCCTAAAAATTCGGTTTTCAGGCCGGGTTAAGGTCGGACTCATTCAAGTTCGAATTTTTCGGGTTAAAGGATATAAGATCCGTTCGAGTTATTTATAAATACAGTTCCGTTCGGTTCGAATCCATTCGAATTCAGGTTGAGTTTCATATTTAAACAAAATCTGACGTGGAACCAAAAATATACATATGGTTATACAAATGTGTAATCACAAAACAAGGACATCAAATAACATTTATTCAATAAAAGAAATATTCTAAAAGAAATAAAAGAAAGTGATCCACTAATACTTGGAGGATTATTACTGTATAAATCAGATCACATTATTTGTTCACAGTTTTAGATCCACTCACGGTCACGGATCATTCACAACCCGCATTAGATGGAATTTGTGGATGAACCACCAGAATCGTTTGATTAGGTTGACCCGCTCGGCCTAAACCGCTCTCGCCATTCGGAACCTCATTGATATAATTTAAAAATATTTCAAGATTTGTTGTGTTTTTTTTAGTTTTTGGTAGTCTTATAATTCATATCTATTAATACATATTAGGGGAAATTACAAAAGTACGTCTTAAAATTTATACTTTCACAAAAATTAGCATTATTTGAAAACCATTTTATAAATACATTTAGTTACTAAATATAGATATGAAATAAATTATAAGTACTAAAATCTATCCACTTTAAAATTAAATCGTAAATACTTAATAGTGAACCCAAATGAATTTATAAAATTTAGATAATTTTTTTAAAATATATCCTAATCATTTAAAATTTATAAAAGTGATTTTTGTAAAGAAATTTAAATAAGTTTATATCGATGTAAATTTCTATATATAAACGTATAAACTAATAT
Organism: Cochlearia excelsa; assembly: GCA_963556525.1. Lineage (NCBI taxonomy): Eukaryota > Viridiplantae > Streptophyta > Magnoliopsida > Brassicales > Brassicaceae > Cochlearia > Cochlearia excelsa. The sequence continues at coordinate 6,014,120 of OY748330.1, forward strand.
ATTTAAGGACAATTACGAAACTACACATTTTGAATTGCATGGGAAATGTTTCAACCAGCAGTCCCAGAACCGGCCCCTGCCTGGCTCCAAAACCAGAGTGGTGACTAACGGTTAAGACCAACTATTGGTTTGGTATACAGAGAAGCATTGATGTTACAGTCTCTGAATTCATTTAAAAGCTAAAGTGTGGGAGGTCCAAACAGCTCCAAGACCTTTATATGGAAAGCATTAAGATGGGCGCTGATAAATAGGTGAACTAAGGTTGATTCTATGGTGCCAAGTATGTGGACTTTGAAGGATAATCCATAAACGATTTTTTCATACCCGAATAGCATTATATATATAGAGATTATACCACAACTTTTATAGTGTGCAAATTCATACATGTAATCAAATTTAATTCCAATTACATACATTAATTCATCAAAATCTTCTAAAATTCATTTTTCCGTTTGTGGAGTTAAATCTCCCTCACTTATGTCTATTACGGACCCGCGTGGCTCTTGCGTGTCAAACATTTATTAGTTATTTTTTTAAAAAAACCACCAAAAATTGTTAAAAATTAAAAAATAAGAAAATAAATCAAATAAAATTAACAATATTTTTTTTGAAATATTATTAATTTTTACATTTAAGTTTACAATCAATTCCTTAGAAATAATTTTATTAATTACTTACATCAAAACTAATACATTACATAAGATGATTGACTTATACATAAAAATTAACTTTTAACTTTGAAAGATAATTTAATTATTACACCTTTCAAAAAGTGTATATTTGAAGAAATTGAAAATGGACTATTCTGATAAAAGTAGTGTTTAAAATATAGGTTTTTTTCCAAATTAACTTAATTTCATAAATTTTAAATTTTAATTCTTACTATTTTCTAAGGAATTGATTGTAAACTTTATAAATGTAAACTAATAATATTTAATTGAAATATTATTTTCTATATGTTGTTAATTTTATTTAATTTATTTTCCTGATTTTTTGAATTTTTAACAATTTTTGGTGGTTTTTATTTTTAAAATAACTAATATGTGTTTGATACTCAAGAGCCACGCATATCCGTAATAAACATAATTAACGGAGATTTAACTTCATAAACGGAATAACAGAGTTTAGACGATTTTGATGAATTAGTGTATGTAATTGAAATTAAAATTGATTATGTATGAATTGACAAACTATAAAGATTTAGGCATGATCTCGATATATTGCTATTTTTGAGGTATGAAAAACGGTTTGTCTGAGAATCCATTAATCATGTATTTTTTACATGTGCCATCGCAAGATAGATATATTGAATTTCAAATTTTCATATGCCGGTGAATGGTTTGATAAGAGCTTTCTCTATGAGAATATCCATCACATCTTACCAAGTCCAAGAAGGAGTATATTCCCCATATTTTAATGGGAGAATTACAAAACTACCCCTTTTGAATTACATTTCACAAAACTACATCATTTCCAAAATACTTTACAAAACTACACCGAAACACTCAAAATTAAATCTAAATAAACCCTACCCACACAATCCTACCCAAATGAAAAGATTTTAATTTAGGTAAATTTTCAAAGGGTAAATCAAGCTTTTTAAATATTGAAAATGTGTAAATATGTAAAAAAATTGAATTAGGTTGAGTTTTATAAAGAAATTGATAAAGAGTGTAGTTCTCTGAATTCTTCTAAATTAATCATTACCTTGTAATAGAGCCTTAATAAGTTTGTAATAGAGGGAACGAAAATATGAATGTATTGATTGCTTGATACTATTACAGAGATATGGGAAGACACGAATCACGGTTTTTGGCTCAAGATTCCGATGGGGATAACAGAAGAGCCAAAATATCAATTTAAGCATACTCTAAGAAAAACGTCTAAAGCAAGCTTTACAAGAGAGATGGAGAAAATGTAAGGACAAGAAAGTGACTAGAGAATCATTGTTTTGCCCATAAAAGATAAAAGATAAACAAGAAGACTATTTGTTTGTTTGTTTATAGAAATACCAACTCCTTCACAAAGTTCATTACCCCCCAAAATATTATATGTAACTGTCAAATATGAAAAGAAAAAAAGAGAGAAAAGAAGGGAAGAGAAAAGCAAAGTCTTGAAAACTCATTTAACCAAAGCCAAAACCTTCACTGGCTTCATGGATTGCAAGCAGTAGCCTCTCCTGCAAATGTTCCTTGGACGGATACTCTGGCAGATCCAACTGATTGAAACTGCATCACCAAACAATTTGTGATTCTTGTCATGTTTTATTATGTAAGTAGAGGAAAAGAGAGAGATACTAACCAAGTATGAGCAGACGGCAAGTGACTAGCGCTTCCATATGCCTTGTGGATCTGAAACTTCTGTGCGCCTGAAATCCCTTGAAGGGCACTAAATCCTTCCAAAGGAACCTGTTTGTTTTTCATTTCATAAGTAAATGCATTACAAGTTTGTCACAAATGTATATGAGAGAGAGAGAGTTGTTTACCTTGGAGGTTCCAGTGACAAACTGCAATAAACGTGCTTTGTCTTCTTTGCTCAAACCCTGTACAACCTCCCAGAACCATTGGATTACAGGTGATCCGGGACTGTACCCAGAATATTCTGTATTCGCCCTCAAGTCATCCACTGATATTTATACACAATGTCAATAGAAATGTCTTCAGAGATAATGCTATGATGAAATTCAAGAGGTACATATATATAACTTACGGTCGATATCAGGAAGACCGCTTATTAATAACTCCAATTCTTTGTCGTTGAAAATCGATATTAGATCTCCAATGATAAGTTCACTAAACCCTTCAAGGAATGCATTTATCTGAGGTCTGATGGCGGTGGTTAATCGATGCTCCGCAACTAAGTCAACATATTGATGCTTATTCTCCTCAGTTACTTTTACGTTCCGACCCCCAGGGATCAGTTCATGGTCAGTTACCTACATTTTATAGCATGTTCTGAATAATAAAACAGCAAACAAACATCAGAGAATCATAAAATAGAAATAAAAGGGTTACCTCTGTTTTCTCATACAGTATCCGTTTTTCCTCATCAGCGTCAATGCTAAACGTAAGATCTAGGACATCGCTAATATCATTCTGCATATAAAAAAAGAACAGATGAGTAACAATGAACAGAAGAGTATCTAATGGTCAACAGAGTATTAGATACCTCCAGCATCCATTTCAGGGCTTTATAGTAATCCGGATCTATGGCTTCAATATCATGGTATGTCACCTTAACTCCCAAGATATGCTTGTAAAACGAACGAGTGAAATGGACATCGAGGAGTTGCCCGTCAAACAGAGCTTTCCCAACCTGGAACAAATCAAAATTAGAATTTGCAACAACACATCTACATGTGACGACTAAGTATATTTACTAAAAGAGGAGGAGCTTTAAACTTACAACACGGCCAACAAATTTGAAGTAGGAAAGGTGTTCCGTCTGGTAAACAGAGTTTGGGTTTGGTTGGAAAGTTGAGTCATTGCCAACGGTTGTAAACAGAAGAGCTCCTTTGTCGAAAATAACCCTTGACAAGAGTTGATACCATTCCCTCGTAAGCCCACCCGCATCAATACCTTCTTCTCCTTGGAAGTGAACAGTCAATCTACCTTTAAGTTCCTGAGTTGACCTCATTCGCAATTGGTTATATGAATCTTCAAGAATGTAGGCTCTCCTCACTGAGATTCTTAAAGGGCTATGGTGATGATCATGCTGGTTCTTTATCTTTGATCTGAAGTATGCACGTTTGTTATCAAATTCAATAAAGCGTGGAACCTTCAGCATGAGGGAAAAGGACTTCTCAAGCAGAGCAGGATTTTGTCGGATAAATGCATTAAGAAGTTTCCTGTGCCTTTCAGAAAACCTGATAAAAGAACCATACTTCTCATCCACCTTGGTGCTGTTTCCTGGACCCTTCGGCTGTCCCTCAACTTCAGAAGCTGCGGGAACCCCTGAATCATTACCTGAACCGGACTGTGAATGGTGCAACTTCTCACAGGTAACAAAAAATGACTCTATATAAGGCAAGATGTTCTGGGACCCAGCAGGAAGTGACTGGTTTACTCCCGCTACCCTTGTTGTTGAGCTCGAAGATGAAGATACGCCACTAGATGTAGACTCGGAAAGCCCCTCTATTTTGCATATGCAACTGCTTAGCTCCACCCACAGAGGTTCCAAAGCTGAATTAATGTTTGATAGTTGGGAAAGGACAGCAACATGCTCTTCTGAATTCTGAGATTGGGTTTTCCCTTTAGTGACTAATGAACCAATGAGGGAGCTTAACGCCTGCAAAACCCTCAAAATCGAAGATCCATCGGACAGAGTGGTACTTAGCAGCTCTTTCACTGCTTCACTGAACATGTGAAGTTCACGCATTGCTGATCTTGTCAGGTTTTGTATTGCATTTGCAAGTTCAGTAATAAACAAATGACAATGGTTCGGAGCTATCGCCACAAGTTTTTTCAGCACTTCCGCCACAAGGGTGTATGCATTATCTGACAACCTGAATGAAAGCATAAGTAGTAAGACGAGATGTAGAAAGTTACAATATTAAATCTGCGAATGAAAAGATAAAAACTACACAAAATAAGAAATGTTTTAGATAATCATCTGACATACCCTTCACGTGCAAGTAATGAACAAAGCAGACACAGCTCTGACTGGGGAAGATTAAGCAACACAGTCTGAACATCGCATTCATTCTCTGCTCTGGTGGATGAACTTGCAGATGAATCTATTGGCTTGGTCATTGTACTAGCAGAGACAGCTAACGTTTCTGGGTTTTCTGACGTGTTTTCAACTTCTAAACTTTGAGGTGTAGATTGTTGCTGGCTAGCAGACCCACCTGATCTTTCAGCTGAGTCAGACTTTCTTTCAGCATTGTCAATGATTACCTCCAGTAAGTTCAACAGCTGCATCAAATGATAATAATAAACACCCACAGCTGAGTTCATTGTCATAAAAGTAAACAAAAGCCGACCATATCACTAGGAGTACCTGTTCAAGATGAGCTACACTTCTCAAATAAAGGGGCTGGTTCAGGAGGCTGAGAAGCAACGCGAAAGCTATAGATTCTGATTCGTGATGCTTTCCGTCCATGTAATCATCACTCACTACAACAGCTTTTCCATGTGCCTTGTCTGAGGGTGCTGAACCTTGCAGGGAAGGCAGTGAAAGCCTCGATTGAAGCATAATCTTCGCTACCGACATATGATTTCGAGCCAAATATGTCAACATCTCAAGTACACGCCGAGACACTAGAGGAGGAACCCCTGCAAAACAAAATTATTAAGAAAACTCCTAACTCTGCTAGTTTCGTAAAAGCAGATGGCACACAGCTCATATAAACCAGCCAGATTTAAGTTTTTAAGAAAACATACCATCAAAGTGTTGAGGACGTGAATATGTTACATTGCTTTGACATGCATAAAGACGATAAGGTGGTTCGCAAAAACTCCAGTTGTTAACAGGTTTCCTTGTGTCGAGCATCAGCATATCCATGAACGCATTAACCAAGGAAAACCTTGTTTCTCCATGAGAACATAAATTCAGCAGAAGTCTCTGCAGCGGGCCCTTGTAAAGAGGCTGTAGACCAATGAAACATACATATATTGACAAACTGATAGCAATTAAATCTTAGGTTTCTGTGAGTGGTGGCATTCGATAGATACCTGAACTATGCGAAGAACACGAATCATTGCTTGGAGTGCCTCAGTGTTAACTAGAGGAGCTCCATCCGCCTCTGTAATCTTTGGAGTAGACCTACGAGCAACTACTCCCACACTCCTCTCAATTCCAGACAAGACACCTTCACCTCGCCTAGATGGCTCCCCTCTACGAAGTCTTGGATGCACACCAAAGAGTGCACGGTTATGATACCGATGAGCAAACCTTTCACGCAACATGTTTGCTTCTGCCACCAGGGCAGGTGTTAAATTTGCTAGAATAGCATCGGATGACGTTAACAACACCTGGATACAAAAAAGGTTAGACGAATATATGCAAATTATATCCATGGCGATGACCTTACAAAGAAATAACTCATACCTCTTCTCTTAGCTCAGAAGGAAATGTTGCAATTATTGATACCGTGTCCATCTCAACAGGCTGACCTTCAAGTTCCTGGGACTGCTGAGGCCTTTGTGCTTGTTGCTGTGCCAGAACTTCCTCTCGGATATCAGGAGGAAGTGCAGCAAGAAACTCAGGATCGATATCTCCTGAATTTTGTTGTTCACTGCTAGAAGGCTGTGGCGCTTGTCCTTGCTGAGCTGAAAGAACTTCAGCTCGTAGTTCCTCTGGTAGGGCATCCAAAAATGCAGGATCAATAGAATCAGAACCAACATCCCTATCTACTGGTTGCTCTACAGGAGGGTTATCCTGCTCAGCCTCGTGGCCAGAATTCTCGGAAACCTCAGTTACACTGTAAAGGGAAGCTTCTCGTCCAGCTGAAGATGGAACAAGTGACAAATTTGCTCTTCTTGAGCGAATAGCTGGCTGTACATCATGCCTTTCGGCACTATCATCATGACCATCTGCACTTCCGATTTCAACATCCAAACTCCTAAGGCTTTCCCCTAAGGTTGCTGCACTCCCACCGCTTTCTTGGCTCACAGCTTCAACATCCCGAACGGTTAAATCATTTTGATCATATTGCATTTCGATTGACTGAGACTGTGAGCTTGAAACAGAATCAGTAACCGCGACTCTTGTTTCAGACTGAGCAGATGCATCCTGCAAAACAATAGAGGGGGCAGGCAGATTGGTACCTCCATTATCAATATCATTTTCAGCTGGAATTTCAGGTCTGACAATTGCATCCTGAGGCTGCCCACTCTCAGCCTGAGGTTGATGTTCTAAAACTGATGCATTCTGATCAGCAGGCTTATCAGAGCTGGGTCGTCTCAGCTGAGATACAAGCAAATCTTCAAGACCTTGTGGTATGGTAGAAGCACCAGTGCCAACAATTTGCTGGCTGTCATCAGCCCATAAATTCATACGATGCCCCTGCCGCCCGTTCCTCAAAGATCGGAATATAGCATCAAGCCGTGTTGAAGAACTCCTGTGGGAATCCCTAGCTCCATCAGGAAGATCACGTATGTTATCTACAAAGAGATGAAAATAGTGAGTAACAAAGCAATTCTGTTAGACAATATGGAAATCATTTTGATAGGATGATAAGCAAAACGGTAACGAGGGTCTGCTTAAGAAATTGACTACCTTATAGCAATCAGCCATTTCTTAAACTATGGTTACAAGAGAAAAGTGTACAGAGAAGAAACCAGTTCATAAAATCCAGAGTTACTTTTAGATGCGGATTTAATTAAACTAAAATATCAAGATATCAGAAAATGTTACATACTATAACACAACATAAAGGGAAATAAATGAAGTACTAAAATGAGAACCTGTTTGACTTTGTGATGCGGGAAGTGATGGAGATCCCGATAAAAGAGGGTGCTGAGTGGCACCATCACCAGTTCTGCCGAGAAGGCTGTAGATAGAAGTTGTTCGTCCTTGACGTCTTGAGCCAAAGACTTCAACAGGCATCACATGAAGTGTTTCATCAGAAAATCTATGCTCTCTAAGAACCTCCAAGTTATCAAGGACGTTTAACCCATTGAATCCATCTCCAAAGCTGAGAATAACTCGATCTTCATCATCTTCGTCCTCTTCATCTTCTTCACCCAGTACTTCTTCTTCAAACTCATCATCATCAAGCTCATGATCATCTTGATCAGTGTCATGGTGAGGTAGGTGATGTACATCATCTTCTTCCAAGTCATTGTCCTCCTCGCCTTCTTCTTCATTATCATTTTCATCTTCATCTATTTCATCACCCTCATCACCAGACATCTCCTCGTCTTCCTCTTCGTCCAGATTTTCCTGCATGTGGGTGTGCATCTCAAATTCTATACCCATAGACCTGACCCCATTTTCCAGCCCCCTGGCATCTTCAGCTGTTTCTTGCATATAATCGTCCTCAGCTGGGGCAAAACCTCCATTCAAATCTTGATCATGCTCCATGTCATCTGTCATAGCCTCCGAGCCAACATAGGTGTGGGAACCACCAAAGTTTTCCACATGATCAGCTGTCAAGGAATCATTGTTGGACTGAAGCATCCTTTCCGCTACCTCAGAGGCATCAACAATGGCATCTCCTCTTCCTGATTGAGTTTGATCAGATGACTTGCTTGCATTTCCATCCTTTGAGTTTGAATCAGCAGAATGTACATGCTCCTTTGTCACCAGCTCCAAGACCTTTATGATTCCTGTTACAGCTTTGGGAGATTCTACATTGTCCAAGTCCAAGACTTCAAGAGTCCGAGTAAAAGACTTGACCAATCCCACATCAACAAAAGTAGCAGTAGCTTCTGAAGATATATGGGTACTAGTAGGTGACCGAGCTGAGAGCATATCACTCAACAGATCAATTAAAATCTGTATTTCATTAACTGGAGGTGTAGACCCATTGGAGGTATCTATGAAGTCATTGAAGATACTCCTAATGTGAGTAAATATCCTTTTCCTTGCTTCAGCTGATCGAACAGATGTGCCCACTAAAAATTGATTAGCTCTACTTGCAAGCTTTTGCCGCCAATCACTATCTGATTTCTTTTCCTTCTTCACCCTTGAGTATGGAATAAACTTGTGAAGAATATGATGAAATATTCCACCAACTTGACTAGTCTTCGGTTGAGGACCTCTAAGACTGTTAATTTCAGAATCTCTTCGAAGTATTATATGGATTGCCGAAGAGTACATTAACAGCATCTCACTCAAAAGCTTCAGAACGAAAACAATTTTAGCCAGTGAAGCTGACACGTCCTGGGAATTAGCTTCCTTTTCGTCAAGTGTCGTGGCAACAGCTTTGCCTTTCCCCTTTGCAGACGCAAGATCAATATCCATGTCTGATAAAGTTGATACACCTTCAATCATGTCATCTTTTGGCGGAGGAGTGAAATTACAGACAGAATCCAGAAGTAGCTCAACAACAGCAATGAAGGACTGGGGAGGTTTTCTGTGGACTTTAGATGCCTTGGTGCTCCCAGGGGCAGATGCAACTTTCTCTTCGTTAGAGGTCTGGCATTTTTCTTTCTCAGCTTTGTCTTTATCCTTCTCTTTGTCTTTTGATTTCTCTTTTTCTTTCACTAATACAATGTAAGGTCTTTCACCAACCATCTCTACTTGGCATATTGCACGCGCCGCCTGGATAAATGTGATTGGATCCCGGGCAATTACAGAATTCACGTTTTGTAAAAAGTTACGTGGCGAGATTCTTGGATTTGCGTGCCTGTCGGAAAGTGTTGCAAGCGCATGCTTTATCTCAAATTCCATGGCTTGTTGAAGCGTTTGAGGATCTTCAAGAATATGACGGATAATACTAGCAGCAACAGAGTCAAACCCTGGAAAGAGACAATCACTCGGCAGAGAAAGCAGTGCTTGTGCACCCCCAAAATTAAGAAAGCAGACAGCGGCAAAATGTTTCCTTGTCAGTGTAGAACAGAGCTGTAGAACAGCATGCATGGTTTCAGAAGGAAGCTGATTTCGGATACATGCACAAGCAATCTCAATCAGTTTCTTTTGATCATCAACATCAACAAGTTGCGGAGAGCCAAAAACAGATTGTAGCTTCTCTTGTTTGCTCTCATCAATGGTGAGAGATGTCTCACCCTTTTTCAACTCTTCTATAAGCTCACTGTTTAATTTTTGGTCCACCTGTAGTAGCCTATCAATGGCAAGAAACCCTGTTGTTACCCACTTTGGAACTTTGACTTTTTCCTTACCAATATTACCAGAATCCCACTCTGAAAGTACATCGCACACAAGTCTTACAATACCAGCACTCAGTGCAACTTCACGTGAACCTGCATCTTCATGCAGAATCAAAGCAAGAACATGAAATAGAGCAGAGAGCTGATTGTTCTTTGTGTCATCAAACACAGGACAGCAATCCTTAATCCGGTTAAGAAGGCAAGATATGACACTAGATCGGTGTTCCCCATTGTTTTCTGAACATATCAATACAAGCAAGTCTCTAACAGGAAAAGCAAGGGGTTCTTTCATCTGCAAAAGCTTTGTGCACGTCGTTATAAGCTCTTCAACAGGTGGCAGTGAGACCATCTCTGCCTCAATTTGTGGTGGAGTTTCATCTGCAACATCCTGTTTTGTATCTGATTCAGAATTTCCAAGGGACATAGCAAGAGCACGAGCAAGCTCATCATCCTCTTGGATAATTTCTTCTGGGTGGGAAAATAGCCATTCCATGGCCAACTCAACACTGTTTGATCCAACCTGCCTCAAGGCTTCTTCTGCTCTGGATCTGGAGAAACCCATCTCCACAATTGTCGAAATGGTTGTTTCATTGGGAGGTGGACCTGTAATACGAGCACTACCACTGCCACCTAGTTTTTTTAGCTCGACTCCAGAATACACATGCCTGATTATCGAAATGAATGTAGTAATGAAATCGGAACTACATTCAGTAAACTGTGGATGAGTCCAAACGGGAAGTACAGCTTTCAGCACAATGGACTGGAGGATTTTCACAAAAGTCTCAGCATCTTGTGGAAATGGAAAATTACCATTTTCTACGGGTTGAACAAGCAAGTGTTTTGTGGACGGCGACAAGATAAATGATGACGTGACCAAATGGTCCATGAGCTTACCATAGCTAGCCAGTGGACCATAAATCCATGCATGATCTGCTTCTTCCTTTTCCTCTTCCTTTCCTTTAACATCATCAGTCTCCATTGGAGATGATCGGTTCCTAGTAATTGTGAATAAAAGCTGGCCAGTGGCATCAAATGTTGTCAAAATCGTCTGAATTACCCCCCGACTGTAAAAGCAATTTATCAGAACAGGATTACATGAATCAGGCCTCTCAAGAAGGATAGCACCGATGAAGTCAACAACCTTGCCAAGGTAGCGACATTTAGTTGACACTGATGCCTCCGGAACAATCTCATGGCCTCCAAAATTCAAGTGATCCAAAGAGATTGAAGCAAAACTTGAGGCAACTAACTTAGATGATGGAGAAACATTGATGACAGTATCTTCTCTCCTGCGAGATGGGAGCAGCATTGCCTTCCCCAACTCTTGGAATATGTAAGTGATGTGGAAGGACAGTGAGCTCACCATGTCACAGCAAGATGTATAGTAGGATCGATCTTCATGTTCTCTTATACCAGAAACAGCTGATGAACTAGAGGAACCGTCAGTAATTGCTCTTGGTTGAAAACCAGTTGATGCACGCCCAAGATCACGGTAAAGATTAATTAAATCAAAGAATTGAGATTCGGCACTCCATCCTGCTGTCCTCCTTCGAAATAATGGATCGAGGAACTGTCTAAAAGAATTGAACCTTTGTCCTTCCATCGCATTTATACTCAACTCTGCTTGCTCTGACTCAGGAATAGAGCCAGCCTTTTCATCTTGACTTTCAAGCATGGAACCCTCGTGACATGCTATTTGCCATAAAATTTCTCGGTGCAAAACCCCAATATTTTCCAGAACGTCCTTGCTGCCACTAACAAACTCTAAAAGCAATGCATTCACCCAGCGGTTATCCTTCGTTGCAGCTAGAAACAAAAGAAACTCTACAAGGAAAAGAGACGCAAATATTCCTGAACTTGGCGAAAGTTTTCGATCCAGTAAGAATGTCCCTGAGAGATTTTGCAGTCCTTCTAAAGCTTTCTTCAACTGATCACGAAGGGAAGAGCAAAAGGCACGAGCAAGAGAAGCAGAGTGATGTTGTGTGAAACCCTTAAAAACAATGGCGCTGTGCAAGGCAATAGATATCCCTTCAGAGGATTGAGCGATGCTAGGTCGCAAAAGAAGCTTCAGCAAAGCCTCGATGCCAGCCTTCTCCACAAAGAGACGAGAAGTCTCAGAATTCTCCATTGTTCTGTGAAGAAGAACTATCAGATGAAAGATGCAGAGTTGAATGAACTGTTCATGACTGACACCAGATGTTTCCTTCACACCTGAATCCATTTCCATTGCAGTACTTTCACTCGGGTTTACAGAGGATGATGAGGAACCGCTTTCTCCAAGGCATGCAATTTTATCCACAATTTCAATGATTATATCAATGCCATTGGCTCTTAGAGATGAAACATGACGTAAAAGCTCTTCCACAGCATTTGTAAATGGAACAATAGCCTCATTCATAGCTAGAACATACTTCTTGCTGGTAAATACATCAACAAGGAAGCGCAGTGCTGAAGTTTCTTTTACCGTCTCTAATCCTTTGCTATTGAGACATATTGCACCCAAGCCATTTGGAATACATGCAAGAGCTTTTGAAGACGGAAGTATTCCTGATACAACTGAAGACAAAAATGCTTCAGGGAGACCCATTTCAAACAATGACGTAAGAGATGTGGGGTCTTTGTGGATTATATCACTCATAACTGTGACAGCTGAGTAATATATATCACCACCAAATTTATCTGCATTCCTATATATTAAAGACAAAGCAGCAGGCAAAGTACTCTCATGAGAGCTCTGGGACCTATTGGCATTTCCAGGAGTATACGTAGCAGAACCTAGAGACTTCAAAAGAACCTTGATCAGTCTCTTTCGGGCTAACAACTGGTCACCATTTATTTTTAAGGATTCACCAATAACCATATCACTCTTGTTCTCTACAGGCAATCCAAGAACGTGATGAACCTCTACCTCTAACCTCCGAGACAAAAGCTCTACTCCACCAAGATCCCTGAGTACAGGTACAGCTGAACTACTATAATCCATGAGCTTTTGTAGTGCTTTAACAGCCAAATAGACAAGATGCATGTGGCTTGTATCCACATAATCCAAGAGAGGAAGAAAAGTGGAAACCATGCCTGACCCCCTTATAGTGCTTCCAGATGACGATGATGAAACAATGTGAAGCAGATAAAACTGAAGTAGTGCCTCGACAAAAGCAATAGATGACGGATCACTTGAGACCTTCAAAGACTGCACCGCTTTCTGAAGAACATTAAGCAGAATCATTCTGTTACCTACAGCAAAACTGATGCTAGATCCACTTAAAATCCTGGCCCGATCATGAGAGGCTGAGTACACAGCCAGTTGCGCTCCCAGTGCAAGCATGGCAAGAGTTCTAATCGCTCCAGGGATTGGTTCTTCAGATCGGACAATTCTGATTAATTCATTGGTATACTCAGGTTCATTTGCAAAGAAAGATGCAAGTTCATCTTGAGCATCACTTGACTGAACAAGAACAATAAAAGCAAGTAGGCAGATCCTGCTATACAGCCGGCATATTCTGGAAGAACGGAAAGCATGGGCGTATCTAATTCTTGTCAGTAAAGAGAATCTGAGCTCTGGTGGAACATTGTGAAGCTCTATACATTGCTTCATTAACACTAGATCATCTTCTTTCCTCATGTGTAAATCAGGAATGTGTATCACACTCGAAGAACTAGCACTTCTACCATCATCTATTCTCTGGACATTGTGTCCACGCAACTCAAAATAAACAGTAGAGCCAATCTGATAATCAGTTTCATCCTGATTATTTTCCAAGGCTGTAGGAAATAAGCTTAGACCTGCTTCCTGGTTTCTTTCATTGGCCACAACGCAAGAGTACAAACCCAATCCCTCCTCTTTGCTACCCCACCCCTGGGCAATAGAGAGTAGGAAGCTGTTTACTGAGCCACATCCAATTAACTTTCCACTCCTGTGGAGCTTTGATGGGCTAATTTTGACAAGTGCTGAGAGAGTTTCCAGAGCTGCGATGAGAACCTCTGGATCCGTAGAAGCAAGTAGGAGTTTAAAGTGCTGCAAACAAAAATTGTTGGAAAAGTTCTTAGAAAACATATCATTTAGGCCAATGAGAACTAATACAGAACCCATAAATGCATCAAAGTCTTCAAGTAAATCATCATACCTCTAAACCATCAAACGAAGTTTTGTTTGGAGAATTTTCCAGAATTATCTGCATCGCTCTAAGTATTTGAAGAACTGTGTGCTTTGGAAAGGGATTCTCATCCTCTAAGATTTTATCAGACAAGAGAATGTCATTTCTATTTGATAAATATGTCTTGAAGTATTTATCAAAATGTAGAAACAACGGTCTCCAGTGATTAAAGTTGCCCTGGAAAAATACAGTGTTGTGAGAAACCTATTAAGAGAACAAAAAACCCTGAAAATTTGAGATAGTGTAGAAAATATTACCTTACTGTACTCCCACCGAAAACCAGAAAGCGGTATTGCAATATCTGATAGTGGACTCTGGATTACTTTGTCAATAAACGATTTGATATCAGGAGGCTGCAAAAACAAGACAATGTTTATTAGGACTGTTACAAAAAATCAAGTGTAATAATAATCAAAGGAAACCAGTGCTACAAAACGAGCTAATAAGAACAAGGAAAACCCAGGACGCGCTATATCAGTACATAAACAGTGAAGAAGCAGTTTACTATTTGAACATAACGCTCTAATAAGTGCAGGAACAAACTTATCATATGAAAACAAACTACACAATAACCAAGGAAAGCACCACAGAACTAAAACATAGACAATATCAAGAAAAAGTGTTGAGAAAACAATGAAGTCAACAACAAATAGTCTGACAATGAAGCTGACTAATTAAACGAAACCCTAATTTAGATTATAAAGAAGAAGAAGAAAAAAACCCCAAATTAAACGAAACCCTAATTAGATCTATTTGCTCGCACAAAGGAACAAACAAGTTTTCAATGAACTCACAGGCTCAGCGTCGAGTCTAATCGATGGTCCGATAGAGCCTTCGCCGGAGAGAAGCTGTCGCAGTCGTGACGGCATACTTGAGGATCTCCCAGCCGCCATCTAACTGCTCCGCCGTTTCTTCTATCCTTTTTTTAACAAAAAAAAAAAACGCTACAAAACAACAGAGAATCTGTGAGTAAAACCTAATAGAAATCGATTTAAGGAACGAATCACACAGAAACGCGACGAGTAAGAATCGCGAGAGAGACGAAACGAGCTCAGATCAGATTTAAACAGAGATTCATGAAGCGATTAGGTTAGATACGGATACGAATCTGAGACATATACCTTTGGATTTGTGTGTGTGTGTAGAGAGCGACAAACGATGTAGAAGAAGAAAACCCCAAAGAGAGAAAAAGAGAGAGAGAGAAAAAAGAAGAGGAAGTGTCGATAATTTTGGTTATTTTCTTCTTCTCTTTGTTATTTATTAAAAGTTAAAACACAACCTAAAGGGCCTCGCTGATCTAAATTTGATAAATGTGCCGGTTTTGGGCCTCGATGTATAGGGTTTTACTGGTTTAAAGCCCATTTACACTCCAAACTTTTTAATTTATAAAAGCTTTTGTTTTGGGTTTTATGAATATTTTCAATGGATTTATCAATATTTAAATTAACAAAATAAATGAATAAAATATTTAGAAAATATTGATAAACCCATAACATATAATATTTAAAAATTCATAAAAAACACAATTTTATCATTTATAATAGATCTCCCTAATATTTATATGTTATATTCTATCGCATTAAGTTCAAAATAATGATAAAATATATTGTTCATTTACAAATAACAATACTCCGAGTTTTTATTAGGTTTTACAAAATTCATGTCAAATGAGAAAATTTAAACACATAATTTACGGTTCATCGGTTGAACCACCAGTTCCCAAAATTTGAACGGTTATATCCGAGTTTTTAATAGTCCGAGCTTTACGACAAATACATACTAGATTGGCAAACTGTTCATTGTTAAACATGTTAGTTTTGGTTTAAAAACACTATGTAATTATTGTTCTTCGATGATAAATAGTAAATTTTATGTAATGATAAATATCCAACATAGAAATGAAAATGGTAATCTTTTTCGATGATAAATATCAAAATGATAATGGTAATAAAATTCTGTAAATAAGAAATTATAAAAACCAAAATATAGTAGTAATATATTTTGTATATATATATATTAAAATATATAATATTTATACTTAAAATTTAAAATATGTGTTTAGCACGGATCACATGATTTAAATGTATCTTATTTTATTCTACACGTTGTTTTTATCGATATTTCTTCTTCTATTATGTAAATTTTTATCCCGCGCAAAGCGCGGGTCAACTCCCTAGTTTAAATCTAATTAATCAACAACAAAAAAGCTAATCAAAAATCGTAAAACTGGTTATCGTCGAAATCGCATTAATGTCGAAATCATGAAATCGAGTTATCGTCGAGATAGTGAAATCGCGTTAAGGTCGAAATCATGAAATCGCTTTAACGTTGAAATCGCAAAATCGCATTAATGTCGAAATCGTGAAATCGCGTTATCGTCGAAATAGTGAAATCGCGTTAACGTCGAAATCATGAAATCGTTTTAACGTCGAAATCGCGAAATCGCATTAACGTCGAGATCGTGAAATCGCGTTAACGTCGAAATCGTGAAATCGCGTTATCGTTGAAATCGCGTTATCGTTGTAATCGTGAAATCGCGTTAACGTCGAAATCGTGAAATCGCTTTAACGGCGAAATCGTGAAATCGCTTTAACGGCGAAATCGTGAAATCGCTTTAACGGCGAAATCGTGAAATCGCTTTAACGGCGAAATCGTGAAATCGCTTTAACGGCGAAATCGTGAAATCGATTTAACGGCGAAATCGTCAAATCGCTTTAACGTCGAAATCGTGAAATCGCGTTAACGTTGATATCGTGAAATTGCATTATCGTCGAAATTGTGAAATCGCGTTAACGTCGAAATTGTGAAATCGCACGTAATAAACAAATATCAGACTCTCCTTCTTCCTAGCAATGTAAAAGCGTTATTGTGTACTCGCTCTTGGTTATATGGTTAGAAAATTGATCATGAAGGTATACTAACATTAGTTATGATATATTTATATGTTTTGTTTTCTTTGTATGGTTTATATATCTATGAATTCTTTTCCTTGTATATTACATATGAAGATGACAAAGGCGAAATGGTATTCGACAACGTTATGGAAAAAGAACGAAATTGATCATTTCATTTGGATGTGCAATTTTGTATGTCTGTAACATTTTTGTTTGTTTTATCTGAATATTTTTGTTATATTGTAAATATTGTTAATGCTTATGTATATTGTAAATTGCATCTGTAGGTTTTGTTTTAATATCGAGAACTTACATCTATACTATTAATTGGGAAGGACAAATTTTGAAAAACCTTAAAATTTTCTTTTAATTACATGTAATGTCATTGTATAAATTTTAGTATAAGGTTTAAAAAAAAAATAAAAAAAACATTCCTATTTAATAGGATTAAAAGATAAACAAAATTAAAAAGATAAAATAAATATAAATATAAACAGGGAAGTGACATTGGTCTAGTGGCAGTCATAAGTCCACAAGAGGCAGGTAGCACCACCCCACCCGGGATCGATTCCCCGCGCCTACGTTTGTGTAGGATTGGCTAATGGGTCGGCCATTTGTGGCCCAAACGTTGACAAAAAAAAAAATATATATATAAATATAAACAGGAAGTACCGCTTGTGGAACCTCAATATCCACGGGTTATTCACAACTAATAGGATTAAAATAAAAAAGGAAAATAAAAATAAATAGGTCACATAAGGAAAAATAAATTGTTATAAATATTTCAATTTTATGATAATCCATCCCACAATATTAATGATATATTTAAAGTTTTTTTTAAAACAACTAACTTATAGAAAATATTTGAATCGATGATGTAAAAAAAAATTAGAAGTATCTGAAATTTTTAAAAATCTAATTTTTTAATATTTTTATACATCTGCGAGATGTCATGCGTAATTTTGCGACGGGTCAAAATATATCATATTTAATTTATGATATATATATATAAAATATTTAATATTAGGACATACATATATATGATTAAAAATTTATTATTCACTATGTATCAATACAAAAATCATTTCAAATTATATAAAATTAGTAATTTTTTAAATGACAGAGAAGAAGTTTCATTTATTTTTATTTAAACTTATATATTTTGTTAAAATTGTTACTTAAGAATTTAATTAGGATCATATTTTGCATTTGTGTTAATTCATGTTTTTAAGAAATTGTTATATTTGTATTAATGAGTCATAATTGGCTAACCCATATAACCATCCTATATATACTAATTGAGAAACATTACTTGAGCTAAACAAGAAAATATAACACGTGTCATCACTAGAACGATTCTAAAAAATTAACAACAATTAGCCCATATATCAAAACTCATATAATTACATTATATTTTTCATTTCAAAAGGTCACATATGTTTGTGTAACACAAACCAACTCGCAACCCATAAAATCCTATATATACTCATTGAAAAACATTACTTGAGCTAAAGAAAGAAATATAACACGTATCATCACTAGAACGATTCTAAAAAATTAACAACAATTACCCCATATATCAAAAGCCCATATAATTACATTACATTTTTTCATTTTAAAAAGACCACATATGTTGGTGTAACATAAGCCAACTTTCAACCCATAAAAAAATTATATTAAACTATTTTATGTTAATTTTTGATAAAAAATATAAAACATGTTGAAAACAACCCAATATTAGTATAATTTTGATAAAATATAATATATGTGATATGAGTTTGGGTGGTGAGTGGTGACTTATGAAACATTCATAAATATTTTTGTTCGACTTTAGATTAGATATTGAGTTGTTGTATAGCTAAATTTTGTGATTTCAATATTTTAGTTTTTCACATGCATTATACTTTATAAAACTTTATTAATTATATTTTTTTTATTTTATACACTATTCAATTATATACGTTATTTTTCAATCGATAAAGATATTTTTAAATATAAAAATCCCTAAATATATTAAAGTAGAGGATAATGACCGTATAATATCCGTTGAATTTGAGTAGGTCAAAAGGTCTTCTTATCATGAATATTTCAATAGGTAATGATCTTTTATTTGTTTTTAAACTATAAAATTCTATATAATATATAATTCTATTTATGTATAGAGATTCATCATTCTAGAGGTTACAAATTTTCATTTTAAAGTTTTTTTAAATTATGAATGTTTACGAGAATTTATAATTCATATTGTTAGTTAACTTTTAGAATGGATGAAGCATAACAAGGTTGACAAAAAGAGAGAAATGTGACTTTTTTGGATTTTTGTGAAAAATTTTATTGGGATGCAAGATATACGTTTGGAAACTTCGCAATGTCAATCTTCGGATTCAACATTTTCCATTTATTCCGCCATTTACAGTTAAATTTTATTACTTGAGAACTTTGTTTTACAAAGTTCGTGGATCGAAAAATTTGCACGACACAATGACCGTTGAAGTGTTGTTCACCGTACTTTTTAGGCGGTCGTCATGTTGTGAATTATATTTTTTTAATACACATGAAGTCCTCTTCTGATGTTATGTTTCTTTGATCTTAATTGTTTCATGTGTATTTATTACAATATCTCTTTTTAGTTTTTACTTTTAAAATAATATATTTTTCTTAATTTTTACAATATTAATGAAATTAATTGTGCGCTTCTATTTAACGAAACGCTACACAAAATAGTCTTTTACAACGTTAAAAAATACTTAACTTCCGCGCTTGGCACGGGTCAGAATCTACTATATACTAATCGAGAAACATTATTTGAGCTAAACAAGGAAATATAACACGTGTCATCACTAGAACGTTTCTAAAAAATTAACAACAATTAGTCCATATATATCAAAAGTCCATATAATTACATTATATTTTTCATTTCAAAAAATGTCACATATATTGGTGAACAAAAGCCAACTTGCAACCCATAAAAAATTAGATTAAACTATTTTATTTTAATTTTTGATAAAAATATAAAGCATGTGGAAAACCACCCAATATCAATATAATTTTGATAAAATATAATATATATATATATAGTATGAGTTTGGGTGGTGACTAATGAAGAATTCAGAAATATTTTTGCTCGACTTTTAGATTAGATATTGAGTTGTTTTATAGTTAAATTTTGTGCTTTCAATATATTAGTCTTTCACATGTATTATACTTTATAAAAACTATCTTGAGACATGTTGTGCATTAGGTCTTCTTGAGACACATGATGATCTCTTATGATGTTATATTTCTCTGATCTTAAATGTTCATTGTGTCTTTAATACAAGAGGAATTCACAAAAATGCACCCTTTTAACTACTCCCTTCACAAAACTACACCTAAATTAATATTTTTACATATTTACATCATTTCAAAATTTTAAAAGTTTGATTTATCTTTTAAAAATTACAAAAATTAAAATCTATTCATTTGAGTTCGCTAATTAGTGTTTAGGGTATAGTATTAAGGGGGTAAGATTGTGTGGGTAGGCTTAATTTGGATTTAATTTTTAAAATTTATGTGTAGTTTTGTGAAGAATTTTTAAAAGGCGTAGTTTGTGAAATGAATTTCAAATGGTGTAGTTTTGTAATTCTCCCTTATCACAATATGTCTTCTTTACTTTTAGGGAGAATTACAAAACTACACCATTTGAATTACATTTCACAAAACTACACCTTTTAAAAACTTCTTCACAAAATTACACTTAAATTCTAAAAACTAAATCCAAATTAAGCATACCCACCCAATCCTACCCCTTTAATACTATACTCTAAACACTAATTAGCGAACCCAAATGAATATATTTTAATTTTTGTAATTCTTTAGAGCATAATTGAACTATTTAAAATTTGAAAAGGGTGTAAAAGTAGGAAAAAATTGAATTAGATATAATTTGTGAAGGAATGATTGAAATGATGTAGTTTTGTGAATTTCTCTTATTTTTAAAATAATATGTTTTCTCTTAATTTTTTCAATACTACTGAAATCAATTGTGAACTTCTATTTAACAAATCGCTACACAAAATCGTTTAAATAACCATAAAAAATATAACAATAAATAAATTATGATGCGTTTAAACGACCATAAAAATATAACAAGAAATAAATTATGGTGAGTTAAACAACCATAAAAAATACAACAATAAATTAATTATGATGCGTTTAAACATCCATAAAAATAACAGTAAATAAATATCGATGTGGTAATTTGCGTACGAATAAATTATGGTACTTAAGACAACCATAACAAAATATAACCGAAAATAAATATCGTGGCGGTAGTCCGCGCACGAATAGTTATGTTGCATAATACAACTACTATATAAAAGTAAATAAAATTAATACGATAATTTATAAGTAACTAGGTGCGAACCCCGCGCTATATGCGGGGCAAAGTTTCATTATCCTTAATAATATAATTAGACTCATATATAATAAAAAAATATTTCATGTTTTAAACTAATCTTAGAAAATGAATATAAATATTGTATAACGTTACAATTTATTTTAGATTTAAATATATACTTATTTAACTATAAATATAAATCTTTGTTTACGACAAATTATCCAAACTTTATATATATCACCATATTCACATATATACCAATACCACAATGAAAAAATACAAAAATATTAAAGAATGTGATAGTCGTTGGAATTTTCTGAAAATAATTAGAAGAACTTGAAACGTTATCACATATCTTATTTCATAAAATATTTTTATCATCGTATAAAATAAAACATAATCTATTTTAAAAAGTATGTTATTTTTTATATTAATGTAATTAAGTTAGACACACAAATATCATATACCAATACCACAATGAAAAAAGATACAAAAATATTAAAGAATGTGATAGTCGTTGAAACTTTCTGAAAATAATTAGAAGAACTTGAAACGTTATTACATACTTTATTTCATAAAATATTTTTATCATCGTATAAAATAAAACATAATCTATTTTAAAAAGTATGATATTTTTATATTAAGTTAATTAAGTTAGACACGCAAATATTGCGAAAAAATAGACACGGGATAAAAATATTTCGTAGATTTAGAGACACAAAACGAAATAAAATTGTTAAAATGAAATTTAATAATAGCAAATAGAACAAAGAGGAGAGCACAATGAAATTTAGTGATTTTAGGTATGTATATATAGATGTAGTGAACACTTTTCGTTTGGTTACTTTTTTTTTTCCTTTCTTTTTTTTTTATTTTTTGTTTTGTCTTTTTTTCATAAATGTTACATTTTTCTTCTTTTAAAATTATTAACATTTTTCATAAACATTATTCACATTTTTCCTAAAATTATTAACATTATTAACATTTTTCGTAAACATTATTAACATTATTAACATTTTTTCTAAACATTATTAACATTTTTCCTAAAAATTATTAACATTTTTTTCTTTTAAAATTATTTTTTCTTAAACATTATTCTAACAACATTGAGTGTTTAATTTATAAGATTTCCATTTTTAAGGTATTTTCATTTTTCATTTTTCCTATTTTTTAAGAAGATTCCTTATTTTAATAATAACAAATGTCGCGATTTAAATTAATTGTGACACGTGTCACGATCTGGTGAATTATAATTAAACAGGCTCACTTTTATATAATAACTAGATGAAATCCCGCCTAATACGCGGACAAATTACATAAAAACATTTTATAATTATATATTATTAAATTTGTATAGTTATAGTTAGATTTAAACGGAAACTAATATTATACCCGTTATTTTATTAACAAATAATATAAAAGATACACAACAACATATCAGGTAATAGTAAATAATTGATTTTTACTTTTTCCAACAATTAAGAAATAAAATAACACATTTTTGTTTTATTACATTGTTTTTGTTATTACATGAAAAAAATTATTTTAAATTAATAATTAGATAGTAGATCCATGAATATAACAAATAAGTTATCATAGAGATTTTCTTTATTTATCAAGTAATTTTACGTTTTTATTTTTTCTTATTTCTAATTATTTTGTTTTTATTGATTATTTTTTAAAATATTGTTAAATTTTTCTTTTTCTTTGTTATTTTCCTTATTTGTGATTATTTTATTTTAAATTATTTGATAATTAATGTTAAGTTTTTTAGTTTTGATTATTTTCCTTATTTCTGTTTTTTCTCAATATTGTTAAGTTTCTATTTTATAAAATGTATAGATATCAAATTTAATACACATGTCACGATCTCAACTAACCATTACAAATGTTACGATCTGGTGAGTTATAATTTTGCATACGTGTCGAGATCACGTTAAACGCGCTCACTTTTATATAATGAGATTCCCGGTTGACGCGGGTCCTCGCGTAATCACGGCGAAAGATTATTTTTTTTTAATATGTTTCCTTTTTTTATATACAAAACGAATTAGAGTAATGTGTTTTAGTTGCTTTTTTATATACTAAACTAATTAGAGATTGGTTAGTTTTTTTTTCTCCTTTCTAAAAATAATGAGTTTCATTTTATTAAATTTCATTTTTAAGGTTTTTTCCTTCTTTTTTTCTTCTTTTAAAATTATTTAAATTTTTCATTTTTCATTTTTAAAATTTTCCATTTTTAAAATTTTCCATTTTTCCTTCTTCTTTTATTCCTTTTTTAAGAAGATTACTTATTTTAAAAATGACAAATGTCACGATCTAAATTAAATGTGACACGTGTCACGATCTAGTGAGTTATAATTTTACGCGCTCTCTTTTATATAATAAGATTTTTAAGAAGATTACTTATTTTAAAAATGACAAATGTCACGATCTAAATTAAATATGACACGTGTCACGATCTGGTGAGTTATAATTTTACGCGCTCTCTTTTATATAATAAGATATAATATAAATTAATTATGGTGCTTAAAGCAACCATGATATAAATGACAAAATATTGTAGAGATGGTTGTCTTAATAATGGGTTAAAATAATCGTAACTTGATAGAAAATGAACGTATCGTTTTATGAATATATATATATATATATATATATATATATAACTACTCCGAGGAGAAATAATATAGAAACATACCTTATGAGGAAAAGGAAATTTTCTGTTATTATGATGTAGTGATGTTTTTTCTTACAATGAATTACGTATCTTTTATATAGAGGAAATAATCGACAAAGCGACTCTGATAAATGTATACTAGGATTTACAAATCTTTTGTTTTTAAAGAATATATAAAACTATTTATAAGTTTTTATTTTATTATAGTCCTTTTTTATTTTACTATTTATAACTCTTTTGAGTTTACAAATTTGAAAAATATACCTTTTTATTTTCTGGAAACTAACTCTTTTTATATGTAATTTTACTTTTTGTGCAAGTTTTAGTTAAGAACTTATCTTTGAAAAAAAAATATTTATTAAATATTTAAAATTTCGTTTTTAAAATTATAAATATTTTATAATTATTTATTTTAAAATATAGATATTCTATTTTCTGAATATAAAAATCCTAAAAACATCGGATCAATGCAAAATATACATTTAAATCAACCAAATTAATAATGGTTAAGTATGAACCATCATAATATCATAAAATGAAAAAGACGATAACTTTTGAGAGATTTAATGTGAATTGGGATTTCTTGGTTTTAATTTGAACCATGATTTCAATTAATTTTCCTTCTTCATCGATTGATTCCCGCTTTTTCTTCATCTTATCCCTTTTCTTTGTATTTAACCGACTTACCGCTTTCATCTCTTGTGACGTATTGATTAACGAAACCAACGACGCATCGACGTATTATACCATCTTTGTAACCCGACGTATTAAACATTATATATAGGATATCGAACATTGGTAGGGAAACTTAAAATATTAATAGATTTATTTATAATCAAATTTTAAATATATAACAAATATTAAAGATTTATCTAAGATAAAAAATAAAGATATTATTATTAAATATATCATTTTGAGTTTATATTTTAAATATATAAAATTTATTTATATTTTTCTGATTTAAATTTCATTCAATAATAATTAATTATTAATTTATATGTGGGCAAAAAATTCAAATGTCTTCTAAAAAGAGTTAGTTTACAAAAAAATAAATAAAATGTCTACTTTTCAAAATACAAAACATATATGAGTCATTTTTCCAAATTTTCTCAAATTTGTATTTATTATATTATAAGGGTGGACAAAATATTTGGATCCAAATTAATATATCAAAACAAAACTGAAATATTCGAACCGAAACCAATAAAAGAAATAAGTAACTCGAACGGATAGATAATTTTACCACCCTAAAATCCGGAATTGAATCTGAATCAAACTTAAATTTTTAAAACTTAACCATACTACCGGATTTACCCAAAATTTATTTAAAATAAAAATAATTATAATTATTGATACAAATAATTTATTTTAATATATTCATAATATATAATATTAGTGGTTGTTTTTTGTGTTGAAAATAATTTTTTTATTGATTTCTTGAAATTAATTCAAATTTAAAATAAATTTTAAAAATATAATAATATTAATGATATATGTTTTTATGTATGTTTAATATAAACCTTGTTTTGAAATTGTTATCAAAGTTAATAATAACATTATCTTATAGATTTTGTTTGGTAAACATTAATTATGGTTTTTCATTAATGAAAAAAATTTTCCCTTATTTAAACCCAATGACATAATATGTAATTAAGTGAGTTTTTTTTAGAAAAGTTCAAAAGAGTACTTCAAAATAATAATATAAATGTGATCCAATATAAATCTTTCACGCAATGTCTTGACTTTTAAGAGTGTCATGCTAAGAGTTTGAGGGGCTTGTGTCAAAATTTTTTTTTAAAAAAAAAAATATATATATATATATATAATTTGTAAAGACATTTTTAAAGAACTATATAATTGTTAAAGATAAATTGTTAAAGATAAACAAAATAAATATTAAAAACCCTGACCAATGGTAAATAAAATGGAGAATTACAAAATTCACCATTTGAATTACATTTCACAAAACTACACCATTTCAAAATTACTTCACAAAACTACATCTAAACACTCAAAATTAAATACAAATAAATCCTATCTACACAATCTTATCCCCTCAATACTATACTCTAAACACTAATTAGCGAATCCAAATGAAAATATTTTAATTTTGGTAATTTTTAGAGCATAATTAAACCATTTAAAATTTGAAAAGGGTGTAAAAATAGGAAAAAATTGAATTAGATGTAGTTTTGTGAAGGAATGATTGAAATGATGTAGTTTTGTGAATTTCTCATTAAACATAATAACAATGAAAACTAAAGAAAAAACCTAAATAATTATTCAAAACTTTTTAATTTGTAGATAGATTTTTAGTAGAGAAATTCATTAGAATAACATCAAAATAAGTTTTTGTTTTAAAAATACCATTAAAAAGTTTTTTTATAACAAAAATACAATTAAAATGTTTTTAATAACAAAAATACCATCAAAAAGTAGTAGTTTACAAAAATACCACAAACTCACAAAACGAGTTTTAACACTTGTAGATTTTAAATTTTTTCATTCGGGTTCGCTATATAGTGTTTAGGGTATAGTTTAGAACGGTAGGGTATAGTTTTTTTGAGATTTTAGGTGTAATTTTGAAAATTTAAGATTTTTGGTATTTATGAGAAAAAAACTTTTTAATGGTATTTGTAAAATTTTCAAAATCTGTGCTAATTGTGTTATAAAAACTTTTTTTGGTGGTATTCATAAGAATTGCTCAACTATAGTATTATTATATGTAATATTATTATGGATAAAATAATTGTTTTTCTAAATGTTTTTTTAATATTATTGAAAAAAATTTATTTAAACCAATCGCAACAGCCCGCAACCACAAACGCTAGCGGGAAAGAGCTTTTGAAATATGGCGATTTCAAATGGTGCAAAACGATGTAAAACTGTATAAAGCGATTTGAGTGATTTTCGCAAACGCGATAAATCGCAATCGCCCACAAAAATTGCGTTTGCGGGTGGTTGCGGGAGAACCAATCAACAACTAACTAACTGCCATCTCCCGATGCAGCAATCTCCCGCTGCAGCATTCTCCCGCAGCAGCAATCTCCCGCAGCCGCAACCGCTCCCGCTGTGTTTAAACCAGTCGAGCCTTATAAGCACGACTCTGATTCATAAACCACGTTACCACGATACAAAGTGACAAACACACAACACATAAATAATTAGTTATAGATTTTATATAGAGAAAATTACATCGTGACACACTTTTTAAAACACAAATTACACTTTAGAACACTTTTTAACATAGGGACACTTTATTGTCATAAAAGACTAAATTATCCATCAATTCATTTATTCTACATAAATTTCACAATCATTTTCTTTCTCGTTTTTCTATTTTGCATTTTAATTTTAATTTTCTAGGGTAATATAAAATAATTTATTTTCGTATATTGATTTATAAAATTTTCATATCTATATTTTGATATCCACTTTTAAATATTTTATTTATGAATGGATCAACATTTGTGGACAACTAGTCAATATCTAATTTTTTTATATATGTCCACATAGAATTGTACAAATGTTCAAAGTAGAATGGACGAGTTTAAATTTTATTCCAATGAGTTTATATATCATAGACAATTCATATGATGATTTGTGTTCAAGTTTAAATAAATTTTGTAGTTAAAATTATACGATGGTTCATGTTCAAAAATGAATAAATATGTTTTAATAATGAATTTAAAACATTTATATGTTTTGATGTACATGTACTTTTCATGTTTTCACTTATTAATATCAACATGTTTCATTCACACTTATAAAGAATATTACAAAAACATATGGGAGTGTAAATACTAAATATAAATTACTTATGTAAATAGATATATGATAATCAAAAAAATTATTGAAATAATATATTTTACAATAAATTAAAATACATTTACGAAATTGTACAAAAGTATGTCTACATAACATAAAACGTATCTACAACTTTTTGTACACAACGTTGTGTATCCACAACTTTCTGTACACAACTTTTGTGTACACGAAGGATAAAACTGTATTTAAAAAAATAAAAAGTGTAAAAAGTATCTCATATCACAAAAGTATCTTATTTTGATATGTAAGTGTTAAAAAGTGCTCCATTGTGTAATTCACTCATTTATATATGAATGAACAATTAAATAATTAAATCAGAGCAAAAGCCAAAGGATTATACATTGTTACGGTTTTGCAGTTTGTTCCAAGTACGACTGGTATAGTGGTTTAAAAATTATGCGGTTGTGTTATTAAGCGGTTTGTACAACTGGTATAATGGTTTAAAAATTATGCGGTTGCGAGACATTTTCGACTGGTTGACAAACGCTTGCGATAGCGATTAAATATTACCAAAATTATTTTGAAAACTAAAGAACACCAAAACTATATTATTATTATTATTATAAAATTTAAATTTAAAAAAACAATAAACTAATAGGTGGTATTTTCGAAACTAGTCAATAAAAAATTGCATACATAATTTTTGCTACAAATTTTGCTAACGAGCATCCCATATTTCTTTTGCTATACCATCTCTAACCGTTAACATATATTCGTCAGAAGTCGGATCATAATTTCGATCTACCCCTTGGTCATCATGAGATGGAACCATATTTCCTAATCCATCAACGTCATACCGCTCTGTTTCTTCAGCTTCTCTGAAGTCCATGTCCTCTATATTAGAATCACGGATAAAATTATGCAACGTCATAGTTGCCGCAACAATCTCTTCTTGCATTTCCACATCGTAACAAACACGATCTTCTAAAATAGACCATTTTTCTTTCACACTCCAAAGGTTTTTTCAATTATTGATCATAAAGAGGAATGCCTTTTGTTAAACATCTCTCGAACAATGGCCGACCTACGTCCAGCAAAATGATTAGGGTGGTAGGCCTCACCTCTATAAGGCGCAAGAAAACCCCTTCGAACTAAAATTTTTTTTTCCGACCTCGGAAATGGAGAAAAATCATCATGACGAGCACAATATGTCAATATTTTTGAGTCGTGTGCGCGTCCCGGAACTCCGATACGTGTATATATAAATTTCATATTGAAATCACACATTGCCAAAATGTTCATTGATGTATAGTTATGAAAATTCCAATACGTGATTTTTTTATTTCCACCGACACGTACACGTACATGTGTACCATCTATAGCCCCGATACAATCTTGAAAATATGGAAAATACCTCTTATCATGCATGATTCGTGGTGGTATATCATCAAGATCTTCTCTTTTCCATGAAACAATGTATGAATGTAAACCGCAAAGAACATTGATAACATCATTAAATTTTGTTGTTACGGTCCATTGTGCAAATCAATATAATAATATAATAATTAGCTTACGTAAAAACATGAGACTTACGTTTGATGTATCATGGGATTCTTCTGCTTCTTGTGAGGCCATCGTTGGGAAAAAGAGATGAAGATAATAATTGTGAGAAATAGGAGATATAATAATGTGAGTAGGGTTTGATTATTTATTTTGATTAATAAAACGTGTCTAGGGTTTTTATAGGGAGAATTACAAAACTACACTTTTTTTTAAATTGCATTTCACAAAATTACACATTTTAAAATCACTTCACAAAACTACATCTAATTAAAATCACTTCACAAAACTACATCTAATTACTAAAAATTAAATCGAAATTAGCCTTACCCACAAAACCCTACACCTTCAATATTATACCCTAAACACTAATTAGCGAACCCAAATGAAAATATTTTAATTTTGATAATTCTTTAGAGCATAATTGAACCATTTAAAATTTGAAAAGAGTGTAAAAGTAGGAAAAATTGAATTAGGTGTAATTTTGTGAAGGAATGATTGATATTGTGTAGTTTTGTGAATTTCTCTTTTTTATATGTTTTTATAGTTTTTTATTAATATAATTTTTTTTTAAAAATGAATCGCTATCGCCCGAAACGCAAACGCTTGTGGGAAACTGCTTTTGATTTTAGGTTGTTTGAAACGTTACATAGAGATTTAAAGCGATTTGAACGATTTTTTCAACGACCACAAATCGCTACCAACCGCAAACGCAAACGCAACGTTTGCAGGTGGTAGCGGTTAAACCAATCAAGACTTGTCTTCATAGTCCAATACAATCAAATAATGATACAAACCCTACATACACAATGCTACAACGTTCAAGGTGACATCACATCTTGAGCTGAATACTGAGAAAGATTCGACTGTTTCTTGTTCAGTTTCAACCTTAATTGCCTGAATTTCGCGTCCACTCTAGTTGTGAAACCAATCTTGTTCTTCTCTCGTGCTCTCTCTCTTCACTCTAGTCCAAAATATAGCATTCTATTATCAATAATATTATCACTTTTACACATACAATATCTAGCATCTTCAACATCTCTTTTGTAGTATTTGATCTCTTGGATGATATGATGATCCACTGGATTCAAGAATCTCTGAAAAGAAACTTGGGCGACGTAAGTTAGAACCGTAGCTACCGTGAAAACAATGTCGCCATTCAACCAAAGACCGATACTTCGCCATATTATGCAAGTGAACATTGTTGTTCCGACAGCATCCACGTCTGTTGTTTGGCCATTGTCTCTAAATGTTTGAGAGTAAATGATTCCTATGTTGAGCAAGAATATCACAAGAGACGAGGAGACGCCATTACACATCCATCCGAGTATTCTTGCCTCGTAATATTTGTAATATTTTCTAAATAGCAAAACTTGTTTGATTGGCCTAATTTCACCACAGACTTACAATATAAAAAATTTAAATATTTCATATTAGAATGTAATCAAAATGAAATTATTATCCTGTTTCCAAAATAACACTCATAATCAGTAAAT
Source organism: Cochlearia excelsa (assembly GCA_963556525.1). Lineage (NCBI taxonomy): Eukaryota > Viridiplantae > Streptophyta > Magnoliopsida > Brassicales > Brassicaceae > Cochlearia > Cochlearia excelsa. The sequence goes on from OY748330.1 coordinate 6,044,820, forward strand.
TCAACAAAGATAGTATTATTGTTCAACAAGAAGTGAAAATGCTATTAGCCACTTGGAAGATCAAGTCCTTGAGGAATCTTCCCAGGATAGTTAGTGATGTCTGGAGAATCAGTCCCTAGCTTCCTATAACACAAAGTGTACACTCTCATTATATAATCTCAACTCAACTATGATTTATAAATATATTCTACAACAACTTATTGGTCATTGCTTACCCTTTATCCACGATAACCATTGAACGAAGCTCGCAATTCTTGAAGCTGAAAAATGTTATATTAGTAAACTTTTTATGGCATTTCTAGAATAGGTTTAAGTATAAGCTTCTCTATTACTTACTGTATAGACAATTCTTCCTTTATCTCCGCGACACAGTCTTTTCCAAAAGAGCTCAAGAGACCATGCAAGAAGCCACTATGAGACACAATTGCAATCTCTTTTTCTTTTCTTGTCCATAGCCTAATTCACAAAAAAGAAGGAAATTGACATGTTAGGAAGGATTATTAATTAGTAACGAAACCATGAAAAACAATAAATAATAAAATGTAAATTAAAGATCCAATGGAAACTCCTCCCTCACTCACCAGTTGATGAACTCTACGCCTCTCGCTGCAACTTCTTCCAAGGTCTCTCTTGGACTTGGCTTCCACAACACATCCTTGTCGCTTTCAATCTAAATATCATATATACGAATATTTTCAAAACCCATATTTATTGATCAAATATATACAAAAAAAGATAAGAGAGATATGATGATGATGGTGTGTGTTTTCTCACAGCTGAAAAATCAATTGCAGGGAACAAAGACTTGTACTCTGTAACGCTTCTTCGCCTATCACAAGGATGATCACCCTGCCATTCATTCAATTCAATATATTTGATTGAGTTTTTGGCTGCTAAGTAAGTCTTGTGTTTAATTAGTTATTATGGCACCATAGTTTCTCTGCAGAGCTCAACAGCAAGGAAAGGTGGACTGTTTAAGCTTGATATCGCAGGGCGATCGCTTTTTCCAGCGTTTGTAACCATAAGAGGTACTGCTACATCCCCTCCATCACCTCCAAAAGCGCTGACCGCTGTTTGTATAGTTCTATATATATATATATATATATCATAGCAACAACTTATAATCTATTTTTTTAAAACAGAAAAAGTTGTTCCATTAGAAACGATTTAAATTAAATAGCAACAACTTAATTAGATTACCTAAGCAAAGGGGAAACAATGACAAGCTCAATCTTGTTCAAGAGTTGAGTAGACCGAACATGGTTCCGTAAATTATCCACCTAACATTAGATTTTGTAAATTTTAGAATACAGAGAAAAAATGAGTCTATTTCTATACTAAAATTTTGTAACAAAAATATGGACACCAAGCTAAGTGTATGCCTTGCTTAGGCTCATGACCGCCTCTAGGAGTCAGATCAGAAATATATGTAAGTCAAGAATAGAGATAAACACCGAGTGGGTATTAGCTTAGTGGTTGAGTCTCCTTTAGGGAAGTTCAAGATCAGTAGTTCAAACCATTTGGGAGGAGTGATTTAAGTCTTTAACATGGTATTATCAACGGCTGGCTCCAGGCACCGAAGTAGATTAAGGGTTACGGTTTATCCAAAAAAAAAAGGAATAGAGATAAACCTGTTGCCAACCAAGAGGGGTAAGCTGAGCATCAAAGTAATCCTCAGAAGAGTAAGCACTATGGTCTTTATCTCCAGCCACATTATGAATCCCCTGAGCATGTCTCACCTTTTTTTTTTTAATTCATCATTACAATAAACAAACAAAACACACGAGTCTCTTTTTTTTAATTACGGTAGAGAATAAATATGAACAACACACACATTTATATATATTATTTATATGATAATTTTTGAACGAACCAGATGAATAGTTTTGCAACGATGAAGTGGGTAAAGACCTACTATGCCTTCTCCCTCCATGTCTTTAAAAAAGAGTTATATCAGAATCTCGTAGAACCAAATTAGAGAAGCCACAAAATTTTGTTGTTACCTTTGAAGTTTGAAAGATGAGAGATCCTGAATCGCCGGTTTCTCCACGTTCTTTAATTTTTATATATTTTCTATTTCAAAGAAAATGAAAAAAAAAAAGAAATAGTAGAAAGAAAGTATTGAGATCGATAAAGAAAGGGCCAATCCGTCAGTTTTTTATCTATTTGGAATCGCATTTATTTCACGTGACTCGGAAAATCACTTACTTTCTTATGTAGGGCCGGACATTATTACCCGATATCGTTTCTGATTCGATATCCGTTTTTCACATGTTTTAGAAAAAAGTACCCGTATCATTCAAATAGGGTAATGGTTAAACTCATTTATATACGAAGAATTCACAAAACTACACAATTTTAACAATTCTTTCACAAAACTACACCATTTTAACAATTACTTTACAAAACTACACTTAATTCAATATTTTTACATATTAATACATTTTCAAAATTTTAAATGGTTGATTTACCCTTTAAAAAGATACATAATTTAAAATCCTTTTATTTAGGTTCGATAATTAGTGTTTAAGGTATAATATTAAAAATGTATGGTTGTGTCGGTAGGGTCTATATAAATTTAATTTTGAGTTTTTAGGTGTAGTTTTGAAAAAAAATAGTCTGTAATTGTCCTTTTATAACTACTAGGATTTTCTTTTTTAAAACTACCAGGATTTATATGGAGAAATATTTTTACTTTTTATAATTACCAATTTTCTTAACGTATTAATAATAAACCGTTTTGAAATGGTTTTACTTTTTCACTATCCCATTTTTTAAAAAATTTAAGTGGTTTGGCCCGTGGGTATTGCACAATCATAAATAATTTTCAAAAAATACATAAACAAGTTCAAGTATTAAACTATGCTAACATCACAATGAAATAAAATTTAAACTAAAATGTAATATATTATTAATAAAAAATGAAAACAATATAAACAATAAACATTTAAAAATTGTGGTTTTGTGTTTTATGGTGGGTTTATATGATTTAAATACAATAATCGTTATATTTTTATATTTTTTTCGTTTTTGTTAAAGAATTAAATATAGGCTTGCTTAGAGATTTTACATAAAAATCATCAATTAAAGTGATAAATTGTTATAAATGTATGCATGTGTGCTACAAAAACATATGTTTGTTACATATGTTTTTATTCTAGAGGAATTCACAAAACTACACCCTTTCAACCCCTCCTTCACAAAACTACACCTAATTTAAAATTTTCACATATTTACACCCTTTCAAAATTTTAAAAACTTTATTTACCCTTTTAAAAATTACCAAAATTAAAATCTTTTCATTTAGGTTTGCTAATTAGTGTTTAGGGTATAGTATTAAGGGGGTAGGATTTTGTGGGTAGGGTTTATTTGAATTTAATTTTGAGTGTTTAGATGTAGTTTTGTGAAGTATTTTTGAAATGGTGTAGTTTTGTGAAATGTAATTCAAATGGTGTATTGTTGTAATTCTCCCTTTATTCTATGAAATATATGTTTGATATTTAAAGAGATGTTAAAGATATATGTCCATAAATTAATGATTTATTCACAATATTACACCTAATTCAACTTTATTTTATATCTACATTCTTTTCAAATTTTAAATGGTTCAATTATCCCCTAAAATTTTTCCAAAATTAAATTCTTTTCATTTGGGTTCGCTAATTAATGTTTAGCTTTTAATATTAAGGGGATATGATTTTGTGGGTAGGGTTTAATTTTATTTTTAAATAGTGTAGTATTGTGAAATGTAATTTTAAAGATGCAATTTTAAAATAACTATAAACATTTTAAACAAGTTAAATTTATAATATTTGGATAAATATTAGAAAATTGTGGATTAACTTGAATCATTATAAATGTAAGCAAAATTGATGAGAAGACAACTAATTACCATTTATAATAATAATAAGTAAATATATTAAATTATAATATAATTAAATTAAAATCCCAAAAATTTGACATTGTAAACTTATTTAGGAAATATTATTAAATTTTTGAAAATATTAAATTAATAAATGATATATGATAATATAAAGGGAGAATTACAAAACTACACCATTTGAATTACATTTCACAAAACTACATCATTTCAAAATAACTTCACAAAACTATACATAAACACTAAAAATTAAATCCAAATAAACCCTACCCACACAATCCTACCCCCTTAACACTATACCATAAACACTAATTAGCGACCCAAATGAAAATTTTTTAATTTTGATAATTTTTTATAGGGTAAATCAAACTTTTAAAATTTTGAAAGGGTTTAAATATGTGAAAAAATTGAATTAGGTAGAGTTGTGTAAAGGAAGAGATGAAATGGTGTAGTTTTGTGAATTCCTCTAATATAAACCATTGAGAAAGAAAAGGGATAATCTTATGGAAAATATCATTCAAAGAACCTTTAAAAAATTTAATCACCATACAATGTCACTACATAATTATATCATAACTTACTAGGTTGAGGCCCGTGCATTGCACGGGTAAATTTTCAATTAGTTTTTGATTTGACTATCATCTTTAGTTACGTTTTATGTGCTTTTTTAGTTTAATCAGCATGTTTTTGAATCAACTCAAATAACATATCTATATTATTATTTTTGAAGTAGTACTTTGAACATGTCCAAAAAATCATTCAAAATTACACATTGTGCCATTATGCATAAAAGGAAATATATTTATCCATTTAATTGCAAAAATAAAATAAGGAAACATTAAAATTTTCCAAATATAGATTCAATTATTAAAAGATTTATGTAAAAATAATTGGGAAAATCAAATAAGAAAATATGTAATTCACTTATATACTTTATTACATAGTTTTTAGAACAAAAATATCATTAAAAATTTATTTAACATCACAAAACCATTAGAAAATGTTTTTAACAAAAAAATAGATTGTTTTAACAAAAATAACCCAAAATTTAAAAACAAGTTTAACTAATATTTAATTTTACTTTAGATTACAACTTTTTATTTGATTTCGCTATTTAGTGTATAAAGATTTAGTTAAAAAGTTTTAAACTAATTTCATATTTTTATATTTTAACTTAGTTTCACTATCATAATAGTTATATGTTAATAATTATTTGTTAACGGGTAGTGACTAAAATATATATATATGATGAAGGAATTCACAAAACTACACATTTTCAACCATTCCTTCACAAAACTACACCTAATTTAGTTTTTCACATATTTACACCATTTCAAAATTTTAAAAGCTTGATTTAACCTTTTAAAAATTACCAAAATTAAAAAAATTTCATTTGGGTTCGCTAATTAGTGTTTAGGGTATAGTATTAAGGGGTAGGATTGTGTGGGTAGGGTTTATTTGGATTTTAATTTTGAGTGTTTAGGTGTAGTTTTGTGAAGTATTTTGGAAATGGTGTAGTTTTGTGAAATGTAATTCAAATGGTGTAGTTTTGTAATTCTCCATATATATATATATATATATATATATATATATATTTATTAACTAGTCGTTTTTAAAAAACAAAAAAAAACTTAAAATAATAATAATATGTTATTCTAATATTACATATTTTAAATATATCTATAATATTCTATAAAAAAAATTTACACAAAATTCTAAATTAAATATAAAAATATATAAACTTTAAAGAAAACATAAATCCGTGGTATACCACGGGTTAAATCCTAGTCCATTAATAATAACTTTCAAAAAACAAAGGAAGATCTTCAAACACTCTTTAAAAAACTTATAGTAACTCCATTTTTACAACATGACACCAATACAAAAATTAGATATTTGATATTTGTAAAAGAGAATAAATAAATGAAATCTTTTAACATGACACCAATACAAAAATTAGAACTAACATGTATTTACGAAGGGAAAACCCTTTTCATAGTTTTTGAAACGCCTCATGGTGTGACGCTTTTTCGACGTTCCAAAAATCATTAACCATGGAATCTTTTTTGTGATGTACTCTCAAGAACACAAACCAAAAATAGAAAAAAATAAAGGAAGATGAAAAGAATATTCATATGTTTAGTTTTTGTTATTTTCATGAAGAAATAAAATGGTAAAGTGAACACTATTTTTTGTGATCTCAAGAACACAAACAAAAATAGAACAAATAAAAGAAGATGAAAAAATCATCCATATTCTTAGTTTTGTTGTTTGAAGAAAGAATATGCTAGAGTAAATATTAGTTTTTTTTGTTTGATTTTGTAGAAAAACTTATTGTGGCTTTTATAAGCACATATTGTTCCACTACTCACAAGCTATTATAGTGTAGGTTACAAAAATACATTTTCAAAATTAATTTCCAATTGAATATGGGAGTTATTCTTGGTCAATATTGTGAGAAATAAATTCCATTATGGTGTTCGTGATTGACTATTGTGTGCACGCTTGTGTATGTGCTTTGTTCGTGAGATAGTTTTAGTTTTTGTGTATGTGTATTGCTAAGTGTTTGTGCTTGTCTCTCTTTGTTTGTGTGCGCTTGTGTTTGTGCTCTCTTTGTGAGATAGTTTCAATTTATGTTTATATGTGTTGCTAAGTGTTTGTTCTTGTCTCTCTTTGTCTGTGTGCGCTTGTGTTTGTGCTATGTTCGTGAGATAGTTTGTCTGTGTGCGCTGTGTTTGCTCTTGTCTCTCTTTGTGTGTGTGTAGTTGCATGTGTGTGTAGTTGCATGTGTGTGTATGTTTATCTTACTTCTTTGTCATGTATTGTCTTTCCAAAGAGGCCAGGGGCTACTGAATCAGCAACCTCAGCCTCAGCTGCGAACAACAACTTCAATCAAGTCACACTGGAGCAATTGTTAGCTTCTCCACAGAGAGAATCTTAGCAACATCTCCATCCAAGGAGAGCTAATGGGATTCTTTGGTATGTTCTCTTCTCTGACTTACTTAAACCTTAATTAATTCTCCTCTAATGTCTTTATTTTTTGTTTGAGGTTTGGTGTGGACCCTTGTAAAGACATGGTAAGGATACTTCATGGGACCATGGAGAAGCTGAAAACATGTCCCTACGGATAGGAGAGCCACTTGGTGGCACACTTTGGTAATGTCAATCTTTTCTATTTTGTTTTTTTCTTTAATGTTTTTGGTTTGATGCATTTTTAATAGCAAAACTACTATTGTGAACCAAGGTTTCATGCTTCCGTCTACTTCCAATGGAAGTTGGAAACAAGGACAACTGTTTGTGAACATATCAACAAGACGTAGAGAAAAAGAAGAAACCAAAATACATTTGTGAAGACCATTGGGCCCTTATGTTAGAGTATTGGGACACCGAAGAAGCTGCATCAAAGAGAAAGAAAGTTGTTGGTACTAGGAAATATGATCTAGATGGCAAAGGGATGCACAAAGATAATGGAGGTCCCGAGTCTTTCCCAAAACATGAGTATGACATGGTAGGCTTCTTGACTATCTCTCAACTTCTATGTTTTGATTCTTTCTTTTAACATGTTTCTTGTTTTACATATGGTTGAGGGTGGTACTAATTAACCACCATCTTTCATTCATCTTGACCGCAAGACTCACACACGCAAGGATGGGACTTTCATCAATCAAAGGGTGGAGGAAATTGTTACAAAAGTGGAGCAAGCATCAACTGAATTCACTGAAGAGGAACGATCTCCCAATGGCCTTAATCAAACTGACTCTTCTGGTCTTTCACGCCATCTTCTTAACAAGGAGTATATGAAGGTATTGTATCAATTCTTTAGTACTCAATTTGGCTTTTTTGTTTCTTTCACTTAAATTATTTATTATGAGCTACTTATGTATGTTCTTTGATATTTAACTTTCTAAATTATGAGATTGCAATGTTGATTATGTTTTCTTCTTAGTTTATGTGTTTGTCCTTATGTAAGTGTATGTGCGTGTGTCTGCTTATGTATGTGTATGTGTGTGTGCTTATGTAAGTGTATGTGTGTGTCTGCTTCTGTCTCTGTTTGTGTCCTCGTGTGTGTCTTATTATGTCTATGTCTATGTGTTTATGTAAGTGTATTTGTGTGTGTATGCTTCTATCTCTGTATGTATGCTCATGTGTGTATGCTCTTGTCTCTGTCTATGTGCTTTTGTAAGTATATGTGTATGTGTGTGTGATTGTGTCTTTGTGTGTGTACTTGTGTGTGTGTTTCATTGTGTCTCTCTGTTTGTTTATGTGTCTGCCTGCGTGTGTGTGAGTGTTTGTTGATTTCGTCTCTCTGTATGCTTTTGTGTATGTATGCGTGTGTGTGAGTGTTTGTTGATTAGGTCTACTTCTGATTGTTTCTCTGTTTATTGGTTTGCAGCTTGGTAAGAGACAGGAAGGCAATCTATATGGGTTAGGGAGTGAGTATCGAGAGAAGATGCCAATGGAATCCGTTGAATCCAGTCTTGCACGAAACATTGATATAGACGAACGGATAGACGATCTCGAGAGTAAGTTCAAGGCAGTGAATGACAATGTTGATTATGTGAGGAAGGAGATGGTTGATTTAAAGGAAGAATTTAAAGGAGGAGTAGGAGACATAAAGAACTCTCTTAATGCATTGTTGAGGCATCTCAGGATTCCTCACACAACCACTTCTTGACAGGATCACAACAGGTTGTCGATCAACCCGTGTTACAACATGTGCATCAGCCCCTGGTACAACATGTGCATCGGCCTGTCGTGACAACATCGGAAGTGGTAACAACTCCTTCTCCTCCTAATAAAAATCAAGACTTCAGCAAGTGGTGTGCTAATCTAGTACTAGATTAGTTTTATTTAAGACTTTTGTTGCCTTTAATACAAGGCTTGTTATGTACTTCAAAACACTATTAAACTTTTGTTGTGTAGCATTGCATTTACAACGAATGATTGTTCAATGTTCATAAATACCATGTTTTGAAGTTTATGTTTCGGATTTGGTGTATTGCATGAACTGGTTTCATATAAAGAGACCAGTATTTTTTTGTATAATCGTGCATATAAGTCACGTAAGAAACGTGGTTTTTATGATAATAAGACACGAAAATAATACATTATTAAACCGTGGCAATCAAGGCACGTTTAATCGTGGCTTATTCGTGGCATAAAAAAGCCACACTATTATTAATACACAACGGTGACTTAAACTATGGCTTAAGACTACTGTTTTAAACGGTGGCAAAAACCATGGCTATATTAGCCACGAAAAGCCACGATCTAAAAAAGTCATGCAGCTATAGCCACGAAAAATATAGTGGCTATGCGCAGAGAATTTACTAGTGTTTAATGAAAATATGTATCATACACATCTTCGTCATGCATCATAATACCTACAAGTGTAAAATCGCATTAAGCAACTGCCTCTTCTGAACCTATCATCGTCAATTCCAGAAATTTCCACGAGAATAGACCAAACACAAGATCATGGACAACAATATCATACCAACATATTGTAACGACCCAATCCCAGAGACCCAAGAAGGCCAGCTTTCACCTCCAAAACCCCTAGGTAACTCATTATATATGTATAGCCCCTTTTTCATTTTGACACAAAACTTAGAAAGCCAACCTCTGCAAAGATCTCCTCACCGGAGCAAGCAAGCACGGATCCGCCGCAGCAACCAACCGCTGAGTTTTTCACGTTCACGCTGTCGCTTTCCTTAGCTCATGGTAAGGAGGAATTAATATGATATTGTTAGTTTTTGGTCGGATTAGTATTTCGTAACTAATTCCCTAACCGTGTAGAATATCGGAAATCTAAGGCCACCATCGGAATCGGGACGACGAGACAAAGTTGGAGCTCGAAACGTCGTCGGAGCAGCCACCGCACGCGCTGTCGGAAGTTTTGCACGTGGAACCATGCGTTGTCGTTCGTTGTTACAAGAGTTCGCCATGGCCGTTGTACTATGGTCCGAACGCCGACAGGAAGCCGTCGTCGCGTCGCTATCGTCGGAGTTGACTTTCGGTAAGTCTTTGACTTTTTGGTTAACGGTAAACCATTCGGTTAGTGGTTGATTGGTCGGAACGTTAAACCGGTTGGTCAACGATGCTGTTGACCGAGCCGTCTTGGTTGAACGAGTTGACTCGTTGACTGGTTAACTGTTGACATGACTGCTGACCTGATCGTTGACCGTTGACTTTTTGTTAACCGTTGACTTTTTGTGAGACCTGTCTAACCTGATTTTTAGCCATAGCTTCAGATTCGCAACCTGTTTGAGCATACGAGATCCCGAAGACCCGCTTTTCGCACTATCACAGGTGAGAGCTATTCCGTACAACCTTGTATTATGTAATAGAAGTTTAATGATTGATAAATAAATTATGTGATATGTTTTTGTGATCGAGTTTTGGTAGAATTGATTGAAACCTGACTTAGAGCATAGAGGGTTCAACCACATGTTTGATTCACTTAATCATTTATATGCTTATATATAAAAATATGTATATAGGGAGATGTTATGTGTGTGTGATGTTTTGCGGAAATACCAAGACAAGCTGACGGGCATGTCGTCTGTTTATGGGGTTTTCGAGCCTTATTATATGGGGTTGCAGTAGATGTACTTATGTGTCAAGTGTTTGTGTGTATACATGTTTTGCGGAGTCCACAGTCGTGCGTCAGTACTACAGTCGCCATATTTTGTGGGGAGAGGAAGTTGTAGTCGATCCACTTCCGGTGCCCCATTCGGATCAATAAAGCGTCCTCTGGACGGTATCGTGGACATTTATTCCATGTAAATTTGTTGTGTGCATGATTAAATTGTTCATATATGATTTATTTATTTGTGACTGGATTGATATTACTTCACCAGTTTTGTACTCGTCCAATGTTTTTGCCCCTCATTGTGTGACTCATATGTCATTCCCCCCTCTCTTCTTCTCCTTTTTCAGGTGAGCTGAGGCCGTAATTGGTTATTGGAGCTCTTATTTTTCGTCGCAATTTCACATCTTTGATTTTGTTTTATCGTTTACTTCAAACTGTTGTTTTCCACAATTTTGGATTATGAGTTTTATTTTGGGATTTTACTAATAAATATAGACATTTTTCTTTCATGGAATTACTTGCGGTTTAAGATACGTGTGGTGACACTATGTTCGCTCGAGAACGAGTGTTATATGTATAATGTAGATTTTCATCCTGAAGGTACATGAACTAATACACATATTATATATATACATAAATAAATAAATATTTACTTTTAACTCGGTATGATTCACTATGTTCTACAAGGTATAGTAATAGACTAATAGGTATGTCGTATGCTCATGAAAGCGGGTCAGAGGAAAATCGTTATAATTGTGATTCAGATAGCGAATACGGTATTCATGAGAATTTATATAAGTTAAAGTGTATTTTTCAAGATACTATTAATATTTATTTCGAATATAGTATTGTAAAATCATAAAATTTATCATCCCATTCTTTTTGAAAAGGTCTTCAGATTAACAGTCCATTTAGATCTATTCTCTGTTCTAAAACGCGCCTGAGTAGGTGAGTTTTCGGCCGATTAGGCGCTGGTAGGCAGTCTCCCGCCGTGACTTTGGCCAAATTGACAAAAAAAAATCGGTTGACGAATTTTTAGCCGCAAAATTGCATTAAGCGGTATAATATTGGATTAATCAAAGATTTTATTTACTAAAAAAATACTAAAAGGAGTTACATCTCCTTAGTAATGAGGTCTTATAATTGAAATACTAGGCCACATGTCAATAGAGTCTTACATCATGATTATTGGTGTAGTTTAGCATTAATAATCATGGTCCTTAGCATTAAAAATAATTATGAGTAATTAAAATTAGGTAAAGAGCGATGTTTAGAGAAGGAACTTTCACCTTCAAAAGGACCAGACATGTGTCAGCTAAAGGGAAAAATATATCATGTAATTTTTTTTTATTTCTTTTTCATTTGGTCGACGTTTTGAAAAAAAACCAGAGAGAGCGATAAAGAGTGCGACAGCGATTCCGGTTTTCTTTGTGGATTCCGGCGATAATCCGGCTAAAATTGAAGTTTTAAAGGCGATACGAGTCGGCTCCTTCAAATAATCAAGGTATATGAACTTGTTTATGATATTATTTGACAATACATAGTTTTTATTAGGGTTTTGGTATTTTCGATTTGGGGTTTTTTTTATTCGATTGTCTAGAGCCCTAGGTTAATCGATTTAAAGTTTGTTAATGGTTCGTTTTTCTTCTTCTTCACTCTCCCTCTTGATTACAGATCAATATTTCTTCTTTTCTTCTTATTATTACATCTCCGTTAAACCACGTGTATTGTTTTTTCTGCGTTTACCAAGTTTGAGACAATGTTGTTAAAGCTCTCTTTAATCTCCTAAACCTTTCCTCTTTCGCTGCCTACTACACATTAATGGAAGAAACATATGTTGTGCCATTAATGAAGGAGTATCGATTTCATTGTTCATGTGATTAATAGTTTAAATGTTAAGATGTTTAAGTGTTAAGTGTTAACAAGTGATTAGAAATTGTAGTAAGTGTTAGGATGTTTCGATTGCATTGTTGTAGTGATCAATAGTTCATGTGTTTTTCAGGAAACTCATGAAAGGAGATTCAAATGATGCATTTGAATTGGAAGACAAAAGATGCTTATTCACAATAGCCAATGTACAATCTATGAACTGATTTGTTTGATTTGGTTTGTGAGAAAGGAGAATTGCTTTGTTTGGTTTGATTTGTGATAAATGTGATTAGAATAGGATTAGCTTTGTTTGGTGATGAATGTGATTGATGTGCTTTTGGTGGTTGGTTGGTTTGATAAATGGTAATTAAGCAAGTTGTGCTAAGCTTAACTATCATTCAATGCTTCAACCACCAAAGTCAATACACTTTGTGTATATAATAAGCATCTTCAACCTTTTAAACCCATAACATTAAACCCTAAAACTATTTAAACTTCAAAAACTTTCTAATATACTCATGGATGAGTATAACAACTCAGCTAACCTCATGGATTTATTAAGTAGCCAAGAACAAACCCATATCCCTATGGGTTGTAGTTCTCCTAGTATCCAAGTCCCTTATGAGGTTCAAGGAGATAATGAAGAAGTTGGAGCTCCAGAGGGACGAAAAGAGAGAAAGAAGTGAACTCCCAAAGAAGATGTGATTCTGTGTAGCTCATGGTTGAACACAAGTAAGGATTGTGTTGTTGGTAATGAGCATAAGCTGGCTACTTTCTGGAAAAGAATCGCAACATACTTCAATGCTTCTGCAAGGCTCAAAGGATTTGAGGATAGAGAACCAAAGAACCTGAAAACAAGGTGGCAGAAGATCAATGATGGAGTATGTAAATTTGTAGGTGCATTTAGGACTGCAAGCAGACACCGAATATCAGGGCAAAATGATGGTGATGTGATGAGGACAGCCTATGAGATCTACCATCATGACCATAAGCAGAAGTTCAATCTTGAACACTGCTGGATAAAGCTTAGGTATGACCAGAAATGGTGTGCAACTGCCTTAAAGTCTGATGATAGAGCTTCTTCAAAGAAGAGGAAAGTTGGTGGTGAACCTGCAGATGAAGAAGTTGGAGTTAGGCCAATGGGTGTGAAGGCAGCAAAAGCACTTAACAAAGCCAAAGGAAAGAAGCATATCAACAAGGTTGATACAGAAGGTAGTGAGACCTCATCACTTCAGCTCTATGAGAATATGTGGGCAATAAAACGACAAGATATTGCTAAGAAAGACATGTTGGAGAAGCATAAAGTGCTTGAACGTCTAGTGGCTCTTAGGGAGAAAGGAGAACCACTCACAGAGCTTGAAATAGCTTTTAAGGATAAACTAATAACTGATATGTTGAATGCTTAAGTTTTTAAGAACTAGTCCACTTGTCTGTTTAATGTTTGATTTAGTTTTAATTATGAACTTGTTTGTTTTAGTTTGAACTTGTGTGTTTAAGTGTAACATATTAATGTATGAACTTGTTTGTTTAAATGTAACATATTAATGTATGAACTTGGTTATGTTTATGTGTTTAAGTAACTTGATTTTTTTATGTGTTTAATTAACTTCGTTCTGTTTATGTAACTTGGTTATGTTTATGTTTATGAACTTGGTTATGTTTATGAACTCATAAACTTGGTTCTGTTTATGTAACTTGGTTTTGTTTATGTAACTTGGTTTTGTTTATGTAACTTGGTTATGTTTATGAAGGTTTGTTTATGTTTATGAAGTTCATTTTATGTTTATGAAGTTTTGTTTATGAAGTTTTGTTTATGAAGTTCTGTTTATGTTTATGAACTTGCAACTTGGTTAGGTAACTTCGTTCTATTTATGTTTATTTACTTTACTACTATTTGTTAATCCGTGACATTTTGTTTCTTTTGATGCAGGATGGGTTTCTTTAAATGCAGGATGAATTTCTTTGGAAAAGTAAGAGCCACGCATTATCCTTGTCCGTGAGACTAGTACAACACTTTTTTGTTTGCATCCGTTTTGTAATGTTGTGTATATTCATTGTAATGTGTGTGAATATTGTATTTATGTTGTTTGTTTGCATCTGTGACATCTTTATATGCTCGTATGCTATATATAAAGAAGAATCATTGTATTGAACAAGTATTACACTTTCATTTTATTAAAAAACTTTTGTTCTCTTTCATTTTTTATGGCTTCCTCTTCTACTAACTTTTCTAATGATACCGATGAATTAGAAGAACAATTTGATCAAGTTTTTGATCAAGTTTTTGAGGACACCTTCGATAATACCTTCGATTCTTACGTTACGCCAAAAAAAAGAGGAAAAAACGAGTTTACATTGAAAGAAATCGCGAGGAAGGTCACAATCGTTTGTGGCAGGATTATTTTAGCGATGAAGCAACATACACACCTACTTTATTCCAACGACGATTTCGAATGAACAAAGTATTGTTTATGAAAATCGTTCAACGACTCACAGATGAAGTACCATACTTCACACAGAGAAGGGATGCTACCGGAAGACTTGGACTATCAGGTCTACAAAAGTTTAATGCGGCTATCCGTATAATGGCATATGGTGGTACATCAGATAGGGTTGACGAATACCTTCGACTCGGTGAGGCAACTGCGCTAAAATGTTTAGAACATTTTGTTGATGGAATTTGTACTTTGTTCGGAGATGAGTATTTACGTAGACCCACCTCTGAAGATCTCACACGGCTACTCAATATTCGAGAGTATCGGGGATTTCCCGGGATGATCGGTAGTATTGATTGTATGCATTGGGAGTGGAAGAACTGTCCCACCTCTTGGAAAGGCCAATACACACGTGCCTCTGGAAAACCGACAATCATTTTAGAAGTTGTTGCATCACAAGACTTATGGATTTGGCACGCGTTTTTCGGAGAACCAGGTACTTTAAACGATATCAATATTCTTGATCGCTCTCTGGTATTTGAGAATATTTTTAACGGTGTTGCTCCAAGAGTGAAATATTACGTTAATGGTCGACAATATCGTATGGCTTACTATCTAACCGATGGTATTTATCCTAAAAGGGCTACATTTATTCAATCAATTCAACTTCCACAAGATCCTAAATCGTCATTATTTGCTACTTATCAAGAATCGGTCCGGAAAGATGTCGAGCGTGCTTTTGGCGTCTTGCAAGCTAGATTTGCCATTGTCAAAAATCCGACGCTATTTTGGGATAGGTCAAAAATTGGAAAAATAATGAGAGCATGCATAATACTCCACAATATGATTGTCGAAGACGAACGAGATGGATACACACAATTTAATGTAGCGGAATTTGTACACGGAGAAACAAACCCGACCTTCGAAGTGGATTATTCGTTTTCTACCGAAATGCCAACAAATCTCGGTAATCTCATGGGGACTAAAGATCGACTTCGAGATAAAAAAATGCATGAACAATTGAAAGCTGATTTGGTCGAGAATTTATGGCAAAAGTTCGGCTCAAATTAAGATTACAAAATATGTCGTTTGTTTCCGTTTCGATTTATCATATTCCGAAATTAAAATATTAACTTGTATTGTGTATCTTCATTTTCTATGAATGAATAAATTTTCAAATATGTTTTTAATTTCCGATTTTTAATTTTTTAATTTTTCATATTTATTTTTATTTTTAAGAACCACTAACTAAGCAACACCAATAATCATCAATAAAAAAACTAAGGAACAATTGTTTCTTAAACCAAAAATTAATTACAATTAAATAAAAAAATTTAGCTAAGCACCTTCTCTAAGCATCATTATAATGCTCTTGAGGGAGTAATTTATAGTTGTGTTTCTAAGCAATGCGAGAGACTTTAGCTTTTACCAAACTGCAATTACGTTTACAACAACTCTGTTTATTGGGCTAAAATCTTTTTGTGGCCCATAATTAAATTATTCGATTGTTTTGATATTTTTAAGGACTTAAAAAGTATTTGTTCGATAATTAAAATTTCAAATGTAATCAATGCTGCAATTTCTAATTATAAGGATGTCAAAATAGATCACCCAACCCATTTTAACCGATGACTCTAATGGTTTTAATGTTAATGCGTTATGGGTTGACCCAAACCATATAACTAATGAGTTGGGTCAACCTATCACCCATCTAATTTAGTGGGTCAAGTGGGTAAATGGGTAAATGAGTTATCCAATATTGACCTATGAAATTATATATGATAAAATTAAAATATATGATTCTTACATTTTTTCGCGGTAAAAAGTGAATTTACACTTTTGAATGAAATATTGATTTAACGATTTCGACGTTAACTTGATTTAATGATTTCAAAACTAACGCGATTTCACGATTTCCATGATAACACGATATCACGATTTTGACGTTAATGCGATTTCACGATTTTGACTTTAAAGTGATTTTACGATTTTTGATTTTTGGTTAGTTTTTTTTATTATGTATTAAATTTAAATTGATTAATTAAATTTGATGGTCAAATAGGTCAATCAAATAACTCATGAAACCATTTGAATATGACCCAACTCATTTGACTCATCAACCTATTTGACCCATGAACCCATTTGGTTCAAATAAAGTGACCCATTTGGGTTGATGGGTTGGGTTGGATCGGATCGACCCATTAATTTTGACCCATTTTGACACCCCTACTCCCATATAATAGCTTTTTGTGACATCATATATTTATAATTTTATATTTAATTAATAAAAAATTAAAAACTAGTCTCCTAATTCTCCCAACTTTTTATCCGGTTTTCTCTTAACTCGCTAGGCGTTAGCCTTCCGCACGCGTAGCGCCTAGCGAATTCTTTAACAATGGATCTATTTGATGTATATTTCTTTGTAGTTAAATATCCAACATCGATCTCATAATCTATACAATAAAAAAGAAGAACTCTCTCTATACGAAAGACACTTGGCAATAAAAAATTAAATACATAATTAAAATTAAAAATTTTATAAAATTAATTTAATACTAACAAAAATCAAATAAGAAATAATTAAAGACATAACCCCATTTAATAACAAAATAAAGCATTACATTATATACAATAACAAATACAAAAAAATATTTAAACTTAAATATATATAGATAAATAAAGTTTAAACATTATAAATTTGAGATACAAATACTACATAGTCATACATATAAATAATACATTAATCTATACAATAAAAGAAGAAAAATTATCTCCATATGAAAGACACTTGGCAATAAAAAATTTAATACATAATTAAAATAAAAATTTGATAAAATTCATTTAATACTAATAAAAATCAAATAAGAAATCATTAAAGACATAAACTCATTTAATAATAAAATAAAGCATTACATTATATACAATAACAAATATATAAAAAAATATTTAAACTTAAATATATATAGATAAATAAAGTTTAAACATTATAAATTTGAGATTCAAATACTACATAGTCATACATATAAATAATACATTAATTTTCGATAATCTTTTTAAGCTAAATGTTAATAATCACTAAAAATATCCACCGAAAACATAGATGTCATATAAAATAAACAAAAACACATATAAAGTTTCTAATAACATTAAAGAAAAAAACAAACTATGATGCAATTTTATAATAAAATATTAAATTTTATAATGCAAAATACATAAAAAAATAAACTATGATGCAATTTTATAATAAAATTAAAATAATATATAAATTTTTCTCAGTAATCTTCTTAAACTAAATGTTAATAATCAGTACAAATATCCACCGAAAACATAACCGTCATATAAAATAAACAAAAATACATATAAAGATTCTAATAACATTAAAGAAAAAAAAATATGATGCAATTTAAAAAACGGATTAAAATCTCCACATAAAACTGAAATAAAGGTATTGTGAACAAAAATAAATTATTAATAGTAAAGAAATTAAAAGAATACATTAAAATCTGTACTTCTCTTTAAATTATTTTTTTTTGTAAAATTAAATTTCATCACATATTGATATTTTAATCGTTTATAATAAACAAAAATATCCTTTCAAAAGTTACAAATGAAAAATTTTATCTTCATTAATTTGGTAATATAAAATGAGTTAATTATATCCAATGTCAAACCAAATACATATTACAATAATAAAATATATCACAAAATCAACCATCATAAACAAAATATAAGAGTTTTTTGAAATTACTATAAAATATTGAAAGATATGTCGCGCAACGCGCGGGTTCTATCCTAGTCTTATATAATAAGATTGGATATTTTGTAGTTTTCATTGTGGTGGTGACAAGTGTCTCATTGTGTTTTTGACATGTGACTACATTTAACTATTTTTTAAAAAAAATTATTTTATTTCTTCTAAAAATCAAAAATAAATGACAAATTATTTCCTATGTATCTTTTAATTTAATACAAATTATCATCATAAGTTTCATATGTTAGTAATTTTAAATTGTATGAATAAATTATAATCAATATATCATATTATCCACATAACTGAAATAAAATATAAAATTAATAATATTTACTTATTAAAAAACTTAATAATAAATGTCAAATTGTCTTATATATTATTTTAATTTAGTACAAATGATTCATATGACTTTCATATAATACTATTTTAGATTTTATTTTAATTTGAATACTTTTAGTTACAAAATTTACAATCACTAAAAATAAAATATATTTGTAACCTCATAATAGTAATTCTATTTTGCTACTAAATAAATTAAATAAAACAAGCAAAAATATACTTTTAAACTATGATTATTAGTTCAAGCAAAAAATAGTAAAAATAATCTATTAAAAACACAACAAGTTATAACGGTAAATTTTATGCTATAAATATCATTAATTTTTTATAATATAATTATGAAAGTTGATTACTTACATAATTAACTTGGTCAAATGATATTTAATTCGGGAAGTGACCTTGGTCTAGTGGCAGTCATAAGTCCACAGGAGGCAGGTAGCACCACCCCACCCGGGATCGATTCCCTGCGCCTACGATAGTGTATGTTTGGCTAATGGGTCGGCCATTTGTGGCCCAAATGTTGACAAAAAAAAAAAATGATATTTAATTCTTATAATAGTGACCAAGTAAAAATCTGATCTTTAATTTGAAAATAATTTTGAAAAATATTGTTGTAACCTCCACTATAATGGTTGTGAGTAGTGGAACAATATATAGTTATAAAAACCACAATGTCTTGTGTATAGAATCAAACAAAAAAATATTAGTTGTTTATTCTATCATCTTATTTCTTCAAATAAAAAACATATTCCTTTATTTTTGTGTGTTTTTGAGAGCATATTACTTTGTAAATACATATTACTTTCCAATTCTTGCATTGGTATCATGTTAACAAAATTTTATTTACATATTTTATTTTACAAACATCAATTAGTTCATGTTGTAAAAAATTTGTTACTACATTATTTTCTCTTTAATTTATTTGAAAGAGTGTTTAGAAGTTGGTAGTATTCTCTAAGGTCTTCTATTGTTTCACGGATGTTATTTCAAATTCAAAATATTAACTTAATCAATTTTTATCATGAAATTGATGCGACAACTTTTTTGTTTGACTAATGTCATTTCTTTTAATTCAAAATAAACTAATGAATAATTTTCTATTAGATTTAAACACCTCATTGTAGTAAAAAATAAATTGTAGAAAATGTTTAATATATAACAAAAATTATTTTGAATATTTATAACAAAAATCAATATATATAATGTTTAATATATTGATAAATTGCCCCGTACAATGTTAAATATATAATAATCAATACTAATAACTTTTAATTTAGAGGAGTACTCAGTATCATAAAAATTATTATTTTGAAAAAGAACTCTTGATCTTACCTATTAAAATGTAACTACTGTTAATATTAATAAATGTATACATAACTATAATTTATTAAGAATGTCTATTTATATACTCCCTCCGTTCTCTTATGTTTGATGTTTTAGAAAAAAAATTTGTTTTTAAATGTTTGATTTTCTCAAATATCAATGTAGTTTTATGTATTGATATTTGTGAATTGTAGTTTTCAATGAGAGTTTTGAAATACTATTGGTCTAAAAGTATTGAAAATTGTTCAAAACATATTTATTAGTAGTCATTTATGTGTTTTCTTAATTTGTGTGAAAAATATATAAAATCAAACAATAGAAAACGGAGGGAGTACAAGTTATCTGAAGGAATTTTGTAAAACAAAAATAATTAAAAATTAGGTTCAAAAATTTTGTGTAATGAAATTTTGAAAACATTTGAATAATCATCTTAAATTAAATTATTTTTACCTATTAAAAATCAAATCATATAACAATAATAAATACTTACATAATTTTGATTTGCTAAGAAGATATATACATATATGTAATTTTCATATCATTGTGTGGCGCAACGTGCGAGTCTTTCCCTTGTATATATTATATACTAGCATAATGTTCTCTCTTTCAAAAATGTGGCCACCTAAGCAAAGTTTTACTAAATGTTTATTTAATTGTAAGTATTTAACTAATGTTTTTTAATTTAGATAAATAAATAAAATAATAAAAAACTTAATTATTAAAAACTAAAGAGAGTTCCAATGTCAATTGCATAAAACGTTTAATAATAATGTTTAAATATGACTAATAAATTTACATCAACTATTGTTAATCTCTACATTCACCAAATGGAAAGTTTAAAATAATTTTTATTTAGTATTAGATTTATGCAAGTGTATAGTTTCAACTTTAAGAATTAACCGATTTTTTCAAATGTATGTTTAAGTTCGTATATAAACACACTCATATTGATAAAACACAATCCTATATATAATAAAGAAAAAATTAGGAAATCAAGTACATTTTTGGAACTTAATTTGCAATAAGGTGATTTGTGTTTCAAAATTAGTATTTATGTGATTTTCCTTCCTTCTGTTTTGTGACATATATACCCCTCTGCGCGTTCACACATGTTCATGAATGTTCATGAATGTTCATAAGTTTTCTGTTTCAGATTTTTTCATGAATTAGATTTTTTCATGAATTACTTAATCAGACTATGAATGTTCACAATGTTGTTATGCATATTAATTTATGTTCATGAATATTCACATATGTTCAAGAATATTCACACATGCTCAGATTGACAGTGTCACGATTATTTTAGAAAGAAAAACATGAATGTTCATGCCCATACATGAATGTTCATGCATATACATGAATGTTCACACGACCTGACCAGAAAGTTCAGAGTTATTTTTGACTTTTCAACATAAAAAATCATCTAAATGCAAATACAAAAAAAATCACTCTATTGACAAATTAAAAAAAAATGTACATAGTTTACTAAGCAACATCACTCTAAATTTATTTTAAGTCAAACAATTACATTAAATTATAAAAAATTATGTGACAATTTTAATTACATATTCATAAGCTTATTAAATTCCAACTTAAATGGTTAGATATTATCACACTGCAATATTAAATACATTAAAAATATCTAACACATAAATATCAATTAGTTCTATATTTTAAATGTGTCTTCTTTTTTTTGCTTCAACAAATGAAGATACATTAGAGGAACTCACTAATTACACACTTACAAATTCTTGTTCACAAAACTATACATAATTTAAATTCTTTCTAAATCTACACTTTTTCAAACTTTAATTACGGTTAAATTACTCTTTAAAAATTTACCAAAATCAAAATTTTTAATCAAGGTCCACTAATTTGTGTTTAGGGTTTAGTGATAAAAGGGTAGTATTTTGTGGGTATGTTTATCTTAAGTTATTTTTTAGTGTTTATGTGTAGTTTTATGAAATGCACTTTGAAATATGTAGTTTTGTGAAATACATTTATTTTTTTACTTTTTTAAAGGTGTGGTTTTGTAATTCCCCCAATGATTAAATTTTAAAGTATGTTAAACCACCTTACAAATGATAACACATAAAATAAAAGGTATACAATTTTTTTAAAAATACATAGAAAACATGACATTAAGTATAACAAAAGAAAGGAAAATAATATAAAAAAACAAAAAAATGTATAAAGTATTTAAGACATTGAGTAAACATATATTAAAAACAGATACCGCAACATTCATTTAAGTTGGCAAAAATATGAAAAATAAAAATTATATCAATATAAGTAAAAAAAATCATAACACACAAGAAAGAAAAAAATATCATACAAAACTGCACTTTTTGAATTACATTTTACACAACTACAACATTTTAATATGTAGTTTTAAAAACTACACATAAACAATTAAAATTAAATTCAAATAAACCCTACTCACACAATACTACCCCTTTAATATTATACCCTAAACACTAATTAACGAACCCAAATCAAAATATTTTAATTTTAGTAATTTTTAAAGGATAAATAAAAAAATTTATAATTTTATAAAGGTGTAATTATAGACAATATTGAATTAGGTGTAGTTTCGTGAAGAAATGGTTGAAATGGTGTAGCTTTGTGAAAAAATGGTTGAAATGGTGTGGTTTTGTGAATTCAGGAAAAACAAAGATACAAATTATTTAAGATAAATGAAAAATATGAAAATAGAAAATTGAGAAAGTAAAAAATAATCCAATATTATTCACATGTAAAAAGTTAAATATTAAAAATGAAAGAAATTACTTATTTTATATATATAAAAAAGAAATTACTTTAAGCATAAAAAACCAAATAATTTATAACATAAAATCTATAGAGTATCGAAAAAGATGAATTCAAAAAACTACACCATTTCGACTTTTCATTCACAAAACTACACCTAATTTAATATTTTACATATTTACATCCTTTCAAAATTTTAAAAGGTTGATTTATCCTTTAAAAAATTACCGAAATTAAAACATTTTCATTTGTGTTTAGGTTATAGTATTAAAGAGGTGGGATTGTTTTGGTAGGATTTATTTGATCTTAATTTTGAATATCTAAGTGTAGTTTTGAAAATTGACTATGAAATGGTGTAGTTTTGTAAAATGCAATTCAAATGGTGTAGTTTTGTAATTCCCCCAAAAATTTATATGTTGAAATATAAAAAACAAATCCACAAATATCATGGGTTCACTCATAGTAAATATAAAATTTCTTGATCGAGTACAATTTTACAAATATATATTAATATATACACTATGTTATAGTTTAACTAACTTAAATTAAACTAATAAATTTAACAAATATTATAAAACATTTCATTTGAAGGTTATCAAAATATTATGCATCATGATATGTTTATATTTATACGTTTATAATGTTTCTAATATGGCAAGAAAATGTCAGTAAATGATTATCACAAAGTGATGCTTGTTGTGATAAATAAAACTTAAACAAAAAAAAAACATGTCGAGACAAGAGCGAGGTTCTTGGACAGGTGATCATGTCTTTAGTATCAGATTCAGTAATATTTCAACTCTTCTTTTTCTAATAAACACATAAAAATAAAAAGTAAATAAAGGTTCAGGGGTACAAAAGTTGGCCATATACATGATACACCTCTAAGTTATTCTCTATAATAAACTTAGTGGGTATAAACATAAAGCTTCTTTATGCAAAGGAAAGATATATATGCTCTTTTTCTTCAATTATATCATTTTATCTCTCTCTTTTTCGTAAAATGCATCTCTTTGATTCCGATCGTTTACAAAGAAAAAGCACAACCCTTTCTTTTGTTTTTATAAGCCTACCATTTATTTCAGTCTTTTAACATGCAACCTTCTTCTTTTTCTTCCTCCTCTTTTTTTTTTCTCTCAAACCCCAAAAAATATCTTTCTTGCATCCTAAGTTATTTCCATTAGATCTTTCGCAGAAATGCGTCTAAGACATTTCTCCTTTTTTGTTCTCTTCTTGATTTGCCTCAACCACAAAAACAGCCAATCATGGGGCTTGAACCAACAACCTCAATTCTTTAAGCTTATGAGAAACTCTCTCTCCGGCGATGCTTTATCCTCTTGGAATCTCTCTGATGAGAAGACTACTACTTACTATTGTAACTTCACCGGTGTAGGCTGCGACTATGGAGGGCTTGTAACTGATCTCGATCTTACCGGTTGGTCGCTATCAGGGACCTTCCCTGATGGGATTTGTTCTTACTTCCCAAATCTCCGTGTTCTTCGGCTTTCTCACAACCATTTCAGTATTGGTAGCAGCTTCCTCAACTCTATCCCTAATTGTTCTCTGCTTCGAGAACTAAATATGAGCTCTCTCTATCTCACTGCTACTCTCCCTGATTTCTCACATATGAAATCTTTAAGAATCATAGACATGTCTTGGAACCACTTCACCGGTCGCTTCCCTGTCTCGGTTTTCAATCTAACCGATCTCGAGTACCTCAATTTTAATGAGAATCCAGAGCTCGATCTCTGGACTGTACCGGATTATGTCTCTAAGCTCAAGAAGCTCACACATATGCTCTTAATGACATGTATGCTCCATGGTAACATCCCGAGATCCATTGGAGATTTGACTTCTCTTGTTGATCTTGAACTCAGTGGAAACTTCCTCTCCGGCAAGATTCCTAAAGAATTAGGGAATCTTTCGAACCTAAGGCAGCTTGAGCTTTACTATAACTATCACTTAACCGGGAGTATACCAGAGGAGATCGGTTATCTCAAGAATCTTACTGATATTGATATCTCGGTTAGCAGGTTAACCGGAAGCATACCAGAATCCATTTGCAGGCTTCCAAAACTCAGAGTGCTTCAGCTTTACAACAACAGCTTAACCGGTGAGATTCCCAAGTCACTTGGGGATTCAACAACTTTGAAGATCTTGTCTCTATATGACAACTACTTAACTGGTGAACTCCCACCGAATCTCGGATCTTCCTCACCTATGATTGCTCTTGATGTCTCTGAAAACCGCCTCTCTGGTCCTCTTCCAGCCCAAGTTTGCAAATCCGGTAAGCTATTGTACTTCCTTGTCTTACAAAACAAGTTCTCTGGTTTGATCCCTGAGACTTTTGGGAGCTGCAAGACTCTTATACGGTTCCGTGTGGCGAGCAACCGTCTCATGGGACCAATATCGCATGGTGTTATGGCTCTACCTCATGTCTCAATCATCGATCTGGCTTACAACAACTTCTCCGGACCAATACCTAATTCGATAGGAAACGCTTGGAATTTGTCAGAGTTGTTCTGTCAGGGTAATAGAATATCCGGTGTTATACCTCCCGAGATCTTTCGTGCCACCAATCTTGTGAAGCTGGATCTCAGCAATAATAAGTTGTGTGGTCCAATACCTTCAGAGATAGGAAGATTGAGAAAACTAAACTTACTTGTGCTTCAAGGCAACTACCTTAACTCTTCTATACCGGGGTCACTTTCTAATCTAAAATCTCTCAACGTTCTTGATCTGTCCAGTAATCTCCTCACAGGAAGTATTCCTGAAGACTTATCAGAGTTGCTCCCAACATCGATCAATTTCTCTAGCAACCATCTCTCTGGACCCATTCCTTTCTCATTGATTAAAGGAGGTCTTGTAGAAAGCTTTTCAGATAATCCTAATCTTTGTGTTCCTGGTTCATCAGATTTAAAGTTTCGGACGTGTCAAGAAGGTCGCAGTAAGAAAAAGCTGAGCTTGATGTGGGCAATACTTGTGTCGGTCTTTATCCTAGTCCTAGGGGGCATCATGGTTTTCTTGAGACAAAAGCTAAGTATGAAGAGAAGAGCAGTGATAGAGCAAGAAGACTCCCTAGCATCTTCTTTCTTCTCATATGACGTCAAGAGTTTCCACCGAATAAGTTTCGACCAGAGGGAGATTCTTGAAGCACTCGTGGACAAGAACATCGTAGGCCATGGTGGTTCTGGCACGGTGTATAAAGTAGAGCTTAAATCAGAGGAAGTAGTCGCGGTAAAGAAACTATGGAGCCAAACCAACAAAGACTCAGTATCCTCTGATGATCAAGATAGGTTGCATTTAAACAAGGAGTTGAAAACCGAAGTTGAGACGCTTGGGAGCATTCGACATAAGAACATCGTCAAGCTCTTTAGCTATTTCTCAAGTTTGGATTGTAGTCTTTTGGTATATGAGTACATGCCTAATGGTAACTTATGGGACGCTCTTCACAAAGGCTTTGTTCATCTGGAGTGGCGTACACGTCATCAAATCGCAGTTGGAGTTGCTCAAGGATTGGCTTACCTTCACCATGATCTCTCACGCCCAATCATTCATCGCGATATTAAATCAACTAACATCTTATTGGATGTAAATTATCAGCCTAAAGTTGCAGATTTTGGCATTGCAAAGGTGTTGCAGGCTAGAGGGAAAGATTCAACCACTACTCTTATTGCCGGCACCTATGGTTACTTAGCCCCAGGTCATTTCTAATAATACATTACATACCCCTAAAACAAGTTTTTCTAGTTACAAATTTTTTATTGGAGAATTACAAAACTACATCATTTGAATTACATTTAACAAAACGACACTATTTCAAAAATAATTCACAAAACTACACCTAAACACTCCAAATTAAATTCAAATAAACTCTACCCACACAATCTTACTCCTTAATACTATACCCTAAACACTAATTAGCGAACCCAAATGAAAATATTTTAATTTTGGTAATTTTTAAAAGGGTAAATCAAGCTTTTAAAATTTTGAAATGGTGTAAATATGTGAAAAAATTAAATTAGGTGTAGTTTTGTGAAGGAGGGTTAAAAGAGTGTAGTTTTGTGAATTCCTCAATTTTTATATAAATTCTTAAGTTTATAATGTCTTGTTAAAAAATTATTTTACTAGATTGTCATATCTATATATATATATATAAAGTTACGGTAATAATTTAAGTTTTTATTGGAACTATATTTTGCATAGGAATTTTAAAAATATATTATCTTATTAATTTATCAAAATTTATTAACATATAGTGTTACTATCTATACTATTAATTGGGAAGGACAATTTTTGAGGAATCTTAAAATTTTCTTTTAATTACATGTAATGTCATTGCATAAATTTTAATATAAGATAATTTTAAATAAAAACTAAATAAATATTCAATTTAATAGGAATAAAAGAAAAACTAAATTAAATAAATAGGTATCATAAAATAAATTATTCCTAACTAATAGGATTTAAATGAAAAACAAAATAAAATAAAATAAATAGGTATCATAATGAAAAAATAAAATATTATAAATATTTTAATTTTGTGATAATCCATCATACAATATTAAAAATATTTATTTATTTTTAAAAAATAAGTTATAGAAATTTTAATTATTTAAAAGTATTTTCTTAGAATATTCGAATCTATAATGTGAATAAAAAACCAAAAGTATCCGAAAATATTTAAAAAATCTAACTAATTAATATTTTTGTATACCTTTGTGAGACGTCTTGCTAATTTTGCGACGGGTCAAAATGTATCATACATAATCTATGATATATAAAAAATATTTTTTAATATTATAATATATGAATATATGATTAAATATTTATTATTCAACATGCATCCATAACAAATAATATCAAATTATATGAAATTAATTTTTGTAAATATTATTCCCGTGCGGGACGCCCGCACGGGTAAGAATATAGTAGTCTATTAATTTATAGAGGTTTTATATTATACTGATGACATGCATTGAATTGGTATATGGTAGAATATGCATACTCCACGAAAGCAACGACGAAATGCGACGTGTACAGCTTCGGGGTTGTGTTAATGGAACTGATAACAGGGAAGAAACCGGTGGATTCGTGTTTCGGGGAGAACAAAAACATAGCGAATTGGGTTTCGACAAAGATCGACACAAAAGAAGGATTGATAGAGACATTAGACAAGAGAGTGTCTGAATCATCAAAAGCAGACATGATAAATGTCTTGCGTGTGGCTATTCGTTGTACTAGCAAAACTCCAACTATTCGTCCTACCATGAACGACGTCGTCCAGCTTCTCATCGACGCAGCGCCTCATGACATGATGACCTCAAAATCCACAATCTTAAAGATTAAGGATTCAATATCATCATCTGATCATCTCACCTAACATACCTTGTATTTTTATATATGTGTTTGTGTGTGATCATAATCATAGACACAAATTTTTAATGTAATCTTGTAGTCCTTTTATGTATTTAACAACTTAACTACATATATATATCCTTTAAATCAAAAATAACTAGAGGAATTCACAAAACTGCACCCTTTCAATCCATCTTTCACAAAACTACACCTAATTTAATTTTTTCACAAAACTACACCCTTTCAAAATTTTAAAAGCTTGATTTAGCCTTTTAAAAATTACCAAAATTAAAATCTTTTCATTTGGGTTCGCTAATTAGTGTTTAGGGTATAGTATTAAGGGGTGGGATTGTGTAGATAAGGTTTATTTGGATTTAATTTTTGAGTGTTTAGGTGTAGCTTTGTGAAGTATTTTGGAAATGGTGTAGTTTTGTGAAATGTAATTCAAATGGTGTAGTTTTGTGATTCTCCCAATTAACTATCCTTTGGTTATTTTTGATTGTGCTTCTACCATTTTCAAACTTCACTCCAAATTTCAATAAAAATAGAAAATAACATCATAACAATATAACTAGTTAAAGATTCATCTAAAAAAATAAATATTAACTAAAAGTTCACCCAACAAAACAAATAATAATAATAATAATAATAATAATAATAATAATAATAATAATAATAATAGTAATAGTAATAGTGTGGAAGATCAATATCGAACAAATTAAAAATCTTAGAACTGCTTCAAAATAACGCATAGAATCTGAATGGCTATGTAGACCCACTAATGAATAATAATAATTCACATCCTTTTATTTGTTCCTTTAATTCGTCATTCTTCTTTATTTATATTCGGTTAGTGGAACTTCTTTTTCAATTGCATGGCATGAAAGTGGGTTCTTGATTCGTAATTTTATAAACCTAAAAAGGGGTTTAAATAGATTTTAGCTAAATATATATATATATATATATATATATATATATATATATATATATATATATCCATTAGTATGATCTAGACACGTACGATCGATTGATGAGTCGCATCATCACATTTGACTATATATCTAAAGAAAGGGGCAAAAACAGAAAGCATGAGACCCATATTTACTGTTTTCTTTATGAGACCTAGGGAGGTTCCTTTATGAGACTAGGGGAGGTTCCGCGGGGTTTTGGGTTATAGTTTGTCTTACCGCAAAAAACTTTTATTTATTTTTGTTTCATAGTTTTATTTATTTTTAAAAAGATTGTTTGGAATAAAAAAATTTCGAATTTATTTTCATTATTGAGTTTTTTCATATATATTTTGTTCAGTGAGAGTTATCTTCTCAATTGGGTGTTTTTGAAAAACCATGATCTCCTATACCCAAAAAAATCTCCTATACCATTTTTTTTATTTGTAATAAAAAATTCGAAAATTCACAAATTTAAACCCTAAACTAATCAAGACGTCTTGGTTTAGGGTTTGCGAACCCAAATGGTAAGATTTTAGTTTCTATACCCTAAAAATATTCAAAAAACATTTTAAAATCGATTTTATAATCATATTTGAGTGATTTTATGAAAAATATTTTAATTTCGTTTTTTGATTTTTGAAATATTTTTTTCAGATTCGTAAAACTAAATTAAAAATATTCGCGAAAACAGATTTTAAAAATAATTTTTTTTGTGACGTATAAAATTGAAAACGTGAAAAAATTCAAAAAGCACCCATCAAAGATTACAATATTTCAAAACAGTCGATCCAGGAGATATCTCGATGGTTTTGTATTTGTAAAAACCATTTTGAAGCCAATCATGTTCTCTCTCAAGGAATCCAATCATGTTCTCCCGCCTGATATTTCTTGGTTCCCTATCTCTTACTTTCAAGACCTCGACCTGTGACATTATATCCCTTAATACCATTTAACATCGTTGGTTATCTTCTTGTCAAGTTAGCACTTCATAAGTGTATTATATTATTCAGGAAATCAATTTAATGGTGGAACTGCCCTCAAAACTCGTACTCTCACACTATACTATTATATTTGACGACAACCAAAAAATTAAGGGTAAATTTGTCGTATAGACAGATTTATAAATTAACCAAAAAAATGGACAATTCACTATTTGTTATTAGATGTTGGATCGATAAGGATTATGACGTCTTGAGGAGTCCGAGCTGACGACACATGACATTGAGTTGTCTGATCAAGGCAATGGCCCAACAAACATCTTTGATCTGTTTTAACACGTCGTCTAGTATATCTTTTTGTCTGAAAGAGCTATACGAGTCCATCTCCACGTCGTTGTAACTCATCTGAACCGCTTATTCTATACCAGCCTCACTCATAGCAAACCAAAATCTGTGCTCTACTCAATACCCTAATGTCCTGTCAACAGAATAACCGATCTATATGTTCTTAAAGAAAGTTTAAATCTCCCAACCTCAGGAACCATAAAGGAAGATCTGATCTTTCTGGTATTGATGTCTTTGTCTCAACAGCAGACCCTGAGTAAGAGCCGCCTCTGGTCACAGCCAACACCATCCTCTCCATCCTAGCCGTTGATTACCCTATTGAGAAACTTGCTTGCTACTTATCAGACGATGGAGGAGCTTTGCTAACATTCAAGGCTTTAGCTCAAACGGCTAGCTTTGCTACCACATGGGTGCCATTTTGCAGGAAGCACAATACGAAATTATGGACTAAATGAATGTTTCTATTAATTTCTGTTATTTTATAAAGTTTAACAAAATTTTGTCAAATTTGTGTGCTATAACCCACACAAATCTCAATTTTTTGCAAGATATTAAAAATTATGGACTAAAAGAGTGTTGCTATTGATTTCATTTATTTTCCAAAATTTGACAAAATTTTGTAAAAGCATTGTGCTATAACCCACAAAATCTCATATTTTTACATGATATTAGAAATTTTAGATTAGAGGAGGTTTTCTATTTATTGCATTTATTTTCTAAAATTTGATTTTTTTTTGTAAAATCAATGTGGTATAAACCATAAAAATCTCAAATTTTTACAAGATATTCGAAATTATGGACTAAAAGAATGTGTTTATTAATTTCTTTTATTTTATAAAGTTTGACAAAAAAATTTCAAATTCGTGTGCAATAACCCACACAAATCTCAATTTTTTGCAAGATATTAGAAATTATGGACTAAAAGAGTGTTGTTATTGATTTCATTTATTTTCAGAGGTTTGACAAAATTTCGTAAAATCATTTTGCTATAACCCACAAAAATCTCAAATTTTTACAAGATATCCAAAATTATGGAATAAAATAATGTTTCTATTAGTTTCTTTTATTTTATAAAATTTTACAAAATTTTGTCAAATTCGTGTTCTATAACCCACAAAAATCTCAAATTTTTGAAAAATATTAGAATTTATGGACTAAAAGAGTGTTGTTATTGATTTCGTTTATTTTTAAAAATTTGACAAAATTTAGTAAAAGCAGTGTGCTATAACCCACAAAACCTCATATTTTTACATGATATTAGAATTTATAGATTAGAGGAGGGTTGTTATTTATTGCATTTATTTTCTAAAATTTGACAAAATTTTGTAAAATCAATGTGCTATAAGTCACAAAAATCTCAATTTATTGCAAGATATTAGAAATTATGGACTAAAAGAATGTTTATATTAATTTCTTTTATTTTATAAAGTTTGACAATATTTTTTCAAATTCGTGTGCTATAACCCACAAAAACTTCAATATTTTGCTAGATATTAGAAATTATGGACTAAAAGAGTTTTGCTATTGATTTCATTTATTTTCAAAATTTGACAAAATTTAGTAAAAACAGTGTGCTATAACCCACAAAATCTCAAATTTGTCAAATTTTAGAAAATAAATGCAATAAATAGCAACTCTCCTTTAATATGTAATTTGTTATAAAAAAACTAATATAACTAAGAGTTTATGTTGTATATACAAAGAAGAAGAAGCGATGAATATATATAAGTGATGGTAACATGGTTTCATTATTAACTTGAGAGAGAGAAATGCCTTTATATAGGCATGATATGTCGGCTAACACAAACAGATAATAACAAAACTATTATCTTTTCTAAATGGATAATTACAAAGAGTAATATCCAAATATATGGATAATTACTAATATTATCTAACACTCCCCTTAATTATTCATTATTGTGTAGACGTATTGTATATTGTCTCGTTAAAAATCGCATTCCGTTTTCTTCTTTTACGTGTTTTGTTGTTGTTGCCTCGTTAAAAATCTTTTCGTGGAAAAACTCAGTGAGATAAAAACCACGATAAGGGAAAAAGAGTGCAACCACGTATTTCATCATTTATTCCCCTGAAATCACCATCTTCCGGAATAGACGTCTTTTGTAAAGAGATCTTCAGGAAAATATATTTTTTTCTTCTACAAATGTCTACCTTTTGGCGCGTTCTTGTTGCCTCGTTAAAAACCTTACCATGGAAAAACCCTTTGGGATAAAAACCATGATGAGGGAAAAAGAGTGCAACCACGCAAATCATTTCTTCTTCTGAAGAATATGTTTTCTTCTATTGCTCCCCCTGGGAGGTTCATCTTCCGAAATAAGCACTTTTGCACATTCTTTACATGCCTTCTGAAGCATTGATTTTGACATTAATAAGTGGCGACCAAAGACACATACAGGAAACACCACGAGATTGTTGTTTTGCGATTTCACTTTATATGATCTTAAATATTTTTCATCTGCAAAACAACTTATACCAAAATTTGGGATTTCTAATAACCCCAAGTTAATCATATCTTTATCTCATCTCAATATGCGCATAAGAGATAAATTATATCCTCCATATATATTATTAGCAAATTTGAAAAACCTATAGATGCTTAACAATATATAAATATGATTCTTTATGGCCACATATATATATATATATATATATATATATATTCAACTTCTTCTAGAAGTTCTTAACATAACATCTTTTAGATGTTTATCTTAATGCTTGAAGACTTCCGGTCTTTCCAAAGGTCTTTTACTTTGTTTATAACTCTTCAGAGTTTGATCGATCTTAGTTCTCGAGAACATTACTATGATATCATTTATTCTTCAGGAATTTAAACTTTGCATGCATTTTCCTCATGAGACGTAATTCAAGTCTCTCATATATATTTCTCAACACTGAGTATTTTTTACAAAACCATACATCATATGCGTTTTGTTTTATATACTTTAATACTCTTTTCATATCTAGACTTCTGGTCCAGAATTCTCGTTACTTAAACGAGTATAATAAGACTTGAATGTCTTTTATTTATTGGCCAATTATGTCTCTCAACGCTAATCAACAAAGCGGAGAATTATGATCCTCATTTATAACATCGCGCGTTATGTCACTATAATAGTCGACATTTATTTCGACTTTGGTTCCATATTTACTTTATTGTCATGACCCATCGAGATCTCTTAATCATTATCAATGATTTTGTTCAAGTACTTGATTTCATCTTTGATCCTTCAGGGATCTAATCCTCCTGGGATTTCTGATCATGACTTATTACTCCTCTTCTCCTTTTGAAGAGATTAATAAATATTTGCTCATTTATCATTTCTCAATTTTCGGAACCAAAGTAGTCTTACATAGACTTTATGTGTCATCCTTCATAAACACATATATTTTAATTGGAGCATTTTTATATGGAATGAGAATTTCTTTTCTATCACCTTGAATTATCTTATGAACTTCAAGTTCATTTTCTTTTATATGAGGATCTTATAATGATAATTCATTTTACGAAATTTCATCCATCATTTGATTTGCAATAAATCTGAATAGTGATCTTTTGAACTTTTGAACTTCTGGTTCATAATCATTTTGTTCAAGAATTCCAACTATTCTATGATTCTCCCTTAGAGAAATCTTATCATCAAAATTATGATTACAAATCTTACAATAAGCACATCTCCAATGATGGCTTGTTAGAGCGGATCTTCATTTCCAACTCATATACCTCATCCTCTTGGATGTTATTTTTATGTGGTGTGAAAGAGCATTCATAATATATATCACACATACACAAATTTCCAACTGGGAAATATCACCATTGTTTTACAATAAATTCTTTAAAACTCATTGATTGTGAATATCATCTTCTAGATGTATCACTTATCTCATGTCACAACATCTTCGACATGTTTCACTTATCTCATTCGACATGATAAATATTAGTTTTGGATATCAATCCACCAAAACTATCAACTTAATGTGATTGTGGGATTCTTTAATTCTCCCCCTCGAGATGATAATTCTTCTAGATTATTCATCTCGAAATGAATCCCATTTTAGGATTAACAACATATCCTTCTAGGACCATGTGTTTCATCTTAGATCCTTTTAACTTTTAATATAGGATTCATATTACTCTTTTTCTCAAGATAACGACTATACATGCTCGTTTATCTGGATCGATTTTCACTTTTAGATCGTTCATATTAAGAGTATAATACGGGGATATGTTTAAAGAAATCAACCATTATATTCAATGAGCTCTTTTAACCCAAAAAATGGTGATTTTCATCTGTTTTCACATGATGACTTTGATTCTTCTTTTCTTTAAAACATGCATAAGTTGAAAAAAAATCTTATTTTTCCAACAAATTTTTTAATGATCTTCAATCATTAATACTCTCGGATGGCTTAACCGGATATATTAAACTTTAATCAATCAGTAAACTTCAGGTTTACTTTCATATACATCATTTGCCATTTTATCCATATTGCATGTTGTCATCATGTTTTTTTTAGAGCGTTTAGCTTTTCTTTCGCTCGTTTAGAGTGTTTTCGCTCTTTTAAAATAGTTTTAACTCTTCGAGAGTTAAGCTCTTCATGAGCGTTTAGTCTTTCATGAACGTTTAAGCTCTTCATGAGCATTTAAGCTCTTCATGAGCATTTAAGCTTTTCGTGAGCATTCAAGCTCTCCATAAGCATTCAAGCTCTTCATGAGCATTCAAGCTCTTCAAGAGCATGCAAGCTTTTCATGAGCATTGAACCTTTTGTGAGCATTTTAGCTTCCCATGAGAATTTTAGCTCTTTAGCATTTTTACTTTCATAAAATATTTTACTCTTTTAAAGCATTTAATTTTCATATATTTTGGATTTTAACTTACCGTATAATGAAATAGATATAGCCTTTCATGTAATCAAAGAGACAAAACTTCAATATAATCAAAGAGACCTTATCTTCAATTTGATTAATGACATATATTTTCATATAATCAAAGAGACATAGTCTTCTATTTGATTTATGAACCATAGTCTTCTATTTGATCAAAGAGGCATATTCTATTATATATTTTTTGGAGACAAAACTTTCCGCTCCAATATAAAAATTTAAGTTTATAAATATCGATAATTTTTATCGACTAAATTTTGGCAAAGTTTCTTTTAGATTTTTAATACTATACAAGTAAAAATTTTGCCAGAGTTTATTTTAGATTTCTTAAACTTATATTTTCGCAAAAATTATTTTGAAAGAGTTTCTCTTAAGTTTTAAACTATATTAGTTTAAATTTTGCCATAGTTTCTTTTAGATAAAAATCAAAATTTAAAATATTTTAGGATACACTCTGGCATGAGTTTCAAACATAATTTTTCCATTATATTTATAAATATAACGACATAATTTAAAATTACTTGGATAATATTTAACCGGGTATATAGAAGCTCATCCAACGATTACCTCGTATAAGTAGAGACGTTCGTGCTGATAACGTGTTATAAAACTAATATAACTAAGAGTTTATGTTGTATATACAAAGAAGAAGAAGCGATGAACATATATAAGTGATGGTAACATTGTTTCATTATTAACTTCAGAGAGATACTATATTTACAAATGAAAGCATTGTGCTATAACCCACAAAACCTCATATTTTTACATGATATTAGAATTTATAGATTAGAGGAGGGTTGTTATTTATTGCATTTATTTTCTAAAATTTGACAAAATTTTGTAAAATCAATGTGCTATAAGCCACAAAAATCTCAATTTTTTGCAAGATATTAGAAATTATGGACTAAAAGAATATTTATATTAATTTCTTTTATTTTATAAAGTTTGACAATATTTTTTCAAATTCGTGTGCTATAACCCACAAAAACTTCAATATTTTGCTAGATATTAGAAATTATGGACTAAAAGAGTTTTGCTATTGATTTCATTTATTTTCAAAATTTGACAAAATTTAGTAAAAACAGTGTGCTATAACCCACAAAATTTTGTCAAACTTTATAAAATAAAAGAAATTAATAAAAACATTTATTTAGTCCATACAATACAAGAAATCACGACTTTAACAACGACCATAATCGTTGTTAAATCGTGGTAAAACACATCTAACAACGATTTAACGACGATTTCAATTTCGTCGTAAATTCTAGGTAAATTTTACGACGAACCAAATTCATCGTAAAATCGTGGTAAAATGTTCGTTGTAAAATCGTTGTAATGTTTACAACCATTTTACAACGAATATTTGGTTGTAAATTTATAATTATAATAAATTGAAAATTGTTATAATCGTCGTAAAATAGTCCCTAATTAGGGACGATTTTACGACGAGTACAAAAAATATTCAATTTACAAATTGTCGTAAAATCGTCCCTAATATTTTAATAAAATATTTTATACAATTTCAAATTACAAAAAAATAAAATTTAGTCGTCTAGGTTGAAATCAGGGCCGAAATAGTCCTGCGTCGCGTTGTCGGGATTGACGTTGCTTGTTCCAGCCTGATCAGTCGTCGGGCGGTCGGGATGTGTCTGCATCGCACGAAGTAGTTCCAGGTTAGATGCAGAAAGCACCGTCAACATGCTGTTGTAGAACCCCATGTTCTTCACATGAGTCGCATGTAGGTTCTGAATCTCAGCCTCCATCTCAGTCGGAGATCGGTAAGAGCTAGGAGCAAGCAAGACATCCTGCATGGATCCCATGCCTAGAACCCGCCCTTTCTTCTTAGGAGCAACCTATAAAATTAAACATTTAGTAAATGAACGTTTTAAAAAATAATTTTAGAGAAAATTAAAGAAACATTTTACCTCATGATAAATCTGATCGAGCTCGGCGGTCGTAAGCGACTCGCCAGGATGTTGAGTGCCTCCCGGGGATCTCTGAGATCGCTGAGTCTCGATCTCCGTCTTTCGAGCTTCAAGGTCGTTGAATATCCGCTCGAAATGGGAGTCAACGAACTCGCCGGTCTTTTCCTGTGCGTCTTCTCGAAGACGGCACTGACGGCCGGTTTGTGACCCAACTGCTTGGTCTACAAACAAATAATAAACACATGCGCATCAGTATAACATTAATAATTTGAAAATAAAAATAAATTTGAAAGAGTAAGTAAGAAAGACTTACTATTTCGTGCATCCGACCTGCGAACGGGATTTGTCCGGACGTGTGAGCCATCTGCTTTGGCGTCATGATAAACGAGATTTTTCACTCGTTATTTCGAATGCCTTATCGTAGTATATAAGGTGTCAATCCGAATCAGGAGCAATCAATATATTAGAACTTATGAGAAACTACACTTAGTCCAAGCAAGTTAAAGAGTTGTTTGTTGAATGTTTTGTAACCGTGTAATCAATGAACGAAAACGAAAATTAAGAGTTTTAAAAGTTTATAAAAAGCTAAACAACTAGGTCAGGGTACTTCAACGGGTGATCAAACTTTCAGATTTCTAAATGTCTTTTAACAAAAATAACTTTAAGGTTTTGAAAACGTTTGATTAGATCAATCCACTCCCGTGGTAATGATCCTTTTCCTATCAGTTAAACTAAAACAATACCTTGGATAATTTAAATTTTAGAAAACATTAAGCTCAATTCAATTCAACCACTAAACTTATTAACACAGATTCCTCGGTTAAGCTAGGTTTAGTTTTAGGGTAATTGTTCAGGAATCTCCACGCTTTTCCCAAAGGTGAAGCTTCCTGGTTTCTATCAATTGAATGGCCAATTCAACTAAAGCATTAAGAATGTTACCCTAAATTAAAGTTTTGTAAAGTGTAAGATCAAAACATTTAGCAATCCTAATATTGACTCACCTTTTCTCTCAACCTAATTGCCTAAGGGAAACTACTCACTAAGCATCATGAATATCAAAACAATTAAAGATGATGAAAGCATAAATAAAATCAAGGAGAGATAGGGATAGAAGAAACTATGTGTAATAACGAAGAAAACTCAAAAGCTCCAAGATCCAATATCCAAAAGCAAGAACAAGCAAAATCCAATCCAAAACAAGAACCAAAGTACAAGAACAAGTGTTGTCAAAAGATAAGATGATATGATAAGAAAAACCACACTTCTAAACCTAAAAATAAGATGAAAAACGTCTTGGGCCTTCAGAAAACGTCTTGGGCCTTCAGAAAACATCTTGGGCCTTTTTTCTTCTGTTTTTTCGCAGCCAATATCGACCAGAAGATTGACCCGTTGTCAGTAAAACTGGAATAACTTTAGATCTAACCGTTGAAAGCATCTCTAACCACCTCCAAATGAAAGCTAACATCCGTGGCTATCTTGTGGTAAAATTTCATAACGATCCAACGGTGGAAACGTCTTGAACGAGTGTATTTCTGAAGCTTTTTGTCTGTCTTCAATATCGACCAAACTCCATCGATACCATAGGTCGGTATGAGTTTCCTCCCAATATCGAACAGTTGTTGGTCGATACCATAGGTCGATATGACCTTCTTTGCCTCTTCTTTGCCTTTTATTCGCGTCTCGACCACAGCTAATCGGTACAAGTCACCGATATGGTCGTTTTTGCCACTTTAAGCTCTTTTTCCTCGCCTTTTTGTCACTTTGGACTCTTGGACCTGAAAACACATGAACAAACACAAATGCAATCTATATGACATTAAATGCAACCTAAATGTGTTTGTTCTAATGCATAAATCAATGTAAAAACATGCAAAATATACAACATATCACGTCACGTCAGGTAACTTCGCGTTCCTGGAGGTGGAACACTTCTCAGCTACAAAAATCTCAATTTTTTTGCAATATATAAGAAATTATGGACTAAAAGAGTGTTGCTATTTATTGCATTTATTTTCTAAAATTTGAAACAATTTTGTAAAATCAAAGTGGTATAACCCACAAAAATCTCAAATTTTTACAAGATATTCGAAATTATGGACTAAAAGAATGTTTATATTAATTTCTATTATTTTATAAAGTTTGACAAAATTTTATCAAATTCGTGTGCTATAACCCACAAAAACTTCAATATTTTGCTAGATATTAGAAATTATGGACTAAAAGAGTTTTGCTATTGATTTTATTTATTTTCAAAATTTGACAAAATTTAGTAAAAACAGTGTGCTATAACCCACAAAATCTCATTTTTTACATGATATTAAAATATATAGATTAGAGGAGAGTTGCTATTTATTGCATTTATTTTCTAAAATTTGACAAATTTTGTAAAATCAATGTGCTATAACCTACAAAAATATCAAATTTTTATAAGATATTCGAAATTGTGGACTAAAAGAATGTTTATTTTAATTTCATTTATTTTCAAAAATTTGACAAAATTTTGTAAAAGCAGTGTGCTATATAACCCACAAAATCTCATTTTTTTACATGATATTAGAAATTATAGATTAGAGAAGGGTTGGTATTTATTGCATTTATTTGAAATTTTATTGTAAAATCAATGTGGTATAAACCACAAAAATCTCAAATTTTTATAAGATATTCGAAATTATGGACCAAATGAATGTTTCTATTAATTTCTTTTATTTTATAAAGTTTGACAAAAATTTGTCAAATTCGTGTGCTATAACCCACACAAATCTCAATTCGAAATTATAAAGTTTCTATTAATTTCTTTTATTTTCTAAAGTTTGAATTTTTTGTAAAATCCGTGTGCTATAATCCACAAAAACTCAAATTTTTACAAGATATTAGAAATTATGGACTAAAAGAGTGTTGCTATTGATTTCATTTATATTCAAAAATTTGACAAAATTTTGTAAAACCAGTGTGTTATAACCCACAAAATCTAAAATTTTTACAAGATATTTGAAATTATGGATCAAAAGAGTGTTTCTATTAATTTATTTTATTTTCTAAAGTTTGACAAAATTTTGTAAAATCCGTGTGATATAACCCACAAAATCTTAAATTTTTACAAGATATTTGATGTGGACTAAAAGAGTGTTTCTATTAATTTCTTTTATTTTCTAAAGTTTGGAATTTTTTGTAAAATCCGTGTGCTAAAAGAGTGTTTCTATTAATTTCTTTTATTTTCTAAAGTTTGATAAAATTTTGTAAAATCCGTGTGCTATAACCCACAAAACTCAAATTTTTACAAGATATTTGAAATTATGGACTAAAAATTATGGACTAAAAGAGTGTTGCTATTGATTTCATTTATTTTCAAAAATTTGACAAAATTATGTAAAACCAGTGTGTTATAACCCACAAAATCTCAAATTTTTACAAGATATTAGAAATTATGGACTAAAAGAGTGTTTATATTAATTTCTTTTATTTTCCAAAATATTGTAAAATCCGTGTGCTATAACCAACAAAATCTCAAATTTTTACAAGATATTTGAAATTATGGAATAAAAGAGTGTTTCTATTAATTTCTTTTATTTTCTAAAGTTTGAATTTTTTTTGTAAAATTCGTGTGCTATAACCCACAAAAACTCAAATTTTTACAAGATATTTGAAATTATGGACTAAAAGAGTGTAGCTATTGATTTCATTTATTTTCAAAAATTTGACAAAATTTTGTAAAACCAGTGTGTTATAACCCACAAAATTTCAAATTTTTACAAAATATTTGAAATTATGGATCAAAAGAGTGTTTCTATTAATTTCTTTTCTTTTTTAAAGTTTGAATTTTTTTTGTAAAATTCGTATGCTATAACCCACAAAAACAAAAATTTTTACAAGATATTAAAAAATATGGACTAAAAGAGTGTTGCTATTGATTTCATTTATTTTCAAAAATTTGAAATTTGTTTTGTAAAACTAGTGTGTTATAACCCACAAAATCTCAAATTTTTACAAGATATTTGAAATTATGGATCAAAAGAGTGTTTCTA
Organism: Cochlearia excelsa; assembly: GCA_963556525.1. Taxonomy (NCBI): domain Eukaryota; kingdom Viridiplantae; phylum Streptophyta; class Magnoliopsida; order Brassicales; family Brassicaceae; genus Cochlearia; species Cochlearia excelsa. The sequence continues at coordinate 6,086,219 of OY748330.1, forward strand.
TTGATTTCATTTATTTTCAAAATTTTGTAAATTCCGTGTGCTATAACCCACAAAAATCTCAGATTTTTACAAGATATTTGAAATTATGGATTAAAAGAGTGTTTCTATTAATTTCTTTTATTTTCTAAAGTTTGATAAAATTTTGTAAAATCCGTGTGCTATAACCCACAAAATCTCAAATTTTTACAAGATATTTGAAATTATGGACTAAAAATTATGGACTAAAAATTATGGACTAAAAGAGTGTTGCTATTGATTTCATTTATTTTCAAGAATTTGACAAAATTTTGTAAAACCAGTGTGTAACCCACAAAATCTCAAATTTTTACAAGATATTTGAAATTATGGACTAAAAGAGTGTTTCTATTAATTTCTTTTATTTTCCAAAATATTGTAAAATCCGTGTGCTATAACCCACAAAATCTCAAATTTTTACAAGATATTTGAAATTATGGACTTAAAGAGTGTTTCTATTCATTTCTTTTATTTTCTAAAGTTTGAATTTTTTTTGTAAAATTTGTGTGCTATAACCCACAAAAACTCAAATTTTTACAAGATATTTGAAATTATGGACTAAAAGAGTGTTGCTATTGATTTCATTTATTTTCAAAAATTCGTGTGCTATAACCCACACAAATCTCAATTCGAAATTATAAAGTTTCTATTAATTTCTTTTATTTTCTAAAGTTTAAATTTTTTTGTAAAATCCGTGTGCTATAATCCACAAAAACTCAAATTTTTACAAGATATTAGAAATTATGGACTAAAAGAGTGTTGCTATTGATTTCATTTATATTCAAAAATTTGACAAAATTTTGTAAAACCAGTGTGTTATAACCCACAAAATCTCAAATTTTATACAAGATATTTGAAATTATGGATCAAAAGAATGTTTCTATTAATTTATTTTATTTTCTAAAGTTTGACAAAATTTTGTAAAATCCGTGTGCTATAACCCACAAAATCTCAAATTTTTACAAGATATTTGATGTGGACTAAAAGAGTGTTTCTATTAATTTCTTTTATTTTCTAAAGTTTGGAATTTTTTGTAAAATCCGTGTGCTATAACCCACAAAAACTCAAATTTTTACAAGATATTAGAAATTATGGACTAAAAGAGTGTTGCTATTGATTTCATTTATTTTCAAAAATTTGACAAAATTTTGTAAAACAAGTGTGTTATAACCCACAAAATCTCAAATTTTTACAAGATATTTGAAATTATGGATCAAAAGAGTGTTTATATTAATTTCTTTTATTTTCTAAAGTTTGACAAAATTTTGTAAAATTCGTATGCTATAACCCACAAAATCTCAAATTTTTACAAGATATTTGAAATTATGGACTAAAAGAGTGTTGCTATTGATTTCATTTATTTTCAAGAATTTGACAAAATTTTGTAAAACTAGTGTGTAACCCACAAAATCTCAAATTTTTACAAGATATTTGAAATTATGGACTAAAAGAGTGTTTCTATTAATTTCTTTTATTTTCCAAAATATTGTAAAATCCGTGTGCTATAACCCACAAAATCTCAAATTTTTACAAGATATTTGAAATTATGGACTAAAAGAGTGTTTATATTCATTTCTTTTATTTTCTAAAGTTTGAATTTTTTTTGTAAAATTCGTGTGCTATAACCCACAAAAACTCAAATTTTTACAAGATATTTGAAATTATGGACTAAAAGAGTGTTGCTATTGATTTCATTTATTTTCAAAAATTTGACAAAATTTTGTAAAACCAGTGTGTTATAACCCACAAAATTTCAAATTTTTACAAGATATTTGAAATTATGGATCAAAAGAGTGTTTCTATTAATTTCTTTTATTTTCTAAACTTTGACAAAGTTTTATAAAATCCGTGTGCATAACCCACAAAATCTCAAATTTTTACAAGATATTTGAAATTATGGACTAAAAGAATGTTTATATTAATTTCTTTTATTTTCTAAAGTTTGAATTTTTTTTGTAAAATTCGTATGCTATAACCCAAAAAAACTCAAATTTTTACAAGATATTAAAAAGTATGGACTAAAAGAGTGTTGCTATTGATTTCATTTATTTTCAAAAATTTGACAAAATTTTGTAAAACTAGTGTGTTATAACCCACAAAATCTCAAATTTTAACAAGATATTTGAAATTATGGAATAAAAGAGTGTTTCTATTAATTTCTTTTATTTTCTAAAGTTTGAATTTTTTTTGTAAAATTCGTGTGCTATAACCCACAAAAACTAAAATTTTTACAAGATATTAGAAATTATGGACTAAAAGAGTGTTGCTATTGATTTCATTTATTTTCAAAAATTTGACAAAATTTTGTAAAAACAGTGTGCTAGTGCCCACAAAATCTCAAATTTTTACAAGATATTTGAAATTATGGACTAAAAGAGTGTATCTATTAATTTCTTTAATTTTCTAAAATTTGAGATAATTTTTGTAAAATCAATGTGCTATAACCCACAAAAATCTCAGATTTTTACCAGATATTTGAAATTATGGATTAAAAGAGTGTTTCTATTAATTTCTTTTATTTTCTAAAGTTTGACAAAATTTTGTAAAATCTGTGTGTTATATAACCCACAAAATCTCAAATTTTTACAAGATATTTGATGTGGACTAAAAGAGTGTTTCTATTAATTTCTTTTATTTTCTAAAGTTTGGAATTTTTTGTAAAATCCGTGTGCTATAACCCACAAAAACTCAAATTTTTACAAGATATTAGAAATTATGGACTAAAAGAGTGTTGCTATTGATTTCATTTATATTCAAAAATTTGACAAAATTTTGTAAAACCAGTGTGTTATAACCCACAAAATCTCAAATTTTTACAAGATATTTGAAATTATGGATCAAAAGAGTGTTTCTATTAATTTATTTTATTTTCTAAAGTTTGACAAAATTTTGTAAAATCCGTGTGCTTTAACCCACAAAATCTTAAATTTGTACAAGATATTTGATGTGGACTAAAAGAGTGTTTCTATTAATTTCTTTTATTTTCTAAAGTTTGGAATTTTTTGTAAAATCCGTGTGCTATAACCCACAAAAACTCAAATTTTTACAAGATATTAGAAATTATGGACTAAAAGAGTGTTGCTATTGATTTCATTTATTTTCAAAAATTTGACAAAATTTTGTAAAACAAGTGTGTTATAACCCACAAAATCTCAAATTTTTACAAGATATTTGAAATTATGGATCAAAAGAGTGTTTATATTAATTTCTTTTATTTTCTAAAGTTTGACAAAATTTTGTAAAATTCGTATGCTATAACCCACAAAATCTCAAATTTTTACAAGATATTTGAAATTGTGGACTAAAAGAGTGTTTCTATTAATTTCTTTTATTTTCTAAAGTTTGATAAAATTTTGTAAAATCCGTGTGCTATAACCCACAAAATCTCAAATTTTTACAAGATATTTGAAATTATGGACTAAAAATTATGGACTAAAAGAGTGTTGCTATTGATTTCATTTATTTTCAAAAATTTGACAAAATTTTGTAAAAACAGTGTGCTATAACCCACAAAATCTCAAATATTTACAAGATATTTGAAATTATGGATCAAAAGAGTGTTTCTTTTAATTTCTTTTATTTTCTAAAGTTTGACAAAATTTTGTAAAATTCGTTTGCTATAACCCACAAAATCTCAAATTTTTACAAGATATTTGAAATTGTGGACTAAAAGAGTGTTTCTATTAATTTCTTTTATTTTCTAAAAATTTAAATTTTTTTGTAAAATCCGTGTGCTAACCCACAAAAACTCAAATATTTACAAGATATTAGAAATTATGGACTAAAAGAGTGTGACTATTGATTTCATTTATTTTCAAAAATTTGACAAAATTTTGTAAAATCCGTGTGCTCTAACCCACAAAATCTCAAATTTTTACAAGATATTTGAAATTATGGACTAAAAGAGTGTTTCTATTAATTTCTTTAATTTTCTAAAATCTTAGATAATTTTTGTAAAATCAATGTGCTATAACCCACAAAAATCTCAGATTTTTACAAGATATTTGAAATTATGGATCAAAAGAGTGTTTCTATTAATTTCTTTTATCTTCTAAAGTTTGACAAAATTTTGTAAAACCAGTGTGTTATAACCCACAAAATCTCAAATTTTTACAAGATATTTAAAATTATGGACTAAAACAGTGTTTCTATTTATTTCTTTTATTTTCTAAAGTTTGAATTTTTTTTTTGTAAAATTTGTGTGCTATAATCTACAAAAACTCAAATTTTTACAAGATAATAGAAATTATGGACTAAAAGAGTGTTGCTATTGATTTCATTTATTTTCAAAATTTTGACAAAATTTTGTAAAATCATTGTGTTATAACCCACAAAATCTCAAATTTTTACAAGATATTTGAAATTATGGATCAAAAGAGTGTTTCTATTAATTTCTTTTATGTTTTAAAGTTTGACAAAATTTTGTAAAATTCGTGTGCTATAACCCACAAAATCTCAAATTTTTACAAGATATTTGAAATTATGAACTAAAAAAGTGTTTCTATTAATTTCTTTTATTTTTTAAAGTTTGAAATTTTTTGTAAAATCCTTGTGCTATAACCCACAAAAACTCAAATTTTTACAAGATATTAGAAATTATGGACTAAAATAGTGTTGCTATTGATTATATTTATTTTCAAAAATTTGACAAATTTTGTAAAAACAGTGTGTTATAACCCACAAAATCTCAAATTTTTACAAGATATTTGAAATTATGGACTAAAAGAATGTTTCTATTAATCTCTTTTATTTTCTAAAATTTGAGATAATTTTTTTGTAAAATCAATGTGCTATAACCCACAAAATCTTAGATTTTTACAAGATATTTGAAATTATGGATCAAAAGAGTGTTTCTATTAATTTCTTTTATTTTCAAAAATTTAACAAAATTTTGTAAAATCCGTGTGCTATAACCCACAAAATCTCAAATATTTACAAGATATTTGAAATTATGGATCAAAAGAGTGTTTCTTTTAATTTCTTTTATTTTCTAAAGTTTGACAAAATTTTGTAAAATTCGTTTGCTATAACCCACAAAATCTCAAATTTTTACAAGATATTTGAAATTGTGGACTAAAAGAGTGTTTCTATTAATTTCTTTAATTTTCTAAAATCTTAGATAATTTTTGTAAAATCAATGTGCTATAACCCACAAAAATCTCAGATTTTTACAAGATATTTGAAATTATGGATCAAAAGAGTGTTTCTATTAATTTCTTTTATCTTCTAAAGTTTGACAAAATTTTGTAAAACCAGTGTGTTATAACCCACAAAATCTAAAATTTTTACAAGATATTTAAAATTATGGACTAAAACAGTGTTTCTATTTATTTCTTTTATTTTCTAAAGTTTGAATTTTTTTTTTGTAAAATTCGTGTGCTATAACCTACAAAAACTCAAATTTTTACAAGATAATAGAAATTATGGACTAAAAGAGTGTTGCTATTGATTTCATTTATTTTCAAAATTTTGACAAAATTTTGTAAAATCATTGTGTTATAACCCACAAAATCTCAAATTTTTACAAGATATTTGAAATTATGGATCAAAAGAGTGTTTCTATTAATTTCTTTTATGTTTTAAAGTTTGACAAAATTTTGTAAAATTCGTGTGCTATAACCCACAAAATCTCAAATTTTTACAAGATATTTGAAATTATGAACTAAAAAAGTGTTTCTATTAATTTCTTTTATTTTTTAAAGTTTGAAATTTTTTGTAAAATCCTTGTGCTATAACCCACAAAAACTCAAATTTTTACAAGATATTAGAAATTATGGACTAAAATAGTGTTGCTATTGATTATATTTATTTTCAAAAATTTGACAAATTTTGTAATAACAGTGTGTTATAACCCACAAAATCTCAAATTTTTACAAGATATTTGAAATTATGGACTAAAAGAATGTTTCTATTAATCTCTTTTATTTTCTAAAATTTGAGATAATTTTTTTGTAAAATCAATGTGCTATAACCCACAAAATCTTAGATTTTTACAAGATATTTGAAATTATGGATCAAAAGAGTGTTTCTATTAATTTCTTTTATTTTCAAAAATTTGACAAAATTTTGTAAAAACAGTGTGCTATAACCCACAAAATCTCAAATATTTACAAGATATTTGAAATTATGGATCAAAAGAGTGTTTCTTTTAATTTCTTTTATTTTCTAAAGTTTGACAAAATTTTGTAAAATTCGTTTGCTATAACCCACAAAATCTCAAATTTTTACAAGATATTTGAAATTGTGGACTAAAAGAGTGTTTCTATTAATTTCTTTTATTTTCTAAAAATTTAAATTTTTTTGTAAAATCCGTGTGCTAACCCACAAAAACTCAAATATTTACAAGATATTAGAAATTATGGACTAAAAGAGTGTGACTATTGATTTCATTTATTTTCAAAAATTTGACAAAATTTTGTAAAATCCGTGTGCTCTAACCCACAAAATCTCAAATTTTTACAAGATATTTGAAATTATGGACTAAAAGAGTGTTTCTATTAATTTCTTTAATTTTCTAAAATCTTAGATAATTTTTGTAAAATCAATGTGCTATAACCCACAAAAATCTCAGATTTTTACAAGATATTTGAAATTATGGATCAAAAGAGTGTTTCTATTAATTTCTTTTATCTTCTAAAGTTTGACAAAATTTTGTAAAACCAGTGTGTTATAACCCACAAAATCTCAAATTTTTACAAGATATTTAAAATTATGGACTAAAACAGTGTTTCTATTTATTTCTTTTATTTTCTAAAGTTTGAATTTTTTTTTGTAAAATTCGTGTGCTATAACCTACAAAAACTCAAATTTTTACAAGATAATAGAAATTATGGACTAAAAGAGTGTTGCTATTGATTTCATTTATTTTCAAAATTTTGACAAAATTTTGTAAAATCATTGTGTTATAACCCACAAAATCTCAAATTTTTACAAGATATTTGAAATTATGGATCAAAAGAGTGTTTCTATTAATTTCTTTTATGTTTTAAAGTTTGACAAAATTTTGTAAAATTCGTGTGCTATAACCCACAAAATCTCAAATTTTTACAAGATATTTGAAATTATGAACTAAAAAAGTGTTTCTATTAATTTCTTTTATTTTTTAAAGTTTGAAATTTTTTGTAAAATCCTTGTGCTATAACCCACAAAAACTCAAATTTTTACAAGATATTAGAAATTATGGACTAAAATAGTGTTGCTATTGATTATATTTATTTTCAAAAATTTGACAAATTTTGTAAAAACAGTGTGTTATAACCCACAAAATCTCAAATTTTTACAAGATATTTGAAATTATGGACTAAAAGAATGTTTCTATTAATCTCTTTTATTTTCTAAAATTTGAGATAATTTTTTTGTAAAATCAATGTGCTATAACCCACAAAATCTTAGATTTTTACAAGATATTTGAAATTATGGATCAAAAGAGTGTTTCTATTAATTTCTTTTATTTTCAAAAATTTAACAAAATTTTGTAAAATCCGTGTGCTATAACCCACAAAATCTCAAATATTTACAAGATATTTGAAATTATGGATCAAAAGAGTGTTTCTTTTAATTTCTTTTATTTTCTAAAGTTTGACAAAATTTTGTAAAATTCGTTTGCTATAACCCACAAAATCTCAAATTTTTACAAGATATTTGAAATTGTGGACTAAAAGAGTGTTTCTATTAATTTCTTTAATTTTCTAAAATCTTAGATAATTTTTGTAAAATCAATGTGCTATAACCCACAAAAATCTCAGATTTTTACAAGATATTTGAAATTATGGATCAAAAGAGTGTTTCTATTAATTTCTTTTATCTTCTAAAGTTTGACAAAATTTTGTAAAACCAGTGTGTTATAACCCACAAAATCTCAAATTTTTACAAGATATTTAAAATTATGGACTAAAACAGTGTTTCTATTTATTTCTTTTATTTTCTAAAACCCACAAAATCTCATATTTTTACATGATATTAGAAATTATAGATTAAAGGATGTTTCTATTTATTGCATTTATTTTCTAAAATTTGAATTTTTTTGTAAAATCAATGTGGTATAACCCATAAAAATCTCAAATTTTTACAAGATATTCGAAATTATGGACTAAAAGAATGTGTTTATTAATTTCTTTTATTTTATAAAGTTTGACAAAATTTTGTAAAATTCGTGTGCTATAACCCACACAAATCTAAATTTTTTTAAGATATTAGAAATTACGGACTAAAAGAGTGTTGATATTGATTTCATTTATTTTCCAAAATTTGAAATTTTTTTGTAAAAGCATTGTGCTATATAACCCACAAAATCTCATATTTTTACATGATATTAGAAATTATGGACTAAAATAATGTTTCTATTAGTTTCTTTTATTTAATAAAATTTTACAAAATTTTGTCAAATTCGTGTGCTATAACTCACAAAAATCTCAATTTTTTGAAAAATATTAGAATTTATGGACTAAAAGAGTGTTGCTATTGATTTCATTTATTTTCAAAAATTTGACAAAATTTAGTAAAAGCAGTGTGCTATAACCCACAAAACCTCATATTTTTACATGATATTAGAAATTATAGATTAGAGGAGGGTTGTTATTTATTGCATTTATTTTCTAAAATTTGACAAAATTTTGTATAATCAATGTCCTATAACCCACAAAAATCTCAATTTTTTCAAGATATTAGGAATTATGGACTAAAAGAGTGTTGTTATTTATTTCATTTATTTTCTAAAATTCTAAACAATTTTGTAAAATCAATGTGGTGTAACCCACAAAAATCTCAAATTTTTACAAGATATTCAAAAATTATGGACTAAAAGAACGTTTATATTAATTTCTTTTATTTTATAAAGTTTGACAAAATTTTGTCAAATTTGTGTGCTATAACCCACAAAAACTTTAATATTTTGCTAGATATTAGAAATTATGGATTAAATGAGTTTTGCTATTGATTTCATTTATTTTCAAAATTTGACAAAATTTAGTAAAAACAGTGTGCTATAACCCACAAAATCTCATTTTTTACATGATATTAAAAATTACATATTAAAGGAGGGTTGCTATTTATTGCATTTATTTTCTAAAATTTGACAAAAATTTTTAAAATTAATGTGGTATAACACACAAAAATCACAGATTTTTACAAGATATTCAAAATTATGAACTAAAAGAATTTTCTATTAATTTTTTTTATTTTCTAAAGTTTGACAAAATTTTGTTAAATTCGTGTGCTATAACCCACAAAAATCTCATTTTTGCAAGATGTTAGAAATTATGGACTAAAAGAGTGTTGTTATTGATTTAATTTATTTTCAAAAATTTGACAAAATTTTGTAAAACCAGTGTGCACCCACAAAATCTCATATTTTTACATGATATTAGAAATTATAGATTAGAGAAGGGTTGGTATTTATTGCATTTATTTGAAAATTTTTTGTAAAATCAATGTGGTATAAACTACAAAAATCTCAAATTTTTACAAGATATTCGAAATTATGGACTAATTTTTGTGGGTTATAGCACACGGATTTTAAAAAAAAAATTCAAACTTTAGAAAATAAATTAAATCAATATCAACACTTCGATAGGCCATAGTATTAATAACATTTAAAAATTTGAGATTTTTGGGGTTTATATGACACGAATTTTATAAAATTTGTCTCAATTTAGAAAATAAAATAAAACAATAACAACGCAGTTCTAGTCCATAATTTCTAACATCATGTAAAAATTTTGGATTATTTTGGGTTATATGACACGAATTTTATAAAATTTGTCTAAGTTTAGAAAATAAAATAAATGAATAGCAACGCAGTTATAGTCCATAATTTCTAATATCTTGTAAAATTTGAGAATTTTGTGGGTTATAGCATACGGATTTTACAAAAATTTTGTCCAAACTTTAAAAAATAAATAAAATCAATATCAACACTTCTCTAATCCATAACTTCTAATAACATGTAAAAATTTGAGATTTTTGTGGGTTATATGACACGAATTTTATAAAATTTGTTTAACTTTAGAAAATAAAATAAATGAATAGCAACGCACTTATAGTCCATAGTTTCTAATATCTTGTAAAAAATGAGAATTTTGTGGGTTATAGCACACGGATTTTACAAAATTTTACGAAATTTTAGAAAATATATGAAATCAATTGCAGCATTCTTTTTGTCCATAATTTCTTAAATCTTATAAAAATTTGATATTTTGGTGGGTTATATCACATTGATTTTATAAAATTTGGTCAAATTTTAGAAAATAAATGCAATAAATAGCAACACTCCTCTAATCTATAATTTCTAATATCATGTAAAAATATGAGATTTTTTGGGTTATAGCACATTGATTTTACAAAATTTTGTCAAACTTTTGATAATAAAAGAAATTAATATAAATACTCTTTTAGTCCATAAAAATATCTAATATCTTGTAAAAATTTGAGATTTTTGTGGGTTATACCACAAGGATTTTACAAAATTTTGTCAAACATTAGAAAATAAATGAAATCAATATCAACACTTCTCTAATCCATAGTTTTAATAACATTTAAAAATATGAGATTTTGTTGGTTATATGACACGAATTTTATAAAATTTGTCTTACTTTAGAAAATAAAATAAATCAATAACAACGCACTTCTAGTCCATAATTTCTAACATCATGTAACAATTATGGATTTTTGTGGTTTATATGACACAAAGTTTATAAAATATGTCTAATTTTAGAAAATAAAATAAATGTATAGAAACGCCATTATAGTCCACAATTTCTAATGTCTTGTAAAAATTGAAAATTTTGTGGGTTATAGAACACGGATTTTACAAATTTTGTGAAATTTTTGAAAATAAATGAAATCAATAGTAACATTCTTTTTGTCCATAATTTTTAATACCTTGTAAATTTTGAGATTTTTGTGGGTTATAGAACATTGATTTTACAAAATTAAAAAAATAAATGCAATAAATAGCAACAGTCCTCTAATCTATAATTTCTAATATCATGTAAAAATATGAGATTTTGTGGGTTATAGCACACTGATATTACAAAATTTTGTCAAATTTAGGAAAATAAATGAAATCAGTAACAACACTCTATTAGTCCATAATTTCTAATATCTTGTAAAAATTTGATATTTTGTAGGTTATAACACACGGATTTTACAAAAAATTGTCAAACTTTAAAAAATAAATGAAATCAATATCAACACTTTTCTAATCCATAATTTTAATAACATGTAAAAGTATGAGATTTTTGTGGGTTATATGACAAGAATTTTATATAATTTTTCTTACTTTAGAAAATAAAATAAATCAATAACAACACACTTTTATTTAACATCATGTAAAAATTTTGGATTATTTTGGGTTATATGACACGAATTTTATAAAAAAATTTAAGTTTAGAAAATAAAATAAATGAATAGCAACGCACTTATAGTCCATAATTTCTAATATCTTGTAAAAAATTGAGAATTTTGTGGGTTATAGCATAAGGATTTTACAAAATTTTGTCAAACTTTTAAAAATAAATTAAATCAATATCAACACTTCTCTAATCCATAACTTCTAATAACATGTAAAATTTGAAATTTTTGTGGGTTATATGACATGAATTTAATAAAATTTGTCTAACTTTAGAAAATAAAATAAATTAATAGCAACGCACTTACAGTCCATAATTTCTAATATCAGGTGAAAATATGAGATTTTGTGGGTTAAAGCACACGGATTTTATAAAATTTTGTCAAACTTTAGAAAATAAAAAAAATTAATAGAAACATTTTTTTAATCTATAATTTCACAAAAGACAAAAGAGTGTTTATGAACTAAAAGAGTGTTTCTATTAATTTCTTTTATTTTCTAAAGTTTGAGTGGCCTTTAAGTGCCACGGATTTTTAAGTTTGAGATTTTATGGGTTAAAGCACACGGATTTTACTGAACCCTAAACCTTTTAAATTTGTTGACCATATTTTCAACTGGTCCACAATTATAGGTTAGTTATATAAGATACATGTAGGAAGTTGTTATATTTAAAGTGTCGTTAGTAAAAGATTATCCCAAATTAGTGTTGTCTGCCATTTATCCCCTCCTTTGCATTTTTGTTTTCTAGAGGAGAAAGTGTAACAACAACAAACGATAATAACAATATATAAACTCCTTTGTGTTCCAATGTCGTCATCACTTGATCAGACCCGGCTCAGAGGGGTGTGTACAGGCAAGGCGCTCTATAAATTAATGGGCCGGGCATGCACGTGATCAACACATGATTCCACATGTTCAAGACGCCTCTTCTTCTTTAACAAAAAAAAAAAAAAGACGCCTCTTCTTCTTTTACTTGTAGTCGTTCTCTTGGAAGAGAGACGGGGTTACTCTACCCCTGTATTGGTTGATGCATTACTATGGTAAGTTGCTACATTGGTTGCGTCGGCATTGATGCTTCTCGTGGAATGATAAGGGTGGGCCAAAGCCCAATTAGGCCTGACCCATTTGACAAGTCACCAGAGGAAAAATCTAGTGGGCTTTGTTCACAGTTCGGCCCCAAGGCCCAGTCAAAGCCGAAGCCCAGAACGGAAGGGAGCACGCCTGACATGATAACGTCGGTACGGATCGACCAGGACTGACACAGGTGACGTCTGTACGGCGTCGTGGCTCGCAGAGTCGACAAAGGTGTCAGCACGAACCTGCAGGACGCAGAAGTCAGTCGAACTAGCATTTAATGCAAAGGCACGTTCGACAATAGCATTTAATGCAGGGGCATGTTCGACAAAACAGCTTTCCGTATGTCGGGCATGCGCCGAAGTGATCCCGCCAAGGAGAAGAAGCCCGCCAAGGACCAAAGACCTTCACTATAAATAGAAGACTCCTGCTCAGAAGCAAGGGATCCGAATTTTGAGAGAAAGAATCTATAGAGAGAAACAGCTATAAACACATCATTTCACTTCGTCATCATTGTATCAAACAATCAATCTATCAATAAACGAACTCCGAGTTCTCAATCATATTTCTGTTCGGCACTTTATCATTACTCTTTATTACACTTCGGTTCTATTTGTTCGCCATAGTTATCACTTAACGAGTTTTCCGACCTTCCTCTATCATCATCATCCCAGTTCGGTCTTAGGACCGAACCCTGTTTTAACATGGAAGAAAGACCTATTAGGGTTACTGTGTTAAAACAGGAAAGAGTGTCAAAGGCAGAGCTCAGAGTTCTTCCATTGTACAAGTTTCATGGTGACTATAATTAATAACCAACATTTTACAAGATACATTTCTTACAAATTCCCTTTATATGGAGAGATTAATTGTGTGTTACTTGATGAGTTTGATAATTGAGTCCTTGAAGGTTACAAAAGAGATTCCTTTTTGAAAGTAATGAATGTGTGAAGGATCAAAAGGACCTTTCACTATATCAATATGTTTGATAACTGCTCTCTCAGGCAACACACTCCTTGCAGGATCAACCGCAGTCTCTCCGCTCAAACACGAAGAGTACCCTTTGAATATCACAACTTCCACTTCTTCTTCTTCATCGACAATGGCCGTCACGATAAGAGCTTCTTCTCTACGAGATTGGCTGTAAATCTCAAGCATCGCTATCTCCTCGTTGTATCCGTACGTTTCATCTTGATCTTCGTTTCCTCCACCGTCATCCCTCACCCTCCTTCTAGCACCACACCGTAACAACGCGGGAGAGACGGTGAAAAGTGCACCATTATTATTATTTGAGTTTGTAATACACTGTGACATGGTTCTTGAAGCTCTCCGCCGGGAATTGAATATCCCGGCGAGAATGGGGCATGGATTGGCCGGTGTGAGGAGCATTAATTATGACAGAATAATAGTGTGTGACTGAGAAGTGATGATGACAAAATAATTTACTAGGATAAGGTGAGTATTAATTTGACGGCCCATATTTGTTTGTTAATTTGGATCAATCATATATTAATATTAATACACCCAAATTTTTTTGTTGATTTATTAACAAGTGTATTGTCTTTTGTATTGACCCCGCCTTATACACGACCTAAAATTCTCTTTACAATAATATCATACGAATATATTTTAAATAAACAAATGGTGATATAATATAATAAACATGCATTTGGTACAAAACATTTAGAACTATTTTTATGATATGAGTATATACCCGTGTTAGTGATTTAGTGTTTAAATGTATTTAGAAAACTATACTCTAATGTGAAGTAATTTTGTAAAATATAATTTTGTAATTCTTCCGTAGTATTTTACTTTAAAAACGTAAAATTGGGTTTTTAGTTTCGTCATTTCTATTTATTTGCAGATAATAATTAAATCTCTTGAACCAGAATTTAGTAATTTACAACAAATTAGAAAGAGACCAATAATGTGTCATCATGCCCTCTAACATACAAGTTTGGGTTTTATCACATATACTGTCACCTTTGGATACATTCCCCTCCAACTCAGTTTTCACCAATTTCGCATATCTTTTCAATATCTCTCGAGAAGATGGTAGGCTAGAGGAAGTGGCTCATGTATTCCCACGTATAATTTGGTATATTTGGAAAGCACGTAATAGTTTCATTTTTCGAAATGTGGATGAGCCCGCTTTAGATATCCTCCAACATGCCATGGTCGAAGAAGCAACATGGATAAAGACTTTGAAGATTGAAGATAGAGAAGAAGTGGAAGATCATGTAAATCTTGAGCATCCTCAAATGGTTGACTCCGGAATAAGGATATCTCCGAGAACGTGTCAGACATCACCTTTAGAGCTTTCAACAAAGTGGATTTGTCAGGTTGACGGTCCGTGGTCCCCTGATAATAACACAAGTGATTTGGGATGGATTGTGTTAGAGAATGGAAAAATCATCAAAATGGGATTAAAAGGATCAAGAAGATATTTATCACTGCTTCACGCCGAATTGGAAGCCCTATTATGGGCTATGGAATGCATGACCGACTTAGGTTTTAGCGAGATACATTTTCAGACGGATTGTTTGGACTTAATTTCATTATCCAATAATCATGTATATTGGCCTTCTTATGCTTCTGAATTATTAGACTTTGTAATCCTCAAAAGGGATTTAGCTAGTTTTTCAATATCGCATTTAGCTCGTACTTTAAATATCCGTGCTAATTGTCTTGCTAACAAGGCAAGAACATGAGACATTCTCTTTTCCCATGTATGTTCGGTAGTTCCGGAATGGTTATCCTTAGAGGAGGATCTCCATTTTCTATCTTAATATACGGCGATTTTTATGGAAAAAAACATACATATTTCATACAACACCCGAATTTCCCAACCGTAATTCTAATAAAAATCGATAAAAAAATTTGGAAACACAAATTCTAGATTTTATTCTCTTTTAATGTATATATATAGTAGTGTCTTGTTTAAATCAAAAGAGATGAAATGTTTTGGAAGATTTGGACAAAGAAGAATGGTGAAGAACATGGCCAGAAACATCATAAAAGATGAAATTGACAAAAGAGTGAGTGATGTGAAGAGACATGAAACCTTGACCATCATAATATAATTCGAGTTCTTTTGGATCCCATGGTTGTACATTCCCTCTCCATGCCTTTGATCCTCCTCCACTTGTCAAATATTGTATCTCCCTTCACCATTTCCACATATATATAATATTTAATTATTACTTGTTTATAAACAAAATATATTTCCACAAGCCATAACTTTAATGAACAGTATTTTTTAATTTGATTAAAAGAAGATGTAAGCCTTTAATTACCCTTGAGAGCCAATGTGTTGCAAGCAATGATCATGTCCGTTTATGTACAAGTCCACTTTGTTCTCCTTCAATAATAAATAATAATACTATTTATTAATAAGGAATTATAAAAACAAACTATAACAGAGATTTTAACATAACGAGAGTAAAATAACAGAAAATAACTATCTAAGACATTATTTGCCAAGTGATTTTTGTGAAAAAAGCTGACGTGTCGACACCACAAAGAGTTTCAGCAATTTACTTGTGACATAGCAAGATTACTCAATAACAATCAATCAAATAACCACCTAAACAACTTCATTAAAAAAAATACGTAAAAGGCTTTCGAAAGCCCACCAATAAAAGCTCTCTGCAAAACATTAGTTATAAAATTAAATAATGACTATTAAACTTGAGTATTCATCTTTTATAAATTTTTGTGGCAAATTATCAAAAATAACCAATAAATTAACGAAAAACATAATTATTGAAAATGCACATTTAATGAATATTCTATTTTCATCAAGAAATTGTTTTAATAATAAAATGCGCAAAATATCAAAATAAATTTCAACTTTTTTTACTTTTTATTTTAATCACAAATTTTTGTTGACCGTGAAATCGTTTACGGAGTTGTTCATCCGTCCCGTTAAATCATTTAACATCGTGCATTTTTTAGCAAAGTCAATAAGCTTATTATAGACAAGTTATTACAAGGATTTGCATATTTGGTAAAAAAAGATATTGGAAATAATATATTTTATTTTCTAAATTATAAAACGCATAATTAAGAGAGTTAACATATATATCTAGGAAGTTTGTAATAAGGAGATAATAAAAGATTTGAGAATTTACGTGTCATATCCTAAGACATTATTTGTGAAGTGATTTTTGTGAAAAATCTTATGTGTCAACACCACAACGAATTTCAACTGATTAAATGTGACATGGCAAACTTACTTAATAACAATCAATCAAATAGTCACCTAAACAACTTCATTAAAAAACGTAAAAGGCTTTCGAAAGCCCACTAATAAAACCTCTTTGCAAAACATTAGTTAATTTAGAGAATTTTTTAAAAAATATCATGAAAAAATGTTCAATTATTTTGTGGTTAAAAATTATTTTAATGAATATTCTATTTTCATCCAGAAATGATTTTAATAATAAAATGCGCATAATGTCAAAATAAATTTCAACTTTTGTTGACTTTTTATTTTAATCACAAACTTTTGTTGAATGAGCCATAATAGTCATACCGTGAAATCGTTTAACGAAGTTGTTCATCCGTCCCGTTAAATCATTTAACACCGTGTCTTTTTTAGCTAAATCAATATGGTTGAAATATAAAATTTACAAAATAACTTTTAATTTAAATAAAATATTCGAAAGTTGATTTAATGAATTTATGAAACTTTATAAATATAAAGTCTGTAATTTTTAACAAACAAAAAGATTTGTCATGTTTAATTCTGAATATTCACTTCTTTTACTTTCTCAATAGAGTTAAGTTTTAGGGTCTCTTAATTATAAATATCTTTTTAAATTGTTCATAGTTTCATGAACGTCAATTATTTTGGTTTTAATACAATTTTTCTTTACACGTATTCTTTCTTCATATATATTTTAATAACATAGATTATAACAATAAATATTTACAATCATAATTTTTAGAAAGCCTATAATCATAATTTTGGCTTTACTAATTTTTTTTTTAAAAGCTAAATCAGTTACTTCAACATTTTTTAAATTACTTTTCAGAAAACATAAATCCGGGCAAGGCGCTCCAAAGTTACCTAGTATATATGAAATAGCAATAAATATACCTTCATAATTGGAACAAGTTGGTCAACGAGCTCTTGAGTCACACCATGTTCACCTGCTGTTTTTATACCGTGGTGTCCCACCACAAATTTCCATGTGGCACTTGACTTTTTCATCTCCATATCTAAATCCTAATTTTTCAATAAATTTTTTTTTAAAAAAAGTATATACTAAAACAATATCAAACTAAGATGGAGATTGATTTGTATGAAGAAAAATCATGTAGTACGTTACGTACATGCAAGAGGTTTGAGATATATTTATCTCTGGGTAAGACGTCGGTCCAATCATAAGTGTGATCTTCTGTCTCTGTGAAGTATTTTTCTACAAATGGATTTGTGTCCACGAAGAAAAACTCTACCAATCCTACAATCACCAAAACCATATTATAATTATCGCTAATCAACCAAATTAATCAAAAACTTTTCTAGTATAATATATGTAATATTAACATAAGTTGTAATAGTTTAGTATAAGTATTAATATAATTAACATTAAAAACCAAAAAAAAATATATGTAATATTGATATATACATATATATGCATAGTATATTAATATATTTTTGGAGCACATTGTCATATTATACAACGTCTACATTAGGACACATACTAACAATATCTATAATTTTTTTTGTCAAACAATATCTAAATAGACGCCACTGAAATACATGTAAAGGGTCGTATCGTATAGAAAGGTTTACTAACTTAATATATCTAGTGTTTTTAACCAAAAAAAAACTTAATATATCTAGTGGATTATCTTTTAACAAAAAAATATATATCTAGTGGATTATCTTTTAACAAAAAAAAACTTAATATATCTAGTGGATCATCTTTTAACAAAAAAACTTAATATATCTAGTGGATTATCTTTTAACAAAAAAAAATATATATATATATATCTAGTGGATGTATTAAAACAATTAAAAAAACCTGAGGATAATACAAAAGATCTCCGACAAAACCATCTCCAATCTTTTTGGGTGAGAACATGACTTAATTGTGCTGAAACATTTCCTCTGTAATCATGATTCCCCAAAACTGCATTTTAACATTTGATTGTTAAATAATCTGACATGCATGCACGTTAATTAAGTATTAATAACATGATTAATTATAAGAGATCTAGTAATTAAAAAAAAATACCAGAATACCACTGTTTTTGGAGACTATGATGGGTGTAGATATGAGAGAAAGAGGCTTCAAAGGAAGGATCATCGTCTCCTTTTAATCCATCGTCGTAGAAATTATCACCTACTGATACCACAAAATCTATATCTAGTTGCTCTCCTACTACTCCCATCTGCCCATTTTTATTTTGTTTTTTTAAATATGTTATAAATTATACAGTTTTTGAGATTATTATCAAATACTTATGGTTGATTATGTATATTTCAAACTTAATAAAATTTTGGTATTTACTACTCCCTATGTTTCACAAAGATAAATTGTAGGAGTTGTCACTGTTTAAGAAAACTATTAATATCTATTAATTTATCATGTTTTTAATAAATTACACAAATTCTCGTATCAATTAACTAATAGTATATTAATAATTCAAATTTTATCATTTAATTTTTCTTAAAATTAACAACAAATCAATAAATCTACCTAAAATTTTATCTTTATTTTTGTGAAACAAAAGAAAAAAATATAAGAAGAATAAAAGATGAGAATATTGCGAGGATATGCTTTCTCAATGATTTTAATTAATGTCTATATATATTGCGTAGAATGAATGACTTCCTACAAGAATGATAGGGATGCAAGATACGACTTTATGCATTCATATATATATAATTTATTTTCTTACATGACTACGTGTTTAATTTTCAACTTTCAACATTAATTAATTATATTAAAAAGAAATCAAAATGACATTAAGTACACACATTCCCACTAGCTGAAAATCAAACCAAATCATTTGGGTGGTATATACAAAAAAAAACATAATTAAAACAAATGCAGTCCTTTAAAACCTAAGTTGAAAATATGCTTTTATTTGCAACCTTGAACACAAATAATATGCTTTTACTATGTCAAACATGAACATCTTAAGGTTTTTGTCATCTTAACAATAAATTAATACTTGTTTTTAAAAAAAACAATAAATTAATAAAGTAAAAAAATCTTGAATAATTAATATGAATATCTTATAGTAATAAGTAACCTGATGAGCAACGAGAGACTGATTAAAGCCACCTTTTCGTCCCCAATCTCCGACCACAAGTAAACTAAGTGAACCATCATCTTTCGTCACCGGATGCTCCAATCTTTCAAGTTCCGACAAAGAACCGTCGATGAATAAACTTAAAAACATCAAACTCACACCAACCAACACATGACTCATCATCTTCATTTTTCTCTCTTACTTGCTTTTCTCTTTGGGAAACCAATGCATGCATATATATATATATATATATATATATATATATATAGAGAGAGAGAGAGAGAGAGAGAGAGAGAGAGAGAGAGAGAGAGAGAGAGAGAGAGAGAGGGAGAGAGAGAGAGAGAGAGATGCCTTGCTAGGTAACAATTAATATAATTTGGATCCGTAAGCAAATCATGGATTATAAATAAGGATTAAATAATTAGTTTACTATATAAATTAAGAGGAATTTGTTGACCAACAAAATATTAAAATGGATTTGACAGCTTTTTCATATGCAATCTTGTATAATTTAATTCAAGATATGGGCCATGCTGGGTGTTACTTACACGTTTACGTTTTAAGGTGTTTTTCCTCCTAATTTCCTATTTCTTTATTTTTCCATTAATATCTCCCTATAAATGTCTAATATTTATATATCTGAGATATTTGGCAAACAAAATAAATTTAATTAAAAATATATATAAATCTAAAAAAATGTCTTTAACTAGTATAAAATCTATAAATTTGTTATGTTTGTTTAAATAATATATTTATTAAGGATTTCTTTCTTAACATGAAATAAACAAAAATAATTAGTTGAAGCCTTTCTGCATAGTGGAATATACATAAAGTAAGAAAGTAATGTGCACACGAGAACCATGCACACCAGTTAAAAATTTTATGTTTTCTGTTATTTTTTTACATAAAAGTGAAAGATATAAAATCAAATACGATGTATCTCCATATAATTTTCCTTTCTCATAATAATTTAACGATTAAGAAAGTTCGTGTATCAGAAAAATCAACAGAAAAAGCTACGAATACAACTAATTTTGTAACGACCCTAACCAGTTGCGGCCCCGAATATTTAGTTATGGGTGTCAAACTTTTTTTATTTAAAAATGCATGGCATAAAAACATCTTTCAGTTGACATCGGCCTCAAACAAAATCAAAACTAGATTCAAAAATTTAAATGGGCCTAATATTTTCTATATATTTATGATAAAATTAGTTGAGAAATCCAAAAAAATAAATCTTTTCAAACTCTTTCCACAAAACTATATTTTTAGTATGACTCTAGATGTGTCCATGTTTTAAATTTTAAATATTTGGGTTTAAAAATTGAGATATTTGTCAATATGGACCACTTTCTAAAAGTAATTAAAAAGAACACTTGGTACTATTTCAAATTAGGTGAATGGACCGTAGGGTCCACGTTTTTGGGTTTGCTTTTGTACCTCAGATGACATTTATAGGTATATTGTTTGTATAATTAACGGTTTTGCCATTTCCATTTTTTTCTAATTAATATTATTTGGATGTCACTCAAAAATTAAATCTCGCTTTTTATTTCATTTCTCTCTTCTCTTTTTTTCTCTCTTCCCTCTCTATTTTCGTTTATCTCTCTTCTCTTCTGCTCTTTTTATCTCTCTTCTCATTTTTTCTCCTATCTTTTTATCTCTCTTCTCATTTTCTTCTTCTATTTTTTTTTCATCTCTCTCTTCTTTTTTTTCTCTCTCCTCCTTTTCTTCCCATCTCCTCTCTCATTTTCTATTATATCTCTCTTTTCTCTCTCTTTTTTTTCTCTGTTTTTTCTCACTCTCTTTTTTCTCTCTCTTTATTTTTTCTCTCTCTTCTCTTTCTCTCTCTCTTCTCTTTCTCTATATCTTCTCTCTCTATTTCCGTTTCTCTCTCCTCTTCTCTTTTCTTCTCCTCTCTCATTTTTTCTCCTATCTTTTTATCTCTCTTCTCATTCTCCTATTCTCTTTCTAGTTATCTATCTTCTTTTTCTCTTTTCTCTCATCTATTTTTCTCTCATTTTTTCTCTTTTTAGTGGATGTTTCTCTAACGGATGTTTCTCTAGCGGATATTTCTCTAATAGATATCATCCATTGTACAATATATTATGTTGGGAATGTCCTGAAATCGATTTGTACTTATACTATGGTTAAAGTCGTAATGTCGACGTTTGACATTCGTATAATGAATGTTTCTCTGGTGGATGTTTCTCTAATGGATATTATCCATTATACTAATTACATTCCACTTGTGGATGTTTTTCTAGCGGATAACATCCATTGTACAATGTACAATCCACCACTGGATGTTTCTCTGGTGGATATTTTTCTAGAGGATAAAATTCGTATAATCCAGTGGACAATTTGATTATACTCTTGACTATACAATTCAATGGACAATTCGACTATGCATTTAAGGGTACACATGATTGTACGTATAAATGAAATTCGTCTGTATAATCTAGTGGATAATCTAGCATCCATTATACCATATAATGGACGATTTTACTACACTATCTAGCGAAAAACATGATTAAATGAAAAATAAAAAAAGAAATTAATAAATAGTTTACATTTTTACCTATAAACATAAAAAAAAAAAATGCATTTAATGTTCTCAAACAAAAACTTACACAAGTCAACATATCATGCACCGCATTTAATGCTCTTATACACACACCATTATCATATACAAATAATTTCATATATATACACCATATAGTAGAGTTGTACAAATTAGATTTACATTCATATTGTCCGCCAGATTGTAAAAACAAATGGTACTCGAAGAGATCGTTCTAATTGTACATTGTACAAATGATTTGAATCAGTATTTCTTACAACTCTTCGACGCACATCATCTTCTGTACAAACCAGTTGTCCAAGTGAGTTACGTACACTGTACAGATGAGTTGACTCTGACATCCAGCAATTGTACACCGTCCGCTAAAATGTGCAAATGGATGTTATTGAATGCAGTTAAGAGAAAGAAACATGAATAAAAAGAAAGAAAACTTGAAAAAAAATAAAACATGAGTTTGAATCAAGAGAAAAGAAAAGAAAGAAGAGAGAAGATATAAGAGAAGAGAGAAAAAAAGAGAAAAAAAGAGAAAAAAGAGAAAAAAGAGAAAAAAAGAGAAAAAAAGAGAAAAAAGAGAAAAAAAGAGAAAAAAAAGAAAAAACGTGAAAAAATGAAAAAATAGAAAGAGAAAAAAAAAACACAAAAACATATACACACAAGGGCAAATTGGTCATTTGCTAAAACAGTCCACAAATCCTCATCAAATTCTATTACACAAACCCCTATTACACAAGTCATGACCCACAGACCTGTTTTACAATTATGAATAAAGGCATGAACCACTTTTTGTATTACTTTAGCAAAAATGGTCCATATAGCTAATAAACCCTTAAAAATTTAGGGTTTAGTATAAAAAGGGTAGGGTTTATGTTCAAGGTTTGTTTGGATTTAATTTTTAGTATTTATGTGTAATTTTGTAAAGTACATTATAAAATGGTGTAGTTTTGTGAAACGCACTTTGAAATGTGTAGTTTTGTAATCCTCTAAATTAATTATACTAATTTGATTATGTTTAATTAATTTTCAGACTAGGATACATATTTCGTGGGTGTCAATAATATTATTAGAGGGGTGTCAAAATAAAATTAGTAACAAAATTTTAAATAGAATTAAAAATTCATGGGTGTCAATTGACACCTCTATTACAACATTGGTTTCGCCTCTGACGGTCCGCTACTTACGAGTCTAACTCTTGTTTACTGTGATATTGTTATTGTGATATTGTCCACTTGGTTTTGCTCAAAGTTTGTTTACAGAACCCTTCGCATTAAATTAAGGGTAAATTTTTCATTATATATTAAATTTTCTCTCTCAATATTTGAAGTGGGACGACTGTCACACATTTATTAACAACAAAAAAATGAACTATTACACAAGGTAAAAATAATTATGTCACGTGAATATCACCACAAAGAAATACAATAAAAATTAATAATAATCTCTTTCCTTTTTTAACAGATCATCGACTAGATGTTGTCGGAATATATCCCATTTTGGTAAGTGGTCCATCGATGCAAAACGCGACCATATCCATCGTAAAAAACGACACGCAGTTCGTATGCAGACAGATAAACCGACATGAAACCTTGTCCATCGTAATAAAACTTCATCTCTTGTGGGTCCCATCGATTCACATCTCCTTTCCACGCCTTGGACCCACCTCCACTTGTCATAAATTGTACTCCACTTATAATAAACAAAACAAAACATATCAAATTTAAGTACCGTTTTAATATTCTTTCCTTACGTTTACAAGTCCATAATTAACATGACTAATATACCAACCACTTATATGAAATTAAATTATTTTTTTAATCATCCAATTACCTGTTGTTGCTGCTTATGTGTTCCAAGCAATGATCATGCCCGTTTACGTAGAGATCCACTTCATTAGCCTAAGGAAACAAATAATTGTGTTTTCAATTTTCAAAAACCACTGGCAAAGTTAATTTGGGTCAAGACTTTTTAATTATTACATAGGTTATTAATGGTTAATATGATACATATTATTTTACCTCTAGATTAGGTAGAAGATGTTTCTCAAGCTCTTTGGTATTTCCATGGTGGCCTACACTTTTTATTGTGTGGTGACCTACCACTATTTTCCATTTTGCTACCGATTCTTGCAACGCCACATCCACATCCTATATATATGTTACAATTAATTCCATTTGTTTGTCAAGATTGTTACAATTTTTAATCTATTTTGGAGTTGTGGATTTATATAAGTACTAGCTTAATAGTGCATGGTAGAGTAGTACTTACCACTAAGAGATTAGTAAGATATTTGTTTCTTGGTAAAACGCCTCTCCAATCATAAACATGGTCTTTTGGTTCATCAAAATATTTATCGACGAACGGTGTTGTGTCCACGAAGATAATATCCACAATCTCTACAAATTAAATATGGTTGATAGAAGAAAACATTTTAATGATAATGAAGATCTTAAGTAACTTGTATGTTCTTGTTAATACATTTTTAAATTAATTACCGGCGTTAACAACGTAAGATCTTAAACAAATCCATCGACAATCAAAACCCTTGAGTTTGGGGCTTAGTTGCGCATAAACGTTACCTCTATAATCATGATTTCCTAATACTGCAACACACACAAAATAAGAAATATAAGTTAAATATGCATAATTTATTTTGTTAAAGTGTTTCTATGAAAATAAATAATAATTTTTTATTCTTTTATTATTTTTCTTTGTGACTAATAAAAGATAGATAGTTATCGTTATAATTAATAAGGAATCACAAAACTGCATTCTTTCAACATTTCTTTCACAAAACTACGCAATTCAATATTTTTGTACATGTACATCCTTTTAAAATTTTAAATAGTTGATTTACCATTTAGAAAATCATCAAAATTAATTTTTTCATTTGGGTTCGCTAATTAGTGTTTAAAATATAATATTAAATGGGTCGGATTGATTGAATATAGTTTATTTAGATTTAATTTTGAGTGTTTAAGTATATTTTGAAAATTGACTATAAAATGATGTAGTTTTGTAAAATACAATTCAAATGGTGTAGTTTTATAATTCCCCCTAAAATTTATCCAATAAATAATGAATATTATAACTTGTTTTTATATAGTTTACTATTTACCAGTATACCAAGGTTTTTGTAAGCTAGAAGCTGTGTAAATATTGGTAAAAGAATCTTGAAATTGAGAATCATATGGACTTGTTATTCCGTCGTCGTAAAAATTATCTCCAGTTGAAATAATAAAATCGATATCTAAATCATTTCCTGTTTTTCCCATCTGAATTTAAAAAATTTATAGTCAACAATTAATTAGTAAAGTTGATCAAAATCATTAAGTATAAAATAATCAATATTAATTAAAAAAATATGTAGGAGATTCAAGAAAAGACAAACAATTAAAACGATAGAATTTTAAAAATCAAATGATAATACTTTTTTTTATTAATTAGTATATATAATTATTAATATATACACATTATTGGTTGGTTCCACACGTACGTAGTATTAGTATATACGTAAGCTACGTAAAGAACTAAAATTATTATATTGTAACTTACTTAGCCTTCACGGCTTAATTAACGTCCATATATGACTCGTGTGGATATTAAGTATATCAATACCCTCTCCCTCGTTATATTTTCCATATAATTAAGTATTGTAATATTAGAACCAAGCCTAGCTTAACCGAGAGATCTGTGTTAATAAGCTTGGTGGTTGGAATTGATTTGTTCTTAAAGTTTCTCGACGATTAAACTATCCAAGATATTGTTTTAGTTTAATTTTTGAGAAAAGGATCATTGCCACGAGAGTGGATTGATCTAAAATCGTTTTCAAAACCTTAAAGTTATTTTTGTAAAAGACAATTTGAAATCTGAAAGTTTAATCACCCTTAAAACACCTTAACCTGATTGTTTAGCTTTTAATTAATCTTTTAAAACTCTTAATTCACGTTTTCGTTTTGTTTAATTTTCGGTTACAAAATCTCACAAACAACAATCTTTTGATCAAGCTTAAACTGAGTTCGTTTCGCATAAATTCAAGTACATTGTTTGCTCCTGATTTGATTTGACATCTTAAGTGCTACAATTAAGACATTAGATTTAACGGGGTAAAATCTCGTTTATCACGTACACGCTACTCAGTTAATTGTATTATCAAAACAAAGATTTTGTGACTTAACTCATCATATCCTTAATTACTAACCACTCCATAAAAAAAAACTTGAAATAATATATATTAGTTGCAAACATATATAGAATAAAAATTTGATAAAAAAACTAATAGTACATATCATACATAGATTAATTAATATACATAAGACATAAGTAAAAGTACCTGAAGAGCAACTTGAGACTGGTTATAAGAACCGCTTCTTCCCCAATCTCCGACAACAAGAAAACTGAGTGTACCATCTTCTTTTGTTGGTTGGGCCAACCGTCGTAGCTCCGCCGTGGAATTAACGGTGAATAATATTATAATTAAACATAATAAGGAGAATATGAACTCTATAGGCTTATCTCTCAAGCTATCCATTATATTGAGAGAAACTTTGAGAAAAAGGGGAAAATGGTTGATTTTTGTTGGTGAGGGGGTTCTTTATTTATAGCTAGACCTTATGTGGACAATAACAAAGAGAACCCATTTATTTTGTTTATATGAAAAGATAATTAAAAATAATTCAATGATTGTGAAGCTTTTTTCCTTTCTTTTCTTTTTTAAACGTGTACTAATTAAATGTCCTTTTGACGGTTTCCCGTTGTAATATCATATTTTCAAAATAATTTACTTTTTTCATCATAAATGCACTATTATTGTTTTAGTAACTTCGCATGTTTAAATTAGTTTGTAAATAAAACTATTAATTGATTTTACCTTGTTAGTTGATGTAATATATATATATATATATATATATATATATAAATGTGTGTATTCCTTAAAAGTTATTGGAAACTTCTATACGAATTAATTAAGTCTAAACTAAATCTTAAACTTTAATAAATTGTGCAAAAAGAATTCAGAGAGTTTTTAATTTCTCGGAAGGACATGTAATATAAAGAGTTAGACGTGTATGAAATCAATTTCAGACAATTACGTAAAAATAGTTTAGGTTTAAAGATTAAACACGTACGTAAACGAAAATGGGAGGTGGATGGAATTAGGCGTGAATGTTCCACATCTACATGCCTTGGTGATGTGGTATATGTTGTTCCACATAGGTGACAATATTGCATATAAATAAAACTTTTTTATATGAATAAATAAATTAATATCACTTTTACTCCATTAATTAAAAATAATTAAAAAAAAGATTGAAGTGGATTATCTAAATTGAATTTAGATTTTTTAGTTGCTTGCCCATTCGGATTATTAATTATTTTTGTCATCTAATAAATCCCTTTTCAGCAAATATATAACGAGAATCAACATGTTAATCATTTGGTGTAAATTTTGTAACTAGAGAATTCTTACATATTTTAAATTCCCATGAATATTCATAGTTTTGTAAGATAAATTATCCTAGTTCATACCCAAGTAATAAATTCTTAACTAACACATTTTTTAATTTTTGGGAAGACAGCAACATTTCTTTTTTCAGCTATATATATATTAATTTATTAATGTTATATATATATACTAGGTGGTTTGACCCGCGCGTATGCCGCGGGCATAAGTAAATATCATAAAAATTACATGAAAATAATTAATATTGACATTTTTAAATGAATTTAAATGATACACTAATGATAATTCAAACTATACGTTAAGATCACGATGAGGTAAAACCAAAATAAAAATGTTATAAATTATCCATAAAAATGAAAACATGAAAAATAAACTTCAAAAATGTGGCTTTGTGTTTTATGGTAGACTTATATGATTTAAAATACAATTTTTATTTTATTTTTATAGTTTTTCGCTTTTGAGAAACAATTATAATAGTGATAGGAGATTTTATATAAAATTAATCCATTAAATTGAAAAATTGTTACAAATGTAAGTTTGTATGCTACCAAAGCATATGTTTGTTACATATTCTCTACAAAATAATAAGTTTGATACTTAAAAAAAAGTGAAAGTTGTATATGTTCACAAACTAATTTGGTTAATAAAAATAACGCGTATTCAACCAAATAGTTTTATAATAATTAAAGAAAAACTCATTAATGAAGATGTTAATAATTATAATGACTTTGGATTACGAATAATATAAAATTGTATGATGTGGTATAAAAATTTTTTATATTAACATATTTATAAAAATAAATCAATATTTATCTAACATTTTAAACGAAGTTAAGTTTATAATATTTACATAAATATTAGAAAACTAAATGATCAACTTGAATCATAACGAATGTAAACAAAATTAGATGAAGTTGCATGTAGTACCATTTATAATAATAATAAATTATATTAAACTTTATATAAATTAAAATTCCCAAAATATTGACATCGTATATAACTTTAGGAAAATATTATTGATATTTTGAAATATTAAATTAATAAATAATATATAATGATATAAACCATTGAAACATAAAAAGAAAATTGAAAATAAGTATATTTCAAGGCATAAATTTACTAATTGGATGATTTTTTTTAATTTACTATAATGTGATCTTGACTTTTTAAATTACAATTTTACCATTAACTTTAAAATTGTCAAATCTCATGAATGGTTGTCTGTAAATGTTCATATGAGAATGATTTTGAGTGAATAATCGTTTTGAATGATAATTAGTCAAATGTGAATGATAAATAATATATGTGAATGAATGATTTATGTCAAAGGTGAGTTGTTAATGATTTCAATGAATGAAATATGTGAATGATTTTTCGTGAGTTTTGTGAATAATTTTGTGTGAATAAGGTTAAATTTGTTATTTTAAGTACGAAAATCAAATTAAATTACCCAAAATTTAATTATTACATCAAAAACAGTTAATTGACAAATTATGTTTTAAAATGTATATAATACGTTAATTAACTCAAAAATAAAGGGATAATCATAAACAAAAATATTAAATTAATAAAAAATCAAAAAAAATCCTTAATTTTAGGAAATATAATTAAAATTTCGAAATATCAAATTAACAATAATATATGATGATATAAACCATTAAAAATAAAAGGGATAATCATAAACGAATAACAAAATAATAAATTAATAAAAAATATATAAATTCTTTAATTTTAGAATATATAATTAAAATTTCCAAATATTAAATTAATAAATTTTAAGAAACATAATTGAAATTTCGAAATATTAAATTAATAAATAATATTTGATGATATAAACTATTAAAAAATAAAGGAGATAATCATAATTTTAAAAAAATTATTATATTAATAAAAAATAAAAAAAATCATTAATTTTCTACAAACTCTCTCCACTTGACACGTAAGCAAAACTTATTGCTATTTATTATTTTTCCACCATATGAAGTGACATACGTACGAGCCAAGCAGAACCAGACCCGACCCATTAATAGTTAGAGCCCTAGGGCAAAAAAAATTTTAGACTCCTAAAATATTAATAATTCAAAAAAATGGGCCCTAAAAAAAAATTATTGGACCCTTTTCATTAACAAAATTTCACAAAATGCTTGCCCCGCCACGCACCTCTGCCCCCCCTCCGGCCGGGCCTGAGCAGAACCCATACTATTGGCTCTCTGTCAAGATTTGCAATTATTGATATTTTTTGTGCATGTTTTTCTATCTTAATAAAATCCAAAAGTTGCATGCGAGAGTGGACGATAACTTCCAACATTTTCTTAATTATTTTAGATTCTATTTCTATGCATGATAAAAGATTCATGTACGTCCGTGTAGTAAGATAAATAACATCCATCCAATATGTATATATATATATGGCTTCAAAAAGATGATCACGAGAGTGTATATATCTAATATACAACAGTATGCTAATAATGAAGCCAGAGCAAAAGTTCAAGGATAAGAGCCATATCTAATAGATTAGTATATATATATATATATATGTATGTGGTAATTAGAACAAACAAGTTTTATGGTCTATATTTTCGAAGTTGAGTGATGCGTACGTTTTTATTTAAAATCCCATATCTACTTGTCCATTTTTTGTAATTTTTTCAAAATCAAATATGGTATATGTAGGTCCTGATTTTTTTGGGATAAGATAACAAGATTTAGCCAATTATGGAGAGGATGAATAAGATATCTTTACTATTAAAATAGAATTTAAAACACGTAAGTGTCGCGACGAGTGAGATTATATAATTTTTTTTTTGCGTTTTACCCCTTATTTTGAACTAATTTTTTTCTCCATTTTAATTTATTTTAGAATACATAATTAAAATAAGAAAGCTACATTTTTCGAGTATATCATGGAATATATTCCATTAATAATATACATGAATTTGAATTTATCATTTGACGAAATATAAAACCCTAAGAGAACCTATATATACCCTTACGTCTACTATCTCATAATAATATAGATGAAAAATCATATGAAGACCTCAGAAATTGACTCGTGCAATATCTATTTGATCTAAAAAAGGTAGGTTTGCTCTAGTAATACATAACTAGATTTTTGAAAGTATATATATTTTATAAAAAATATATAAATATTTTTGGCATATAATTATTTAAAATAAATGTGAAATTGTTTTAAACCCATTTTCAACCGATTAATCAATTTTAATTCGTTTTCAATAGATTAATCTCTCATATCGGCACAATGCCAATTGAAATTTTAACTATTGTGGGTTAAACCCAATTATGATGATAGAACAAATCACCGATTTTACTAAATCCATTTAACTCTTCAAAACACAAAGGACTTATTTATATGTAGTGTTTCAACTAACATGTAGTTTCCACTATCAGTGTGAGACTTTTTTCAAAAAAGTTCTTTTATCAATTTATGGGCTTTTTAGTTCATATTTTATGGGATTTTTTAATTTTCATTCGAATTTTCAAAAATGTTTCCTCAATTAATATATACTAGGAAGTTACATGCGCCAAGCGCGGGATAAAAATTTCCGTAATAGAAAAAATGTTTATTGGTAAAAACAATGTGTAGTATAAAATGAAATAAAAAGAATTTTGATCTCATGTGATCCGCGTTAAACGCGGAGTTTAAATTTGAAGTATATATACAAAATATATTGTATTTTGGTTTTTATAACGTTTTATTTACAAAATACTATTTTAATATTTATCATCGAAAAAGATTATCATTGTCATTTCAATGTTGAATATTTACCATTACGTATAATTTACTATTTATCATTAAAAAACAAAAACTGCATAGTGTTTTGAAACCTTGATATAACTCGTTTAACAATGAAAAGTATGTCAATCCGGTCTCTATTTGTCATAAAATCGGACAATTAAAACCTCAAATAAAACCACTGAATTGTCGGGGGCTCGGGTTAATTTTATGCTCAAGTTTTGTCATTTGATATGAACTTTGATGTTTAATACAATTTTACAAAATAATATTGTTATTTATAAATGAACAATATGTTTTATCATTCTTTTGTGCGAGAATATAACATACAAACATTAGGAAAATTATAAAATTGTGTTTTTCATTGGTTTTTTAAATAATTTAAACATATTTTCTAGGAAGGATTAATCACTCTTTCATGTCTAAACTTATCTGAATTTTTTTTGTTCAAAGTTTGGGAACTGGTGGTTCAACCGATGAGTCGGGTAAATTGTGTGTTCAAGTTTTGTCATTTGACATGAATTTTGGTGTTAAATACAATTTTACAAAATAATATTTTTATTTGTAAAGGAACAATATGTTTTATCATTATTTTGAAGTCAATGTGATAGAATATAACATATAAATATTCTGGAGTAATTATAAAATTGTATTTCTTATGAATTTTTTATATATTATATTTTATGAGTTTTCAACATTTTTTAAATATATTATCCATTTATTATGTTAATTTAAGACATTTTGTGTTAAATTTGAGTTTTTTTTGGACTATATTTTTTGAATTTTTATGAATTTTTAATAATGTGAGACAAAAAATGCTAAGCTGATACACGTGTAACTTTAGATTGATTTTCTCTATGATTTAAATAGTTCGAATAGGTTATTATGGGCTTATTAAGGGATATGGCCCATAATAATAAAACATGTTATATTTGTAGCCTTATTAATAATAAGGATCCAAATGGGCCTAAATGTAAAAGTATTAATAGGCCCAAATTGCGTTGATGTTTTTCTTATGTTAATATTTTGTCGTCTTTCCCATTTGCGATTGATTCTCTCTCAGATCTCTCTTCCTTCCACCATGCGATTACCGACGAAGACGACGACTCTGCTGCTCCTCTTCGCCGGAGCTCTGATCTTCTCCGGCTTAGGGAATGTAAGATCCGATGCATCCGACCACCGTTACAAGGACGGAGACTCCGTTCCTCTCTACGCCAACAAAGTCGGTCCGTTTCACAACCCCAGGTTAGATCCAATTCTACTTTGAATTTTGTATCTAAGCATCAATTAGATCTGAGATCTTCTTTAATCTGCGACGTTATTTGCAATTTGTATATAAATATATATATCCATTGTTGAGACCTCTCAAAATCGATTCAATTCTCTGAAATATGTTTGATGCAATTATATATCTAATTAGTATCATTTTCGACTCGATTCATACTTTGTATTGTGTTATGCAATTATTCGAATTGTTTTCCATAGATCTTTGTTTAGCTGATTTTACCTCTCTTGTTTGTGTGTTTATGTTGTTGATGATGAATGATTGATCACAGTGAGACGTATCGTTATTTCGATCTTCCCTTCTGTGTTCCCGGTACCCTCTCTCTTTTGTGTCTACTTTCTATCTTGTTTTTATTTTTTTGTCATTATTGGGATTCTTATTCATTTGCTATTCTTTATAATCGTAAAGATGGTGTCAAAGATAAGAAGGAAGCTTTTGGTGAGGTTTTGAATGGAGATAGGCTTGTTAGTGCTCCTTATACTCTCAACTTTAGAGACGATAAAGACTCTGATGTTTACTGCAAGAAGAAGCTTACCCGAGACGAAGTTGAAAAGTTCCGTAGAGCTGTTGAGAAAGATTACTACTTCCAGATGTATTATGATGATCTTCCTATTTGGGGTTTCATTGGCAAAGTTGACAAAGAAAGCAAATCCGATCCTAGCGAATTCAAATACTTTCTCTACAAGCACATCCAGTTCGAGATTCTTTACAACAAAGACAGAGTTATTGAAATCAATGCTAGAATGGATCCACATTCTCTCGTTGACCTCACCGAAGACAAGGAAGTCGATGCTGAGTTTATGTACACTGTCAAGTGGAAAGAAACAGAGACTTCTTTTGAGAAAAGGATGGACAAGTATGCTATGTCTTCTTCTCTTCCTCATCATTTGGAGATCCATTGGTTCTCTATCATCAACTCATGCGTCACTGTTCTCCTTCTCACTGGTTTTCTTGCAACCATCCTCATGCGTGTCCTCAAGAATGATTTCATGAAGTGAGTTTTTGAATGATGTAACCTCAATACTCTTCTCGTTCAATTCATCATTATGTTGTCTTTTTAAAGGTATGCACAAGATGAGGAAGCAGCTGATGATCAAGAGGAAACCGGATGGAAATACATTCACGGTGATGTGTTCCGCTTCCCAACACACAATTCTCTCTTTGCTGCTTCTCTCGGCAGCGGGACCCAACTCTTCACTCTGTAAGCTTCTCTCTCTTATCTTTTTGTATATCTTTACTTCTTCTTTCGTGACATTACTAACTAATTACTTTATGTCATCAGAACTATATTCATATTCATGCTTTCACTTGTTGGAGTGTTCTATCCATACAACCGAGGAGCACTCTTCACCGCTTTGGTTGTCATATATGCTCTCACTTCTGGAATCGCTGGTTACACCGCTTCCTCTTTCTACTGTCAACTCGAAGGAAAGAACTGGGTATGTTTAAGCATTTAAATAAACACACTTTCCTTTGTTGGTGATAAATCTTTTAATTTGTTCTTCTGATTAGGTGAGAAACTTGTTGCTGACTGGAGGTCTCTTCTGTGGCCCATTGTTCCTCACATTCTGTTTCTTGAACACCGTTGCAATAGCATACAATGCAACCGCTGCTCTTCCCTTTGGGACAATTGTAGTGATTGTTCTGATATGGACACTAGTCACATCACCATTGCTTGTGTTGGGTGGTATAGCCGGTAAAAACAGCAAAGCAGAGTTCCAAGCACCATGCAGAACCACAAAGTACCCACGTGAGATACCGCCACTGCCATGGTACAGGAGTGCAGTGCCACAAATGGCAATGGCTGGGTTCTTACCGTTCAGTGCGATATACATAGAGCTTTATTACATATTTGCAAGTGTGTGGGGACATAGGATATACACAATATACAGCATACTCTTCATAGTATTCATCATACTATTGATAGTCACTGCTTTCATTACGGTTGCTCTTACATACTTCCAGCTCGCCGCAGAAGATCATCAATGGTGGTGGAGGTAATCTTTACTCTTACTTCTATTTTGGATGATGATTGTCTCATTATTACAAGCCAAGCTTAATGAATTTTCTTTTGTGTATTGTTATTTGTTGCGCAGATCGTTCTTGTGTGGTGGATCGACAGGGTTGTTCATATACACGTACTGCTTATATTACTACCACGCAAGATCAGACATGTCGGGATTCATGCAGACATCGTTCTTCTTTGGGTACATGGCTTGCATTTGCTACGGTTTCTTCCTCATGCTTGGCTCTGTTGGCTTCCGCGCCTCTCTCCTCTTTGTCCGTCACATCTACAGATCCATCAAATGCGAGTAGAAAGGAAGGAAGAAAAACAACAACTATGTTGCTTGCCATCTCAGTCCCTCGAAAAGCTTCCCCCAAAATGTGTTTGTAGGATTTATATGGGATTTTTTGAAAAATGGTATTATTTTAAATTACCTTCGTATTATGTATGGACTTAAATATTTTCAGCAATTTAGAAGTTATCAAGTAATGATGTTTAGGCAACTGTTACAGAATAAAATGTGTTATAATTCATGCAGACATACAAATATCATAGAAACAAAAGAAGAAAGACACAAACTGAAGAAAAGAAAAACAAAACAGATGGGGTCGTACATATACACACCAATTCTAGGAGCTGTTACTGTGACTATGAGTGTTATTTTCACAGCCACCACGAAGCTCTCGTAAGGAAGCAACAACTTGTAACATATTAGGCCTCTTTGACGGGAAATCATCAACACATCTTAAAGCTATCTCCAAATACTTCAACATCTCTTTCACATACACTTGTGTTGTTTCGCTCAGAGTCTCCGAAGAAGAGTCTTGTTTAGGCATGAGAAGGTCTTCATCAATGACTTGCATATGTTTCCCTTGTCTTGCCATCATCTTAGACCAACCTACTAAATTAGTATCACCAAACTCATCTTTGTCCGTTGGTCTTTTCCCACTCAATATCTCAAGCATCACTACTCCTATCGAGTACACGTCTCCTTTCGACGTACACCTAAAACTCTGGTAATACTCTGGCGGCACGTAACCCGGAGTTCCCGCCAATGTACTCACGCTCAGATGCGTGTCTAACGCGCTTATCAGCCTCGCCATCCCAAAATCAGAAACTCTAGCTTCCATTTCGTTATCTAGAAGCACGTTGCTCGATTTCATATCTCTGTGGATTATATGTGGGATGCAATTATGATGCAAAAAGCAAAGCCCTTTCGCTGCTCCTTTCGCTATCTTTTTACGCTCTTCCCAATTCAACATCTTCCGTTTCTCGCCAGTTCTCGGCCCGTGAAGCACCTCCTCGAGGCTACCGTATTGCATGAACTCGTACACGAGCAATCTCTCTTCCCCGATTTTACAATACCCTAGGAGCGGTACGAGGTTCCGGTGTTTGATCTTTCCTAGGGTTTCCATTTCAGCCATAAACTCTCTATCTCCTTGACAACTTAACCTAATAAGTTTCTTGATTGCCACGGAAGATCCGTCTTTAAGCGTGGCCTTGAAAACCTCTCCGAATCCGCCGTGTCCGATCATACTTGCTGCCGAGAACCCGTTTGTGGCCTCGATAAGCTGCGAAAACTTGAGTTTCCTCAACTGTCGTTGGAAAGTCGCAACGTTAATACTCAACGGCTCTTTCTCTTTCTCGATCTTCCACGTCGTGGCGGAATTAACCGCCTGCAAACTATGAAGCATCTTTGCGTCTTCCGCGTCTCTCTTCCTCGCACGGACCGCGATCGCCCAAACGATCAAAATACAAACGGACGCGACGGAAATCAAAACTCCCAAAACAATGCTATTAGCCCAAGAAGCAGCAGAGGCACCACCATGCTTACCACGTTTCCTTTCCTCCTCCACGCCGGGAACCTGATTGTTACCGTTTCTACATTCCGGTAACGGGACACCGCAAAGCCCTGGATTATGCGCATATTGGCTAGCAGGAAGCGTGCTAAGCTGACCCCTTTGAGGAATGGGACCGGTCAATTCGTTATTGGACAAATCGATCTGAACCAAGAAGGACAAATTGGAGAAAGACTCGGGGATTTGACCTTGTAACCGATTATCGGAAGCATCAAAGACACCGAGATTCTTAAGCTGACCAATAGCAAAAGGAATCTCCCCAGAGAGCTGATTATGCGAAAGCTCGAGGACCTGAAGAGCGATCATTTCACCGATTTTATCGGGGATTTTGCCACGGAGTTGGTTATAAGAGAGATCAAGATACTCAATAGTTTGATATCTTGTAAAGAGACTAAGAATAGGACCAGAATACATTCTAGTGAAATCACAGCTCTTAAGAGAAGCTATCTCAAGAAGCCTCTCTGCTCTTATCCCTGCAAATTCAACTAAACCACCAACGCCTTTACATGACTTCCCTACGTTTCTCACAAAGGCCATTGTGTTCCCTGATAGTAAACCGGATATTGCTTTTGAACCGGGTTGTCTACCTAACCGGTCTGGTATTTCTCCGGTTAAGTGGTTCGTGTTTAAATCAAGCCACACCAGCGTCGTGCATCTTCCCAGCTCCGCTGGTATTTCTCCGCTGAAGTTATTGTTTCCGAGCTGAAGAACGGCTATTCGAGACAGCACTCCGAAGCCACGTGGCAATTCTCCGGTTAATCGGTTGCTTGTGAATGAGATCCACTCTATGTTTCTGCAATTGAACAGCTCCGTCGGTATTTCTCCGCCGAGTTCGTTGTTGTTCAATATCAGATCTTTCAGATTCTGTAATTTTCCAATCTCCGCCGGGATTTCTCCGGCGAGATTGTTGTACCAAGCGATGAACTGTTCGAGTTTCGTTAAGTTTCCGATCTCCGGCGGAATAGTTCCGTTGAGATAATTGAGGCTGAGATCGATCGTACGGAGATTCGAGCAAAGAGATATCGACGGAGGAATCTCTCCGGTGACGAGATTATCAGGGAGTCTAAGCTCTTCTAACGAAGCTGCTCCGGGACATAGATCCGGTGGAATCACGCCGGAGAATCTATTTGAGCTGAAATCAGCGGTTATTAAGCTCTTGCAAGAAGAAATCGACGCCGGAAAGTCGCCGGAGAAGAGATTGTTGCTTAGAAGTAAGACTTGGAGAGACCCGAAATAAGAAAGGACTCTGTTTGGGAAAGGACCAGAGATGTTGTTGTTGGAGAGATCAAGAATCTCAAGCAAAGAGCAAGAAGAAAGAGTTTCAGGAATCACTCCTGTCAAGTTGTTGTAAGAAAGCCTTAGGTTCTGTAATGAGCCACAAGCTTCTCCTATCTCCGGCGGGATCCAACCGGTGAGTTTGTTATGAGAAAGATCCAAACTTTGTAAGGACTTTAGCTCTCCGAAAGCTTTCGGAATCTGCCCATCAAAGTAGTTGTGAGAAAGGTTCAAGCTTTTTAGGTTTGTGCAGTTTGTGAGAGAATCAGGGATGTAGCCGGAGATACTGTTCCCAGAGAAGTCGAGATAGGACAAGGACGAAGAAGAAGAAGAAGAGAGAGGAATGGTTAACCCCGAGATTGAACCCGTTATATTGTTGTACGAAAGATCAAGGGTTTTTAGTTTCTTGCTTCCCAAGAAAAGGTCTTGTGGTAACTTGCCTGTGAAGTTATTGTAAGACAATGTGACTGAGACAAGATTTGAGTATTTGGTGAAGAAATTCTCAGGGAGGATACCGATTAAACCGGAAGAAGAGAGTTCGAGGTTGGTTAAGCTCAAAGGAAGAAGAAGAAGAGAGGTTGAGTTTAAGACAAAGAAGTTCTCAGAGAGTTTAAGGACAGAGAGAGTATCAACAAGTGTAAAAGCATTGAAGGAGACTGTGCCAGAGAGACCACTACCAGAGAGGTTGATCTCGGAGACTCTTCCGGAGATACAAGTGATGCCGGAGAATACACAAGGAGATTTACGAGGAGACCAAGAAGAGAGGATGTTGTTAGGATCATCTTGGATCATTGATTTGAATGATAGAAGAGACAATGCATCGGTTTTGATTGACGTTTTGTCGGAGCAAGAAGATAGAGAGATAATCGTAAGGAGGAGAAAGATGGAGAATTGGATCCGGATCCCGACCCGGGTTGGTGAAGTGGTCATTGGAGGTTTGTGTGAGAATGGTGAGAGAGGACAAGTAAGTAAAGGATGATAAAAGACTACTTTTTTCTTTTCTTTTTCTTGGGAGATGCTAAAGCAGAGAGCAATGTGAAGAAAAAGGGATTTTTTAATTTTAAGTAAAGGAAAAGTTGTTTTTTATCATGATGCTGCTAATAATTTTATAACAGTTGTTATTAGGGTAAAAGAGTGACTTAACATCTTTAATTTTATAACAATTGTTATTATACGTACGATTTTTGATAAATGCTATATTACGTAATATTTGTAGAATATCGATGTTTTCTAAGTAATTTCATAAGGTAAATTGTATAGGTATAAATGAATTTTTCTATGAAACCCTTTACTATTAGGAAGATTAAAATATAAAATTCATATGTCACATATATATATATATATATATATATATAATAATGTGTTCAAAACATTTCAAGCACTATATTTAATTATGTAAATATGGCTAGTGTGTGTGTGTGACCACACTAGCTAGTGAAAACAATTATACTAAAAAATCTAGTCTATGATCACATTAAGTTTGGAAATGTGGGATGAATTATTGCAAAGCAAAGGCTAAACGCTAAAGTATTATATTTCAAATGGTCAAAATATTTTGTAACCATAATGTTGCTCACTTGTTCATATGGTTTTAGATAATTTAGTTGCATATTTATATAAATGTAGCCTTTATATCACTTTCATCATTACATTCCCACCAAGTGTTACCGTCTTGTTTGCTCACAATTGCTTTCAAATTATGAAAAATATTAGCTTGTATATTTTTTTCAACCTATCTATATATATAACAAAAAATATAAATTAATTAGAATTTGGTAGATATATCATATAACCAGTGCCGTGCCAAGAGTAATTGTGGTTTGTGACGAATTAAAAAAATGTGGCCTCTTGTTATTAAAAATATAGTGATTTACATACAAAAAATGTGGCTCTTGTTATTAAAAATAGTTTTTCTTTCCATTATTTTCTCAACTAATATGTATTATTAATGTAGTATTATAGATTTTGTAATGTTATGGACTTGTAATTTTTTGAAAATTGTGGTTTTTTAACTAACAAAATTTTGGTGGCCCGGGGCAAATGCCCTTTTCATTACCTTGTAAGCACGCTACTGCATATAACCAATGTTCGGAAGACTATTTCTCTAAGATTAGTTATTGTTATAGTCGAAATTTAATTATGTTACATTTTTTTAAAAAAAGGTTAAGATTTTTGAAGACAAATTTTAAATATAAAATATTTTGGTTTTCGTCAAAAATGACACCAATTATCTATTTGAAATATTTTAAAATTTGTCTACAAATCTAATTTAAATATTTTGGTTTTTGTTAAAAATGACACCAATTAAAATTCGACTATAACAATAACCGATCTTATAGATTGTTTTCGATTGTGTAACCAGTCAATAACAAATATGTTCATAAAATATGACTATAACAATAACCGATCTTAACACCAATTAAAATTCGACTATAACAATAACCGATCTTATGACTATATTTTACTGATTGTGTATTACTAATTGAAAATTTCACTTTGAACGAAACAGAAAGATAAATAAATATTCTTGTAGTAGCTTTTATCCATGACTTTTAATTTAGTGCAGATCTTATCAATATAATGTAGGTTGTGTATAGAGTATATTTGATTTATTATAAGTAAATAAATAAATAAAAAAGGATAGAAAAGTGGAGAGTAATATAGTGGAAAAAGGCCCACAAAAGAAACAACATCAATTAGCTCGTGGTTTAGTGTCATGAGAGGTTATGATTCCCTTTGCCCCCAAATATTTTTAAAAATTATATTTTTATTCACTACCACTAATGCTCATATGTATATTTTAAAAAGAAAGTTCTGTTCATTATTTCCCTTGAACAATAATTTATTTGACCTCTTTCCTAACAAGAAATGAAAAATATGCAAGAAAAAACCAAATCCATTTAAGTTATGTTCATTATTTCCCTTAAACAATAATTTATTTGACCTATTTCCTAATAAGAAATGAAAACTATGCATGGACAAAACCAAATCCATTTAAGGATTACATGTCTTTGAAAACTATGCATGGACAAAACCAAATTCATTTAAGGATTACTTGTCTTTGAAAATAAACATGAAGAATGCTTTATATATTCATTTATGTATAAATTATAATCTATATTATTATTTTTGAAGTATTCATTTTACCTTTTTCAAAAAATACACTTATTTACAAGACATGTCATTAGTTTAACACATGATGAAAAAATTCATTTAAGGGTAAAACCATCATTTATTTTTAACCTAACAAAATCTATATTGATAATCATATTCTTAGTTTAGATAAAAATTTAAAATAAATTTTATGTTATCCTTACACACAAACATATACATTTACCATTATTATCTTTTTAAAATTTAAATTTGAATTAATAATAAAAACCAATTAAAACGATTTTCAAAACAAAACCAATCACTAAAAATCAATATTTATTTGTTAATGGGTTCAGTTTAGAAAATATTCACAAAAACTTAAGATAATAATTATTTTGATCTAATATTATATATTATGAATATATTTTTAATATTATTATATCTATAATAAAAATTATTAATATTTTAAATAAATTTTGGTAATTCGGGTTATGTTCCACAAAATTTCGGTTCAATTCGATTATGGGTTATCGAGTAATCATTTTC
Source organism: Cochlearia excelsa (assembly GCA_963556525.1). Lineage (NCBI taxonomy): Eukaryota > Viridiplantae > Streptophyta > Magnoliopsida > Brassicales > Brassicaceae > Cochlearia > Cochlearia excelsa. The sequence continues at coordinate 6,127,783 of OY748330.1, forward strand.
TCAACTAGTTCGGGTTATTTAAATTTTTTGATCAGTTTTGGTTCGAATATTTCAATTTGGTTTCAATTCGGTAATTTGTATCCGGGTATTTGTCCACCTCTATAATATAAAAAATAATAGTTTCCATAGCTTAAAATAATTCAAAAAAAATAAACTTACAAATTATAATAAAATTTGATACATGGATTATGTACTACAAAACATCGGTATATAGTAACAAAAAAACTCATTTCAACAACTTTTAATATTAAAATTAGTAGTATTTTAAATAATTATTGAATAATTCAGTTTGATTCCATAAAATTTGTTTCAATTCGGATTTCATTCCGGATTCTCGGTTGGTAATTTCTCTACCCACTCGAGGCATATATTTTTGATCGGCTTCAATTTAGATATTTCGGTTATGTTCGAGTATATTTCAAATCTGGGTTATTTGGATACGACATGATCAAATTAGTCTACTTATTTGTATATATAATAATAATATTAAAAACTTATAAATATTTCTATTTATTCTATAAAACAAAAAGATATATCACAAACTTTTAAATTAAATATATTGATATATAAAATTATTTGAAAAACATAGATCCGTGATGTACCATAGATTAAATATGAGTTAATTAAAGAACAAAGTTGAGCTTTTGAGTGTACATAATAATAAAAATGGATGCAAATGCACAAAAGACATCATATTATGCATAATATTATATACACACACGATCAAAAGTACTAATTTCTCTTTGAATATATCCCAAGAGGCACATTTACACGTCAACCTACAATATATATATATATATATATATATGAAAGACCTATCGTAGTATATATATTGTTCTTTTTTTTAATTTTTTAAACCAAATATAAACCATACAATATATTGTCTCGGTGGTCCAACTTAGATCATTAATTAATGAATACTATAATGACAATCTAATGATAAATATAGGTTCTATAATAACATATGCAACTATATATATACATTCCTACAAATTAGTTAAAGTATAAATCATGTATACAAATGTGTCATACATGTGACTATGTGAGCTAGAGCTCTTGTCACTAGCCCTTATTTATATGTTTATTTTGTATGAAACAATTAACTATCATCAAACATTCAAACCAAAATAATCTTAGAATTACTTGTGATTAGGTTAAATGTAGATATTATAGTGTAAAAGGGTAATTAAGTGGTCAAACCAAGTTTATGACTTGAAGTACAAATGATTAAAAATACTATTTTTTTGAAGATTTCAATGTTATTTGAAATCATAAGTACCGTTTGACAATAAGTAGTGGGATAATATCTTTAAGTATGGAGACATAATGATAATATATATATATATATATATATGATGTGCACTTATGTCAAATATCAAAGAAAATGGTGTGTACCCAAACTTTTTTCGTTATAATTACAATCAAATAACCAAATCTTAGAAACAATCAAATGGTACAGTTAGAATTACTATCATAAATCGAGTCCTCCCAAAAATGTGATTACTAACTAAATTTATATTTTTTTATAGACAAAAGAAGAAACAATTAAATGTTTTATGTTTTTGTAATATATTAGAAAAGGTAAAAAAATTAGAAAAATAATGAAGAAATATTTAATTAATTTTTGTTTTCTATATTCGAAAAAGGCTAAAAAGGGACCAAAGATGTCGTGAAGGGCATGCGTTTTTTTTGTTTAATCTTGTTTGTTATTTTCACTGTGTTCAAATGATTTGGTGAGTAGACTATTTCTTGTTAAATTCTTGTCCAATTATTTCACCTTTTTTAACTTTACTTACCAAACAGTACATGACACACCAGATGTGGCACATATTTTTACGTAATCTGTTTTATGTTGAGATATTATATGAGTGTTAAGAGTCTCTTTCTGTATGAAACTGAAAGCAATTTAAGGGTTTAGGGTTTAGTCAAAGCAAGTATCCATTCACAAGGTCGTAAACATAAGGGAATAATCAAAGATACAAACGTACGTATTACCAACAAAAAAGAACACAGAGAGAGAGAGAGAGAGACTCACCTAAAACAACACAAGTTTACTGTCTTAGTTATCATATAACAAATCACATTAAGATAAAACCAAAAAATTAAACAACCCATAATAATGATCTTATTATTCTTCTACCAAAAATCGCAACTTAAGCTTCCTTTCTGTTTACTCGCATTTGATGGATCTGTAGATGTGACGGACAAAGAGGAGAGAGGCGCGGAAGCCAACAGAGCCAAGCATGAGGAAGAAACCGTAGCAAATGCAAGCCATGTACCCAAAGAAGAATGATGTCTGCATGAATCCCGACATGTCTGATCTTGCGTGGTAATAATATAAGCAGTACGCATATATGAACAACCCTGTCGATCCACCACACAAGAACGATCTGCGCAATCATAACAATACACAAAGAAAATTCATTAAGCTTGGCTTGTAATAATGAGACAATCATCATCCAAAATAGAAGTAAGAGTAAAGATTACCTCCACCACCATTGATGATCTTCTGCGGCGAGCTGGAAGTATGTAAGAGCAACCGTAATGAAAGCAGTGACTATCAATAGTATGATGAATACTATGAAGAGTATGCTGTATATTGTGTATATCCTATGTCCCCACACACTTGCAAATATGTAATAAAGCTCTATGTATATCGCACTGAACGGTAAGAACCCAGCCATTGCCATTTGTGGCACTGCACTCCTGTACCATGGCAGTGGCGGTATCTCACGTGGGTACTTTGTGGTTCTGCATGGTGCTTGGAACTCTGCTTTGCTGTTTTTACCGGCTATACCACCCAACACAAGCAATGGTGATGTGACTAGTGTCCATATCAGAACAATCACTACAATTGTCCCAAAGGGAAGAGCAGCTGTTGCATTGTATGCTATTGCAACGGTGTTCAAGAAGCAGAATGTGAGGAACAATGGGCCACAGAAGAGACCTCCAGTCAGCAACAAGTTTCTCACCTAATCAGAAGAACAAATTAAAAGATTTATCACCAACAAAGGAAAGTGTGTTTATTTAAATGCTTAAACATACCCAGTTCTTTCCTTCGAGTTGACAGTAGAAAGAGGAAGCGGTGTAACCAGCGATTCCAGAAGTGAGAGCATATATGACAACCAAAGCGGTGAAGAGTGCTCCTCGGTTGTATGGATAGAACACTCCAACAAGTGAAAGCATGAATATGAATATAGTTCTGATGACATAAAGTAATTAGTTAGTAATGTCACGAAAGAAGAAGTAAAGATATACAAAAAGATAAGAGAGAGAAGCTTACAGAGTGAAGAGTTGGGTGCCACTGCCGAGAGAAGCAGCAAAGAGAGAATTGTGTGTTGGGAAGCGGAACACATCACCGTGAATGTATTTCCATCCGGTTTCCTCTTGATCATCAGCTGCTTCCTCATCTTGTGCATACCTTTAAAAAGACAACATAATGATGAATTGAACGAGAAGAGTATTGAGCTTACATCATTCAAAAACTCACTTCATGAAATCATTCTTGAGGACACGCATAAGGATGGTTGCAAGAAAACCAGTGAGAAGGAGAACAGTGACGCATGAGTTGATGATAGAGAACCAATGGATCTCCAAATGATGAGGAAGAGAAGAAGACATAGCATACTTGTCCATCCTTTTCTCAAAAGAAGTCTCTGTTTCTTTCCACTTGACAGTGTACATAAACTCAGCATCGACTTCCTTGTCTTCGGTGAGGTCAACGAGAGAATGTGGATCCATTCTAGCATTGATCTCAATGACTCTGTCTTTGTTGTAAAGAATCTCGAATTGGATGTGCTTGTAGAGAAAGTATTTGAACTCGCTAGGATCGGATTTGCTTTCTTTGTCAACTTTGCCAATGAAACCCCAAATAGGAAGATCATCATAATACATCTGGAAGTAGTAATCTTTCTCAACAGCTCTACGGAACTTTGAGACTTCGTCTCGGGTAAGCTTCTTCTTGCAGTAAACATCAGAGTCTTTATCGTCTCTAAAGTTGAGAGTATAAGGAGCACTAACAAGCCTATCTCCGTTCAAAACCTCACCAAAAGCTTCCTTTTTATCTTTAACACCCTCTATACGATTACAAAGAATAGCAAATGAATCAAAATAATGAAAAAGTAAAGAGTGTTGAACACTAATTATAAGTTGGTACCTGGAACACAGAAAGGCAGATCAAAGTAACGATACGTCTCGCTGTGATCAATCATTCATCATACAACAACATAAACACACAAACAAAAGTAAAATCAGCTAAACAAAGATCTATGGAAAACAATTCGAATAATTGCATAACACATTACAAAGTATGAATCGAGACGCAAATGATACTAATTACATATATAATTGCATCAAACATATTCATATATAATTGAAGCAAAGGTCTCAACAATGGATATATATTTATATACAAATTGCAAATAACATCGCAGATTAAAGATCTCAGATCTAATTGATCCTTAGATACAAAATTCAAAGTAGAATTGGATCTAACCTGGGGTTGTGAAACGGGCCGACTTTGTTGGCGTAGAGAGGAACGGAGTCTCCGTCCTTGTAACGGTGGTTGGATGCATCGGATCTTACATTCCCTAAGCCGGAGAAGATCAGAGCTCCGGCGAAGAGGAGCAGCAGAGTCGTCGTCTTCGTCGGTAATCGCATGGTGGAAGGAAGGAAGAGAGAAAGTGAGATCTCAGATCTGAAAATGGCCAATCCTTTTTACTTATTATTAATTTCTTTTGATTTATAATAGGGAGAGAACGAACACTCGATTTATTAATTTTAAGTATGATTAATAGTATTTGCTTACGAATAAAACGTAGGATTACAATATATAAGTGAATTGTAGTTTTAGAAAAAATCAACCTCAAACAATACCGATTAATGTTATGCCACCTTTTCAGAAAAACTGATCAAATATGCCACTTTCTATTTTTTGGATTTGAAAAAATAAAAAAACCTATTCAAAAAAAATTATTATTAAAATCTGAAAACGTCAATATTTTTTATTTAGTTTTACGGATTTTATAAAAATATTTTAAAAATTGAAAAACAAATTTTAAATATTTTTGATAAAATCATCCAAATATGATTATAAAATCGATTTTAAAATATTTTTTTGAAAAGTTTTAGGGTTTAGAAATCAAAATTCATCCCCTTGGATTCGCAAATCTAAATCCAAGACATTTCGATTAGTTTAGGGTTTAGATTTGTGAATTTTGAATTTTTTATATGATATTTATGAAATATCAAATAAAAAGAGTGGCATAGAGATCATTGGGTGGCAGTCGAGATCATTTTTTCTGGAAATGTGGCATATAAGACTCGTGCTCAAACAATACCTTGGTGTATTAGATCGTCTCATATGTCACATTTTCAGAAAAATTGATCAAATATGCCACTATTTATTTTCTGGATTTGAAAAGATAAAAAAATCTATTCAAAAAAAATTATTTTTAAAATCTGAAAAAGTTAATTTTTTTTCTTTAATTTTACGGATTTTATAAAAATATTTTAAAAATTGAAAAACAAATTTTAAATATTTTTGATAAAATCATCCAAATATGATTATAAAATTGATTTTAAAATATTTTTTTGAAAATTTTTAGGGTTTAGAAATCAAAATTCAAATCTTTGGGTTCGCAAATCCAAATCCATGACATTTCGATTAGTTTAAGGTTTAGATTTGTGAATTTTGAATTTTTATATGATATTTTCAAAATATCAAAAAAAAAAGCATACAGATCATTAGGTGGTAGGCGAGATCATTTTTTCTGGAAAAGTGGCATATAAGACTCGTTCTCTGGTGTATTTTATATTTATTTTTTTGACTAACCTTATTTCATTAATTTAACTTGAGCTTACATAGTTTCTTAAAGCCTTTTTGGCTAGAGAATCCGCTAGCCCATTTAGGGATCTAAGGATGAAATTAAACAAAATACAATCAAACTGAGAACGGAGAGAAAGGATATCCGACACAATGCCATACATTTCCGGTGACAGATCCGATGACTTGATTGTTCGAACTAACTGGAGAGAATCTGTGAGGATCTCCAATTTTCTGATTCCAAGAGCATGTGCTTGGATCAAAGCTGATCGGATTACTAAAGCTTCAGCTACTAGCGCCGATTTTACAAAGCTCATAGAAGAGGAGCTTTCGGAACTTCTACTTCCCTTGTTGAAGATCCACCCTAAACCCGCGGAGCAAACACTTGCTGACCAAGCTGCGTCCGTGTGGCAGGAGGTGAAGTCTTCCCAGACTCGACGACATGGTGTTGTCATAGGGGACTTTGATTGACTCAGACTTTGGACGTTTTGAGCCTCTAACCATTCTCGAGCATCTATCGTGGCTTTAAGGATTGTTTCTTTAGGTGAAAAAGTGCGATTATTGAAGATCTTTTGATTTCTCGCCATTCAAATAGCCCAACATATCCAAGAGACGAAAGTACCTGCTTCGAGTCCCATAGGTGGTAAAGATACTAAGGTCATTGCCGATTTCAATTCCTCCAAGACTGTGTTACCTGATCTCGAGTCCCAAGCTCTGGCAAAAGGAGCTAACCCTCCACACATCTTGTGCAAATTTACCGTGGAAAAGGAGGTGAAGAGTTGATTCCTTGTCATCACATATACAACACTTTGGGTTTATAGAGATTCTTCGTTCCAACAGAGCTTCACCAACAGACAGTGCACTTTGGAATAGTTTCTAGAAAAAGAGCTTTAGTTTAGATGAAGTTTTGACTGACCAAACCTGAGTTTTCCGCGACTATATGTTGGGTGATACTGATAGATCGATTTTATGTGTTTAACACAGAGAAATAGCCTGACTTGGTAGAGAACTCACCAGATTGGTGGACGGTGTATTTTATATATTATGGTGTTTTATCAATATAAATTTATTTACGTAATAACTTATACATAGATTTGAAATTTTACTTTTATATATCAATTTACTTTTACTTATTATAAAACATGATAAGTTGAGAAAACACTTGAAAATATTTTTTGAAATTCATTTTAATTAAATATACATTTTCTATTGTGGAACTATTGAGGATTGGTCATGTTCTGAACCGGGAAAGCTAAACCGGAATTGAAGTTTGGTTAAGGCCGGTTTAGTTTAAGGGAAAGCTTCTAAATGAATAAGAGGGTTTTCTTATCAGGTTTATCTTCTTTACTCAAGATTCAGCTCAAGATCACAAGCAACGGATCGGTTGATTATGTTATTGGTTTGTTGCAATTTTGTGTGAGAGTAGGTATATAAACAATCTAAGGTGTTAGAGATTGTTTATCACTTTGTATTAGGGTTTATACATTGGTGAGAGAATCACAGAGAGAGAGAAGAGAGAGATTGGGGTGTGAGATTGAGAGATCTTTGTATCACCGGAAAACTGATCGGATAGTGGATTCCGAGCAAGCTCGGCCAGACGTAGGTTCGCGATTCGCGACCGGACTGGATAAAGTCGTCGTGTCTTTTACTTTCTGTTTAGCTTTTACTTTCTCCGGCGACTCCATAGGTGTAGTATCGGCGAGGCTGAATCGGTGAATTGGTTTCCGTAGATTCAACAAGTGGTATCAGAGCCAGGTTCCGTCTTCTTCGTCTCCGCCTAAGGCAGCCTGAGATTCAAGCAGTTTCAAGATGGGTGCGAAAATGGAGATTGAGAAGTTTAACGGAACCAAGGATTACAATCTGTGGAAAGAAAAGATCCTTGCCCATCTGGAGATTATGGGTTTGACGGAGGCACTGCAGCTTCAGGAAGAAGAACTCAAGAAGAAAGATTCTTCAGAAATTGATAAGGATGGTAAAGGCAAAGATTCTGATACGAAGGAAGAAGACGAACCAGCTTCTCCAAAGAAAGGTGATGAGTCTACTTCAGCAAAGAAAGAAGACAAGACAATTGCAGAGAAACAAAGGAAAGTGCGCAGTACAATCATCTTGAGCGTAAATGATACAGTGCTGAGAAAGATTGTTAAAGAAAGCACATCAGCTGGTATGTTCAAGGTATTGGATTCTCTGTACATGTCAAAATCATTACCAAACAGGATTTACTTGAAGCAAAGACTGTATGGATTCAAGATGAATGATAGCGTCACAATAGAGAACAACATTGATGAGTTCTTGAGGGTTATTATAGACTTGAGCAATGTAAAGGTGGAAATCTCGGATGAGGATCAGGCCATCCTCCTCCTAATGTCTCTTCCTAAGCAGTTTGAATAGCTGCGAGACACTTTAAGATACGGTAAAGCCACCCTAACATTTGAAGAAGTTGTAAGTGTTATACATTCCAAGCAGCTTGAGTTTGGCACAAGCCAGAAGGTAAGTAAGTCACCAGGAGAGGTTCTCTATTCTGGAGGGCAACAAAGGGGCAGACCTGCATACAAAGATTCAAGACAGAACAAGAAGTTCAGGGAAAAGTCAAGGTCAAAGTCCAAAGAGAGGAAGCTCATCTGTTGGACATGTGGTGAAGGACACTTCAAAAGGGACTGCCCTAAGAAGGGTCAGCAAAAGAATCTGCACCATGACCAAGGAGAGGCATCTGCAGTGTCTGGAATCAAGTTTGTGGAGTCCATCACTGTGACAGAGGCAAACGACATAGAACAGATAGACTTCAATGAAGTCTGGATATTGGACACTGCGTGCACCTATCATATGACACACAGAAAGGAATGGTTCATAGAGCTAAAGGATTATGAAGCAGGAGCTGTAAGAATGGCTAATAACAGTGTGTCAAGGGTAAGAGGTATTGGGACAGTAAGGGTAAAAACATCGGAAGGTTGTTTTGTGGAGATAAAAGATGTTAGGTTTGTACCAGACTTCTCAAGAAACCTCCTGTCACTTGGAACCTTTGAGGAAGATCAAGGTTGCACCTTTGCATCAGAAAAAGGCGTTTTTAAGGTCCACAAAGGCTGCAAGACAGTACTAAAAGGAACACGCCTTGGCAGGCTCTACTTTCTCCAGGGACAGAGCCATGTAGGTGAGGTAAATGCAGCTGAAACAATCAAAGATGAAACAAAGATGTGGCATAGAAGGCTAGCTCATGTGAGTCAAAAAGGATTAGACACCTTAGTCAAAAAGGGCTATCTGGATAAGGCTAAAGTCAGCAATATCCAGTTCTGTGAAGACTGCATTTTTGGGAAAACTCACAGAGTAAGTTTCAGTCAGGGCAAGCACTCAAGTAGTCAGTGTCTAGACTACATTCACGCTGACTTATGGGGAGCACCATCAGTCCCAGACTCCTTAGGTAAGTGCCATTATTTCCTGTCCTTGATTGATGATTTCTCAAGAAAGGTTTTATGTTTCTTCTTAAAGACAAAGGACCAAGCTCTGAGCAAGTTCAAGGACTGGAAGGTTCTTGTGGAAAATCAGACAGGATACATAGTAAAGAAGCTGAGAACTGATAATGGGCTTGAGTTCTGTAACAAGGAATTTGATGATTACTGTTCTGAGCATGGCATAGCAAGACATAAAACCATACCCTACACTCTTCAACAGAATGGGGTGGTTGAAAGAATGAACAGATCAATTATGGAAAAAGTAAGAAGCATTCTTAGTGATTCAGGACTCCCAAAGGCATTCTGGGCAGAGGCAGTAAACACGGTAGTTTACATAATAAACAGGTCCCCTTCATCAGCAGTTGGTGGACAAATTCCAGAGGAGCTATGGTCCAACAATACCCCTGCATATCACCATCTGAGGAGATTTGGGTGTATATGCTACTACCATGCTGATTCAGGAAAACTCCAACCAAGGGCCAAGAAAGGTATCTTCATTGGCTATCCAGAAGAAGTCAAAGGTTACAAGATATGGGGTTTAGAAGACAAGAAGTCTCTGATCATTAGAAATGTGACTTTCAATGAGCTAGAATGTTACAAGAACATAACTGAAGTGGATGAATCAACCAGAAGGAAGGAAACTGAGTTTCTGAGACTGGTCATAGAAGAACCTGGTGACATAAGTTCTGGTGGAGATGCTCAAGACAAGGGTCATGAGACACATGCTAAAGGAGTTAAACTAGAGCCAGTGGATTCAGAGGAAGTCTCAGTAGAACATACTGAAGAGGAGCAAACAGCCGAGATACCTCAAGACAGTTATCAACTGGTAAGGGACAGAGGAAGGAGGCAAATAAAACCACCTGTGAGGTTTGATGAGGAAAGTTTCACTAACTTTGCCATGATGGTATATGAAGTAAATGAGGTAGAAGAACCTCAGACTTATCAAGAGGCAATGGTAAGTGCACATCGTGACAAATGGATCTCAGCTTCAGATGAGGAAATGGAGTCTCTGGATGTAAATCACACATGGGACATAGTAAGACGGCCTAAAGACAGGAAGGTTGTTGAGTGCAAGTGGATTTTCAAACTCAAGACAGGGGTTACAGAAGCTGAAGCAGTCAGGTTCAAGGCAAGATTAGTTGCCAAAGGTTTCTCACAAACAGAAGGAGTAGACTATAACGAGATCTTTGCACCAGTAGTCAAGCACGTCTCAATCAGGTTCTTGATGTCTATTGTAGCTCAGGAAGATTTGGAGTTAGAACAATTAGATGTCAAGACAACGTTCCTCCACGGTGAACTTGAAGAGGAGATATTCATGGAGCAGCCAGAGGGTTATGAAGTGAAAAACAAAGAAGACTGGGTATGTTCCTTAAAGAAGTCTCTGTATGGCTTGAAACAAAGTCCCAGGCAATGGAACCAGAAGTTCAACATGTTCATGCTTGAGGTTGGTTTCAAGAGGAGCAGACAGGACCAATGTGTGTACATGAAGGAAGTCTCAGGTAATGTCATTTATCTCCTGTTGTATGTGGATGATATGCTGGTGGCATGTAAGGACATGAAGACTATAGAAACCTTAAAGAATCAACTCAGCTCCAGATTTGAGATGAAGGATTTGGGTGGAGCTAGAAGGATCTTAGGAATTGATATTATTAGAGATAAAAAACTTGGTACAATCACTCTGTCTCAAGCTGATTACATGAAGAAGGTATTAAGGACTTTTGGTATGGAAGACTCAAGACCAGTTAGCACACCTTTGGCTCAGCATTTTAAACTCAGGGCTGCAAGTGAAGAACAACTGGACAGAGATGAAGAGTTTATGAGGTTAGTTTCGTACTGTAATGCAGTTGGTAGTCTGATGTATGGTATGATTGGAACCAGACCAGATTTAGCATACCCAGTCGGGTTAATAAGCAGATTCATGAGTAAGCCTCTGAAGACTCATTGGAATGCAGTTCAATGGGTACTGAGGTACGTAAAAGGATCAGTAAACAGGACATTGGTGTATAAGAAAGGTCAAGAATTCAAGATTGAAGGCTATTGCGACTCAGATTATGGGGCAAACTTGGATAGGAGAAGGTCTATTTCAGGTTATGCGTTTACATCAGCAAGAGGTGCAATTAGTTGGAAGTCTAATCTACAAAAGTGTACAACTTTATCTACGACAGAAGCTGAGTTTATATCAATGTCAGAAGCTACAAAGGAGTCAGTTTGGCTAAGAGGTTTATGTTCTGATATGGGTTTTAGTCAAGGTTGCATCAGGATTTTCTGCGACTCATCAAGTGCAATGTCCTTGGCGAAGCACAATACGTTTCACGAAAGGACGAAGCATATTGCGTCTAAGTACTATTTCATCAGAGATTTGATAGATGATGGTACAGTGAAGGTGGAGAAGGTACACACTAGTGTAAATCCAGCAGATTTGTTCACGAAGGTTTTACAAGTCAGCAGATTTAATCAGTTGTTGAAGATGCTGGGTGTTTCAGAGTAATTCTGGAACAGAACCGAGTCGGAATCCATTGGAGAAGAAGCTAAGGGGAAGAACAAGACCAAGGTGGAGTTTGTTGAGGATTGGTCATGTTCTGAACCGGGAAAGCTAAACCGGAATTGCAATTTGGTTAAGACCGGTTTAGTTTAAGGGAAAGCTTCTAAATGGATAATAGGGTTTTCTTATCAAGTTTATCTTCTTTACTTAAGATTCAGCTCAAGATCACAAGCAACGGATCTGTTGATTCTGTTATTGGTTTGTTGCAGTTCTGTGTGAGAGTAGATATATAAACAATCTAAGGTGTTAGAGATTGTTTATCACTTTGTATTAGGGTTTATACATTGGTGAGAGAATCACAGAGAAAGAGAAAAGAGAGATTGGGGTGTGAGATTGAGAGATCTTTGTATCACCGGAAAACTGATCGGATAGTGGATTCCGAGCAAGCTCGGCCAGACGTAGGTTCGCGATTCGCGACCGAACTGGATAAAGTCGTCGTGTATTTTACTTTCTCCGGCGACTCCATAGGTGTAGTATCGGCGAGGCTGAATCGGTGAATTGGTTTCCGTAGATTCAACAGGAACTATACAAAATATTCATTGGATAGGACTTGGTTATTTTAGTTTGTCTTGGTTAGAGTGAATGATACAACTTGTGTTATGGAGAAACAAGTTCATCCACAATTCTATCTTTACGTCACAATAATTACGAGAAATCGTAATAACTAATAAAGTAAGCGTTATTAGATATACACTTATTTTGCTTAATTAATTTGGCTTATTTATCAGTCTTTAATTTTTTTTATTAATAATCCGTCACGTCTTCTTCTACTAAAATAAAATAAAATAAATAAATAGTTTGAGCAGTAGCTTTTAGGAATCTAAATTTACTTGCAAAAATCCGAAAGCGAAAACGATGGGATCCATCGAAGCAGAGAGACCTCTCATCGAAGAAGAAGAAGAAGGCTTAATCTCTCAGGTTCGATCTAAGAATTTAATCAAATTAGATTAGATTAGGTTTTTATCCGATTTCGCAGCCAATTTCTAAGGATTGTAAATCTCCAGCTTCCTCTTATGCATAATCGATATATATGTTTCTGCGTGTTATGTTTTGTTTGTATTTTGGAATCAGGAAGTGAAATTGTATGCAGAAGATGGTTCTGTAGACTTTAATGGGAACCCACCATTGAAAGACAAGACAGGGAACTGGAAAGCTTGTCCTTTCATTCTTGGTAATGAATGTTGCGAGAGGCTTGCTTACTATGGCATTGCTGGTAATCTCATCACTTACCTCACCACTAAGCTTCACCAAGGCAACGTATCCTCTGCTAGAAACGTCACTACTTGGCAAGGCACTTGTTATCTCACTCCTCTCATTGGCGCCGTCTTGGCCGATGCTTATTGGGGTCGTTACTGGACCATCGCTTGCTTCTCCTGCATCTACTTTATCGTACTATATGTTTTACTTTCTTCTTTTGGTTTGTTGTTTCTATGGCCTCTGTTTATCAATACTGTTTTGGGTTCTTTTGTCTTCAGGGGATGTCCGCTTTGACTCTTTCAGCTTCCGTTCCTGCTTTGAAACCAGAGGAATGCATTGCCGGGTTCTGTCCTTCGGCGACTCCTGCTCAGTACGCTATGTTCTTTAGTGGGCTTTACCTTATCGCGCTTGGCACAGGAGGTATTAAACCCTGTGTCTCCTCCTTTGGTGCGGATCAGTTTGATGACACTGACTCTCGAGAACGGGTTAGGAAAGCTTCCTTCTTTAACTGGTTCTACTTCTCGATCAACATTGGAGCGCTCGTCTCCTCTAGTCTTCTTGTTTGGATCCAAGAGAACCGCGGTTGGGGTTTAGGGTTTGGTATACCCACAGTTTTCATGGGTTTAGCTATTGCGAGTTTCTTCTTCGGCACACCTCTTTATAGGTTTCAGAAACCCGGAGGCAGCCCGATTACTCGGATTTCACAAGTCGTGGTGGCTTCTTTCCGTAAATCGACTCTCAAAACCCCTGAAGACGTTACGCTTCTATACGAAACACAAGACAAGAACTCCGCTATTGCTGGAAGCCGTAAAATAGAACATACCGACGATTGCCAGTAAAAATTCTTTAACACGGTTTTGTTTTCTTTCTATAAATATATACACAAGCCATTGCTGTGGTTTAACACGGTATAACCGATGTAGGTATCTCGACAAAGCCGCTGTAATCTCGGTAGAAGAATCGAAATCTGGAGATTTCTCAAACTCGTGGAGACTATGCACGGTCACACAAGTCGAAGAACTCAAGATCCTGATCCGTATGTTCTCGATCTGGGCTTCAGGTATCATATTCTCGGCCGTGTACGCTCAAATGTCGACAATGTTTGTTCAACAAGGCCGAGCAATGAACTGCAAAATCGGTTCTTTCCAGCTTCCTCCAGCGGCGCTCGGGACGTTCGACACAGCTAGCGTCATAATATGGGTTCCGCTCTACGACAGGTTCATCGTGCCATTAGCAAGACGGTTCACAGGCGTAGACAAAGGGTTCACAGAGATACAGAGAATGGGTATCGGTCTCTTTGTATCTGTTCTCTGTATGGGGGCTGCAGCTATTGTCGAAATCGTCAGGCTACGTTTAGCCCACGATCTAGGGCTAGTCGAGTCCGGTGCACCGGTTCCTATATCAGTCTTATGGCAGATACCACAATACTTTATCCTGGGTGCAGCGGAAGTGTTCTACTTCATAGGTCAGCTCGAGTTCTTCTACGATCAGTCACCGGACGCTATGAGAAGCTTGTGCAGCGCCTTGGCTCTTTTAACCACTGCGTTAGGGAACTACTTGAGCTCGTTGATCTTGACGCTAGTGACTTATTTCACGACGATGAACGGAGGACAAGGATGGATATCGGATAATCTGAACATGGGTCATCTAGATTACTTCTTCTGGCTATTGGCTGGGCTTAGCGTAGTGAACATGGCGGTTTACTTGTTCTCTGCGGCCAAGTATAAGCAGAAGAAAGCTTCATAGAGTCAAATTAAAATGGTGTGTGTTCTTTCTCTATGTTTATCTTTCTTTTTCATTTGCATACAAAAGTTACTTTGGTTTCTCTTATCTCAAATGTAAGTGTTTGTATCTTTGATGTTATTGTCTAGAAGTTACATGAACTTTGCTCTCTACTTTTTTTCTTTGAATTTCAAAAGTTGCAAGTCGAAATTGCAATACTATACACGCAATATGGTGTCTGCTTTTTCAATGTCTTATTTGCTTGTGATGAAATATTTGCTGCTACATTTTCATGTGTTTATTTGTAAAGTTTCTCTCTATATTTCTTTTTCTTTTGTTAAGTTTGAAGCTGTTTCTCAAAAAAAAAAGGTTCACAAAACACATCGTTAAGTTGGTTTTCTATCTTTAATCCTTCAAAAGGAAAGAAATAAATGTTTATACTAGTTGTTTTTATTTATTGTAACAAGTGGTATTTTTGAAAAAAAATCCTCAAAAGTTAAGACTTATGCTCAAGAATAGCCCTCCCGCATTTTCATTTTGGCTAATTTGCTTAGCATAAGCCACCAATTAATCTAAAATTTGACAAATGATTAAGTAAATGAATGTGGTTATATATACCCTAAACTAAAAGTATATATATAATTACAAGTAAACTTACAAGCCATGCATGTGTATATATATACATACGAACGTGTACTTATTATATCCATAATAATAATAATAATATGAAAAAGACTTTGAAATACAAAAGGTTATGCTAATCTATACTATAATAAGTAAACTACTTTTCTCCCGCTGTTCACACGTGGTGTTTTTAGTTTTGGTTTGGGCCAATATCACAGTCTCTCTTAGTTTTACCGTAGGCCCAAAATGAACAAATAATTACATAGGAGGCCAAAATTACGGATTGGATTATTATTAACATTAAAATAAAAAAGGGAAAAAGATGATGAATTTTGCCGTTTCTCTCTCGCGTTTCTTATTCTCTTGGTTTACTTTTTTTTTCTTTATTCTTAAACACCGTAACCCCACCAAACTCCTCAAATTCTCAGTTTCGAAAATAAATAGCTATGAAACTTTCAAGCCTCACTCACCATTCTTCCTCACCTAAAAAACCCCTCTATATTCCTCTCCTCTCAAAGGTTCGCAAACGTTCTTTTGATGAACTCCGGACTCCGGTAGAGCCACCGCACCAACACTGCTGCCCATCGCCGCCAACCTTACGGTGGGATTTCGATGCACCACATCACGATACGACTGAGGAGAATGTGGGAGGCCCGGAACTTCAAAAAATGAGACGAACTCATGAGTCTAGAGCTGCTTCTTGTAGACAACAAAATAACCCAATCTTTCTCAATTAAAAAAAACCTGAGCAGATCTAATAACCCAACTATTTTAATTCTTGGTCTTTTCAGGGATTCCCTGTTACGGCGTCAATTCACCACCGCCGTATACCATACTACATAGACTTCCTGAGGGAAGGAGAGATTTACGAGTTGAGCAACTTTGAAAAAGATTGGTTTATTTTTTAGTTACAGTTTCAAACAAGTTTTTCAATGTTGGTTTCTGTTGGATTCTATTGGTTTTCTCGTTGTTGATTTTGGTTTTTGAATTTTTTGAGATTTGGCTTAGTGTTTGATTAGGTCAGATTCTATACTTCAGATAGCAAAGAGTGTTTGGCTATTGTGAATGAATAATTTCGACTAAGGAAGATGACAATGAAGACTGTGTTCATTGATTTAATTTACAAATTATTGAATTTTTTACGGTTTTTCGGAGTAATCGAATCGTTGCATTGTATGTCTGAATCTTGTGTTTGAATCTCATGTAATAAGTTGATTCTTGTTATGTTGGGAAATGTTTACTTAATGATTTGTTGTAGGCTGATCCGGAAGTAGAAGCTATTAGGCGGAGGAGGATGCAAGAGCTTATGTCTCGACACGGCAACGTAGTCTTCGAAAACACCCTTTTACTTATATATGTGTGAGCTTTGTGGCTCAATGCATTGTGTATTAACCCTTTATTAGCAGGGGAAGCAAGGGATCAATCAATAGAATGCTAGAAGGTGTGTTATCATTCATTGTGTAATTATTTGATTCTTGTGCAGTTTGTATATTTTTGAAACCAACGTATTCGATGATTTAGGGAAGCCGATGAACGTAGAGAAATGATGCTTAGTCAAATATTGTCTTCACAAGCACGAGTAAGTAGTCCCCATACCAAATATCCATGCTTTCTTAGAGCTCATCTACCTGCTCTCTGTTGTTTCTTCATGATGTTATAGTGATAATAAGCTTATGCTTTCTCTTTCTTAGTCCTTGCTCCTATAGTCGCTCGAATTGCTCTTGTGAAACTCGAGAAAGCGAAAGGCGTAGAGGATGTTATCTTGAGGGCTGCTCAAATGGGACAGATAGTTGAGAAGGTAAAGAACTTACCAGCTACTTTCCCATGTCATATATAGCTCATAAATCCTTACGATAAAGATCTATAGAAAATATCTCTACATGGTTGATTATTCTTATGAAACTAAAAATTGTATTGATAAAAAATATCACACTCCAGAAGATAAAAAAAAAAGATGAAGAAGTATGATATTCTCCTTTTAATTAGAGCCACACGATCTAAGCTAAAAATAGTAAATAAGTGGCTGTAATTTTAAATTATTTAACTAGATTTCTTTTTCTGTTTACTTTTCCAAACCAAATAATATTTTAGTTAGGAGTACTTTGGTATTAAAAAAAATGTTACAATTGTAAAAGTCCCTCAAAACTTCAAAGTATCTTTTAGGGGAAAACGGCCGATTTGTACATCAACTAATACCATCGTGCGGATTTCGACATGAACTATTCGATCATGCCAATTTATATCTAAATTATAGTTAATTTTGAATTTCCTACATGAACATCTAAAATGTGGCTAATTTGTGCTTTTGGTTTAACATCGTTAATTGAAACGTTAACCCATGCCACGTAAGACTCCACGTGGTTGACTAAAAAGATGGGGTTTTGAGGTTTGGTGTATTGGGCGTGATTTTGTCAAAATCTTAGATTCGTAAGAACCCTAGCCCCAATTTGATTTTTGTTTTAAAACTTAAGTGACGAAGACAAAACCACGCCCAATAGACCAAACCTCAAAACTCCATCGTGTTAGTCAACCACGTGGAGTCTTACGTGGCATGGGTTAACGTTTCAATTAACATTGTTAAACAAAAAGCATAAATTAGCCACATTTTAGATGTCTGTGTAGGAAATTTAAAATTAACTATAATTTAGGTATAAATTGACATGATCGAATAGTTCATATCGAAATCCGCACGATGGTCTTAGTTGATGTACAAATCGGCCGTTTTTCCTATCTTTTAGTGTAAAAGTTATGGTGCAAAGTACTTTTTATGTAAATCACTCCAAAATAAATTAATTTATGAAATAAAACTATTAATCTCTACCAACATATAGATTTTCAATCTAGAAAACAAATATGCGAGTATTGTGGGTTATAAATGATCAATTATATACTAACACTCTCATCTACGTTTCATTAGACAAAATAAAAAATTCTTAAAGTTAATTTTGAACATTAATAATTATCACAATTGGTTTTGAAAATAATTATATAATTCATACCAACACAAATGACGGAAAAATTAAACAATGTTAAACAGTTGTAAAAATAAATTTTAAACACAAACTGTTTTAAAAATCAAGACCAAAAAAACAATCAGGTATCTGCACCCGCGCATCGCGCGGGTTTTCCCCTAGTTTATACTATAAAAGAAAAAGAAATTCTCTCCATGGAGTGACACCTCATCATCAAAAATATTAAATATATAAATAAAATTTTATAAATTTAATAAAATTCATTTAATATTAATAAAACCAAATAAGAAACCATTAAAGACAAAAAGTCATTTAATAATAATAAAATAAAACATTACATTATATACAATAACAAATATATAAAAAATTCAAACTTAAATAGATATATAGATAAATAAAGTTTAAACAATATAAATTTAAGATTCAAATATTCCATGACTACACATATAAATAATACATAAACTGGTCTCAATAATTTTCTTAAACCAAATGTTAGCAATCACTACAAATATACATCGAAAACATAACCGTCATATAAAAAACATATAAATGTTCTAATAAAATTAAAGAAAAAAACAAACTATGCTGTAATTTAAAAAACGGATTTAAATCTCCACGTAAAACATAAGTAAATATATTGTGGACAAAAATAATAGTAAAATAAAAAGGATACACAACAATCTTTAATTCTCTTTAAATTAAAAAAGTTTGTAAAATTAGATCTCATCACATATTGATATCTTAATAGTTTTATAATAAACTAAAGAGGAATTCACAAAATTATACATTCTCATCTCTTCTTTTACAAAAATTTACCTAATTCATTTCTTCTCATAATTACACCTTTTCAAAATTTTAAAAGGTTGATTTATCCTTTGAAACTACATCAATTTTTTTAAAAAAATCATTTGGGTTCGCTAATTAGTGTTTAGGGTATAGTAATTAAAGGGTAGGGTTATATGAGTAAACTTAATTTGGATTTAATTTTATGTGTTTAATTGCAGTTTTGTCAAAAAAATTCAAAAGTTTTGTTTGTGAAACATAATTCAAAAGGTGTAGTTTTGTAATTCTCCCTAATCTAAAATATCCATTTAAAAGTTACGCATGAACAATTTAATTTTCATTAATTTAATAAAATAAAATGAGATTTTTCTCCATGGAGTGACCCCTCATCATCAAAAATATTAAATACATAAAAAAATAAAAA
This sequence comes from Cochlearia excelsa, assembly GCA_963556525.1. NCBI lineage: Eukaryota > Viridiplantae > Streptophyta > Magnoliopsida > Brassicales > Brassicaceae > Cochlearia > Cochlearia excelsa. The sequence goes on from OY748330.1 coordinate 6,147,314, forward strand.
AATTTGATAAAATTCATTTAATATTAATAAAAATGAAATAAGAAACCATTAAAGACATAAAGTCATTTAATAATAAAATAAAAAATTACATTATATAAAATAACAAATATATAAAAAAATAAACTTAAATATGTATAGATAAATAAAATTTAAACATTATAATACATAAATTGTTCTCAATGATCTTCTTAACCAAATGTTAATAATCACTAAAGTCTAAAGGTATCCACCGAAAACATAACTTTCATATAAAATAAACAAAAATATATATATAAAGGTTCTAATAACATTAAAGGGAAAAACAAACTATTTGAGTTTTTTAAAGATTGCATCAATTTTATTTGCTTAATATTTCCAAAAATATTTTAAACTTCAATGTTTAACAACTTCCTTTATAGTGTGTTATTTAACAATATCGTACAATAACGTAATCCAGATGCACAAAACATGACCAAACCGAACACCCGCGCATCTTCTCCTAGCAATGACAACAAATAAAAAAGCTTAATTCCAATACTTAAGGGATGAAAAGTAAGAGAGTTGTTTGGTTCCTGCTTCTCAATTATTATTCACTCACTCTTATTAAGTCTTAAACCCTTTTTCAGTTTTCACATATATAATAATATATAAAACTCATGAATGTCAATTAGTGGCCCATCTCATTCCATATCACACTTTTTAAACAACTCTCCTTCACTTTTTGTGTTTTTATTTTAAGTGTGAAAAGGCTTAATCCTTTCTCCCTTTTCTCTAGGTGTTTTATAGATAACACCTTTTTATTTTATGCTATTTTATTAATCTACTTGGAATTTGCCTTTTTCTTGCATGCATGTGCTATATATAATATAATTGAATTTCAATCAATTGGGTGATTAGAAAATTTTGACCCTCATAGAAAAATGTCAATAATATTTACAGTTGTCAAATCTATTATGGTTTGGTGAGATTTATTAGGGATAAATGTCCTACATCGGAAACACAAAGGGTTAAACACTAATATATAAAGGATATGGGCCTCTCCACTTATCGCCAATTGATTTTAAGTTGGAAGCTCATAATCCTAACATGGTATCAGAGCCCGATCCGATCTTAGGCCTGACTCGACTGGTCCGTCTCTCTTGCCCAAACTACCCGAGATTAATGGTTAACGAGACCCATTATCTCGAGGGGGCGTATTAGGGATAAATGTCCCACATCGGAAACACTAATATATAAAGGATATGGGCTTCTCCATTTATCGCCAATTGGTTTTAAGTTGGAAACCCATAATCCTAACAATATTTACACATCAATTTATAATCAAATAAATATGGTTTCAACATCGTTTTGGAATCCAAAATTTTCCAGTTGGGTTACACCATGTTATATATGTATATGTATATGTATAATGTAATGGAAAAAATGATAAGTATATTGAATGTTTTTTGATTGTGGTGAAAGCCATAAATCATGGATCTATACAGTTATAATTTGTCTACTGCCATACTCATTTATTGTTTTTTTTTCTTTCATTTTTGGTCTTCCATTTTTATTTATTTATTTATCACCGAACAAAATAGTACTAATAATTTATCCATTTCAAGTGTTGATAAGACTTTTTATCCATCCACATATTAATGTAAAAAATAGCAACTAATGTTTAAATTGGCTAGAGAAGATGGCCGAGTTGAAACTACATTATACCAAAAAAATAATATTGAAAAGATTATTAGGGGTTTAAATTAATAGTCTGATAAATGGTAGTAGTATTTTTCATAAGAATCTTGAGAAAAACAATTATGTGAGTTAGAGTTATGTATTTCAATTCATTATCTATTGATAATTTGATAATAACTAAAATCAGCTTTACTATTTTTTCTATTAATAGTTGCTTTTTTCGATGATAAAAAACATTATATATATAGATGACAATACAAATGTATTATTTTATTTTATTTTTACAAAAGTTAACGTGTTATATTTTTCTAGGAAGAAACTAACAACGTTTACTCATTTTAACACAACCGTATCTTGTATGTCCCCACTGGATCTAATGAATTGAATTCTAAATAAGTTGATTATTTTTACAGGTATTGAATAAAAGGTTTTTTGGAGAAAATTGAAAAGATGGGGAGTTTTAAGGATTTTCCCAAAATTTCGATAAATGTTAAGATTTAACATATGGTTATAGATAATATTATATAGATTTTACATTTTTTTCAAAGTTAAACAGTTGTTCTCAATTAGAATGAAAGAAAATAAAATCATTTAGAATGTGTATTATTGGATAATTGTGAAGAAATGATGAATGATCATACATATAGTAGCTTTCTGTAATGTCTTTATAATATATAGGATATATATGGTCAATATATAGATAACATACGTAACTCATGTGTCTTTGAAAATCTGGTGATTGAGTATATCATTTAATTTAGTTGCAATCTAATCAAACATTAGTCTTTTCTCAAATCGTTGTTTAATCTTAAATCATTAAAGCGAATTTTGGCTTATATGGATAATTCCACGTTTTATAAGAATATAGAGAATGAGAAGAAAAAGCAAAGCATAGTATTCTACGTTCAAAGTCAATGATTTCACTTTGTGTGTAGATTTTTAAATATTTGAATTATGTTTTTTTTCGTTTGGTAAAGGTATTAATTATTTGTAAATAAATATTTAATATTCATTTGCTTTCCTCGAATTCTTTATATCACGTGAAACAACGCGTAGGCTATAACAAATCAAATGTAAAATTATTTTAAGGAAACATATATATACTTTTAGTTAGATATATTTACAATTATTGTATGTGATCTTTATAAATATAAGTTATCAATTGTAGAATTACTGAAATACTGTATATACTGTGATTTTTGGCAACTTGATGTTTAAGAAAACCATAAACACAATACTAAACCAATGGCGTGACAAATTGGTTATGATTCTGGATTTTAGTTAACAATAAAATCGTTGAATCTGTGGTTAAAATTTTGGTAAAATCAGTAATAATTGTGGGCTACTATATAGGGTAGGGTAGGATATGATGAGTAAATTTATAATTTTACATAAACAGTAGTATAAGTATATGACTATTATTGTTATATACGTGTATATATATTATGCATTTTTTGTCACTATATTATGCATTATTAGTTTGCTATTATTATGATTAAAAGGACAAAAATAATAAAAAAAAAACAGGAAAAATGAATGGGAAATGGGAGAAAACAAAAGGGAATGAAGTCAAAACGGTGGTCCAAAAGACACAAAGAAGGACCATTGTAATTTTCTCTGATTTATTAAAATCAGAAAATTAACACACAAAAGGAGAAAAATAGGGTCAATAATTATGCTATGGTCAAACGTTAGCAGTTGGGCTACATTTAATAATTTTAATTTTAGCCTAAAACATTCTATATCAAGTGTCAAGTGTAGAGGAAACTTCTTCATTGAGCAAATATATATGGAATGTATGCAAAGTTTAAAATCAGAATAAACTTTGTTTTGCAACAAATATATGTATTATTTGAGGTTACAAAAGTATGTTTATTTGATTATTTAGGGCAAATAATTAATATTTTGTAAATATTTTAGTTAAAAAATCTTTCTATGAAAAAGATATGTTCTTCATGCAATATAAAAGACCTTGTGTAATATATATATTTTTGGTACAATGATTCCCTATTTAATTAATTAATGAAAGATAATAATGAATGGGGTCAAGAGTCAAGACTAATGTAACCAAAGTCAAATGGGTTTACGTATGATTACTATTTTTGTTGAGTAATAAATGTCCTTTTAGGTCAAAAACAAATGCTCTCTCTTTTCTTTTTTATACCGAGAGGAATTTACAAAGTTATACAATTTCAACACTCTATTCACAAAACTATAATTAATTTAATATTTTTATATATTTACCTTTTTAAAATTTTTTAAATGTTTCGTTTATCTTAAAAAAATTATCAAAATCAAAATATTTTCATTTGCTAATTAGTGTTTATGATATATTATTAAAGGGATAAGATTGTTTGGATAAGATTTATTTGGATTTAATTTTGAATATTCATGTGTAATTTTAAAAAATAACTAAAATGCAATTCAAAAGATATAGTTTTGTAATTCCCATACAAAATAATAAAAGAGAATTACAAAACTACACCATTTGAATTACATTTCACAAAACTACACTATTTCAAAAATACTTCACAAAACTACACATAAACACTAAAAATTAAATTCAAATAAACTCTACCCACACAATCTTACCTCTTAATACTATACCATAAACACTAATTAGCGAACCCAAATGAAAATATTTTAATTTTGATAATTTTTTAAAGGTAAATCAAGCTTTTAAAATTTTAAAAAGACGTAAATATGTGAAAAAATTGAATTAGATAGAGTTTTGTAAAAGAAAGGAAGAAAGGGTGTAGTTTTGTGAATTCCTCGAATAATAACATTATTCAGCCGGTCATTTTTTATATACATTTATCTTTTAGTATTTGCTAGTCTAATTTTCTGCACAAATGACGAAAGATTGACTTTACTAATCGTCTCATATGTCATGAACAATTCATAAACAAAAGAATTTGCAACATAAATTTAGGATTAATATATAGCTAATTTCAATTAAACTAAGAACAACTTTAATTTATTGTTTTCCTAAAACCAAAAAATAAAATCCCATATCAATTTAAAACAGAATTAATTACAAAGGAATATCCAGCATACAAAAGAATGAAAGAACCTTTTTCTAACAATATAAATAATTATTATATTTATAATTTTGCAGATAATAAATATAAATGGAGATCAGATATAAAAATACAAGAGTGCATCCAAAAAGAGACAAAAAGAATAGATGGAAAAAGAGACTGTCATGATGTAATAAAAAAAAAAAAAAGAGACTGTCATATTTTTGAAAAAAGCCAAAAACCAAATCAGAAAATCAAAAATTATACTTAATTAAATAAAAAAAAACATAACACACCTTTTAAATAAAAATAAATCCACAAATCCTCTAATAAAAGTCTTTGTTTGTCTATCTTCTTTACACGACACACAAAAATGAAACCATAGCTTATAAAATAAAACCATTGTTTTATATGTGAGTTAGGGTTATTGAGAGTGATAATAAAAAAATGGGAAAGTGTGGTGGAAGAAACGGTGGTGAAGTTAACTTTAACGGCGTGAGATATAACGGTAACGGAGGAGGAAGAGTAAGGCCATACGTAAGATCACCGGTGCCGAGGCTGAGATGGACGCCGGATCTTCACCGTTGTTTCATTAACGCCGTTGATATCCTCGGTGGTCACCACCGTACGTATATATTTCTTCTCACTTATTTTCAAGAAAAAAATGCAAAGTTTTGTTACTTTTTTCGCTATCTTTTATATATATATATATATATTTTAAAGTTTATATTTTTTTGGTATATATCGACAAAAAGGTTAAATTTTTCTTATATACTTGTCTTCATCATCTTAAAGAATCATTTTAATTCAAGTTTTTTTGGACAAAGCTTTCAATTTTTTACTTTCTGTTTCATTAGTATAATTTAAAGTCTAGATTTTTTTTGTGCTTTATATTTTATAAAATATTTATCCAACTTTTTTTGGTTTTGATGAAACCAATTTGTTTCATTAAGAATATTCAGCATAAGTTTTGTTTCTTTTTTTGTTTGATTAAAAATTAAAGACTTCTTTTTTTTTAATAAAAAAATTAAAGACTTCTTATTATCTTTAATAATAGTCAATGCATAAATATGTCATCATAGTCACCTTTTTAAACATTTTATTGGTTATGATTTTGTTATTTTTTTGGGGGGTATTTTTAAAATATAGGAGCAACTCCAAAGCTTGTTCTTAAAATGATGGATGTGAAAGGACTCACAATTTCACATGTCAAGAGCCATCTTCAGGTTTTTAACTTATCAAAAATATTATTCTTCAGTATATTTCTGTTCATAAAAATTTGAATATTAATTCACTTTTTTGTATATTGTTTTGGATCGTATGATATTAAACAGATGTATAGAGGTTCTAAACTCACTTGTGGGAGACCAGGTAACTTTCATTTTTACTTTTTTTTTTTATTTATTTATAAATTTCCATTAAATATATATATATATATATATATATATTCTGAAATTAATACAGGACCGTTGATTTTTTAATTTTGAAGAGTGTTAACATCAAAAAACAATAAATAATAAATGGATGGGAATTTAATTATTAATACTGTAAGTAGTATGTACTATTGGTCTAGGGTTATGATTCATAAGACAATTGTCATAAATACATTTATTTTTATTTTAGAATTATTTAAAACAATTTAAATTGGCACCCCCTATTTTAATACAACAAGAGGGAGAATATTGAGTAATGTAATAATAATAGAGATATTAATTTATTATTAAATGGGGACAGAGGAAAGCTGTTCAAGTTCAATAATAAGAAGAAGAAGACAAGAAGAGAGTAAAGAAGAAGAAGAAGAAGATTATTATATTGAGGAAGAAGACAAAACAAAGAATGATTGTCTTTTGGGTTTTTACTCTTATCCTCTTTCTTCTTCACATTCCTCTCTCGTTAGGTATTCTTATTTTTCTTTTCTTTTATAATTAATTTTCTGACAAGTTTTTTAATTTGTGTAGCAGAAAAGCTATCATATATTCCATTTTTGTCTTTATTTGAATTGTCCTTTTTATCTTCTTTATTAAATTTGTGAACAGAGGAGAAAGAAGCAAAGAGCAGCAGCAGCATAGTTCAGAGAATTGTGATGATGACTTTCTTCACATTATGAAGAAGACCAATGATACGACAACGTTTCAATCACATCATATCCACCCCAAGGTAAATTAATTTACTTTAATATTTTTGTCAACATGTATATTTTTTTATAAAGTATAATCTCTATGTTAACATTTGACTATGACATTTTTTTTAAATAACTTTAGTTTTATAAATAATTACATGTTATACCAAGAACAATTCAATAGTAAAATTTATTAAGGATAATTATACGAAATAGTTTAGTTTTAAGTATATTATAAATCATGATTTGAGAATAAATAAAAAAAAATTTACTTTCGTGTAGTGGCTTAAGGATATCATTAAAAGCTAACATCCAAAACCAAACCGGTTTAGTAACTAATTATGTGTGTGTGTGTTGGCCCATTAGGAAAGAGAGAAGGAGGACAAGAATTGGCAAGAACAAGAAGATGTATCATTGTCTTTGTCATTAAATCATCAAAATGATGATTATTGGAGAAGCAATGGATCATCACTAGTGAGCGAAGCAGGATTATCAAATTGTTCTAAAGATAGCTTTGGATCTTCTTCAAATAAAATTGATATTAACCTTAATCTCTCTATTTCTCTTCTTCCTACCTCCTCAATTAATTAATTTATTTATTTATAATCTTTTAATTGTTCCTTTGATTGATTAATTAGTTGTAATGATAACCTTTTTTTTTATTATGTCTTTTTTTCTTTCTTTTTGTTAAACTAGGATTTAATGTTTTGCAAAGGTTCGCAAGTTTAATGGAAATCTTGATATTATAAGTTTAGATTAATAAATATCATGAAAGTGAAATCTTGAAAATGTAAATTAAAATAAATATAAAATATTTATATAGGAAAGGTGATATATATTAGGGGTGGGCATTCGGGAATATTCCATGATCTATACCACATAATTAATCTCAGCTTCGAGCTCAAACAAATAAAGTTATATGAATTCACAAAACTACGCGTTTTCATCTTTTCTTTTACAAAACTCTATCTAATTCAATTTTTTACGTATTTACAATTTCTCAAAATTTTAAAAGTTTGATTTACCTTTTAAAAAATTACCAAAATTTATTTTTTTTCATTTGGGTTCGCTAATTAGTGTTTACGATATAATATTAAGGGGGTATGATTATGTGTGTAGAATTTATTTGGATTTAATTTTTAGTGTTTAGGTGTAGCCTTGTGAAGTTATTTTGAAATAGTGTAGTTTTGTGAAATGTAATTCAAATTATATGGTTTTGTAATTCTCCCATAGAAAGCCGTGCCACCAATATATTTTTTTCATAAGCGATTAAATTTTTTATGCCCAATTAAATAAAAATATTCAAACACCATGACAAAAGCCAAAAATCACAACAACAAATTAAGCATTTTAAAACAAAATGTTTATTGTTTTTCTTTCCACAAAATCATTAACCAAGTTTTCAAAATTAATATTCCTATATATATATATCATATATTATTACTAATACTATTAATATTAATAATAGAAATATAGATTATTAAATTTTTTTAGAAAATGGATGCCATAATTGAATGTTTCATTTGCAATTAGTGAAGCACGGTTCTGCTCCCATAAAGTTATTATCCCAAAATATTATTATTCTATACTATTTTTAAAGGCTCATATATTTAATCATATGTTAGGGTTCATCGAGCTGCATGCATGCATGGTATATCTTTATGGTATATATATGCATATCGTCAAAAACACTATTTCAAGTGAATTGCTTTTTTTAATAATTAAATGCCACGTGAATTGCTTTTTTTAATGATTATATAGTTTTATGTGTAAAAGCATACATTCATCAAATTTTGTCTAGCATTTGAAAATTCACAAGTCTACACTGTTGATGCTAATTTTCAATTAAGAAGTAGGATCGATATAAAATGACACGATCGATGATATATTGGTTTCTTTTTTTTTTGGTTTGTATAAACATTTTCACTAAGAAAAATATCTTAAATATGATGAAAATTATCATTTTTGGTTTGACTTTTTCTTTATATATATTTTGTTTTTGTAAGGATTTGACCTTTTCACTTTTGGAACATTTAAAGACTAAATTATAACTTTGATTCAATTTGAAAATCGTTCAATATTGTGATAGGCTTATTTTGTTTCGTAGCCAAATGGTTCGATGTGCTAATATATTCACGAAATTAGTTCATTTTTCTGAACATATGATACATTATCTCTAATTATTCAAAAAATATTATTACAAGAAATAGTACTCCTAAAATATCTCTTGCATTTTAGTCTCATTATCCTCCTGGGCTTATATACATATTCATTCGGGCCTGGCCCATATGTTTTTGGATTCATAGAGTTAAAAGAAAAATTAGATCCCATAATGTTAAATTTTGTAAAACCTTTTTTTGTATTTGTTCATGGGCTATGACTATGTTTAGGTTTTGTTAACATGTTTTATGAGAGTCTTATGTTTTTTTTTCTCTCACTCTCTTATCTATAAGCAATCTAGTGAACCAATATAAAAATCAAACAATCAAAATTGAAATTGGATTAATTTTTCAAAATAATTAACAGTTTAGGGTTTCATATAAAAAATGTATACTTGGGAAATGAATATGAGAATTAAATACAAATGAAGGGAGTGAAGGGAAACGTGGACAACCTATAAAGAGAAAAACAGCCAATTTCTGTCTGCCACTTACCAAAATAATAGTTTTTTTTGTTGTTGTAATGAGCATGCTCACTTTCAGATTTTTGTTAAGTTTTTATACAACTATTAATTTTTTTTTTTTAAAAACATTATCTTTTAAAATCATGTTTGAATGTCATATAAATTATCTTCTTAAATCTTAATAATATAAATCATCAAATATATATTTAGTTTAATACATCTTCTAAAAAGTAATTCGGTTAATTTGCTTGAAATACCAAATATTATACAACAACATGTTTTTAAAATATGAATTCTTTTGACTAACAATAAACGATCACCTTTCCCAACTTTTAACTTGTTACTACTTTTTAACGTGGCCACTTCCATAATATGGACTCCACATCATCTTACTAACTCAGTTATTTTTCTTATTTTGTAAGAGCATCATTATTGTTTGATGCTTAGTAAGGTTCTTAGTTAATTTTGTGTATTTAATTGTAATTAATTTTTAGTTTAAGAAACTTTAGTTCCTTAGTTTATTTGGTGACGATTATTGGTGTTGTTTAGTTAGGAGTGCTTAAAAATAAAATTTAATATTAAAAAAATTAAAAATTAAAACCATATTTGAAAACTTATTCATTATTAGAAAATAAAAATAAACAATACAAATAAACATTTAAAATAGAAAACTGATAATTTGAAACGAAAACAAACGAAGAACAAGAAAAAAAAAACCATATATTTTCTTCCTTGCCGACACGTGTCCGGTGCTAAAGAGAAAGAAAGTTCCTTATATAAGCATCAATACTTAGGTTAATTCAATTAAGTGTATTTATTTTTAATCCTAAGCACTCTTTATTTTTCACTAAGAACCATCAATAATCATGCTCTAAGCTTTTTAGGCTAAATATAAAAACTTTATTTATTTATTTATTTATTTATTCCGAGAACGACTTGTCGAAATTGTAGGATCTCTTTGCATGTATTATCACTTCCACTTTGCAAAAAACCAGTCGGAAAAATTGCACTTTTTCGACAAAAAAAACCTGACAAATATTCAGGTATAAAAAAAACCCTTAACTTTTTTATTTCACATTTTAAAACCTAAGGTTTGTTTTTTTAGCAAAACAAACCCTAGCCAAAAATCAGTTACATTTTAGCGGAGAAAAAATGATTCGTTTCACTTAAATGAAAATGTGATTGTTTCACCATCGTATACAAAATGGATATAAGAAAAAAACAAGATAAACGAAAAAAGATTTGTGATTTTGAACACTTTATCAAAATGGATATGGATTTTAGGATAAATAATATCATCTTTGTTTGTGTTTTTTTTGTTTTTCCCGTTTTTTCTTTATATTCTCTTTGATATACGATGATAAATCAAACCCGTTTTAATTTTATGTGAAATATGTCGTTTATCTTTGCTAAAATTTAACCAATTTTTCGAGTAGGGTTCGTTTTGCTAAAAAAACAAACCTTAAGTTTTAAAATGTGAAATAAAAAAATCAAGGTTTTTTTTTAAACCCAAAAATTTGTCAGGTTTTTTCTGTCGAAATGTCAAAACCTTGGGTTTTTTTTTGCAATTTTTGACATCCAGTCATGAGGACCAACGTTACACTATATTACAATATATTAAAATGTCGGTAAAGCAAAACAAAATAGTACAAAACTAAAGAAAAATGTTAAAAAGTAGGAAAAATACAAATAAAAATCGACAAATCGTCGTCACACCACAATCAAAAGTATGATTCGAAAGATATACCTTTCTCTATACTTAAAAAAAAAAGATAATACAAAAATATTAAAGAAAACTCAAGTGAATAATGTATTCTAATACCACTTTATAGTATATTTTTTTTTTTTTTTAAACCAGGAGGTTCTGGGCCGAAGCCCATAATCCCCCTAGGCCGGCGACCAGCCTTTGATAATACCAATTAATGGCGTAAATCATCGCTCCCAACGCGATTCGAACTCAGGAGCACAACATCACCAACGACTGCGCTTAACCGACTTAGCCAACCCGTCGTTGGTAAAGTTTTATAGTATCTTTAAATAGTGGTATGTTTTCTACATATTAGCTCTATACACATTTTAACATTAATTTGTTTTCAAGTCTCTCTCCGTCTAAAAACAATGAAGAAGGTCTCTATGCGTTTGATATTAGCTGTTTTCCTCTTGTTCATCATATTCGTCTCCACAGGTTCATTAATTAATTACTCTTTTTACTTAATATCTTACTTTTATTCTTCGTTATTAATTTGTTTTTTTTAATTAGTACCATATCTTTATATTTATGGTTTTTAACAACTTTTTTTATTTATGGTTTCATGTCTAGCTAAATTTGTATATTTATGGTTCCATTTATTGTTTTAGTTTTGAATTATCACATATTCACATAATGATGACTTTTTTTTTATTGATTTTAATTATTATTCTATTATTTATGGATGTCAAAAATACTATGTTTCTTCCATAAGATTCGAATTAGATTAATGGATAATTGCCAACGAAGATACCCATTTTCTAATTAAGTTCTAAGCGAACTATATACAATCACAAGCTTTTAACCCAAAAAGAATACTAATTTGTTTGGATAGAATATATCACAAAACTTAAAACTGATTTTAAAACCTCAAAACTAAATTCTATAAGTATTAAATACTAAACTAGAATGAACAAGTACTTGTTTTGGATATAATTATTGGCCAAAATATTTGGGGAAAAAAGTATATTTTCATAGTATTTTTGGCATAACAAGTTTGTATTAATTTCTAAAAGACGAACAAATATGAATCACTAGTCATAATTAGCTAGCCAAGTTATATGGTCTGTAGCTAAACGGAGTTTTGTGTTATGTTTTTTTTTAGGTATGGGTCCAATGACGGTCGTGGAGGCTCGCACGTGTGAGTCAAAGAGCCATAAGTTCAAAGGACCATGCGTTAGCCGACACAACTGTCGAAACGTATGTCACAATGAAGGCTTTGGAGGAGGCAAATGTCGTGGCTTCCGTCGTCGTTGCTATTGCACTAGACATTGCTGATTTACATCTAATAATTGGATCCATATCGTCTTGTCTTTAATCACTTCTTTCTACGCACCAATTAACATGTTTGTGTTGTTGTTGTGTGTGTTCTTGAATAAGTCCTTTTGTTTGTGTGTGCTTTGGTTTTTTTTTGTGTCATCATGTTAAAATCAACCAATGGTTTTCCTTTTTTTTTACTCTTTTGTTTATTAAGGATTCAAATCTATCATATTTCAAACTAATTAATAAGAGGCAAAGTAAACTATAAAGCAAAACTTTGTATTTGGTTAGATGTTTTAATGAAGATTTTTTATACCATTTTAACCTATTAAATGAAATGAACCCACTAATTCAACTAATGTCGATGAAAATAATTTTGTAACATTGTTTTTTTTTTGTCAACAAATTTTGTAACATTGTTTAAGTTCGGAATATTTTGAAAAATTAGTCTTGATTTTTCTTGTTGGTTAAAAAACAAGGCATGTGAATCGAAACGAAGAACACAACATCACCAACGATTGCGGTTAACGGACTAAGTTAATTTGTTATTGGTTATCGAAATTAAACTTATTAACAAATATTACCATGATACAAAAACTTAAAAAGATTTAAAAACATATCAATAAAACGATACAATTCATTCAATCTTATAGTGATTCAAAAACATTACAATATACAACAAATCAAGCTTAATAAACGAAGTTGAAGCAAACAAACATAATCGAAAAACATGAAACATTTCCACCATCACATGAATTATTATTTTTAGGAGCTTTATTTTGTAGGGCGGAATTCAAATCCTTGAATGATCAAACCATATTTCCAATAAGGAGACTTAATCTCAACAACACTTATCGCGATATCATCACAACAAGCTTCATTGAAAAACTCACCTAACTCAGCTTCCATCCACCCATCTTCCCTCTCCTTAGGTCTCGTAACATCTCTCGTTTCTCTCCCTCCCCTTCGATTCGTGGCTCCAACAAAATATATCAATTTTTGAGAAGATTCTTGTCCAGTCAATCTAACTCCAACTTCTACCGGCAAATTGCCTAAGCCAGGACACCCGTCTTTTGTTTTAAACACAATGTAAACCGAGTAACGAGTACTTGGAGATAGGTAACGAGTATGCATCCCCGCGTGAATCTCAAACCAACACACACTCAGTAGCTCTGCTATTTTCTCGAACCTGCATTCGACATTTTTTTGTTGTTCTTGTAATGTAAAACTTAATTTATTGCAATATCTATGTATTTATCGATACCAATCAAAAATGAAGAGAATAAAAAAGATACCTAGATTCAGGGATTGATATCCATTGCCAATATTGAGGACTACTTCCCCATGTGATCCACACTTCCTTTGATGATAACATTATACATCTTTTCCCGCTCGCTTTCTCTAACCAAAAGCTCTTAATTTGATGAACAAAGAGAAAAATAAATCAAAAATGTGAAACATATATTGAGGTTATGCTGAACTTTACAAAAAATTAGGGAAGTTTTATGTATGAATAAATGTTTTTAGCTAAAATATCACAAAAACAAAAAAAAACGAATTTTAGAATTTATTTTCTCAATTTGTTCTAGCATAGAATCGGGTGTAGTTTCGAGATTTAATATAAACATAATATTTGTTTAGTAGCCAGAAATTCATTTTAGTGGTAGTTTTGATCTAAAAACTTACAAAGGTGTTATTAGAAGAAAAGCTTAAAACAATAGCATTTTTTTTCATTTTTGACAATTTCCCAAAATATATATATATATATACCTTTTTGCCATCTTCGATTAAAAGAGGATCATCGCACATAGCGAAAAAGAGTTCCTTCTTCGACAAGGAAACTTGCGATCCAAGAATCAAAGATGCATATTCTTGTGGAAGAAACTTCTCCCACACAATATCGGACCGAACCGCTGATTCAAACGTTTTCGAAACGCAAGCCGCGACACACGCGTCTCGTGGACTTGTGAGTGAGATTACGTTAGAGATACAATCTTCCGGCAACAAATCAAACGGCGAAGGCATCTCCGAAATGACGGTATTTCCCATAGTTTCTTGAATCATATCTTTGATATTGATTGTTTGAGAGATGAATAGAAAGGACAAGAAGACTTTTGTAAAAGAAAAGACTTGTTAGTTCTCATGACTTAAACCGCCTCTCTGTTTTTAAAATAATTATAATATGACTCGGTGTTTTTTTGGTTGTTAAAGAAATATATATGACTTAGTTGTACGTCATATCGTACACGTTATTTACGAATCTATCCTTGTTTGCTCTAAATTTGATTATTGACTTTGTTTGCAAACTTATAACTAATTAACAAACCCAATTAGTAGCAATTTGTTAGAGGTGGTTATTAATTAGAGAACATGAAAGAACTCAATGAGAGGTTAAAAAGTTAAAACATAAGGTTGATTAAGGACTTAACTAGATTTTTTTAACCCACGGCAAACGCAGAGTTTAAATTTATAATACTTTATTTTTTGGGTTTTTTGTATATTATGTATGGATTTATACTTGTAGCCTTTATATTTTATTTATTTGGATAGATTAGATGTGGGCAATTACAATTTCACTAACTTGTCAATGTATGGGTGAATGTATTGAAAGTTGTATTCATGAAGTCACTAACTATTTTCTCAAGAATATTTAATAACTAATAAACCAATAAACTTTCACCAATTTGAACTATACAGAAGAAAAATTAAAACTTGTTCTTTCACAATGTATATAGTAGTCTTAAGATTGTCATAAAACATAAGATCAATCAATAGAAAACACCATTACATGAATCTTATTGTCACTTTACTCGCTTTTCGTAGGCCGGAATTCAATTCCTTGAATGATGAAACCAACACACCAATATTGATAATCAATTTCAATAATAGACATAGCAATCTCCTCATCCATTAATAATCCATCATTTTCGTTGAAGAACTCTCCAAATTCAACTTCCATCCACCCATCTTCCCTTTCTTCGACTTTGGTTAGAGATTGTCTTTCCCATATTTTGCCTTGAAAAGTAGTTTCATGTCCAATCCAACCAACACCAATGCTATTGTATTCTTCAGGAAGGTGTTCTCTTGTCTTATACACTACATAAGCCGAGTAACGAGTCCGAGGCGATAGGAATCTAGCTTTCATTGCACCATGGATTTTGAATGGGATTCCATAGATAAGTTGTGCTACTTTCTCAAACCTTTCATAACACAAAAGCTTAACCTAATAAAGGAGAGAGAGATCTTGTTCCAAAATATCACTCAAGCTAACTATATATATAGTATAATTTACTTCTAATATAAGATATTTGATCTAACACATCAAACAATATATTAATTTGTCAAAATTATAATATAGATTCTCTCATATATATATATATATATAACTTGGCCATGAACAAGTTTTTAACACATTATAATTTAAAATTGTGTACTTATTTAGCAACAAATAAGTATACATCAATTATTTGATAATCAATAATCAAAATGTAAATATTATATAATTCAATAAACAAACAGAAGAGTTAATTACCTAGATTCGGGAATAGAAATCCATTGCCAAAAATAAGGACTATCAAATGTGAGAACCATTGCCTTTGCCGATAACATTATACTTCTCTTTCCACTCTCTTTGTCTAAACATAAACTCTATAATGATTTTTCCAATTATAAAGTTTAATTAACCATTAATCTATATATGAATATGATGGTAGCATAAAATGTAAAATCAATTATACCATTTTTCCATTTTCGATTAGAACATAGTCGTCGCATAGATCCTTCTTCGAAGATAAGATCTTAGATGAATTATCCATCAAAAGAAACTTGTCCGAAACAACCCTTGGACTTGTAAAAGAGATACATTCCTTAGGTAAACAAAAAACAACCAAAAACAAAACTAATAAATTCATTGTAAATGCATCAAAAAAGCAAATTATTATAATTTTGAGAAGAACTCTTAAATTTGAAGTCGTCGTACATTATATATACTAAAGTAACCTTTTCTCTCGTTGACTTTTAGATTATTATTTTGGTTTTGAAAAGGTCGTGAGAGACATATACACTATTAAATTGTGCAAGAAATGTCTCACTTTCTTATTATATTTTCTTTTGTATAAACAATTGCACGATCTTTCTTCATTATTGCTCTATGTTTAAACTAGGTCACTCTCTTATTATATTTTCTTTTGATTTTTTTTTCATTTAAGAATGATAACAACAAAATCATACAATTACATTACAAACATTTTTTTTTGTCAACATTTGGGCCACAAATGGCCCAAACATCCTTTCTTCACTCACAAGAAGCAAAACAAGCATAAACCGGAAAAAAATCATTGAACAAGAAACCTTTCTTCCATCACAAGAAATTCACTTAAATTTACGGGTTTTTCGTAGGACGAAATTCAATCCCTTGAAATATCAAACCGCTTTTCCAATAAGGATTCTTAAACTCGGAAACTGTTACTTTAATACCATCAGAACACGTTTCACTAGTGAAAAACTCGCCTAGCTCAGCTTCCATCCACCCATCGATCCTCTCCTTCGGATTCGTAACATCTCTCATTTCTCTCCTTCTCCTTCGATTCGTACGTTCAATAAAATATATCAATCTTTGAGAAGTTTCTTTCCCTTCCAATGTAACCCCAACCTCTATTGGCAAATCTCCCATACCCGGACACCCGTTTTTTGTTATAAACACAAAGTAAACCGAGTAACGAGTTCTCGGGGATAGATAATTACTATGCATATCCGCACGAATCTCGAACCAACATATATTGAGTAGCTCCGCTATTTTCTCAAACCTATATATATATATGCAACATTTTCATCAAAATGAGTTTGATTACAAATCGAATTATTGTAACGAATAGAGAGAAAAATAAAGAGTTACGTACCTAGATTCATGAATTGATATCCATGCCCAATATCCTCGAGGATCATCTCCTCCTCCTATCCACATTTCCTTTGATGATAACATTATACATCTTTTGCCACTCGCTTTCTCTAACCAAAAGCTCTACGAATTTTAAAGAACAAATCATATATGCCTTTACTTTGTATAATATTATGTACAATGTCATTGAAAAATAATTAAAAGAGTTCAAAACATATTAGTTTTTTTAAATATTTTGATATATTACTATCATAACAAGAAATAAAATATATAAATGTTATAATTTAAAACGTAGATGAAAGCCCTAATATTAACATTGTCCGTAAATATTTATAAAAAAAAATCAAAACTAAACCAAAATATATTATACACCTTTTTGCCATCTTCGATTAAAAGAGGATCATCGCACATAGAGAAAAAGAGTTCCTTCTTCGACAAGGAAACTTTCGATCCAAGAATCAAAGATGCATATCCTTGTGGAAGAAACTTCTCCCACACAATATCGGATTGAACCGCTGATTCAAACGTTTTGGAAGCACAAGCGGCAACGCAAGCGTCTCGTGGACTTGTGAATGAGATTATCTTAGAGATACAATCCTCCGGCAATAAATCAAACGGCGATAGCGGCTCCGAGATGAAGATATCTCCCATAGTTTCTTGCATAGTTTATATTGGTTTAAGACTTTTTTTTAAGTCTTCAGAAAACTTCTCATGACTCTTTCTTTAAATCGTCTCAAATACTCTGATATATTTACTAAACTACCCCTTCCTATTTGACTTTTCTTTGTTATGTTGAAAAAACTACAATAGCTAATCAAACTAGTCGGTAAGTAGAATATTTTGATAATGACAAGTTTGGGATTTTATGTTTAGCGTAATTTTATTTTATATATATATTTATACTATTAAAAGAGAAGACAAAATGTCTACGTATCGCGACGAGAGAGTTTTTAGAATATTTTTAATTTTTGCGTTTTATTCCTTATAGTTTGAACTAATTTTCTCATCCAATTTTAATATATTTTACTAATCTATCTATACTATTAAAAAATCTATATAAAATATATTTTAGGTTTATCTATCATTTACATATTATAAAAATCGGCAATACACAATTTTAAATATATTTTATACTAATTATGGGAATATATATTTTACATAGACCACCCAATCATCGACATACACAACTTTTTGCGTTTATGTCATTATATTTTATTTATTTTGCGTTTATACCCTTATATTTTTGAATAACTTTTTGTCTTCAATTTTATTTTATTTGTCATAGATAATTTCAGATATATTATTTCATTTTTGTTTATAGAAATATTGTTGGGTTTTTTGTTTTCTTATCGATCAAATATTGTAGTCAAAGATATTAATATTGGTTTGTTTTTACGAAATTACTTTTAACAATTTTATTTCGTTTTCTGTCGATCTAAATCTACAAAATATTTGTATCTCGTGTCTATCTTTCCGCGATATTTGTGTGTCTGATTTAATTATCTTAATATAAAAATATCATACTTTTTAAAATAGATTATGTTTATTTTATACGATGATAAAAATATTTTATAAAATAAGGTACAAAATAAGGTATGTTATAACATTTCAAGTTCTTCTAATTTTCTAATTATTTTAAGTAAATTTCAATGACTATTAAATTCTTTTAATATTTGGTATCTTTTCATTGTGGTATATATATATAAATATGATGATATATAAAATTTGGATAATTTGTCGTAAACATATATTTATATTATAGTTAAATAAGTATATATTTATATCTAAAATAAACTATATTCGTTATACAATATTATTTATTTTCTAAGATTAAATTAAAAGATGAAATGATTTTTTTATTATATATGAGTCTAATTATATTATTAAGGATAATATAACTTTGTACCGCGGGGTCAGCGCTACTATGAAAGTATGAAACTAAACAAATTTTACTGTGGAAAATAAAAATATCAAATTAAAATAAGAAAGGGAGAATCACAAAACTACATCATTTGAATTACATTTCACAAAACTACACCATTTTCAAAATACTTCACAAAACTATACCTAAACACTAAAAATTAAATTCAAATAAACCCTACCCACACAATCTTACTCCTTTAATACTATACCCTAAACACTAATTAGCGAACCCAAATGAAAATATTTTAATTTTGGTAATTTTTTAAATGGTAAATCAAGTTTTTAAAATTTTGAAAGGATATAAATATGTGAAAATATTGAATTAGGTGTAATTTTGTGAAGGGTCGAAAAGGCGTAGTGTTGTGAATTCTTCTATAAGAAAGGTGTATCGAAATTGGCCACACAATGACATAATAATCCTGTAAAAGAAGAAAAAAAAAGAAAAATCTGAGAGAAGGGAAGGGAAGAAACAAATAAATTGGTGATTGAACAAAATATCAAATGGAGAAGGAGAAGATGAAGCTCTACTCTTACTGGAGAAGCTCTTGCGCTCATCGCGTCCGCATCGCTCTCTCCTTTAAAGGCATCTTTCTTTCTCTCTCCGTTGACTTTATTATTGTTGGCTTCTTCTTTGACTTTTGATATCTCTCTCTCTCTCTCTCTAATTTGATATTTGATTAGGGATTGAGTATGAATATGTAGCAGTCAATCTACTCAAAGGTGAACAGTTCCTTCCATGTGAGTCTTCCCTTCGATTTACAAGTAACCCTATGAACATTGCCATTAGATTTTTGATTAGTATTCCTTTCTTGAAGATTTCAAGAAGATCAATCCTATGGGTACTGTGCCTGTTCTTGTCGATGGAGATGTCGTCATCACCGACTCTTTCGCCATCATAATGGTCTGTCTATTAACATCCCATCCATCCTTTGAGTGTTACATTTTGTGCTAAAAACGAACATTTCATTCGTCTTTTCTGTTGTTGTGATTGAAAGTATTTGGATGACAAGTATCCTGAACCGCCTTTGTTGCCTCGTGACCTTCACAAAAGAGCTATTCATTACCAAGTAATTCTCTAGTTAATGCTTTGTTAAGCTTCTCTTCTTTGCATTAACTGAATGTATGATTTCCCACACTGTATGTATGATATGCAACTTGTGAGTTTAATAATGGTTGGTTAGTTCTTTTTTTTGTGTATATATGTTTCAGGCAGCGAGTATTGTCTTTTCTGGCATACAACCTCATCAAAACCTGGCCGTTATTGTGAGCCCCTAAGATCCAATATTAATGTCTTAGAATCTACCCGCAAAGTTAGTTATGTACTAACGTTTTATGTACAGAAGTATATCGAGGACAAGGTGAACGCTGGGGAGAAAACAGCTTGGGTTAATAACGCTATCACAAAAGGATTCACAGGTATGTGGTTTCACCATTCTGTCACTAGAATAAGCAATAAGATAGATAGATAGATAGATAGATACGAGACGTAATCAAGAGCAAAGACAATGTTTTTATTTGATAGTGTTGATCAAAGAGTCTGGTTTTCTTAATCCGCGCTTGAAGCTTTATACTTGATACCATTCATGTCGTATTTCTTTCAGCTCTCGAGAAACTGTTGGTTGGCTGCGCTGGCAAGTACGCTACTGGTGATGAAGTTTACTTGGTAATCTCTTTTGTATTTCCTCTATGGTACTCTCTCTCTCTTAAGATTTGTTGAGATATGTATGTACCTCTAAATCTAATTAAGTAATTACAAAATCTGTTAAAAGCAATGAAAGTGTTGTTTGTTGTTGCAGGCTGATCTCTTTCTAGCACCACAGATAAACGGCGCAATAAACAGATTCCAGATTAACATGGTACTACTAGACGATTTTTTTCGTACTACTATCTATGTTTCACACTTATACAACGATACTCTATGCCGTAGTAACGTAGATGAAATCCTCTGCTGTTTCTAGCATCACTCAGTTTCGACAGTCTTGGTTAAAAAATGTTTTGTCTTATATGGATTGTCTACAGGAGCCGTACCCGACGCTGGCCAGGTGTTATGAGTCATACAACAAACTTGCTTTGTTTCAAAACCAAGACCCAGAGAAGCAGCCTGATGCTCCTCCATCAGCTCCAACTCCAACCATCTGATTCTCTGAACCGTAAGCTACTCTCAGCTCAATAAAACTCAAAAGACAACAACAATGATAACAATAATAATACCTTATACAGTTGTACGTACGCATATGTGTATCATATAGACCAGATTACTTGGTCGATCTTCTTCTTGTGTTATCCAATAAAAGGTCGAAAAGTTTGGAATTTGCAAAAGATATCTTATGCATTCAGGGAAACTCTGTCTCAAGGGTTTTAGAGAAGCTTAAGCTGTTTAGAGCATTGAAGATGTTGTGCACCATGCTGATCTAATAGATAGGCTCGGTTTCGAAACCGGTGATGGATGGATTGTGACATTGTTTGGTTACCAGTGCTTGTCTGAAATTGGACACCAATTCTAAAACCAAAACTATGCAACAGACTGAGAAAGTTGTTTTCGTAGATATTTTACAAACTTTGTTCATAATAGACCAGCAACTACCAGGTGGATCCAACGTGCAAGGGGCTGCCACGTAGAAGATTTTGAACAAGGTGTTTATGTTGTCGGATCCGGGTAGCTTCAAGAGATGGGTCTTGTCGGATCCTGTGTATATATATCCTTTTAGGTAATAACTTATCGTTGACACGAATATTATTATCCACTAGTTGTTGTTATATTGACTTTTCAAACCCCCACTACTACTTTCTTCTTCTTTATAGATGAAAACCGCCGGAGCGCATAGAGGTGTCTCCTCCTCCGCCGCCGCATACATTCACCGTTCTTCCTCATCATCATCATCATTGTCTTCTTCTTCTTCTTCTACCTCTTCTCTTGAAAGCTGTAGAGTAGTCTTTGTAAAGATGGGAGGCAAAAGCAAGAACCATCAATCTAAGGTCCAAACCACATTACACCTTTATCTTACTAACTAAAAAACCTATCATCTTTTATAAAACATAGTTTGTGTGCCTAATTTATGCTCAAAGATTTGTATAGTTCCTGCAATTTTCAATGTTTTTGTCCTTATTTTTATCAGTTTTGTTCCTTTTAAGATCCCTTTATGGCCTTTTGATTTTTGGTTTCTTCTTGCAGGATTCAGAGCCAGAGCCACCAAGAATCAAATCAAATGTGAAGCATAACTTGCAGCTTCTCAAGCTATGGAAGGTATATATATATGTTCATGAATAGTCTCATCTAATAATAACCAGTCTGTTTATGTTAATCCTTGCAATGTTGTGTTACTATACAATATTGTAGGAGTTTCAGAGCAGAGGATCCGGCACGGCTAAGCCAGCAACTAGTTACAGGAAAAAGAAAGCAGAGAAAGACGATTTACCCGATGAAAGCGAGCTCTACAGAGACCCTACAAACACACTTTACTAGTAATTACACTCTTTGCTAGCTTTCTCGTGTTTCAAGAACCGTTTTCTTTTAGAGAAAGTTTTAAGGAATGTGTGTGTTTGCGTGTGTTTTATCATGAAAGCGGTTTTACAGCACGAACCAAGGTCTACTGGACGATGCAGTACCCGTTTTGCTTGTTGATGGTTATAATGTGTGTGGGTATTGGATGAAACTAAAGAAACATTTCATGAAAGGAAGGCTTGACGTTGCTCGCCAAAAGCTTGTTGATGAGCTTGTTTCCTTTAGTATGGTTAAAGGTACTACCTTTTTTCCAAACAAATCTTACATTTGTGTGGTTTCATCCCATAATTGTGGAGTTTTAATTTGGTGTAGAGGTTAAAGTAGTGGTTGTGTTTGATGCTCTAATGTCTGGTCTCCCTACTCACAAGGAAGACTTTGCAGGGTAAAGTCTATCGGTCTTGTTATGTCTTTCAATAACTTTCTTTCGATATCTTTCTTTACTTGAAAAAACAAAGAGAAGGTTTCTATTTTTTTGTGGGGGCAGTGTTGATGTGATATTCTCAGGAGAAACATGCGCTGATGCTTGGATTGAAAAGGAGGCAAGCAAAGCTCATCTCTTATATATCGGTTTTTCGTCTATCTATCTTAGTTTTTGGATATATTGATACATAGGTGGTTGCATTGAGAGATGATGGATGCCCCAAGGTATGGGTTGTAACATCTGATGTATGTCAACAACAAGCAGCACATGGAGCGGTATTGCACAACATCATCATCATCATCATCATAATCATATGTTTATTGTTACGCCTCGTGTCTTGTTTCTTGATCTTTGGATCTTGACAGGGAGCTTATATTTGGAGTAGCAAGGCATTGGTTTCTGAGGTATCATCATCCTTTAAAAGAAGCTCTCTTTGTTGTGTTTTTGTGATTGAAAATAATGTTATATCTTGTGAAAAACATTACATTGTATTGTAGATCAAATCAATGCATAAGGAGGTTGAGAGAATGATGCAGGAAACAAGGTTACATTTTCGGGGAGTTTTTTCGCGCTTTTTAATTGTGCATTTTGAGCTAAATTCAAAAAAGAAATCAGGGCTGATAAGTGTTGGTTAATAATGTAGGTCAACATCATTTCAAGGGAGATTGTTAAAACACAATCTTGATACAGAAGTAGTTGATGCTCTTAAAGATCTTAGAGACAAATTATCAGAAAAAGAAACCAAAAGATGACAAAAGATTAATTAAAGGTTAAGAGAGATAACTCAAAGGTTAAGTTGTTGTTGTTGTGTATGATTAATTTATAATTTATTCTGTAGATTGTTTCTTTGGTCCAAAAACTGCTTATGACTCATGACTCATGAGGTGTACATATCAAATAATTTATGGTACTCAATTTTTTATTGAACAAAATCTTGACACAATAAAATAAGGGAAATAGGGTTGAATATTAGAAAGTTGGAGGTTAATTTGAAAAAATAAAAGAGGAGAGAGATTAAATGAAAATTTTTTTTTTACCCCAACTATTTTTTTCTTTCTATTTTTAAGTGTGATTTTTTTAGAAATATAATACGTGTCTAAGTTTATAATAAATAACTATTTTGAAAATAAATAATGATTATAAGATGTAGGGTTAAGTGTTTAGGGTTTTAGAATAAAGGTAAAAGTATAGGATTCAGTGTTTAGGGTTTATGACGTAGGGTTAAGTGTTTAAGGTTTATGACGTAGGGTTAAGTGTTTAAGGTTTTAGGATTTAGGGTTAAGTATAAAATTTATGATATATTCGGAAACATACGATAAATGTGATTTTTTAGATAATATACGTCTATTTTACAGATAATATACGTTTATTGAAGATAATGTGATTTTTTAGATAATATACATCTATTTTACAGATAATATACGTCTATTGAAGATAATATACGTCTATTTTCAATTGGATAATAGACGTTTGTTCGTTGATTCAATGAATAGTTTTCAATAGATGATTATTTTCATTATAGAGAGATAAAGGGTAAAGCTGAGATTAAAAAAAACCTTGTCATTTCGGCAAATTTATACTTGTTTTTGTTAATTTTGCAAATTAACCCTCAACTTTCTAATATTCACCAAATTCACCCATAAAATAAAAGCAACTTTTAAAAAAACATATTATTAATTAAACTTTTACTTCAAAAGTAACCATCATTTAAACCAAAAAAGCCAAATAAAAATAAAACAAAATAAATTTAATTTGTTGTGTTAATTGTCCTATTGGCTAGAATTATTTTAAATGAGGTTTTGGAACTAAAAAACGTATACGATGAAACATTTATAAATTAATAATGTCGAGAATACACTAGTTTTGATAAAATTATTAATGTATCATAATTATTATTAATTTTATCAAAAGATAAACTACACTAAAAATCAAATTTGGAATCTGAAAAGGTTAACGTGTATTAGTTTAAAAAGGTTATATTGTAGAAATAATTACAAATGAGTTCCCAAATTAAATATTCTCAGATTCGATCTTTAAAAACATAAACAAATGAGATACACTTTTTGATATTAAAAATTGGCAAATGGCATAACTCTAGATTACACTCTTTTCTATCTATGGCAAATGTAAACGATTCTTTGTTTAATAAAATAACTTTTAGTGATATTTTTTTAAGATGTTTCTCTTATTTATTTTTATCCACAATTTCCCAACAATATAAATAAGTAAACTAGGCTAAGCAAATTTTCATCACAACACAAAACAACACAAAAGATGGCCAAGACTACAAAGCTCTTTGCAATAACAATGGTTATGATCATTACTATGTTTCTTCTATCATCTGATCATCTTGCCGCGGCTAGGACCGCACCTACTCCTTCACCGGTTCCAAGCCTCCTTGTAGCCGCCTCTCAACCATGTATTTCTTTACCCGAACCGAACCAAGAAGAGAAGAAATCACCAACCATTGCTACTCAAGAGAGCTTTCCTCCTTCTATAAACAACTAATGCTTCAAATAAATTCATATATGTGTTGCTATTTTATAATATAATATGCTTTTTATATGGTTTAATGTAATATATGACAATAATAAGTAATAAGCTTGCTTTTGTATCATATCTGCTTTTATCATATAATTCTATTAAAAAAAACTTAATGTTACTGATATTGAATCAATGCAACTCTTTCTTCTTACCAAATCTTAAAATGGTGTAAACTTGAAATTTATGTGACTCTCAAAACTTTCTATTTTTTGGCCTACAATCTCTTCTTGTTCTTGGAGTCCATAATAAATTCTCAAGCTAAACAAAAGAAAAGTAAATAATTAGCACATTTAAAAATTATATTGTGTTAAAAGATAAAAATAAGTGAAAATATTCCACAAAAGAAGGATAAAACAAAGAAATGAAAAATAAAAAAACTATAATTGGTCTAATCCAATGAAACAAACATAGAGAACTTTCTCTTAAAACCATTGGTTATCAAATCATAATCACTTTCTTAATTGTTAATCCTTCATTAATGCTTTTTATAAACAAAAAAAGAGATTTTCTTTGGGCAACCCAAGTTTCTTGAAGGGTTCTTCTTCACCTCAATAAATAAATAAAACAAATTAAACCCAAAAAAGACTAAAAGAGAAAAAACTCTCAACGATTTTAATTTCAAATGGTAGATGCTTATTTAAAAATTGGGAGCTATGTTTTTGCCTTCGTCACGTTGGCTATAGCGGTTGTGGTTCCATCGGTTCAAGCCCATGTCGCGGTCTTCGATGAATATTGGACTCAACGCGAAGCCAATGCGTTGCAACAAACTATGGAGTCTTATGACCCGAACCCTTTTAATGTCACGGACCATTTTAACTATCATGCAGCATTGTGAGCTTTTCTAACAACTTCAGAAACTTTTTATACATTGAACTTTATCAAACTATAATTTTACCTTTTGTTTTTGTATAGAACAAAACTTTTCTTGCTTGGTACCAAACATTTTTGTCTTAAAATTAAACCGTAAACACTAATTACTAATCCTACGTAAACTTTTTTAGAAAATTAGTAAAACAATTTATATATTTCTGGTCAACAAACGTTATGTATAATACCTCAAAATAATATTTTGTAACTTACATTTTTAGTAGTAGTTTAAAGAATATCTCAATAACACCTCTAATTAACTTTTTCTATTTTTCTTTGTATCCTAAGAGCAATGGAGACGACAGCGACGGACACATCCAACGATACAAGGAGGGAGCTTCGACAGGTCGGAAAGGGACCTAAAACAAAAAAACGCGGTGGAAGATACCAATCCTTAAACCCCATAGACAAATGTTGGCGCGGCGACAAAAATTGGGATAAAAACCGTAAAAAGCTAGCCGATTGCGCCTTGGGATTCGGCCTAAAAACGACGGGTGGCAAAAAAGGAAAAATCTACACAGTCACGGACGCATCGGACAACGACCTAATGAACCCTAAGCCGTGTACGTTAAGATACGCAGTGACACGTGACAAACCGTTGTGGATCGTGTTTGGTAGAAGCATGGTGATAAAACTACAACAAGAACTAATCATAACAAACGATAAAACAATCGATGGACGTGGAGTAAATGTTCATATAACGGGAGGTGCCGGTCTAACGTTACAATTTGTGAAGAATGTGATAATACATAATATACATATAAAAAACATAGAGAAAGGACAAGGAGGGTTGATTAGAGATTCGGAGAAACATTATGGGTTTAGGACAAAAAGTGATGGAGATGGGATAAGTATGTTTGGAGCATGTAATGTATGGATTGATCATGTCTCTATGACTAATTGTGCTGATGGTATGATAGATGCTATTATGGGATCGACCGCGATTACTATCTCTAATTCACATTTCACAGACCATAACGAGGTAATGTTGTTTGGAGGCAAAAACGAAGATGTGATAGACAAGAAAATGCAAATAACGGTTGCATTTAACCATTTTGGGAAGAGATTAGTACAAAGAATGCCAAGGGCAAGATATGGTTTGATACATGTGGTTAACAATGACTATACTCATTGGGAAATGTATGCTATTGGTGGAAACATGAACCCTACAATTATTAGCCAAGGCAATCGTTTCATTGCTCCTCCTCAAGAAGATTGCAAACAGGTATAATTAATTAATCACAAAACACACAACACTATGCTAACGTTAGGGATAACTGGTGGTGGTATTTTAAGGGATTTCTCTTTTTCTTTTTTAAAAAAATGTAGGTAACAAAAAGAGAATACGCGCCTTACACAGAGTGGAAGTCATGGAACTGGCAATCCGAAAACGACTACTTTTTGAACGGAGCTTACTTTGTAAACTCTGGAAGATCAAACGCATGGAGCCCTGCCCCGAAAAATCCAATCCATGGAAAGTTTGCGATACAACCACAGCCAGGAACAAAAGTAAGAAGACTCACCAAAGATGCTGGTACTCTTGGCTGCAAACCTGGCAAATCATGCTAAGAAACATGACTTTTGTAATGTTTTGTGTTGTGTGTTTTTGTAAGTACATATTGTTATTAGGAAAAGAATCATGTAGGTTATATATTCATTTTTGTTGGCCAGAGAAAAGATAGTATATTAATTCTTTTTGGGGGTTTTTTTAATCTTCTTAAATACTTTCATGAAAATATATTAATTTTAAACAGTAATTAATACATAATCATCACATTCTATGTGTGTTTATGTTATAACATATTGAACATATTGTTTCTGTATTTCTTGATAAACCCTAAACAAATTCGTGTGCAATAAGCTTTGGTATCAATGAGAAGTTGATGGAATATTGCATTTTTCAGTTGTTTTATGTAAATTAGATTTAACTATACATTATTATATGACAACATTAGTTGCTGATTAAGTATATATGGTCTAATCTGGCAAAACATTCTTTTGATCTGATTTTTGACATTGTAATGCGAGATTAACAACTATGTATACTCCTTATTGAATAACCATACCTCTTAATCTTAACTAAATTTGATTTCTCATAATTTGATTTCTCATAATTTGATTTTCTGAGCTACATTCCCACTGATATCAATTTAAACTATAAAGATTAATATATAAAAATTAAACTTAGTTATATTGGTGGGTTAAGCCTAGTCTATGCAATAGTGCAACGCATAGACGACTCATGAAAACCCAAGATAGCAAGCTAACTTTAACGGGTTTTCTCTCTTAAAAAATAGAGTTAATATCGTGTGGACATATAGTCCACATCTCAGATATTAAACTGATAAGAACAGATACTACACTTGATCTTAGCCAAAAGGCCGAGAAAGGTACGAATTCTTTTGTCCACAAAGATTCTATTTTATACACAAACATTGAAAGCAAATGCTTCATAAAATTGTCAATGTGGGACAAATAACCAAAACTTGTATACTAATCTCATGTTGGGCCTTCTTCTTGGGCTTGCCTTATCATATAAAATAGGCCCAAATAAGAATATACGGTCATAGATTGATCATTATTACGCTTTTGAGATAACGATATCAATATCCACCAACCTTTAAAAAAAAAAAACAAGGCTTGAAGCTGTTTTCTTACCTTCTTATCTGAAACAAGAAACACTCTTCTTCTTCTTCTTCTTCTTCTTCTTATTCAATGGCTTCAATGCAGATGGTTCACACTTGTCAGGTTTCTTACATTTTCTCTATGTTTTTTTTCTTACAAGTTTTTGTTTTGTTAGGGTTCATAATTAGTCTTATATATAAACTCTTTGTTTTGTTTTGGTGTAGATTGGTTTGTGTGTAAAGTCAAACTTGTTATCTACAAAACAAACATCTAAATCAGTTTGCTTCAGAGCTTTTTCCTCTACATTACCTTCAAGATTACACTATGCTTCAAGTTTCAACATTAACCATGGAGCTTATTATTATGCAACAACAACAACCACCAAGAAGAAACAAAGAGCATCTAATTGTGTCAAATCAATGGCTGTTGTAATAATATTCCCCAAAAATTAAAACAAACTAAACTTGTTCTATCATAATTAATATTATATGTTATGTTGTTGCTTATTTTAAATGTGTGTGTTTTGTTTTGTATATAGGAAGGAGAAGAGGAAGTGATAGAGCCACAAGCTAAAGTGACAAACAAGGTTTACTTTGATGTTGAAATAGGAGGCGAAGTTGCGGGTAGAATTGTGATAGGTCTCTTTGGAGAAGTTGTGCCTAAAACCGTCGAAAACTTTCGTGTTTTGTGTACCGGTAAATTAATTAGTCTCTATATATCTTACAACCACGAAAAAAAAAGGATGTATAGAACTTTATATGTAGATGGATAAATAAAAGAAAAACAATTTACTAATTAGAAATGAAATGTGATTTTAATTAATTACTTGTAGGCGAGAAAAAATACGGGTACAAGGGTTCTTCGTTCCATCGTATTATCAAAGATTTTATGATCCAAGGAGGCGATTTCACGGCAGGAAATGTAAGTTTCGTTAACAAGTACTTAGATATATTATGTAGCCAAGTGGTGTTCTTGGTCTAGTAGTGGTTATAAAACATTAATATATAGTTCTGGTCTTAAAGTAAGTAATGTTTGTTTGTTATTTTGGTAAATGGTCTAATAGGGTACCGGAGGTATTAGTATCTATGGTGCCAAATTTGAAGATGAAAACTTCACTCGTGAGTATAATTGCCGATTAAAGAAAACTTACTTGGTGTTTTTTTTCGCGCATATAATTAACTAATGCTTTTATGATTTGTTCTCTCTTTGCGCCTTTAAAAAGTGAAGCATACCGGACCTGGAATATTGAGCATGGCTAACGCCGGTCCTAATACTAACGGAAGCCAGTTTTTCATTTGCACCGTCAAGGTAAATTAATGTGGACACTTTTAAAAATTGATTTTCTACAACAAAATTGTTAAAAACCAAACAACCAACAAATTAAAACTTTTGATTGTGTTTTGGTATGTGTGTGAAGACATCATGGTTAGACAACAAGCATGTAGTGTTCGGACAAGTGATAGAAGGTATGAAGCTTATAAGGACACTTGAGTCGCAAGAGACGCGCGCGATGGATGTTCCAAAGAAAGGTTGTAGAATCTATGCTTGTGGAGAGCTCCCTCTTGATGCTTGAATATTCATTCCTTTAAAAAAAAAACCAATGCATTAATTAGCATTGTTTAATTGTTTTTTTCTTTTTCTTTGCTTGTTTGCTATTATGAATGTTTGAGAAATCACAACCATGACAAAGCTAAAAGACTTTTAAATAAGTTATGGTTATTTGTTTTATTTATATATATGAGATACCGAATTTCAGAAATTTTGTATTTCCTTATGAAAATTTCCTTCATACATAAATCCTAAAGTTTGTCTTAAAAGCGTATTTCTTAGGTCCATGTGGGTCCACTTCAGATTTTGAGCGAATAAAATAGTTCCACGTCATACGACAAAAGGGACTAAGAAAGAGGAGGAACATTTAAACATATACATGCATGTAATTAGGATTATTTTATTTAAATTAAAAGTTTTTGAATTTTCTTCTAAAAATAGAACAAAAACGAGGTAATCTCTCAAAATAAAAATATAGGCCAAATAAGTAAACAAAAATGTGTGTAAAGTAATGACAATATAACTAGATCGATAAATTTGTTTCGAAATTTATTCATACACCATAAGGGACAACAATAAAGTAAAAACAAAATCTCTATTAATTTCTTCATTGATAGCACTTATCTAACATTATTTATTATTAAGTTTAATTTATTTTCTATATATATTACAAATCAATTTAGGTAAAAAATTATAAATATATATCTAACTAACAGAAACAACTCCAAAACATGATTTATTTCTAGAATATACATTTTATCTCTATTATAAAAACCAAAAAACATTGAATGTGATTATCTTTTTTTCGTCAACCACTGAACATGATAATCAGTAATTTAAACTTCAAGAATAGTAAAATTCCCCAAATACATAAATAAATCCTTGTAAATTAAAAATAAAAGAAAAATAGAAAAGAATACATGCTTATTATATCCTTGATGAAAATAAAAATAAACAAAAGATACATTATGATTAAATGCTGTTAGATTTAATTTCAGATTAGTAGGGACCAAACAACTCTCTTGACTTTTCATCCCTTAAGTATTGGAATTAAGCTTTTTTATTTGTTGTCATTGATAGGAGAAGATGCGCGGGTGTTCGGTTTTGTCATGTTTTGTGCATCTGGATTACGTTATTGTGGATTACGTTATTGTACGACATTGTTAAATAACACACTATAAAGGAAGTTGTTAAACATTGAAGTTTAAAAATATTTTTGGAAATATTAAGCAAATAAAATTGATGCAATCTTTAAAAAACTCAAATAGTTTGTTTTTCCCTTTAATGTTATTAGAACCTTTATATATATATTTTTGTTTATTTTATATGAAAGATATGTTTTCGGTGGATACCTTTAGACTTTAGTGATTATTAACATTTGGTTAAGAAGATCATTGAGAACAATTTATGTATTATAATGTTTAAATTTTATTTATCTATACATATTTAAGTTTATTTTTTTATATATTTGTTATTTTATATAATGTAATTTTTTATTTTATTATTAAATGACTTTATGTCTTTAATGGTTTCTTATTTCATTTTTATTAATATTAAATGAATTTTATCAAATTTTTTTATTTTTTATGTATTTAATATTTTTGATGATGAGGGGTCACTCCATGGAGAAAAATCTCATTTTATTTTATTAAATTAATGAAAATTAAATTGTTCATGCGTAACTTTTAAATGGATATTTTAGATTAGGGAGAATTACAAAACTACACCTTTTGAATTATGTTTCACAAACAAAACTTTTGAATTTTTTTGACAAAACTGCACTTAAACACATAAAATTAAATCCAAATTAAGTTTACTCATATAACCCTACCCTTTAATTACTATACCCTAAACACTAATTAGCGAACCCAAATGATTTTTTAAAAAAAATTGATGTAGTTTCAAAGGATGAATCAACCTTTTAAAATTTTGAAAAGGTGTAATTATGAGAAGAAATGAATTAGGTAAATTTTTGTAAAAGAAGAGATGAGAATGTATAATTTTGTGAATTCCTCTTTAGTTTATTATAAAACTATTAAGATATCAATATGTGATGAGATCTAATTTTACAAACTTTTTTAATTTAAAGAGAATTAAAGATTGTTGTGTATCCTTTTTATTTTACTATTATTTTTGTCCACAATATATTTACTTATGTTTTACGTGGAGATTTAAATCCGTTTTTTAAATTACAGCATAGTTTGTTTTTTTCTTTAATTTTATTAGAACATTTATATGTTTTTTATATGACGGTTATGTTTTCGGTGTATATTTTTAGTGATTGCTAACATTTGGTTTAAGAAAATTATTGAGACCAGTTTATGTATTATTTATATGTGTAGTCATGGAATATTTGAATCTTAAATTTATATTGTTTAAACTATATTTATCTATATATCTATTTAAGTTTGAATTTTTTATATATTTGTTATTGTATATAATGTAATGTTTTATTTTATTATTATTAAATGACTTTTTGTCTTTAATGGTTTCTTATTTGGTTTTATTAATATTAAATGAATTTTATTAAATTTATAAAATTTTATTTATATATTTAATATTTTTGATGATGAGGTGTCACTCCATGGAGAGAATTTATTTTTCTTTTATAGTATAAACTAGGGGAAAACCCGCGCGATGCGCGGGTGCAGATACCTGATTGTTTTTTTGGTGTTGATTTTTAAAACAGTTTGTGTTTAAAATTTATTTTTACAACTGTTTAACATTGTTTAATTTTTCCGTCATTTGTGTTGGTATGAATTATATAATTATTTTCAAAACCAATTGTGATAATTATTAATGTTCAAAATTAACTTTAAGAATTTTTTATTTTGTCTAATGAAACGTAGATGAGAGTGTTAGTTATAATTGATCATTTATAACCCACAATACTCGCATATTTGTTTTCTAGATTGAAAATCTATATGTTAGTAGAGATTAATAGTTTTATTTCATAAATTAATTTATTTTGGAGTGATTTACATAAAAAGTACTTTGCACCATAACTTTTACACTAAAAGATAGGAAAAACGGCCGATTTGTACATCAACTAAGACCATCGTGCGGATTTCGATATGAACTATTCGATCATGCCAATTTATACCTAAATTATAGTTAATTTTAAATTTCCTACACCATAAGGGACAACAATAAAGTAAAAACAAAATCTCTATTAATTTCTTCATTGATAGCACTTATCTAACATTATTTATTATTAAGTTTAATTTATTTTCTATATATATTACAAATCAATTTAGGTAAAAAATTATAAATATATATCTAACTAACAGAAACAACTCCAAAACATGATTTATTTCTAGAATATACATTTTATCTCTATTATAAAAACCAAAAAACATTGAATGTGATTATCTTTTTTTCGTCAACCACTGAACATGATAATCAGTAATTTAAACTTCAAGAATAGTAAGTAAAATTCCCCAAATACATAAATAAATCCTTGTAAATTAAAAATAAAAGAAAAATAGAAAAGAATACATGCTTATTATATCCTTGATGAAAATAAAAATAAACAAAAGATACATTATGATTAAATGCTGTTAGATTTAATTTCAGATTTTTCATTTATTTGTGACTAAACAACATAACTAAATTCAAAAAGTAGCTTCGTCTGCTGTACATTTTTTCAAATTCAATTTTTTTTATTGTCTTCATGCACTGATAATAATAATATAAAAAAACACTAAAAAGAGCCTTTAAAGACTATCAAAATCAATCTTTTTTAACCCAAATTTTCGCGCCTAGAGATTCGTCTTCGCTTCACTTCCCCTGAGCTCCGGAACTTAGCCCTCTTTGTTGCGACGGAGGATATGAAGATCTTGCCGTTATTGATCACGGTGGTCGCGTGCTGCTTTCACTGTTCATTCGCGGCGGCGGAGGCTGTACGGAGCGAATCTAGCGACAGATTCGCGAAGCCCATAGACACAGACGCTGCGATTTCGTTAGCGGAGAGCAAATTAACGGCGTCTACGAACGCTCCCATGGTGCCTCTAACTCTGATTAATGGAGCTTACTCCAAAGGAGCTGGTAATGATTAGGTCTTCTTCTACATGACAAATAAGCTTTTTTAAAAAAACCTAATTTTGTTGCTTTGAAACTCCGATTTCACTGTGTTTGTTTGTTGTTTATTTGGGGGAAATATAACATTTAAGCTCTTGAAGATTCATAGGATTCACTTTTGTCTTTATGTGGTAATTAGTGTGTTGGTTTTGGTTTAACAGTTTGCTTAGATGGGTCATTACCTGGCTATCATCTAGACCGCGGTTTCGGATCAGGTTTTAACAATTGGCTTATTCAGCTTGAGGTATGCTTATGCTATTTACTATCTTTAGACTCTTTCTTTGTGGAAGTTTCTGCTATTGAGGGCAATGACTTTACAAGTTTTGATTTGTGTGGTGGGTTTTTTTAGGGTGGAGGTTGGTGTAATAACCGTAGGACGTGTGCGTATCGCAAAACAAGTCGCCATGGTTCTTCTAATTTCATGGAAAAGGAGTTGGCCTTCACTGGTATCTTGAGCAATAAACATGAAGAGAATCCTGGTTTGTACTCTCTGTTCTGCTATCATTTGAGTTTTGTGTCCATGTCCTTATTATAACTTCAATTTTATTGTATTGGTTTTGTTTGTGGCTTGCAGACTTCTTTAACTGGAACAGGATCAAGTTGCGTTACTGCGATGGTGCGTCTTTCGCTGGGGATAGTCAGGACCAGGTTTGTCAGAGACTAGAGGGTGTTTTTGTGTTTCGCATTCTCTATACGGAACTTAGGATCTTGCATGGTTCTTACTCCTGTCTCCTATAGGCTTCACAGCTTTTCTATAGAGGAAAACGGATTTGGCAAGTTGCTATGGAAGAATTTTTGTCTTTAGGCATGCAGAAAGCAAACCAGGTCATTACATTTTTGACTATGCCTATTAGATTTTGCGATCTGGTTTGCGTTATTTCTTCTAATCATTTTCAAGTGAATATTCATGACAGGCTTTGCTTTCTGGATGTTCAGCTGGAGGGTTAGCTTCTATCTTACATTGTGATGACTTCAAGGAACTCTTGCCTAGTTCCACTAAAGTGAAGTGCTTGAGTGATGCTGGAATGTTTCTAGACACGTAAATCTCTTGGAACTTTTTTTGTCTTTGATGTTACTTCTTTTTCAGAAGAAAACTTAAACTATTCTGATGGTTATTGCAGATTGGATGTATCTGGGGGCCACGCGCTTAGGAATATGTTCGAAGGTGTTGTTACATTGCAGGTAACACAAGATTCAGTTTTTTGAAAAAATTGGCATGAACAAAGTGCATACAATTTTTACTTTATCTTAAGGTGAATGCATCTCTTGAATAGTACTCTTTGTTGATTTTCAGAACCTCCAAAAAGACTTGTCCAGTGCTTGTACAAACCATATGGATCCTACGTCGGTATATCTTTTTCGATCTACTTTTAATATCTCTATAGCATTAGCAAAATTAAAAGGTAGGCAAGGCTTGAGAGAATCATATCGACATTTACTTATGTGCTCTTTGTCTTTTTTTCCATCAGTGTTTCTTTCCTCAGAACTTGGTTTCAGACATCAAAACCCCAATGTTTCTGCTCAACACAGCATACGACGCATGGCAGGTAACAACAATACATGATCTTTTTTCATCTTGAGTCATTGATTCATCCTTACATGTAATATAACATTCTCTGTACTTTAGATCCAACAGAGTTTACTTCCACCATCTGCTGACCCAAGTGGCATTTGGAAGGCTTGCAAATTAGATCACTCTCATTGTAACTCATCTCAGATCCAATTCTTCCAAGGTTAAATTCTTACATACACGTTTGTTAGTTACTCTCTCTCTCTCTCTCTACTCAATTCTGATAGTTTCTATGTCCATTTTTTCTTACACTTATCATCAAAACAGAGTTCAGGAATCGGATGTTGTTTGCTGTAAACACGTTTTCGACATCAGAGCAGAACGGTCTATACATAAACTCTTGCTTTGCGCATTGTCAGACCGAAAGACAGGACACTTGGTTTGCTCCAGATTCTCCTCAACTTAACGGAAAGGTAACACGTTTTACCGGTGTTTCTATCTCAAATCAAAAGTTTTGTTAAGCTCTCTCTGCTCATAAGTATTTGTTGTTGTTTCGACCAGAGAGTAGCGGAGGCTGTAGGAGACTGGTACTTTGATAGACCAGAAACTGTCAAGTCCATTGATTGTCCTTACCCATGCGACACTACTTGTCATAATCTCATTTTCGAGTGAGTACACTTCTTTCAAAACTTCTATAACATTTTTGCTTGTTACATATATTTTATCGAATCTGTAACAATTTCGGTGTACCATTTTTGATTGTTTTGTCGATTTAAGATCATAATTTACATTTTGTTTGTGCTAATTTGATGTTTTTTATCATTACATATTATAAATATATTCTTGTGTGCAGTGCTAATCCAATAGCTCTAGAGATTACAGCTTCTTCTTCTTCTACAAGGTTTTGTTTTTCTCTCTTTAGAGCCTCTTTGGTGTCTCTGGTATTGACTAAACTCATCCTCAGGTTTTTATTTTATTAGGTATATATACTATACTATATAGTAAAACATTATTATCATTTTTTCATACCTCATTTTTTAATACAAAAACTCTAAATCTCAGAAACTAACCAAAGAAGATCTTTGTGTTTTGAAATGTCAATTGTTTTTTTTTTTTTGAATTGAAATGATGATACTCTCATTACTGAGTGAAGAAGCAAATGCATTGTTATATATCCTTGGGGCAAAATCATATTATTATTAAGCCTAATATTCATACACGAACTTAACAAAAATCTCTCAAAATTTTTACCCATTAAGCAAAATGAACCTAAAATTGTAAATTTGTAATACTTAAGTAGGAGGATAAATGTGAAGCCTAAACACATGATAACATCATAAGATTAGGATAACTTGTAAATTGCTAAATTATATACTCTTTTTGCATTATATGTCATGTCATGTGGCTTTTGTTATTAAAAGAACCAATTAGATTGTTATAAAAAACTCAACCAAAGCCCACTTTGTTTTCCATAACACAAGTCAAACCAACAATAAAACTTTTGGTTATTTGTCCCACATGGACAGCTTATGAAGCATTTGCTTTCAATGTTTGTGTATAAAATTGAATCTTTGTGGACAAAACAATTCATACCTTTCTCGGCCTTTTGGCTAAGATCAAGTGTAGTATCTGTTCTTATTAGTTTAATATCTGATATGTGGACTATATGTCCACGCGATATTAACTCTATTTTTTAAAGGAGAAAACCCGTTAAAGTTAGCTTGCTATCTTGGGTTTTCACGAGTCGCTTATGCGTTGCACTATTGCATAGGTTTGGCTCAACCCGCCAATATTAAAGTTTAACTTTTGATGTCTTTTATCAATTATCGAAACATGTTTTTCTAAGTTAGGTTTTACATGTGAATAATGTTCATATGCGAATGAGAGCATTTTGATTCTTATTCACTTTTATCTATTGTGTTTGTTGTAAATGTGAATAAATTTACAATTGTGAAGTCGTATATGATTATTATTTTAAATCATTGTTTTGATAGAGTTGTTTAATCATTCACTAAATGATTATTTGGCAGTATCATGAATCCATACAAAAAAATAAAAAAAAATTGGTTACCAATTCCATCTTATATAAAACAAAAAAAAATATAAATGGGAACGCGACTATAAATTTAAAACCATAACTATGTGTCCACACGTAATCTCACGTATCATAATTCATAATTTAAGCAAAACCAAAAAAAAATCAATAAATAAATCTCATAAATGTATAACGTGCACTCCACAATTAATGGTATAAAAAATATACTTTGTACCATAAAACTCCCAATAATCAATTGATGTATATGTCATTATAATCATATATATTAGGAAACACAAATCTTTCTATTCACATTCTCCTATGATTTTGTTTTCCTTTAGAAATACTTGACAATAAATCTCATTCTTATAACTTACAATATTCTACAAAAAAAACATATTATTTTCTTTGAAAGATGAAGACTAATCAAGAATCAATAATATGTTTGATAAGTTTAGTACTAATCTTGCCTACGATCTTGGCTGCTTCTGTCATTGTTTCTCCTTCCACTAAAGATTTTGATTTCTTCTACTTTGTCCAGCAAGTAATTAATCAAATAATAAAATGTTAATCTACAAATTATATAATTTTTTAAACATTTTTCTTGAATGTATAAATTTAATGTGATGGAGTATTAAAAGTGGCCAGGATCATATTGTGACACAAAGAAGAGTTGTTGTTATCCAAGCACAGGCAAACCAGCTGCTGATTTTGGGATACATGGTCTCTGGCCTAATTACAATGATGGTTCTTATCCATCTAATTGTGATGATACTACACCATTCGATAAATCAAAGGTAATTAACATTCTTATTTCTGTGTTTAATTTTTCTGGTCGAAAAGTTTATTTTATATCATGTGTTACCTTTCTTGGTATTTAGATAAGTTTGGCTCTAAAA
This sequence comes from Cochlearia excelsa, assembly GCA_963556525.1. Classification (NCBI taxonomy): domain Eukaryota; kingdom Viridiplantae; phylum Streptophyta; class Magnoliopsida; order Brassicales; family Brassicaceae; genus Cochlearia; species Cochlearia excelsa. The sequence continues at coordinate 6,186,590 of OY748330.1, forward strand.
ATTTATAATATTAGTGGTGGTTATTAGCTTCCATAAACAATTTAACTCCATTTTTAAGATTACATGGGTGTTATTAGTCGTAGATTTATATTAGTAAACTAGGAATTAACCACGGGTTTATATTTTTCAAATGATGTTATATATTTATATATTTAATTTAGAACGTATAAATGTTATTTTTCATCATGGTTTACATAAATAAATAGGATCATTTAATATTAAATATTGTTGAATTGAGATTTTTTACTATTTAAAATTTGTATTCTATATTTCGTATAACAAAATTTTAATATAATTTGTAAGTTAATCACACCAAACTATTATAAATTATAAAGTTTATTATTTTTTATAAGAGACCCGAATTCAAAATACAACCAAACCTAGCTAATATAATTTATTATCTTAGTTTATTTTTAATATGAAACCATTTTATCAAAAAAAAAGACCCGAATTTAAAACATAACTGAAATACACAAATCAAATTATGTGAATTACCCAAATTTATTTTTAATATATTATAAATATTTCTTGTGAATATATTTAAAATATGTAATATTATATTTAATTGAAGAATTCACAAAACTACACCATTTCAACCCCTCCTTCGCAAAACTACACCTAATTTAATTTTTTCACGTATTTACACCCTTTCAAAATTTTAAAAGCTTGATTTACTCTTTTAAAAATTACCAAAATTAAAATCTTTTCATTTGGGTTCGCTAATTAGTGTTTAGGGTATAGTATTAAGGGGGTATGATTGTGTGGGTAGGATTTATTTGGATTTAATTTTGAGTGTTTAGGTGTAGTTTTGTGAAGTATTTTGGAAATGGTGTAGTTTTGTGAAATGTAATTCAAATGGTGTAGTTTTGTAATTCTCCCTATTTAATTTATTTTTTTGTGTTTTTTTAGAATCGAACCGGAAACCAAACCCGTTAACAAATGTTATGTTTTAATTGTTTTAAATTTATAAAAAATTGTTTCATATCATTTTAAAAAATTTAATCATATTAATTAAACTCGTTTTTAATTTTTTTTGTTATTTTTGTTAAAAAAATTTAATGGTTTTTGTTAAAAAAAATTTATAATGGTATTTTGACATAAGTAAATTTTAAAGGTATTTTTATAAAAAAAACTATGTAATATGTATTTGTATGAATAACATATTTTCCTTAAAATTTGAGTCCTATTTTAGGAAAACTTGTAATATCTCCTTATTTGTTTTTTTGTAATTCAATGTTTATATTTATCGTTTTAAGGACAATGACATTAATTATAAATAAGTGTGAATTTTTGGACATGTTCAAATTATTACTTCAAAAATAATAATATAGATGGGCCAAAAAGGATCGATATCAACTCATGAATAAGAAAGAGTAATTATTCAAAATATAAGGGCACAAACACAAAAATAATAAAATTTCATATAATTTATCTCGTCGCGATACGTATGCGTTTTGTCTTCTCTTTTAATAGAATAGATCACAATGTTATTTTTTCTTTCATTAATTTTATATATTAATTAAGATTTGGGTTTTTTTAAGTGTTTTATCATTGCATTTCAAACATTAGAATTTTAGTGGATTTGCAAATGTTTATAAATTGAAAATACAAAAGCCAAATCATAAGATAATTTTGTCTATTTTTTATAAAAAGATTTTAGGGAGAATTACAAAACTACGCCAATTACATTTCACAAAACTACACCATTTCAAAATAACTTCACAAAATTACACCTAAAAACTAAAAATTAAATCCAAATAAACCGTACCCACACAATCTTTGCCCCTTAATACTATACCCTAAACACTAATTAGCGAACCCAAATAAAAAGATTTTAATTTTGATAATTTTTTAAAGGGTAAATCAAGATTTTAAAATTTTGAAGTGGTGTAAATATGTGAAAAATTGAATTAGGTAGAGTTTTGTAAAGGAAAAAAAAGAAAGGGCGTAGTTTTGTGAATTCATCAAAAAAAAAATTTAAAATCTATCAAAAGCTATAAATATGATGTTAATTAAAATAAATAAAACAACAAAGACCCTTTACATTTGGTTTCACTTGGATATGTTTTAGATTAAGTTAAGTTTTGGTCCGGTTTTGTTTAGGTTAAGGTAATTAAGTTTGGAATTTATGAGCCATAACCGGTTTGGTTTGGTTTGGTAATAGATATCGGATATGATAGAGTTAATGCAGACGAGTTGGCCAACACTGGCTTGTCCGAGCGGTTCAGGATATGAGTTTTGGGAACACGAATGGGAGAAACATGGCACTTGCTCCCAATCGGTTATAGACCAACATCATTATTTTCAAACCGCTCTTAACCTCAAAAACCAGACCAATCTCCTTGGTGCTCTCACTAAAGCCGGTACGTTTTCAATTTTTTTTACGAATTTTTCGTATATAGCATTATATCAAATTTATTCGACTAAAGTAACAACATTCTCAAAAATATTGTAAATAATACAAACTTTTTTGTCGAAAATACCACAAACAAAAAAAATTGTTTAAACTTTCAAAACTAAAATTTGAACTTTCAAAACTAAATTATACATTTTTAAACAATAAATACTAAACCCACATTTTGACCAAAAGAAAAATATACATTAAACCCAAATTAAAAAATAATCGTTTTATGTATTTGTCGTATTTTTGGAATACGAATATTTAGTACTCCCTCCGGTTTTTAATGTAGGATTTTCTAGAAAAAAAGTTGTTTTGAAATGTAAAATTGTCTACAATAATTGACACATATTTTTCTATTATGTTCTTATTTATACATTTATGATTTATCACGTTTATAATTTATCGATCATAATAACAATAATAAATGAGGTTGTAAAAGTAATTTTATAGAATTTACTAATTTGTGATTTTTTCAAGAAAATCATACATTAAAAAATGGAGGGAGTAGTTGTTTTGGTCTAAAAAGCAGGGTTGTAATAGTATTTTGAAATTAATTTTGTATTTGATGTTATTTTTAGAAACTTCTATTAATTTTATTTCCTGATCCGGTTTATTTTGGTTAATTGAAAATAGGGATTAATCCGGATGGAGGATTTTATAGTTTAGAGAGCATAAAAGAATCAATAAAAGAGTCAACAGGTTTGACTCCATGGATTGAATGTAACAAAGATGAGTCTGGTAATAGCCAATTATACCAAATCTATCTTTGCGTTAACCGGTCTGCTTCCGGTTTAATCGAATGTCCGGTTTACCCTCATGGTCAATGTGGTGCCGATATTGAATTCCCTTCTTTTTAATTTCCCCTAATTGAACCGAACCGAACCGGTTTAGTATGGTGTCATGTAATAATAACTACTAAGAATGTTGTTGGGATTAAGATTTACTTCAAAATAATATTCTATATTAATTTTTAGTAGTTTGTGGAACTTATTTAGAAGATCAAAATGCTTTTATGGATTGTTATTATGTGCAAATTTTATGTCAAGCATTTCATGAAGCAGCACAAAATTAAAAGAGAAATTCATAAAACTACATCATTTCATCAATTTCTTTCACAAAACTCTATTTAATTTATTATTTTACTATATTTATACATTTTCAAAATTTTAAACAGTTGATTTATCATTAAAAAGTTGCCAAAACTAAATTTTTTTCATTTGGATTCACTAATTATTATTTAAAATATAATATTAAAGAGATAATATTATATAAGTAAATTTTATTTAAATTTAATTTTGAGTGTTTAAATGTAATATTGTGAAATGACTTTAAAATAGTATAGTTTTAAAAAATACAATTCAAATGACGTAGTTTTATAAATCCCCAAATTAAAATTATTTCTTCATATTTAGGTAACGAGCTGTTATTGATTGAAATTAGAAAAATAATTTAAGCAAGACTCGTGAAATTTGAAGTATTTTAATTTTGGAAAATTAAGTTTTAATTATCTCTTTTTGGAATAATTTGGGTGTATAATTGGACAAGGAGTATTGCACATATAAATGAAATTTAGGTGTTACGATAAGATGAACCATATTAATGACACATCTTATGTTATGAATAGAAGAGATGGAGAGAGAAAATAAGTGTAAAAATTACATGTGTCATCACCTGATCACTTCTGATTTTACATTATTAAAAGATTCATTAAAAATCATAAAAGTCTAAAACAAAAAACCCAAATTTATCACAAAAATGTCTTAAATTGACATAATAAATGAATAATATATTTAAAAAATATTGGAAAACTTATAAAATATAGAAAATATAATATTAAAAAATTCATAAGAAATTCAATTTTATAATTTCTAATAGATCTCCTTAATATTTATATGTTATATTTTATCGCATTAAATTCAAAATACTGATAAAACATATTGTTCATTTACAAATAACAATATTATTTTGTAAAATTGTATTCAACACAAAACTTCATGTCAAATGACAAAATTTGAACACATAATTTATCCAACTCATCGGTTGAACTACCGGTTCTCAAAATTTGAGCAAAATTTTTTCGGATAAGTTTAGACATGAAAGAGTGATTAAACATTCCTAGACAATATGTTTAAAATATTTAAAAAGTCAATGAAAAACACAAATTTATAATTTTTCTAATGTTTGTATGTTATATTCTCGCACAAAAGAATGATAAAACATATTGTTCAATTATAAATAACAATAATATTTTGTAAAATTGTATTAAACATCAAAGTTTATGTCAAATGACAAAACTTGAACACAAAATTGACTTTAGCCCCCGAAAATTCAGTGATTTTATCCGAGATTTTAATAGTCTGGGTTGTATGACAAATAGAGACCGAATTGACATACTTTTCATTGTTAATTGAGTCATATCATGGTTTCAAAACACTATATAGTTATAGTTTTTAATAATAAATAGTAAATTATACATAATGGTAAATATGCAACATCGAAATGGCAATGACAATGATAATCTTTTTCGATGATAAATATTAAAATAGTAATAGTAATAAATAATTGTAAATAAAACATTATAAAAACCAAAATACAATATATTTTGTATATATACTTCAAATTTAAACTCCGCGTTTAGATCACATGAGATCCAAATTCTTTTTATATCATTTTATACTACATATTGTTTTTACCAATAAACATTTCTTTTCTATTACGTAAATTTTTATCCTGCGCCAAGACTTCCTAGTTTGGTTTTAACACATGAAGCAGAGATATCAGACGGTGAAGGATTGATTTAGTTCTGACATGTTCTTTAATCGATGGACACGTGTCAATGACGTGGATGTTTGTACGTCGTTGATGGGTACAAGACAAAATGGAAAACGCGTTTATGTTTGTACAAGTACACGGGACTCGACGATAGTCACGCGTCGGAATATTGTCTTACCTATTTCTTTTAACTTTATACAGAGAGAAGCTTTAATTTTGAACTTGTTTTCTTCTTTGTCCATTTATTCATTTTCTATAAATTCTAATAATATTCTGATAATATTCAGAGAAATTCCTTAGAATTTCATCAAAATAAGTTTTTGTTTTGAAAATATCATTATAATTTTTTTTTATAACAAAAATAATGTTAAAATGTTTTTTATAACAAAAAATACCATAAAAAATAATAGTATACAAAAATATCACAAATACAAAAAACAAGTTTTAACACTTTTATATTTAATTTTTTTTATTTGCGTTCGCTATATAGTGTTTAGAGTATAGTTTTGAATGGGTGGGATATAGTTTTTTGAAGGTTTTGGGTGTAATTTTGAATTTTTTAGATTTGTTATATTTACGAGAAAAATTTTTTTTAATGGTATTTGTAAATTTTTCAAAAATTTGAACTAATTGTGTTATAAAAAACTTTTTTAGTGGTATTTATAAGAATTGCCCTAATATTTATGAGCTTACTTTGTATTTTTTTACTAATTTATTTTAAAATATTTACTATTGATTTTGAAAAATGGAATGTTTACTTCTTCTTTTTACATCAGTTCAACATTTTTACAACAGATAAAATGTTATAGTCAATTAAAGGTGATTATTTAACAAAATAAAATAAAATAAAATAAGAAGTGATAAGTAACTATGAACCTTTAAATGCCCAAATAATTACCAATAAAATTAGTAGTGATGGGCATACAATAAAGAAAGAGACTGGCCAAAACTGTAAATGCTTAAACATTTAAAACTTAAGGATAAAAAAAACGTTCCCGTTTAAATTAAAATTCTGACAATGGGACGTCCAGATTCTCTTGTCTATAAATAATAATATTGTCATTGACAAAAATAATAATAATAATAATAATAATAATAATATTGTCATGAAGTAAATGCAAAAGAGAGAAATGTTAAAAAAAAATCTTTGTAATTGAAATGGACAGATAGATAAAAGAAGACAAATGTTGTATAATAATTTTTTAATTGTCTCTTTAGCTATGTAATAAAAAATTGTCTCTTTAGCTTCAAATTGTTAATAAATCGAATATGTGATACAACTTTTTGCATTTGCCTTCGCCGTCATTATATTCATAACATGACACACATTTATCATAGTACAAGAAAATTTATTTTACTTTTTTTGTTAAAGAATAAATTTTATTAATGAAAACTTCTCTACGTGTTTACGTTTTCAAATATATTTAAAAATCATGTTTGTATTTTTCCTACGTTATTTATCACTAAGACCATGATTATTGGTGTATCTTAACATATAAAATAAGAGTGATTAGCATTAAAAATAATTAGGATTAATTATAATTATGTAAGCTTCGGTGTTTAGCTAAGAAACTTTCTTCTCTCTTGAGCGTACGCGTCGCAGGGAGAAAAATATCTCTTTTTAATTTTTTTTTTCGTTTGGTTTTTAATTTTTTTTTTCATTCGAGGTTTATCTTTAAGTGAGGAAGAAGAAGAAACTAAACAACACATCTCTTCTGATGATGACTCTTCCTCCTCCGACGAAGAAGACGATCTCATGAATCCCGTCAAGGTTTCTCCGCCGATATGTTTCACCAAAGTCTCTTTCCGCCGCTGTTGTTTCACAAAGAACCGCCGTTTCCTCCGCCGCGAATTAAACTACCAAATCAGATCCTAGATCTGAGAAACCCAACGAAAATCACGCTTCAACGGCGGCGGAAACGATGGACAAATCCAAAGAGGGCCTTATTGGGAGGAATCTGAGACTAATTTTATCAAATCGAATCCACGTCCTCGTTCACATTACCACAAGTTATGTTTCTAATTTTTAATAATGAATAAGTTTCTAATTTTTAAATATTAAATTTTAATTTTAAAAATCCATAACTAAGCAACACCAATAATCTTAACAAAAAAAATTAAGGAACTATAGTTTCTTACACCAAAAATTAATTACAATTAAATACAAAAAAATTACCTAAGCACCTATACTAAGCATCACCAATAATGATGCTCTAATAATCTAATAGTATCATTTACGTCTACATGGATTGGTTGGATGTTATGAGTTAAATTTTGTGAGTGTTTGGAATCAAATGTTAGTAATTAATTATTTTATTTTGACACTTACTTGAATGCATTTTCAAAATACTTTCAAGATTTTGGCAAGTTCCTTTACACAACCTTGTTTAAAAATTTAGAATGTTCATAATCAGTAAATCACACGGTCATTGATTCTATGCGAATGTTAATACATTTTAAAACAATAGTAATATTTAATTAATCAATATCCACCAAATTTAACTAGTCATTTTAATGAACTTTGTGTAGCAAGAAACAAAAAAAAATCATACTAAGTCACAAAAACACATCAAAACCCATAAGTAAGCTCAATAAAAACAGCTCTTACATTACATAACTTCATAACAACACTTGGAAAAACGAAAAATTCTGCTCTTAAACACAAAAGACAGAAATTAAAAAGAAAGATAAACAAACATAGTGATAGAACAAAGGAACCCATTGTTAAACATAAGAGGTCCCTTTGATACAAACACAAACACACACACACACACACACATGATAACCCTATCACTTACCAAAACACTACTAAACCCTTAAAATGACTAAAAGAGCCCTTTTAAAATAAGCTCCTTTCACCATTTTTACCCTTAAAAGAGACAAAGAAGAAGTTTTTTAAAGGCTCTCTAATTTTAAAACCCTAAAAAGCCCTAAAAACCCTCTTTCTTTTCCTTCTCTCACACTCCTCCATACACTACACAAAACCCTAAACTACAAAGAACACGATTTCTCAACGGAATTGGCGACCGGAAAAGGTTTGTCCGAACGACCAACTAGCCGGTGCAACGTTGTTAGAGACAACAGTTCTACCATCACTTGCTATAACCTTAAAGGACAATGCTTGACCGTTCAAAAGACTGTTACTTTGCCAGTTCTGTCCCCAGTTTCTTGACATTTGTTGCCACCTTGTTCTTGATCCTTTAATCGCCACCGAGTGAACATCTCCGGCGCCGCCAACATTTGTGACCAGGACAAGGTTGAAGTAAGAGTGGCCATTGATTGTGAATCTTATACCTCCTCTTCTCTGGCAAGGAACCCTACACACACATAGTAAACACAAACCATCAGATTTATGAATACTAAGTAATAAAAACTATAATAAATGCAAATTTTGAAAACCCACAAATTAAAATTCAAACTTCAAAAGAGAGAAAACAACAAATCCTGAAGATATATTGCATAAAGATTGAAACTTTAAGATATAATAAATGAAAATTTTGAAAACCCATTAATTTAAATTCAAATTCTAAGAAAGAGAGCAACAAATTTTGAATGTATATTGCATAAAGCTTGAAACTTTACAACAGCAAAGTGTTAATTTTGAAGTTAGAGGTCAACAAAAAACAACAAACACAATTCTACAAAACCAAAGTAAATATATTACCACAAAGCAATTTAAAAGACATTATTTTTTTTAATTTTTACCTTCTGTAAGAGACAGGCACAACACCAGCTTTGTAATGAGCAATGCGTTGAAAAATCGGCTGAGACAAATCGAAATGATGAAGCGGCGGATTACACCAACCACCGGCGTTATTCGGCAACGCGTTGTTCGGCGGACAGAAATTAGTCGCCGTGACGACGATAGCACCTGGCAAACACCACGCGCCGTCGCTCTGACACCGTATCTCAAAGCACGCGCCGCAGCTAAGTCCGTTGTTGAACAGTGCCGTGCTTAAAGCCGCCGTGTTGGTTCCGTATCCTTGACTGTATAGATTCCCATACCCACAAGCACCACCTTAATAGAAACAACAAAGAAGAAAGTTACTTAGTGTTTTCATTGAGACATTTCTTCGAACACGTTGTGTGCATATATATGTAAGAAGTAACTTTTTTTACATACCCATTGTCCCTGAAGCATCACTTCCTCCATAGAAAGTGGCGTGAGCGTTGACCCAACCAGCGTCGTAGCCATGAACAGAGCACGCCATTGCAGCAAAACAGAGCAGCACAAAGCCGAAAATACCCATTTTACCCCTGCAATTTTCGAACAACAAGATTAGAGCTTTGAAGATAGAAAAGGTAGAAGATGGATTTAGATTACAGAGAGATGTTTACATGGAACAATGTCTTTCCTTTGAGGAAAGTGTAGAGCTTTTTGTTCTTGAGGAGTGAGAGAAAAATGGAATGTGAAGGAGAGAGAAAGTTAGGTAAAGATGGGAGTGAAGAAGAAGGTTGATAGTTGGTGTTGAATTTATAGAATGTTTGACTCTATTCATTTACTTGTTTTTTTACCTTATTTACTGTTTTAAACTGCTTTTACATACATTTATTACTTTTAGTTATATGGAAGAATTACTAAAATGCACATTTCAATTATATTTCACAAAACTACACCTTATCAAAAATACTTCACAAAACTACACCTAAACACTCAAAATTAAATCCAGATAAACTTTATCCAAACAATCCTACCCCTTTAATATTATACCTTAAACACTAATTAGCGAACTCAAATGAAATTTTTTTAATTTTGGTAATTTTTAAAAGGGTAAATCAAGCTTTTAAAATTTTGAAAGGACGTAAACTTGTAAAAATATTGAATTAGGTGTAGTTTTATGAAGGGAGGATTGAAAGGGTGTAGTTTTGTGAATTTCTCTTTCAAAATAAAGTGAAATACTTTTATAGGGTCTCTTTGTCATTTCATTCTAATATTTTTAATGAAAATTCATAACATTTTATAAATAATTATATATACTCGAGTTTGAGTGTTGCACAAGCACAAATTAATTAAGGAATATAGTTTTTACTTTTTAATTTTTTTTTTTTTTTTACGGTAGTTTTTACTTTTTTAATTAATCAACAAAAGAGTATTTAAAATAGAGGAATTAACAAAACTACACAAAACTACGTTTTTAAAAATATTTACATTTTTTCAAAATTGTAAATGGTTGATATATTCTTTAAATTTTTACTAAAATTAAAATCTTTTTATTTGGGTTCGGTAACTGGTGTTTATGGTATAATATTTGGTCGGATTATGTGGGTAAAGTGGTTAACTGTAATTGAATTTAATTTTGAATGTTTAAATGTAGTTTTGAAAAACAATTTTGAAATTGTATAGTTTTGTCAAATGGTATTCAAAATATGTAATTTTGTAATATTCTCTTTAAAATATTTTAAAACAATTTAGAAACTAAATATTAAGTTAGAGTTCGTATACAAATGATACAGAAAAAAAAGAGTTATGGTTGCTATTTTAGTTTTGTCTGTTGTAATTTAGTGTTATTTTGTTATATTTGTAAGTTTGTTCAATAGTATAACTTCTACTACACATTGAACTCTACACTTTGAGTTCAAATAACACTTTTACACCACATAATTTGTAGATTCACTGAATTTTTAAATTCAAATTTTGCATTCGAACCAAATAATTTTTTTCACGACTGTAAACTTTTTAACAAAAGTTTTGATACCCCCAAAAAAGCAACACAAAAAAGGGTCGGATTCTATTCTTTCTTGTGACGATTTTATGTGAGTATTCAAATAATATTATTTTATTAAAAAAAACATTAATTAAATTTTATATGATCTAGAAGCTGCAAAACTTTTTGAAATAAAATTCACGAGCCACACTTAAATAAATAAAAACAGAAAATAATAAATGCGTAATAAATATTAAATAGTACTAAGAGAGAGAGAGAGAGAGAGAGAGAGAGAGAGAGAGAGATGCACATGGGGAGAGTGTGTGTGTGTAGAGCATAGCAGGCGGGGCTTTGGAACTTTGGAAGCGTGTTGTGACTCTTTCTTTTTCTTCCTTTACTTTCTTTATTATTTATGGGCCCATCTTTTTCTTTTTGTTTTCTTTTCTATTTCTTTAAACAACGGATAATATATTCAATTATTCTAATTTTATTATACTTTGAGAAATTCACAAAACTACACCCTTTCAATCCTCTATTCACAAAACTACACCTAATTTAATATTTTTACATATTTACACCCTTTCAAAATTTTAAAAGATTGATTTAACCTTTTAAATATTACCAAAATTAAAATCTTTTCATTTGGGTTCGCTAATTAGTGTTTATGGTATAGTATTAAGGGGGTAGTATTGTTTGGGTAGAGTTTATTTGAATTTAATTTTGAGTGTTTAGGTGTAGTTTTGTGAAGTATTTTGGAAATAGTGTAGTTTTGTGAAATGTAATTCAAATGGTGTAGTTTTATAATTCTCCCTTATACATTTGATGAAAATAAAATAATGCTTTAAAAAAAACAACCTTGATAAAGAAATTCTTGTTTCTTATAAATAAAAATAGGGATAATCACAAAACTACACCATTTTAATTACATTTCACAAAACTACACCATTTCCAAAATACTTCACAAAACTACACCTAAACACTCAAAATTAAATTCAAATAAACTCTACCCAAACAATCCTACCTCCTTAATATTATACCCTAAACACTAATTAGCGAACCCAAATGATAAAATTTTAATTTTGGTAAATTTTTAAAGGTTAAATCAAGCTTTTAAAATTTTGAAAGAGTGTAAATATGTGAAAATATTAAATTAGGAATAGTTTTGTGAAGAAGGGGTTGAAAAGGTGTACATTTGTGAATTCCTCATAAAAATATATACTCATAATAAGAGAATTATGAAACAAATAAAATCCATTAGTTTATATTTTAAAACAAAAAGGTTTTTAGGATTTATAATTTATTTTTTACAAAATTGACAGCCACTGCATAAAAAGTATAGATTAAAAAATAATACTAATCGTGTCTTTTCCGGTCACAATTAACAATATTTTACTATGATCTGCTGTCTTGGAACCTAGTCATTAACACCATGATTTTTGGACAAATCTTGTTTATTTTATTGTTACTAATATTAACTATAATCAGAACTAAAATCACTAGTTCCAATGTGGTCAAAAACATTTTTACTACAAACAAATCAACTTCTTGTCAATAAAATTAAATTCAAAAAATTGTAGTTAAAATTCCTCAAAAGATGTGAAAATTCGTTGGGTCTTATGTCTTCTTGCAGTATTTGCAGAGTCTTCAATTCTCAATATTTGATAAAAAAAAAATTCTTTTAAATAATTCATTATACAGCAAAAAATATTTTTTCCCGAAAAAAAAAATAATTCATTACACAAAACAACACATCTTTTTCTGACATTTCTGGTTGTTTTTTACTGTTGGTCGACTATGCATTGACTGTAAAAATGTGATACCACGACCAATGTTTCATTAAGTATAAAATAGTTTGTCTAATTTTCATATTTAATATAATAATTTACTATTTAATTACTAAAATAAATGTGATTAACGACCATTAACCGTTCAACTATATTCAAGATTTCCAAAGGCAGACTTTTATGATTCCTCTTCTTTTGAGGTTTTTGTCTACTACCACTTTTTAAAATTTGCATATCTACACCGTACGATAATATTAAATTCAACGGCCACGATTAATTGCATGCTGCAAATAGCACAGAGAATCTGTTCTCTGTACAGTAACTAACTAGCAACACATTTCGTGTATGTCCCTACCTGCCATTGCTCTGCCTAATTTGGAATTTAATTTTAAAATATAATTATTTTGAAATTTTTAGTTATGTCAAACTTTTAATTTGAGTTTTATTAAAAGAAAATTATGTCATTATTTCAAAGTTAGTTTATTAGACAAAACTACATTTATATTGACATTGAAAACTAAAAGGAAAAAACTAAAAAATATTGAGGAATTCACAAATCTACACCTCTTTCAACCCCTTCTTCACAAAACTACTCCTAATTTAATATTTTCACATATTTACACCGTTTTAAAATTTTAAAAGTTTGATTTAACCTTTAAAAAATTATCAAAATTAAAAAAAAATTATTTGGATTCGCTAATTAGTGTTTAGGGTATAGTATTAAAGGGATAAGATTGTTTGGGTAAAGTTTATTTAGATTTAATTTTGAGGGTTTAGGTGTAGTTTTGTGATTCTCCCAAAAATATTAAACTTGTATATATATATTGAAGATTTATTTTCACAAGTTGCAATTATAAAAACGTTTTTTTTGTAATCATCCCAAACTATAAATCATAATGATGGGTTTATATGAATAACAATATATATTAGGTAGGTAGCAGATGAATCAAATTTACAATAACTTCAAGCTACCGACAATTATATATTGTTAGGTAATTAATTAACTAATCCCTCTCTAGTATTTTAAGATTTGAATAATTGTGGGAAAAGTCATTAGTTAATCATATGATAAAAGTAAAAAACACATGACTATCACTTTTGTTTCACTCCACGTGAAAACCGGGATGACCATTCATTCATTTTAAAGTACTAATATAATTAACAAGCATTGTTTTAAAAATAATCAATGGTAATAACATATTACACACCATTTCTTATGGTTTTTTTTTGGCAATCGAGATATATAATTTAATTGTAATAACAAATGTTTGTAGAAACATTCACATAATTAAACGTGGATAACCAAAAGAAGAAGTATTCATGTTTATATGATAATTAATAACCATGACAATACTATAGCAACACGTTTAATAGGTATGTATAAAAGTTAATTATAATTATACTGTATATAGAAAAAGTTAGATATTTTAGGGTAATTAAGTCTAAACATTTAGAGAAATGAGATGCATGTTGGAGAATTTATAGTTCTTAGACAAAAAAAAATTGATTATAGTCATATAATAGAAATTAATTTTTTTATTAGTGCTTTAGTTTATAATTATGTGCTAAAATAGATGACGGATATAAGCGTTTGAACGGATATAAGCGTTTGAACGGATATAAGCGTTTGACGGAAATAGCAGACAAACTCTCACGATCATGACGAAGGCTAGCATATATACAAACGTATGTGAGAGAAGCCACCCAAAGTTGGATTGTCAACATGGAATAAGCGATTTAGTTCTTTTCTTATACTTGATGTAATAAAAAAATAATATATAATAATATGTTTTTTATAAGAATGATTAAATGATCCCTAATTGATTTTTGTAGGAGTAAATGTTTTATGAACCCCAAGGAATTGTTTTTATGTACTCATATTTTTGTTGTTGTTTACAGTATGTGATACGTGTATAATTTTAACCTTATTATAATTAATAATTTATGAAAAATGGTGTATGACATGCACATATGTTTGCATGTATAAAGTCACGAGAGAAGATAACGGACAATATTGTAATTTGAAGGTGTCACCAGAGATACGACGAGACATTAAGGTCGTCTTTTTATAAGATATGATTAATCATAAAATTAACCAAACATTTTATATTACCTTTTCATATTAGTCTCTCCATCATTTGGTCTTTGACAAGATGCATATCTTCCTCGACCATTGTATTATTTTACAATAATCTTTTTTATTAGTTATAAAAATTATTTTATATTTATTCTTTTGTTTCCAACATTTGAATTAAGCAAACCCTAGTTATGTCGTCTCGAAGAATCATAAAAGTTTTTATTTTTGTCTCTTTTAAGGGTGGGCGAAAGCCCAATCAGACCAACCATTTGAGAAGTCACCAGAGAAAAAATCTAGTGGGTTCTATTTACAGTTCGGCCCCAAGGCCCAATCAAAGCCGAAGCCCATAACGGAAGGAAGCATGCCTGACATGATGACGTCGATACAGACCTGTCAGGACTGACACAGGTGACGTCTGTACGGCGCCGTGGCTCGCAGAGTCAACAAAGGTGTCAGTACGAATTTGCAGGACGCATAAGTCAGCCGAACAGGGAATCAGTCGGCTTGGCATTTAATGCAAAGGCATGTTCGACAACAATATTTAATGCAAAGGCGTGTTCGACAAAACAACTTTCCGTATGTCGGGCATGCGCCGAAGTGATCCCGCCAAGGAGCAAAAGCCCGCCAAGAATCAAAGACCTTCACTATAAATAGATGACTCCTGGTCAGAAGCAAATGATCCGAATTTTAGAGAAGGAATCTACAGAGAGAAACAACAATAAACATATCATTTCACTTCGTCTTCATTGTATCAAACAATTAATCTATCAATAAACGAACTCCGAGTTCTCAATCATATTTCTGTTCGGCATATATCTTTAGTTCGACACTTTATCATTACCACCTATTTCACTTCGGTTCTTTCTGTTCGCTATAGTTATCACTTAACGAGTTTTCTGACCTTTCTCTATCTTCATCATCTCAGTTCGGCCCTGTTTTAACAGTCTCCAACACTATTTATCTATTACAAGAAATCCTTATTATAACATTTTCAAAAAGTAAAGTGAAAATAAAAATATTACGAAAATAGTTATAGAAGAAAAACAATTTAATGAAAACTCATAAAAATTGTTAAAATATAAGTCCAATAATACCGACAGTAAATTTAGTAACGTAGCACACTTTTAGGCGCACAATATATAGTTGCTAGACTAAAAAATTTCAAATTATTTTTATATTTCAATTAAATAATTTTTTTTTTTTTGGTCAACATTTGTGGCCGGCAAAATTAAATAAAAATATTGAAATGAATAAAAGTGGCTAGTGTGTTTCTACTACCGTAACGACTAGCTGAACGTAGTCTTGCGGCAATATTTAAGAGTTGGGTTATTGTATGCCTAATAATGCACTTAAATTAAAACGGAGGCTAAACAAATATTTTTGGTTAATTGCCAAATATACTAAAGTCTACAATGATGAAACAATCACATTTTCATTTAAGTGAAACGAATCATTTTTTCTCCGTTAAAATTTAACTGATTTTTGGCTAGGGTTTGTTTTGCTAAAAAAACAAACCTTAGGTTTTAAAATGTAAAATAAAAAAGTTAAAATTTTTTTTTACACCTGAATATTTGTCAGGTTTTTTCTGTCGAAAAGTTGAAACCTTGGATTTTTTTTTGCAATTTTTCCCAACTTATGCGGTTGTTTAATATCTTGTGACCATTTGTATTAATTTTGCGATATTTTTTTAGTATACCAATTAAAATCATAAATGAAAAGTTTTTCTTTTGACATTATAATTTTATTTGTTTTAGAAACATATTTTATTATTTTATGTCGATTAATTATTACGAGTTTTGTTGGTCAAATCTTTTGTGTGTGTTTTTGGTCAACTCATGTCATATTATTATTTTCTGCTTATTTTTAAAACGGCGACGTGTTGTCACGACGCGATAAATATTGAAAAAGCCCACACACGTCACCCACTTGCTTTTTAATTAATTTAGCCCAAAGACTTTTTTTTCCTTTTATGTTCATCTTTTTCAATTTCAAAAAACCCAAACGTACAGTAAGACTATCTCCAATGTATTTCCCTATCTCTATCTCTAAAATAGAGGAACTCTATAATAAAGGTGCATTTTCCTCTATTCTTCTCCAATGTATTTTTCTATCTCTATCTCTATAAAATAATATCCTATAAAAGATTCTACTTACATTTTACTATAATAGCTTATATTTATAAAAGTTATAAATTAACCCAATTAAATTTAATTTTCATAATTATTATATTATTTATGTTTAAAACATTATAAAATAGATATTCATAATTATTATATTATTTATGTATTATAAAACTATTATTATAAAATAGAATACTTTTATAAATAATAATTTCAATTTTGAGTTAATATTTATAATTTATTTGTAATTATAATAACAATATTTAAATGATTATTTTGAAAATTAAAACAATTTTGATTTTAAAACATAAAAGAAAATAATAATTTTATATATTTTAGTTATAATTAATATAAAATAAAAAGTAAAAGACTAGTATGTAATTAAAAAAATATGTCATATAACATTACTCCATATAGAGAAGAAAAAATAGCAATCTCTATTTTAGAGAAAATGTTGATCGCTCTATAATAGAGATTAAAGGTAAATATAGAGTATGCTCTAAGAGAGACCGTTGTATTCTCCGGCGAGACGGCGACTCAACGGACAAAATCATCCACCGTTCTCAATATCTCCGGTAAGACTACTTTCCCGATTTGATAAATATTCAATTGCTTTCTATATATATTCTGTATTCGCGTCTATAGATTCTATTTATCAGTGACCTAATTACTTTCTTCGCCTTCTATAGCCTTCGTGATCTTCGATTACTTGTTGATCGTTGCTTAAAATGTCTTATCAGAGAAACATTCATGGTAAGAGATCTAGTTTTAGTTTGATTTTTTGATATATATGAAGAAGTAATAGAGACTTGAGAGATGCTTTGTTTTCTTCCTATGATGATGATTATGTAGATAACAATGGTGAATCAGAAGAGACTGTGTATCGATACTTGTGTCCTTTGAGAAAAGCAGGTAGTATTATAGGCAAAGGTGGTGAGATTGCTAAGCAGATAAGGCTCGAGACCAAATCAAACATGAGGATCAACGAAGCATTTCCCTGTTGCGACGAGCGTGTCGTTACTATATATTCTACTAGCCAAGAGACTAATCGTATAGGAGAAGACTATGATGATGATGATGATGGTGATGATGGTGATCTTGTTTGTCCTGCTTTTGATGCTCTTTGCAAGATTCATGATACTGTTGTAGCTGATGAAGTAGACAATGATGGTGATGAAGGTGAGAGACTAACAGTTACAGCGAGGATGCTCGTGCCTTCGGATCAGATTGGTTGTCTTATTGGGAAAGGTGGACAAGTTATCCAGAGGATGCGTAGTGAAACCAATGCTCAGATTCGTATAGGAAACGATAATCTGCCTGTTTGTGCGTTGGCTTTAAGCCAGGATGAGCTTCTTCAGGTAATGCGCAAGTCTTGTAATAGATCTCTCTAAAGTCTAAACCTTAAGTTAGGGTGGTTGTGATTCGGATTTACCTTATGATTGTTGTCTCGTAAGAGAGTTTGCAAGAAATTAAGTTAGTGTGGTTGTGTTTCTGATTTAGCCATTGAATGTTGTTTGGGTGGTCATTTGTAAGAGATTTCTCATGCTTTAGGTTAGTTGGCTGTGTTTCTGATTTAGCCATTGAGTTTTGTCTGTGTGGTCTTTTGTAAGAGATTTCTCAAGCTTTAAGTTAGTGTGGTTCTGTTTCTGATTTAGTTTACGAATGTTTTGTTTGTCTGAAACTAAGATAATTGGAGATCCCGCAGCTGTTAGAGAGGCTCTTTATCAAGTTGCATCTCTTCTTTATGATAACCCTTCGCGGTTTCAACACTACTTTCTGTCTTCCTCGACGAGTACCGTGCAGCATCAACAAACAAATGGGATGCTAGCGAGTCCTGGAATAAATAGCTCTCCCAGAAACTACTCTGCTTCAAGAGATGTAACTGATGCTAAAGAGTTTACTATCTGTTTAGTATGCCCGGCTGAAAATATTGGCGGTGTGATAGGTAAAGGCGGCTCTTTTGTAAATCAGATTAGGCAAGAATCTGGCGCGACCATTAAAGTCAATACCTCAGAAACCGAAGAAGATGATGATTGCATCGTTTCCATATCGTCAAAAGAGGTAACACGCAAAACCTTTTCTTCTCGCGAGAATCTTGTTTTTTTTTCAGTACGTGAAGATGTTGAATCGGCTTGACGGTGTATATATAAACAGTTCTTTGAAGATCAGTCTCCAACTGTGAAGGCAGCATTACGGTTACAAACACGATGCAGTGAGAAAGTGGGGAAAGATTCAACTGATTCGGCTATCTCCACTCGTCTTTTAGTTCCAAAATCTCAAGTAGGATGTCTCATAGGAAAAGGCGGAGCTCTTATATCCGAGATGAGGAGTGTCACAAAAGCGAATATACGCATCTTTCAAGTCGAAGATGTACCAAGAATCGCTCGTGAAGACGATGAGATGGTCCAAGTAATAAGACCCTTTTTTTTGTTATCGCCTATTGATTTTCAATGTTTGCTTGGTATCATATATATTTTGTTGTTTCTTTGTTTGTTTGTTGTGGTTTTTAGATAACAGGAAGTGTGGATGCAGCAATGAAGGCACTTACGCAAGTGATGTTGCGATTAAGAGCCAATGTCTTCGACATGGACCGTGGTCTGGTCTTGCTTCCAACGTTCTTTCCTTTGATTTCTCAGACAGCAACAGAGACTTCGAGTATACCTAAGCAGAGAAAACGCGATAACCGTTCTCATGGTTCCAATTGAAATGGTTAGAAATGAAGACTATGGTAATGAAACGGTATGGTTCCCAAGTTTCTTGTGATTTTGATTATTTAAATTACTTTCAAAATTGCAAATTTAGTTCATTTATTGGTTGTTTGTTTATTGTGTGGCAGAACGTAAGTTCACATAGAAGAAGAAACCATGTTTATTGATCAACAAAACCATCTTTAAAAGGTTAATATTATAAACACTTGGCAGTTTTTTGGGATCCAAGCAAAAGTTGTTTTGGTTGTGTTTTTTTTGAGTCTCAAGAATATATATAGGAAGCTCTTGAGAGAATGATATATCGTTTTTTATGTCTTTTATAAATCTTAACATAAGGTTTAGCACGAGATTTATGTTAGTTTTTGACATATCCTATATATACTAATTGAGAAACATTATTTGAGTTAAACAAGTAAATATAACACGTGTCATCACTAGAACGGTTCTAAAAAACTAACAACAATTCATTACTAGCCCACATATCAAAGCCCATATAATTACATTATATTGTTTCATTTCAAAAAGAGGTCACATATGTTGGTGCAACACAAGCAAAAATTAAATATCAAATGTAATCTGATTTTTATACATTTTACATCACAAAAAAAGAAAATTGATGAGTATTTTTATACATTATAACCTTTTGTTAGGAGAATTTTGATACTTTTTAGTATAAAATTAAAGTTGATGAGTATTTTGTATGTAAAAAAAGTTGTTGTGATAATTATTTTATTTTACGAATCATCTAAAATATTTGACTAATGTTTGATATGTATCGTTTGATGAGATTAAAATATTTATAGTTATAACAAAATTATAAATCATACCGAATATTCATTTTCTTATGAAATTATAGTTTTTTTATTATGTCCAAGTTATACTTTGTGTTTTATTAAAATAATTGGTTTTTAAAATATCCATAAAAATGTTTGGTTTAAATTAAAATCAGTTTAAATTAAAATACAATTTCAATTATGCACACCTATTAATTTCACTTCATATTCTTATAATATATTAGAATTGACTATGATTTTTAATAGAAATTAGTTATCTTTATATTCATTGTTTGTTAATCTCATAAAATGTTTTACTATATCTAAAGTAAACTATATATATATATATATTTTTAATCATGATATATGCTAAATATAAATATTTATTTTTTCTACATATTAAATTTCTTTTGGCAAATAATATCAAAGAAAGAGAAAAATACATTAACGAAAAATCACTTACAATACTATAATTAGAGTTCAAATATTATTTCTTAATTTGGTTGGTTATGAGATAAAAAATACAATAACGAAAATCGTTTATATACTACTAGATGAACTCCCGCGTAAGACGCGGACAAATTACATAAAAATCTTTTATAATTATATATTAATATTGTTAGTAAATTTGTATAATTATAGTTAGATTTAAACGGAAACTAATATTATACTCACTATTTTATTAACAAATAAATATAATAGACACACAACAATATATGGTAATAGTAAATAAGTGATTTTTACTTTTTTCATCTATTAAGAAATAAAAATAACACATTTTTTGTTTTATTATATTTTTTTTGTTATTTACATGAATTTTTTTTTTATGTAGTTTTGTGATTCTCCCAAAAAAAATTTGTTTTAAATTAATAATTAGATAGTGGATCCATGAAGATAACAAATAAGTTATCATAAAGATTTTTTTTATTTTTTCGAATAATTTTACGTTTTTATTTTTTCTTATTTCTAATATTTTCTTATTTCTTAAAATATTCTTAAATTTTTCTTTTTCTTTGTTATTTTCCTTATTTTTGATTATTTTATTTTTCTATATTTCGGATTAATTTATTTTATTTCTAATTATTTGATAATTAATGTTACTTTTTTATTTTTTATTATTTTCCTTATTTTTGTTTTTCTCAATATTGTTAAGTTTCCATTTTATAAGATGTTTACGTATCAATTTTAATACACATGTCACTATCTGAACTAATCATTACAAATGTTACGATCTCGTGAGTTATAATTATGTTTGTCAAGCTCAGCTTAAACGTGTTTAGTTTTATATAATAAGATTATTTGATAATTATGTGACTTTTCGTTTGTTATTTTTTTTTTTTTTTTCCTTTCTTTTTTTCTTATTTTTTGTTTCGCTTTTTTTTCCTAAACATTACATTTTTTCTTCTTTTAAAATTATTAACATTTTTCCTATTATTAACATTTTTCCTAAAATTATTAAGATTATTAACATTTTTTTTAATTGTGACACGTGTCACGATCTGGTGAATTATAATTAAACGCGCTCACATTAATATTTCTCAATATTGTTAAGTTTCCATTTTATAAGATGTTTACGAATCAATTTTAATACACATGTCACTATCTGAACTAATCATTACAAATTTTACGATCTCGTGAGTTATAATTTTGTTTGTCAAACTCACCTTAAACATGTTTAATTTTATATAATAAAATTATTTGATAATTATGTGACTTTTCGTTTGTTATTTTTTATTTTTTTTGTTTTTCCTTTCTTTTTTCTTATTTTTTGTTTCGCCTTTTTTCCTAAACATTACATTTTTTCTTCTTTTAAAATTATTAACATTTTTCCTATTATTAACATTTTTCCTAAAATTATTAAGATTATTAACATTTTTTTTAATTGTGACACGTGTCACGATCTGGAGAGTTATAATTAAACGCGCTCACATTTATATAATAAGATAATTAGATATACTATTTTCAAAATAATTTATGGAAGCAAACAAAATAAAAGTAAGAACTTTGTGGTTTTTGAAAAAGAGTGAAATTCAATACAGAAGAGAGAAATTTGACTTTTCGGGGTTTTAAAGAATTTGTACGACACAATGACCGTTGACGGTGTTGTTCATCGTACTTGAGGCGGCGTATTGTGCATTAGGTATTTTCGAGACAGATGAAGACCTCTTATGTGATGTTATCCTTCCCCGAACCTAATTGTTTACTATACTTTTATTACAATATGTTTTATTTACTTTTAAAATGTGTTTTCTTTTAATTTTTACAATATTTTTGAAATCAATTATTGAGCTTCTATTTAACAAGTCACCACACAAAATAGTTTTTTACAACATTCAAAAATATTACTTAACTCTCGCGCTTGGCGCGGGTCAAAATCTAGTTGTATGTGAATCACAAATTGGATTTTTGTTTTCTTTTGGTTAACAAAACATTCCTATGTTTTTTTATTTGTGTTTCCGTTGAAGTAAAAATTAAAAAAAAAATATCTGTTACCATATAGGCTTAATACTGAATCTCCACATTAATACACATTTGTGACGTGGTGATGAATGTCATTGATCAACCAATAATAATACGATCATGACGTAATTAAAATTAATAAAAACATCGATGCTACCAATGAAATAAGCTTGTCACGGTATTAGGTCACAGTCAGTAACTTTTACAGTCATCGTTTATCTTAATTTTCTTTCCTTACTCTCATCTTCTTCTTCTTTTTTTACAGATCTGGTGGATTTTTTTTATCACTGGATCTCTCTCCTCTCTACACATTCCTTCACCGTTGCAAACGAAAACACAGAAAGTAAGAGTAAATCAATCAATAATGAAGAATTCTGAGAAATTCGCTAATCTCGCTCTCGCAGGTTCGTCTTTACGTTTGATTTCACTCGTTGCGTCGTATCGTGTTATGTGTTGTTTTAGGGTTCTTATTTGAATCGTTACGATTTCACTCGTTAGAATCCATCCCTTTCTGGGTTTTGGATTTCAAATCGATTCTAGATTGTGTAGATTGCCTCTTGTGATTGTGTTGTTTTAGGGTTCTTAATAGAATCGTTTGATTTTGTTTGGTTAAGCCGTTTAAGATCAATCTAGGGTTTAGTGTGTGTGTGTGTGTGATTGATCATATTCTGCTTCAAAATTTGAGTCTTTTTTGATTGGGTTTTGCTTTTGGAATTCAGGTTTGTCATTGGCACCACTTGTTGTGAGAGTGAATCCAAACTTGAACGTTATCCTCACTGCATGTATCACTGTCTATGTTGGTTGCTTTCGTTCTGTAAAGGATACTCCTCCAACGGTAAAAGGACAAAAACCAGATTATGTGTGTTGTGTGTTTTATCAATTGGGTCTTGATTGTTTGTTTGTTTTGTTATGTTGTTGTTGTTGTAGGAGACCATGTCGAAAGAACACGCTATGCGTTTCCCTTTGGTTGGGAGTGCTATGCTTCTTTCTCTTTTCTTGTTGTTCAAATTCCTCTCAAAGGATTTGGTCAATGCTGTTCTAACAGCTTACTTCTTTGTCCTTGGGATTGTCGCTCTTTCGTATGTCTCATCTAAAGTTGTGGCCTTTTTGTTGTTTTTGAGAATTTGTGGTTAAAGGCTTTTTCATTTTCCTAATATATAGTTTTGTGGTTTGTAGGGCGACATTGTTACCGGCTATCAGAAGATTCTTGCCTAATCCTTGGAATGACAATCTTATCGTCTGGCGTTTTCCTTATCTCAAATGTATGTAACTAAGATTTACTTTTTCTTTGCTTGCCTTTTCTCTCGTTTATATTTGAACTTGATGTTATGTTTTCTCTTTCCGAGTTCGCATAACTGTTAGTCTTAGAATGCTTATTTGCATGATGTCTTTTACTATTCTCACCCTATCCAGTTATGGTTGAAATATGCTATATGTCATGCAGACCAATGTTTATTTTATTCGAGACACATTTTTCTTAAACAGCTTTGGAGGTAGAGTTCACAAAATCCCAGGTTGTTGCCGGAATCCCTGGAACCTTCTTCTGCGCGTGGTATGCATGGAAGAAACATTGGCTGGCTAACAATATTCTCGGGCTTTCCTTCTGCATTCAGGTTACATACCTTCTTTTCTGTGGGAATTTATAAACTAGGTGGCTTCTTTTATTACTGTTGTTTGTGTATTAACGACTTGACCAATAACAGGGAATTGAGATGCTCTCCCTTGGATCATTCAAGACCGGTGCCATTCTTTTGGTAAGAAGGAAATATCTGATCTTTATCTTTGTAATTTTATACTTGACAACTCTTTTTGAAAATGTGGTGTTTGTTTATACCCTGACTTGCAGGTAGGACTATTTTTCTATGATATTTTCTGGGTTTTCTTTACCCCGGTCATGGTTAGTGTTGCCAAATCCTTTGATGCTCCAATAAAGGTTAGTAAAAGTGTCACAAAAGTACATAGAAACAAATTTAGTTTGATATTTCTAGTAATCTCATTGTTGCAAATTTTTGTTTTTCAGCTTTTGTTCCCAACGGGTGATGCTCTAAGACCATATTCTATGCTTGGGCTTGGTGATATCGTCATTCCAGGTATGTCCCCGATTACCAACACATAATGCTTAACTTAATTTTCTTGATTCATGTTTTTGGATATTGTTATTATGAATATAAGACATTAGAGTATCTGTTTTCCTTTAGGTATCTTTGTTGCACTGGCTCTAAGATTTGATGTGTCGAGACGCAGAGAACCGCAATACTTCACAAGTGCATTTGTGGGTTACACTGCCGGAGTCGTCCTCACTATCGTAGTCATGAACTGGTTTCAAGCCGCACAAGTCAGTATTTTCCCGTGTCTTAATTATCGCAACATAGTATTTGTTATTAAGGAGAATTTCTCTGATGGGTTTTTGTGTGTGTTTGTCTCTGTTACAGCCTGCTTTGCTATACATTGTCCCGGCAGTAATTGGGTTCTTGGGTTCTCACTGCGTTTGGAACGGTGACATCAAACCGGTTCGTCTTTCTCTTTCTCTATAAAGGCTTTAACCAGTTCAAGCATGTTTACTGCTTTTGAGTCGAAACACATTTTAGTAAGAAGGGATTGTGCAGCTTATGAGTTTGTTGTATTGGTTTATCTTTGTAGTTGTTGGCATTTGATGAATCAAAGACTACTACTAGTGAAGAGGAAGTTACTAACAACAAAACTCATGAAGAGTGAATATGACTAAAAATGGAGAAACAAGTGGGACTCAGAGGAGGAGGTTACATTGTTACCTTTACACTCACAAAAATGTGGTTTTCTATTTAAAATTGAAAACAGTTTTTGTTTCACAATGATAATCCATCACAAGTCCCTTGACATGGTTTTCTTCCTTTTTTAGACTTTTGGTAAAAGACTTTGGTGTAAGTTATAAGTACAAGTTACAAAACATGTTTTTTATTCACTTTTTAAAGTTTACTTGATTACTACTAGAAAGTGAAGTTATTATTAATTAGATTTCAAAGCATACATTTTGCAATTTTTATAATATAGAAAGTGTATCCCACACAAATAAATGGTAAGAGCAAATCCAATGGTGTTTCTTAACGGGATCTTAACATGTGGAGCCCATCTAAATAGTTAAGATCTGAATCTTATATATCTTATTTAAGATCCAGATCTTAACTATTCATGCATACGTGGTGGCGGCCCATGATTGGTCCGTTTTTATTTTTTTATTTTGTTTTAAACCAACTGTTCATGGACCTACTGAATAGTTAAGAAATTTTGTGGTTTCTCTGTTGGAGATGGTCTAACCATAACATAAAAAATGGGCCAATAATGATATGTTAAAAGCCCAATAGATATCAGAAGCCCATTAAAAAGATAATAACGTTTGTTACATGCGACACAGAAACCCTTTTTTTTAACTAATCCCCAAATCTCGTCGTCGTCTTCTTCTTCTTCATCATCTGCGTTTTCTAGGGTTTCGATTCTTCATTGATTCGATCACTTACCAAATCGTTTAAGGTTTTCTCTGTACAATACCCGACAAGAGCAACACGAATCAATCTCTCTGGTAAGTATCTCATGGCCAATTTCTTCTTCTTCTTCCTTTAGATTCGCTTTAGTTGAATTCTTCTTCGTAGTTTCTTCATTGATTCGTTTTGTATGATTATCTTCTCGATAGAGAAGACATGTATTCTTCAAGAGGGAGTGGATACGGACAACAACAACAACAATACAATTCACAGTCTGGTTATTCTCAGAATGTAAGAAATCTATTCACCGAATCTTATCTCTTTTATTTTGATGATGGGTTTTGGTCTAATTCACATTATCTGTCCAATGTTTGGTGTAGATTCAGATTTTGAGTTTAGTCTTAAGACATTGTCACACTACTTCACAATGGTTTGTTTTCCAAAGTTGAATTATTGGTTAATTGTTTATGGCTAAATTATGCAGCTTGGGTCTGGTTATCCTGCAAGTTCAGTGAGTGGTGTTGCAGAAGTGGCATCTCAGGGTGGTTCTCTCCATCCATCAATCTCAGGCCCTCCTCAAGAGACTGATACCGGCGGTTACAGATCCCATTTATCTACTGCAAGTCACTACGGAGGGCAATACGGCTCTGTCTATGGATCGACTTCTCTTAGCAGCTCTCAGCCTTTAAGCAACGTTGGGGGCTCGTCTGTCTTGGATAACCGTTCCGGATATGTCCCTACTTTACCAGATTCGTCAAAGTTTTCGTCTGGAAGCTATTTGCCTTCTTCAAACCACAATTACGGTGTGAAGGGAGATGATTTGTATTCAGACAAGCTGTCTGCCTATGTTCCTGTTGATAGACGACAGTATGGTAGTGATCGGTCAAGCGCTTATCTCGGTAGGGAGGTTCAGAACGAACCCGCTGGTCGATACGCTGACTCTTCCAATTTTGGTCGCCAGGTAGAAAAATATATGAATCTGTGTATTACTGTTAAACAGTGGATTTGATACTCATTGTTTATCTTTTGTCAGACTGATTTGTATGATCGCATTGATCAAGCTTCACTACTCCGAGGAGAGCAATTATTGAAGATTCAGTCGCTCCATACTTCTTCTGTCGATGGAGGTGTCAGGTATTTCTCGATAATTTATTCTCTTGTAGTTGTAGTATTTACTCAAATAGTTGGATTTCTAGTACTTCTGTTATCTATTGTATGATTATATAGTTCTGTAAGGCAACCACGTACCCTCCAAGACTTTGTTATAAGGCTACTCTACCATCCTGTAGAAACTTATAATAACGTTTGAAAATAATTATATCTTATTGCACTGAGTAGCAAACGTTTCTGGCAGACAAGCCGATTATCTTACAGACCGAAGTTCTACTCTACGCCATTCTGATCAAGAAGCTGTTCATTATGGAGGAAGGCTTGAGTCTGATCCGCATGGGTTATCAGCACGCAATACATCTTCTTATGCCAGGCAACATACTCCATCGTTATTAGGAGCTGTTCCTAGGCGAAACATTGAAGATTATATTTATCCGCCGGAGAGCTCTTCAAATCCTGGTTATGGCGTTAGCTTACCTCCAGGACGTGATTATGGCACTGGTAAAGGAATCCATAACGCAGCATCACTCGACTTGGACTACCCTGGTGGTATGCTGGCTCGTGGTGGTGTCGGTGCTCGTGTTGATGATCTCCGAAAAGATGACCGGGCAAGTTATCTCAGAGAGTTTGAATTAAGGGAAGAAGAGCGTCGTCGTGAGAACCTGCGCGCCAGAGATAAGGACAGAGAACGAGAGAGGGAACGCGAACATGAAAAAGAAAAAGAACGAGAGCGTCAGAGAGAACGAGAAAGGCAAAGAGCTAAGGACCGGGAAAGGGATCGCATATATGAGCGTGAGCGCCGCGAGAAGGAAAGAGAGGCGGAAAGAGAACGTGAGCGTAAACGCGCTCTTGATGTAAAACGAGACCGGACTCCAACAACAAGAGGTACGTCCAAGGATCCAAAGGAAGAGCGGACTCCAGTGTCAAAATCTATTTCTAGGGATGCACGTAGTTCTTCTTTGCGGCGGGATGCACAACATCGTGAAACTTCAATTAGGTTTTTACTTTTGATCTCTGTCATGCTCTTGATCTGGAATACATGGCATTTAATGTTGCTGCGCCACTCACTAACCTTATATCTGTTATACCTGAAGGCGTTCTTCTCCGGTTAGGCCAATCAGAAGAGATTATGTCTGCAAGGTAACAAATGTTCCAAGAGATTCAATGATGTTTTTTTTTCCTATTCCTCAAGGTTACCTTATATTTCTTTCCGTTCCTGCATCCTCCCATTGTCTCTTTTTCCATTTAAATTCTCAAATTCAGCTTTCTCATCCCTTTTCTCTCCATGGGATTTCTTCCTGTACTTGTGGTTGGGATGTCTTTCATTTCGTAGCCAATCTACTTGGTGTTTCCTGGTTCTGTTTGGCCAAGCTTCTTACGTATTCCTGTTATTACTTTTGCCTGCATTTTGAAATCAGTGGGGGATAACATCTGTTTGCACTATCCTGGCCTGCTATGTTTCCCTGACCTTTGTGGTACTTTGGAGGAAATTTTTGCAACCTGATATATGTCTTTCGGTTTTTGCGCTCTCCAGCAAAAATGCCTGATTCTTAAGTTCATAAGGATGAGACATTGGATGGTTATTACTTTCTCAAATTAAGGACGTGTATTGTTATCTTTTCCATTGATAAGATACTTGATGGTGGCATCTATTGAGTGGCAGAGTTACCTGCCTCTCTCTCTGAATAATTCAATGCTTAAGCTCAATGTGCATTACCTTTTTGCAGGTCTTATCCTCACGGTTAGTTGACATGGAGAGAGATTACTCGTCCTTAGATAAAAGATATCCCAGGCTTTTTGTGCCCTCTGAGTTTTCCAAGGTTTCTATTTTTCTCTTCTTCTATCAGTTTACAATCCTCAACAGAGTGCTAAATTATTTTTAAACTAACTGAATTCATATTACAGGTTGTAGTGAACTGGCCGAAACAAAAACTTACACTTTCTATGCATACTGCTGTGAGGTAAACAATTCTGCTTTCTCATTTACATTTTTTTAGTTTGAGGATTTTAATCCTGCAAGCGGTTTAAATAGATATAAAGTTTTGTGGTTTTTGTTTCCCTTGCTTAAAAAGCATATTTTAATCCTTCGCAAGCGGCTGGAAACATTTTTCTAAATTTTGTTAATACTTACGTGTCTTTGATTATATCTAGCTAAAAGTGTGCAAATCTAACCACTTTTTTTGTTGTGAACGGAAGTTTTGAGCATGATTACATCGACGATGGTGGAGTTGATGTGAAAAATACTTCTAAGAAGTCTTTAACTGTGAGAACAGAAGGAAAAACTGTTTGGAATGCCAAGGTGGGATTTTCTCTCTTTGTGTGATCTTCTAGCTCTTTGATTGTGTCATTGCCTATTACCTATATAGTCATGTTTGCATGCTGCATCTCAGGGAGAACAGTTTTTCATGTGTAATTGTTCTTTTCTGCTGTTCAGATGATTTTGATGAGTGGGCTGAGCAGGACTGCTCTGGAAGATCTGTCATCAGAGAAATCATTTGAAGATCGTATACCTCATATATGTAACATATTAAAATTTGCTGTACTCAAGAAAGATCATTCCCTCATGGCGATCGGTAGTTCCTGGGAACCTACAGATGGCATGGACCCATCAGTTGACCAGTCATCCTTAATTCAGACACTGCTGAGGTTTGGTTTCTTTATTTGTACGCTCCTTTCGTCATTTATTAATTATTGCTGCCTTTTGTTCATTGTCTGAGACTTCAGAGTATCTTTGCGTTTCAGACACACAAAGGAGAAGCTTCATCTTAATCTCAGTAACTGCCGTCACTGGAATCCATTTCTCGAGGTAGGGTTTGCTTCAATTGGTTTTAAAATTGCATTGGTATGCTTGACGTGTGGGGACATCACATGAGTATCATAGCCAAGAGTGTATATACCATATAACCTCGCTCTTATTATCCATATGTAAACTGTAAAGGTGATAAAAAGCTTAGTAGTGGACTGTCTGGTTTAAGGATACTTTTCTGTCTAAAAAGATTTGGACACTCCACCACTGCTTTTGGTTTATATAGAGATATGCTTTTTAAATAGCTTTCCAAACATATTGTTAACTCCGGTCCTGTTTTGCTGTTAATATGGCATCTCTAGCATATATACTTACAAGCTAACAAAGTGATATTGCTTGCTAGTTTATTTGGATACGTGAATAGATTTGCTTTGCCTGTGGTATTTACAGGTACATTACGACAGAGTTGGTACAGATGGAGTTTCTAGCTACAAGGAGATTACTGTACTGTTTGTCCCCGATTTATCAGAATGTCTTCCTTCATTTGAGACTTGGAGAACCCAGTGGTTGGCACACAGGACAGCACTTGATGATAAAGATCGACTACATTCTCAGGAGAGTAAGAAAGATGGGACTGTGGGAAAGGGCAGCGAAGATACGGCTGAAGCAGCCAAAGATACAGAGAAAAAGACTGGAACTAAGAAGATGGTGAAAAAGATTATCAAAAGAGTAGTCAAAAGGCCTGTCAAAGACGGAAAGGCAACTGGTAAAAAAGATGAGAAAGATGTTCCTGAAAAGGTTGCCACATCCGAGACCACATCCTCAAAAGAAGAGTCAACTAGTACATCTCCTAACAAAAAGATAGTGAAAGAGGTAGTAGCGGAATTCACAGAAAATCAAGACAAGGCCTCAGAAACTGTTAATGGAGCTGAAACTGGTGATAGCTCAGATCTCAGTGCTAAGGCCAATGAGCAGACTTCTTCAAAGACAGTTGTTAAGAAAAAAGTTATTAAAAGGGTGACTAAAAGGAAGGTTGCTGAAGTAGACAATACCACTGACGCTGACTCGAAGAACAATGGAGATAATGATGAGAAAAATGTTGTGGATGCAAGCAGGAAAAACGATGACTCAGGTAGTATGGAAATAAAACAGAGTTCTGAATCTCCATCTTCTGAGAAAAAGGAGGTTGCCTCTAGTGCAGCTAAGAAAGACATTAGTAAAACAGGTGAAGAGAAGAAAGCTGCAAAGAAAATAAACTCAGAGACAAAGTCTGAGGGGAAGAAAGTTGATGGGGAAAAGGCAAAAGAAAAGCTTACCGAGAAAGAACTTAAAGAAAGAAGTGGAAAAGATGTGTCCAGAATACAAGTCAAGGACAGGAAAAAGTCTGAAGAGCCTCCTCGGCCAGGATTTATTCTACAAATGAAACGAAACAAAGACTCTAAAGTAAGTAGATCGTAATTTAGAAGTTCATGTTACATTTGATAATAGTTATATTGTTGTTGTAACTCTCACTTATATGGCTATGTGTTTAGCAGTTGCGTTCACTTTCAGTTTCCCTGGACTCACTCTTGGATTACACTGACAAGGACATTGATGAGCCATCATTTGAGGTTTGTTTTTCCTTTGCTTTGATTAGAGTGATTTCAATTTTTTTCTTAGCGAACTTAGTGTACTATTTTTGTTATTACACTGTATACTCAGTTTTCATCTATCTATGTTCTTGCAGCTTTCATTGTTTGCGGAATCTCTATTTGAGATGCTACAACATCAAATGGGTACACGTATCTTAGAATTCTTCAAGGTTAGTAGTTTATTAATTGCTTTCGGCGTTATTGTTTTTGAGTCACATGAAATGTTTTGTTTGCTTGGGTTTACACCTGTATTTTCTTGTTTGAAGAAACTACGTGTAAAATTTGTGAGACAACGAAACCAAAGGAAGAGGCGACAGGACGAGATAGCTGCCAAGCAAAATGAAACAAAGACACAAAATAAGCGTCAGAAGACTGTTGAAGATAAGAAAAAGGAAACCTCTGGTGTGACTGAATCTCCTCCTAAGAAGGATGATAAGGAGAAGTCAGCTAAAGAAACTGTAGACGTTACTCAGGAGGTTTCAGATAAGCTAGTTGTAGCGAACACGGCGGAAGATGTTTTAGTTTCTAAAAACGCAACCGAAAATGAAGCTCCTGCTGCTGCTGCTATGGTAGTGGATAACCAAGACGAGGCGAACAATGAGGATGAGGAGGAAATTGAGGAGGACCCAGAGGAAGACCCGGAAGAGGATCTTGAAGAAGACCCCGAAGAAGACGAGGAAATGGATGATGAAGCAAATCCCGAGGAAGAAGAGGATCCTGCTGAAGAGGTATGAATCCTGACATCATATATTTCCACTGAGTTATGTCAGAATCTAACTTACATTATTAGCCAACAAGATATTTTCTTGATCACTCCTGTCCCTTTGTTTGTTATGTCTCTTCTTCAGCTGCAGAAGAACATTGAGGAATGCAATGAGAAGACTAGTGTCACTGTTGCTGATCCTGTAACTGCTGAAACCAAACCCGAGAAAAAAGAAGAAAAGTGTTCTGTGGAGAAGAAGACGGATACCAAATCAGCTGAGGTGAAGCCCAAATCTGATTCAGACAAAAAGAAGCAAGAGGGAGGATCATCTGATGAAACAAAAAGAGAAGAAACGGTCGATAAAGAGTTGTTGCAGGTAGAAAAATTTGCAGCTAAACTTTGATTTGATCATATATTTACACTGATTGTTTTGTTTAAACGCTTGCAGGCATTCAGATTTTTTGACCGGAACCAAGTAGGCTATGTTAGGGTAAAAGAGGAAGCTTAAGCTTTTTATGTTGATGAGATTGTTATCATCTTTTGTTATTACAGAAGAGAAGAATGAGATTGAAATGAATGTTTTTTGTTCTTCTAATTTGACAGGTTGAAGATATGAGAATAACAATGCATAGCTTGGGAAAATTCCTATCTCACAGACAAGTCAAGGTATTATTATGTTTATATATCTCAGTTTAACAATAAAATAGAATCATAGAAATGAGTAATATAATGGGAGAGACTTGTGTGTGTATATGAATGAATATTGTAGGAGCTTGTGCAGAGTGCATTGTTAGAGAGCAACACAGGAAGAGATGATAGGATTTTATACAATAAGCTTGTTAGGTTGTCTTTTTAAAAGAAAACAAAAGCAACATAATAATAATAATTATGAGACAGAGAGAGAGAGAGTGTTCTGTCATTGTCATGTTTAGTACACTTTGGAACCAAAGTCTGATGGATTTGTTTGTGCAATAAACATTCAAGTTTCAAAACTAATTTCTCTCTTTCAGTTATGAAAGGCTTTCGTTTATTAAAATAGTCTATTTGGTTCCATTGAATCCATCTCCAAGTCAATTATTGTTGTTAACATATGTGAATGATGTTTTTAGTATTGTATGGTTTAGTCTTTTGAGTCTATTGGTTTAGTTTACCAGTCATCTCTCTCTCTTCCAAAACAAAATTAAGGATCCCATTTTGTTATAACAAAATGTTATATCCACATGTCATTCACTTATTCAAAGAGTTTAAAATTTTAAATGTTAAATACTTTCTCCGTTTTTTTAACGTAGTATTTTCTATAAAAAATTACGACATTATAGTTTTCAGATCTTGCTGAAAAAAGAAATATTTAATATTAGAGATTTTGTGAGCAATCCAAATATTCAACATTTCTTTTTTGTTTTCTTAAACATTTTTCAGAATATTTGTGACATACCATCTCTAATTTACGCTAAATCAAGATAAACTCTATTTTCTATATTCTATATAAATGTTAAATTTAAACGTATGTACACATCAATTAAACACTCATTCTTTTACACATTTTATTTCATTTTCGAAATAATAACTTGCCATAATCTAGTTCACTTATTAAAAGAGTTTACATGTTAAATAATAATTTATTTTCTGTGACATTTTGGCAAATAAATATGATATATTATTAATCAAGTAAAAAAATCTTCCTTTTATAATTATATTTTATTTTGCTTAAATTCACTACAAAATATCATAGATTTTATTGGTTGTGATATCTTTAAGAATTAAACAAACGTATCTCTAAATACTTATCTTTAGCAAAAAAAAAAAGATAATAATTTACAACACAATAAAAAGGAAAAACAAATTTCCTAATTGTTATTGGAAAAAGAAAATAATAAAATTTCCATATTTCCAAAATAAACCGACCCTAACAATTTATATAAATATACAAACTCTAAAATAAGAGACCCCCAAAATCTCATCCTCCGCTTAAAAAAAAAACCCTAAGAAAAAAACAAGAGAATCTTTTAACAACAATGTCTTCTTCTTCTTCTTCTTCAGAGAAAGACAAGATAACATTGCAGAGCTCCGATGAAGAGATATTCTCAATCTCAGAAGCGTCGGCTCGCAAATTCCAAATAATAGCAAACATGATAGACGACGGTTGCGCCGACAAAACAATCCCTCTCCATAACGTAACCGCTTCGATTCTCTCCAAAGTAATCGAATTCTCCAATAAGCACACAGAAATCGAATCCGATGATTCTGTCGTAGAAGAATCAGACAAGAAGACAAAGATTGATAATTGGGACAAAGAGTTTATGGAAGGCTTTGAAGATTTGGACACTGTTTTGGGTTTAATTTTGGCTGCGAATTATCTGAATTTCAAGGAATTGTTGGAAGTGACGTGTCAGACGGTAGCAGATAGGATCAAAGAAAAGAGCGTTGAAGAAATTCGTGAGATTTTCAACATTGTGAATGATTATTCTCCCGAAGAAGAGAAAGTTGTTCGTGACCAAAATTCTTGGGCTTTTCACTGATTTTTCTTTCTTCTTTTTTTTTAATAATAATTTGTTGTTTTCTCTCTTTGCTTTTTTGTTCATCGGATTATTTGTTATTTTAATGGTGTTATGCTTTTTTCCTTTTTCTTCTTTGTTCAACATTGCAGTTAGAGAGAGAGAGAGATATTCAAAACTACACCTTTTTAAAAAAAATCAGAATTATGTGTTAATATTACCAAAAATTGGAAACATAAATATACAAAACTAATACCTTTTTTAAACAAAATACTTTACAACAATTACACCCAATTCAAGACTACACCTTTCCAAACCATACTCTTAGTTTATAAAAATGGATTTTGAATTAGTGCAATTTTGACATTGTATTTTTGTAATTCCCACCATAAAGATTGGATCTTTATGCTTTTTCTGTTTTTGTAATTCTTAATCTTTATGCTTTTTCTGTTTTTGTAATTCTTCCATAAAGATCCAATCTTTATGCTTTTCCTACCTCTAATTTTGAGAATTTTTTTAAAATTGGCTTCTATAAAAGTTAAATAATAAAGAAAGAGTGGTACCATCAAAACAAAGTAGAAGCAACCAAAAAGTTTATCTATCAGTTCATACAAGTTTAAGTCCCCAAGTCATATCTTCACAATGTCTCACGTGAGGAACTAGTTTCCCTGTGTCTATTCCGGTTTTCGCTTTACAATCATAGAAAGGTGGCGCGTGGAAACACGGCTCCATCGACATAGCCCTACCACACGCCGGTTCAGGAGCCGTACGGTTCTCCGGTTTATACATTATCCACGGCTTTAAACCTCCAAGACCTTGTGCTACATACCCAAACGTAGACCAAGCACTCGTCACAAGCTTATCCGTCATACTCAAAAGGTACATTTCCGCAAGTGCTTTACCGTTATGCATCTTCTTCTCCGTCTGTTGATAGCCTTCTTGGCTCGGCTGATGAACGCCGATGATCTCACCCGTCGATGTCGGATACTCCCAATACATACTCTTCAAGTTCTCTGAGTAACCCGAGCTCAGAGATGTGACTAGCACGGCTTTGTGTTTTACGGTTTTGAACTTGCGGGTTTCTTCTACTACTTCGGGTAAGAGTTTCTCCTTTTTTGTACAAGCCAAGATCTGATCCGTAACGTGTTGAAACGGACCAGCTCCTACGTCGAAGACTCTTACTTGGATACCGATCTTTTCATCGGCGTGGGATAAATAAGCTTCGTAGTATCTAGTGACTAAGCCCCATACTTGGTTTCTTGGGTGGAGAAGGTATCTACCCAAGTGATGAAAGACGGTTTCTTTCTGAGGAAATAGCTTGTTTAGTTCTTCCTCGAAGCTCGGGATTAGCCATAGAGACGGAACAAAGTAGTTATCTGTCTTGACAATCAACCACGGGACTTTCCCGATAACAGTTTGGTCTCCTTCGCAGAAAAACATCTTGTCGTGGTCTCCATAGTCATGAACAAGATGCAGATAAAGATAAGACATAGTTTTCTCCGCGTCAATGGCTTGATTTTTGACCATATACCCGTAACAACGAGACGATTCTTGGTTTAACCCGTCGAATTGATTCGTCATAGGGAAATCTAAAGGCAGTAACCACGACATACCGAGAAACGGCTCGCAGAAGAGATCATCCATGTCTTTACCTCTGTCAACAAGCAAGACTCTATCCGTCAAAAGCGCATAGAGAAACACCGAGGCTAGAGAAAGCATCCTGTTCCCTAAACCGCTAAAAGAAACCCACACAACGTATTTGCATTCACCGTAGAGATCGTTAACATGGTCTTGATCAAGTTGGTTCAAAGCTTTCTTGTACGATTCAGTACCCGGACCACAACGTTTGTGACGTGTTTCGTAGCTTCTAAGCTTAGAGATGAGATATGGAGAAGGTTTGTAAGGAGAAGCTTTACGGTATAGTGAAGATTGGTATCTACTAAAGCAAGAATCTTCATCAAAACCATTAGCAAGTAGTCCTCCGAGAAGCTTATCCGAATAATTAAAATCTACACAAAGACAAAAACAGAATCTAAGCAACATTCTATAAACAACAAGACTAAAATAAACACCAAAAATAGTAATTCTTGCCAATTATTGATCAATTTTTATGAAAATACAAAAAAATAAGATCTTAAGCTTAAATCTACAAAGAACAATGATCATGCAACATTCTAAAACAAAATCAAAAGCACACTTTTTTAAACAAAAACACCAAAAACAGCAAGTCTTAACCCAAATTAACAGACAAAGACTCAATTTTTATGACAAGATAGAGACAAAACAAGATCTCTAAACAAAGTAAAGATGAAAACTTTACCAAAGTTAGTAACATTGGAGAGATCTCTGTGACTAAGAACTCTTGCATCGGCGAAACCCATGTTCTGATTTTGATCAGATGTGTGGTGATGAAAGATCATTGAGAATGCTATTAACACAGACAAGAGTATCAAGCAAGTAGTGAATGTTCTCGTTAGCTTCATCGTGCTTGAACTGAGAAACTTCGCCGTAATTATACCGGCGGAGATTGAATCGACGGTGGTGGGTTTGGTCGGAGACGGTTTTCTTCTGTAAGGATTCGGATCCATAGATTGGTCTTTGGAGGAGAAGACAGTCACCGACTTCATTAGTTTATTATTCAGACATAGTTTTAATTGAAAAACAAGTTATTTTCAATTCAAGGTCCTTTTACTTTTACAATATTACTATTTAAACCACAAATTGTATAATATTAACCCTAATGTGATAACTTTTTTTATTAACCAGGTGGATAACCCTAATGAATAAATTTTGAAAATAATAGAGTTTTACGTAGAGGTGGGTAATTATTTTTAAGGTTTAATATAATAATATTTATATTTTAATTTGTTTTTTGTTTGATTTTAAAATTTATACTATTTTTTATTTACTAAATTAGATTTAGTTTTAAAGTGTAACGTTTTTGTCGTGAAATACTCTATTCGGAACAATGTCACTATAAACATGATTGATGAATCACAACTATTATCTCGAGAGTTTCATATCATGGACAATCCAAACGAATTTTTTTTTACGTATAACGCTTCATTTTCAATCTTTAGTTTAACTTCATTCAGTTTTTGTATAAGATTCATATTCTTGTATCGAGGATTCAATATTATAACTAAGAGATCCGGACCTTAAACTCTCTTGATCAAGTAAAAGAAGTTAATATTCAACATTAAACATGAGAAATCTTTTTGTTTGCTCAAAATCATCGATTAAATAATTTTTTAAAAAATCAAGTTTCATAAAAATCTCGTATTTAAAGTTTTCTAAATTCCTAAAATCAAGTTTCCTAAAATTAAACTTCTGGAACATCTTATTTAAATTAAACGTTACCTAATTTCGTATTTAGATAAACACGTTTTTATGACTTTTGTCATGTGTCGTTTCCATTTTTCAGTATTGAAATTGTGTGAAAAATGGTAAAAAAAAACTATAACTATATTATTTTTTTCACTAAATAAATAAGAGTAGAACTAAGTTATACATTATGCGACATATTTTTTTAATCAACTTCATGTACATTAACAAAGTGTTATCTTTGTTTTTTGATTACATAAGATATTCGCTAAAGGAAAAAGAGTGTTGTAATTTTTTTAACTCCCCTATATTTTTTTGTTGCTCTTTTAGCAAACTCATATTTTGAAAGAAGTGGAGTGATTAATCGAACGAGAGAAAGGTGTACACATATTTATTTAACCTTGACCTTCAAAAATTAGGTTACAAAGTTATAAGGTACACACATTTAGGTTTGGGCCCAATAAGGCCTTCTAGTGTAATTTGTGTAATTTTCTAAAAAAATATTGTTAAAAGAAAGTTTTTATTGGTTTATATTAAGTGTGCTTCTGTTCTAAAACATTTAGGTTAGAAAGTTATAAGGTACACACATTTAGGTTTGGGCCCAATAAGACCTTCTAGTGTAATTTGTGTAATTTTCTAAAAAAATATTGTTAAAAGAAAGTTTTTATTGGTTTATATTAATGTATTATGGATAAGAGAAACAAGGAAGAATATCTTAAGACCATGATTAATGGAGTCTCTTGGGTTGAATTTTAAGGGAAAAGTCCATTAATTTAATTCAAAAAATAATTAAATTCTAAAACCCAATTCTTGTAACTCTTCTTTCAGATCTGGTTCATTGTTTTCTAAATTTTTGTTGTCTAAATTTTTCACAATTAGGTATAGGAAACATTTCTTGTACAAGTAACAAAAATTACATTTATTAATAACATTTAAAGGTTAATCAATTATTTCTTCTTGTAAATTTGGATACTGAATCATTGGAAAAAAAGTTTGGCCGAATAATTTTTTTAATGGTATATTAGGCTAAAAACTTTTGGTATTTTTTAGCCTAAAAACATCAAAAAGTAAATTAGTATTTGTGGTAATTGCCCATTAAATTACAATTTTTATTTTTAAAAATCACATTGTTCTAAAATTCTCTAGTCCCTACATATGCTACTTTTTAACGTTTGATTTTATTAATAAGAGAATTAAGGAACAATACCTTTTTTGGTTAAATTAAGGAACAATATCTTAACATACCATTACAAGTTTGTTTTTCCAAACTTGTCACAATGAGCTATAGGAAACATTTCTTCTACAAGTAAAAAAATACACTTATTCATAACATTTAAAGGTTTAAGATATGGTTTATGAAAAAACAACTTTCTCTTGTATTCATCTTATCAAATCAAAACTAAAGCAACAATGTTTTCTACAAATCCTCAAGATCCTAACAAATCCAAAACCATAAGTAATGAACCAAATCTTACAATGAAACATTTAGTTCTCCTTTTCTTCGTCTTCGTTGTAGTTAAACAGTAATGGAACCGTCTTGAACACTCTATACTTATGACGCAGTCGGAAATCTCTAGGGTTAGCGAACACTATAGCCGATACGAACCCGATCGACTAACTTTATCCGAACAAAATCGTTGTCTTTGTCAACACTATAAGCTGGTTTTTTTTGTTAAACCATTATTAAGGTTCTGTGTCGAAACCCATATACTCCCTCCGTTTTTTAATATAAGATTTTTGTTGAAAATATTTGGTTTTAAAAAGATGGATTTTTTCATTTTTTTATATACAATTGTTAATGATAAATTATAGAATTCAAAAAAAATAACTAAACATTATTGGTTTAGAGTTGTTGGAAATTATAAATCACAAAAAAAATAATATATTTTTATATGTTTGTTTATTATATCTGAAAAACTAGAAAATCCTATAATAAAAAACGGAGGGAGTATATATTAGGTTTTATCTAACTCAACTATTTGTAAGTAACATCATATATAGTGGAACCAAACCACATAAAATGTTATTTAAGTACACATAGCTTTTTATATATATAACCACCACAATTTCACTAGTGGATCATTTTCATATATATACACATTTGGCTATATATATAAACCATCTAAATATATAAAGATAGCTATACGATTTTCTTCAACGAACATTTTATAATTGGCCCTCCACATAGTTGAATGGTAATGAAACCGTCTTGAAAGCTCTATACTTGCCTACATTGTTTACATGTTCACTCTCTAACCTGTTTTTTTACATACCAAAATCAAAACAAAAGATCGTTACATATGTATAAGCTTCTATAAATTAATATATAATACATTAATTAATACTTATAAAAAATAATATTATTCGATCCCAAATTTGATTATTTTTGTATTTCCGACGTTATTAATTTATAATTTTTTTAACCTGAAGAAGTTCCATATGCCACGACGAATGATCTCAAGACTCGCAACGACAGCGATCACAGTTTGTGTGTGCAATGACTTAAACTGAAAATCCAATACCGTTTGCATCCATGCCAATCTCAACACCACGTTCATTATCTGCGTTTTAGTTTTAAAATGAAACATTGATTTAATTAGCCAAATAAACATAATGTATATACGGGCCAATTCTTATCGATACCACTAAAAAAATTTTTTTTAACACAATTAGCACAAATTTTCGAAAGTTTTACAAATACCATTAAAAGGTTTTTTTCTTATAAATACCATAAATCTTAAATTTTCAAAATTACACTCAAAACCTCCAAAAAACTATACCTACCCCTTCAAAACTCTACCCTAAACACTATATAGCGAACCCAAATGAAAAAATGAAAACACTACTACTTTTGATGGTATTTTTGTTATAAAAAACATTTTAATAGTATTTTTGTTATAAAAAATCTTTTAATGGTATTTTCAAAACAAAATCTTATTTTGATGGTATTCTAAAGAATTTCTCATATATATATATATATATATATATATATACTCTAAATATTCTACATTACTATCCAAAATATTCCCCTACAAAATATAGGAAAAATAGTTCATGTCACAAGTTGAAATACATACATATAACTAAAATAACTAGATGATCTCTCACAGAACCATACTAGGGTTGAATTCATATATATATATATTTTGGATGGTTAATAGTAACTTTAAATTTTAACTATCAATACCTATTCTCATACATGTTAGAATAATTAAAAAGATTTATATATCATAATAAACCCAAAGCCATAGTTTCTAATGATTAAACTAAAGCTAGATCTTATAATACATACTTCTCAATGTTCTCATATATATATATATATATATATATATATATATATATCCATTCAAATAATTATAATGCCTCATATAGTATCGCAATAGATACACATGTTTCTTGTAATTCATATAGGGTAACTAGTAAGGTCTAATAAGTACTTGTTCTAAATTGGAGAATCCT
Organism: Cochlearia excelsa; assembly: GCA_963556525.1. Lineage (NCBI taxonomy): Eukaryota > Viridiplantae > Streptophyta > Magnoliopsida > Brassicales > Brassicaceae > Cochlearia > Cochlearia excelsa. Next base: position 6,228,256 of record OY748330.1, read on the forward strand.
AGTAAAAATTATTTATCCCACCATCTTATTTTAAATTTATCAGTTTAACCATAATTAAGATTAAAATCTTAACTAAAAATAATGTTTTTTTGAATGGTCTTACCATTGCAATGAAGTAAACTTCCTTGTAAGGGACAAGGAGATTATCGCGTAGCCATGGATTCTTGGATGTTCGGTTAAGTAGACCCCAATCATAAACCAAGTCCCAATACGTACAATAAACCACAGCCATAGCCGAAGCCACACCGCCTAATATTCTCCATAAAATTTGTCGGTCTTTTTCGCCTTGGTCAACTTCATAAGCCATCCCTAAGCAAACGGCAACAACTATCAACATGTACTTTAAACTATTGTACACTTGTTCTTTGTTTCTATCTTCAAACACTCGTCTCATACACTGCACAAAATTAATATCAAAAGTATTAACAAAAAATTAATTTAGTCACAACATGCTTAGGGACAGTTACAAAATATAATATACAATTTTAAGATCGTAAAAATAAGTTTATTTTCATAAATACTTCTATGACGCTATAAGTATTGAATCAAATAAACTCTAAACACTATCCCTTCAAAACTAAAGATTGAATTCAACACAAAATTAAAAGTCAAATGGGAAAGTATTTTTAGGGAATAGTTTTAAAAGTGTAGTTTTATAAGGAATTTGAAAGGAATTTCATTTTGTAAAATAGAAATATTTATCAAAAAAATATATATGTAGTATTTTGTAAAAGAATGTTTAAAAATGTGTAATTTTTTTTAATTTATAAAAGAATTATCGAATATGAATGTATAGAGAGATCAATATTCTTTAGTACCTGAAGGAAGCGAGAAACGAAAGGGAAGGCGGCAACAATGAACAAGAAAGTGTTGAAGACTTGTGAATCTCCACAAGTGTTTCTTCTTTGTTTGAAATCTCCCCAACCATAGTAACATATATAGAACTCAATGCTTCGAAGACTTTGTGCTTGGCTACACAACTGATCCGCCAAGAAGAAATCGGGAAATGACGCCTACATGCATTCATGAAGAATAATACAATATATTAATATATGTTTTCAAAATTTAATATTTCACACATTCATTTGATGAATAATACAATATATTAATATATATATATATATATATATATGTTTTCAAAATTTAATATTTCACATTCATTTGATAAAGTGTTGAATTTTAATGTTTTATACCTTGTAAAGAGGAGAAGTAAATATGTGAAATAGTGAAGTGAGAAAGAAGAAGCGACTTGATCGGTAGAATATGTTGAATGGTAGTACTAGAATTATGAACATACCCTAAAACATCCAAAAGTTGAGAAATTGACAAAACTACATTTTAAAAAAGAGAAAATTTGGAAAAATGACTCATATATGTTTTATATTTTGAAAAGTAGACATTTTATTTATTTTTTTGAAAACTAACTCTTTTTAGATAACATTTGACTTTTTTTGCCCACATTTAATTAATAATTAATTATTACTGAATAAAATTTAAATCAGAAAAATATAATGAAATTTTATATCTTTAAAATCTAAACTCAAAATTATATATTTAATAATAATATCTTTATTTTTTTATCTTAGATAAATCTGTAATATTTGTTTTATATTTAAAATTTGATTATAAATAATATATTAATATTTTAAGTTTCCCTACCAATGTTCAATATCCTATATATAATATTTAATACGTCAGGTTACGAAGATGGTATAATACGTCGATGTGTCGTTGGTTTCGTTAATCAATACGTCACAGGAGATGAAAGCGATAAGTCGGTTAAATACAAACAAGAGGGATAAGATGAAGAAAAAGCGGAAAACAATCGATGAAGAAGACAAATTAAATGAAATCATGGTTCAAATTAAAACCCAGAAATCCTAATTCACATTAAATCTCTCAAAAATTATCGTCTTTTTTCATTTTATGATATGATGATGGTTCGTACTTAACCATTATTAATTTGGTTGATTTAAATATATATTTTGAATTGATCCAATGTTTTTAGGATTTTTTATATTCAGGAAATAGAATATCTATATTTTAAAATAAATAATTATAAAATATTTATAATTTAAAAACAAAATGTTAAAAATTTAATAAATTTTGTTTATTTTTTTCAAAGATATAGTTCTTAACTAAAAATTGGAAAAAAGTAAAATTACTTATAAAAAGAGTTAGTTTCCAAAAAATAAAAAAGAAGATATATTTTTCAAATTTGTAAACTCAAAAGAGTTACTTTTCTAGATTAATTATATGTTTAAATCCTATAATTAAATGTTTAAAGCTTATCTAGATTAATTATACATTTAGAGTTTATGAAAATAGACTTTAAGTTATTAAATATTTATACAAAACGCAATAATCCTAAAAATGTATTTTTGCAATTTACCCAAAATACTTTGAATTTTTATATATATATGGACTTACAAGGAGGAGGAAAAGAGGGAGAAGTTCGGTGAAAGCTTGATAATCTTTGGTTTTGGGATCAGTTTCCATGTCAAGATTAGCAACAACACAAAGAAGTGCAAGTGCTCCAATGCTAAATCCAACAAATAGGATTTGTTTGTAGCCAAGTTCACTTCCTTGTTTTAATCCAAATATGAATGCATAGTTTACTCGATACCGCCTCCAAAAATATATATTTGCTGCATACATTGTCATGTGCAACACTATGAATCCGAACAAGCTACAAAAAAATAAACAAAAAATTATATGTCTATGAATCAACATTTTCATTCATATGAATTTAAACGTAAACGAAAATTAAAAAAAAAAAACAATTAAGGTCTAATTAAAGTGGTTTACCTATAAAGAGGGAACATAGTGTTCATGTATTGTTTCTGACCATCATCTTGTAAGATGTTTCTTGTGCGTATGATAGCAACAAGTGCTACTATTAGTGAAAACATGCATCCACCCATAAAACCTAAATAAACATTACTATATTAGTAATTACTACTTCTCATTAACACCTATAGCTAGAAGGCTATAATTAGACTAATTAGTGTTTTAATAATTACCTGTGGAAAATGTAAGTCGATGTCTCTCTCTTTTAGCTTTTGGTCTCAGAATATTCATTGCCTTTGTTCTATTACCATTCGTAAAATACTTTATGAATGTAACTTCAACATCCTCCATTAGTTTCATAACCTATGACCAAATAGTTTCAATATTATTATTATTATATAATCTATGTTATTATTTTTGAAGTAGTAATTTGAACTTTCCCAAAAAACATACTTATATACATCCCATGCCATTGACTTACAAATGATTAAATTTTTTAAAAAGGATAAAACAATAACTTCCAAAACTACAAACAAAACTAGTAAAAGATATTTATATCCTTAACTTGGATAACAAACATAAAAATAAATAATTCTAAATTTACAATCAAACATGTTTTAAATTCATTTTTCTTATATTATTAAAAATAAAATAAGAAAAAGTTATTTAGAGAAATAAAAACGAACTAAAATTTGTTTTGTTCAAAATGTTTTAAATTTGTTTTTCTTATATTATCAAAAATAAAATACGAAGAAGTTATTTAGATAAATTTAAACGAATTTAAATCATTATTGGGTAATTCGGTTTGATTCCATAAAAAATTTGTTTCAATTCGAATTCAGTTCCGGGTTTTCGGTTAGTAAATTTCTCTACCCGTACGAGGTATTTATTTTTTTGGCTGATTTCAATTTGAATATTTCGGTTATGTTCGGGTTTGATATTTCAAATATGGGTTATTTGGATATGAAATGATCAAATTATACTATTTGTTTGTCTAAACAATAATAATACTGAAACTATTAATTATTTATATTTATTCTATAAAACAAAAAATATATTACAGAATTCTAAATTAAATATATAGATATATAAAATCATTTGAAAAAACATAGATCCGTGGTATAACACGGGTTAAATTCTAGTAAAGACAATATTTTAGGAACACCTTCTAGAGTATTAGATATTTGTATATGATTAAGCAATTAATTAATTACCTCATTAGAGCTTCCTAAGTAAGAGTTATCAACGATTGTCATGTAAGACTTTGTAGCATCCCTCAAAGTTATCTGTAAAGATATATTGTAATGAGAATATATCAAAATTAATACACATAAAATTAAAAATCATAAATTCATATAATCAAATTTACCTTATCATACTTCTTCAATATCTTTGATAACGCCAACACATTCAAGAAGCTGAAAATATATTTTTATTAGAATATCAAAATATATATTTAAAATTCAAATAATATTTAATTACCTAACTTATTATAATAATCTCAAAAAGATAAAAAATAATTAATATTATAACGCACCTATAGCTTTTGAGGAACCAAAGCTTCCTATGAAACTCAACAAAGGCACAACTTAGCTTCTCTTCGATTTTCTTTAGATTATTTTTGTTGAATCTAAGCTCTGTTTGGCTTGAAACCTTAAGGACACTTATTATTGTGGACATAGGAGTTTCCTTTGTATTATTGATCTTTACAAAATTTAAAACATCTATAGGAGAAGGCCTTATAAAAGCTTTCATCTTGGTCATTTCATTGACCGATGATTTGTCGAATTTATCGTTGTCTTCTTCTTCGTCTTCATCGGATCGATTAGCTCTACTAGAGCCTCCTTCTTCTATGGCTTCCATGTGAGCCACTTTCACTTTAACCAAACACAATATAGAAACCCTTAATTTATATCATTGACTAATATTATTTGTGTCAATAAATGTTATCACAAAAAGATATCTAAACATGAGTAACTAATGTTTTTGTGCCAAATATATTCTTGTAATTTTTTCTTATAAAATATTGATGACAAGTTTATTTTTACGGAAATATCACAAATACAAAAAAAAAATAGTTTTCACGATTTTGGAATTTGATAACTAGTAGTTTAAATAGATTATGGTCTAATTTTGAAAATTTTAAACGTACTTAAGTTGCTTGATTATTAAAAATAGTGGTATATTTGAAACAAAGCTTAAAATTAGCCTTTTTGAGAGTTGATAATAGAAATAGTACAAAATAATTTACTTTAGGAAGGTAAAAATAAGATGATTTTATATATTTATTTAATAATATATATTGATCTTTCTCAATTTTCACTTACTAGATGCAATCTCCGCCGTAGAAACCGCGACATGTGGGGCCAAGCAAGACTTCTCCGCCGCAAGCTCCTCCTCCACTTTAAACCTAAACGCCGTCAAAGCATCCATTTGCTTATTAATCGCCACCGCTTCTTTAACAACTTCCTCCACTTTTTCTTTATAAAACTTGTCAACTTTGTTAAACTCGTCGTCTAGTCGCCGGAAAAACACCAACTCGTACTCTCCTCCTTGCTCCTCCGTCATCAGAAACGTCGTCTCGTAACGTTGACTTTCCGTTGACCTCACTTGAATAGGCTCTACCGTAGAAGTTATTCCATCTTCTATGTCTTGATCGCAACCGCTTTGAACGTTAAATGTGCGTTTGAAGGGGTTGATATCTTTGATAAGGTTTTTGAGATAATTGTAGTTCACGTAAGCTTGTTGCCACTCTGGCACTATCTGCGATGAAAACTCTTTTTCGAATTTCATATTTTTTTTTATTTAATATCAAAATAGTCAAAGAGTTTGGTTATGTCATGGAACAATGAAATGTGTGATATAAATATATTTATAGAGTCATGTAAATGTTTTTATTTGACTGTAAATTCATTTTGAAAATAAAAATGAGTCAATAAGCTAAAGTGGGAATATATTTAAAGAAATTATTATATAATTTAAAATGGTAGTTTAGTAGGGGAAATGACTATATGAAGATTATTACAAGTCAAAATGCGAATATAAATTTACCAAAAATAATATTAACGTACGTGTAAGATCATACGTTATTAATTAAAACATGTGGTTGTTCCGTACAGAAATTCGTACATGATGGGATTAATCAGTAAGTATTGGTCCAACGTACCACACTTTTTTGGACAGTTTTTTTTGTTGTCTAAAATGTTATATTTGAAAAATTTAAATCGACATTATGAGGCCATTTTTAAGCTATTTATAACAAAATCAGTTGATAAACGGTAATAATAATATCTAATATTTTTCTTTTTTGATAATCTGTAGGAACTTCGGACCTTCGGCCTTTAATCTCTTCCGGTGTCCGGAGCCAACCGTTGATAATACCACGTTAAAGGCGTACATCATTCCTCTAAAATGTTTTGGACTAGTGACCTTGAACTTCCTTAGAGGAGAATATAGTTGTGAATATAAAAAGTTACTATATACATGCGTTGAATATTTTGTATTATTGTATTAAGAGAATATACTATATGTTTTTTTTGCATAACATGGTGAATTATATGTAGCTGTCTTCAGTGTTGACTGATAAGTATATTTCACATGTATAAACGTTAGCTTATTTTTATGTGCAAAACAATAATAATATATATATACTAAGATTTCTTAGGGATATATTTTGAATATCCAAAATATGTATATTGGACTGGTGAAAGAAAGTAATATTGAGAGACAGATTTTTGAAATAATCTTTTGACCAAAAAAAAAGAAGATTTTCGAAACAAATAGACTACAAACTTATAAAAATTTGTTATATTCAATCTCTTTATGGGATAAAGACGAAGAAAAAGACTTAAAAGGGGATTAGAAAAATTCACAAAACTAAACCCTTTCAACCCTCCCTTCACAAAACTACACCTAATTCAATATTTTCACAAGTTTACACCCTTTCAAAATTTTAAAAGCTTGATTTACCCTTTTAAAAATTACCAAAATTAAAATATTTTCATTTGGGTTCGCTAATTAGTGTTTAGGGTATAGTATTAAGGGGGTAGGATTGTTTGGGTAGAGTTTATTTGGATTTAATTTTTAATATTTAGGTGTAGTTTTGTGAAGTATTTTGGAAATGGTGTAGTTTTGTGAAATGTAATTCAAATGGTGTAGTTTTATAATTCTCCCAAAAGATTATGATATTGAAACTTCAAGATTGATTTTATGGATATATGCATTTTTTTTGACAATGGATATATGCATTAATTATTGACAAATTTACGAACTTACACATTGAACACTAACTCACAAAACTATACCTATTTAAAATAGTCTGTAAATATGTGTAATTTTGTAAATGTACAATTTGTAAAAGTGTACATGTCAAATCGCATCAAATATATACAGTACTACAAATATTGAATGTTGACATTGTTGAATTTTAATTAATAGTCCCTCCCTTTTTAGTGTAAGATTTTTTAGAAAAAAAATTGTTTTGAAATGTAAAATTTTATAGAATAATTGACACATATTTTCCTATTATGTCCTTACTAATTATACTTTTATAGTTTATCATGTTTATATTTTTATCAATCTTATTTTAGGGCACAAAAATATATTCACCTAACAAAAAAAAGAATCAATATATTTTGTTGCCATCTTTTTCTCAAAGTCTGTTTTTATTGAGGCGTAATTTTGTTACCACGTCCCAATGACCATTTTTCTCAAATTCTGGTTCTTTTTTAAATTCATGATAAATTTCATCACTTTCTGCAACTACTACATTGATATGTTCATAATCATAATAAAAACTCTCATCATTTAATCCATACTTAGTGGATTACTCCATTAATTTTTTGTCTCCAATAATTTTTTGCCTCCATAGATAATCATTTGGTTTGTTAGCATAATTTTCTAATTGAAATATTTCCAATCTTTGATATCTTCACATATTCACGTATGTTTAGTATTTATTAGAAAAATTATATTTTATTCTTTGTCAATCATAATAACAATAATAAATGAGGTTATAAAAATCATTTTAAAGAATTTGTTAATTTGTGATTTTTTCTAAAAATCCTATATTAAAAACGGAAGGAGTACGTAGGTAATCTAATTAATTAGTGGTATTGGTACTTTCTTGAATGAGATTGTTCTTTGCACCATTACTATATAAAAACAAATAATATTTTTTTATATTTCAAAACTCTTTTTTATTTTAAATTATTTTTACAAAATACTATTAGGTCTATGTACTTTATAAAAGTAATATTAGGTTAAGATACTTTTAAAAGAGTTTATTATTTGAGACCATGTATTCAAAATAGTTACATTGTTTTAGGTGTGTTTACGAAATATTGATTAGGTACTTAAAAAAGGTTCTATTAGGTTTAGCCACTTTAAAATTGTTCCTTTATTAATTAAACTTGATTTAAACCACATATTAATTATTGTGGACATCTTTAAGCATGCATATAATATAGTTACATGAACCAAACATAATAGCTTAGTTTAATCTGTATAAAATCAAACATATTTTACTGCTTTAATGGTTGTCATAAACTTACCCTGAAATCATTTTCTAGTCACAAGTACTTGTCAATGTCTTTCTATCTAGTTAATTACCGATATATGCTATTGATTTTGTACTGGAATAAAATTTAAAATCAAATTTTACATTTTTTAAACCATAGTTATGTATATTTTTAAAAATCAATTCATTTTTCATTTATGCTTCTAAATAGATATACCTAAGAATAACTAAACCATATATCAACAGGCCATTATTGTAATAATACTTAACGATCAATGAAATATCATATTTTAAAAAGCTTAGATAGTATATGTACCTACAAGTGTTCCACAAGTCCATTTCATTTTTGTATAGACACTAATAATTTGTTACAAAATTTACATTTTTCAAGTTAAACAATGTATAACAAAGTTTTTTTACAGCATATAAGAGCAACTACATCCATGGAGACACACCCATGTCTAATTTGTAATATTGAGAATATTTTTAATGTAATTTTATGTATAAAACACTTTGATGTTTACGCTGCATCCATTAGTAGATACCAGGATGTTTTTAAAAAAATATATATTTGATTATTTTTTATTATATTAAAAAAATTTATTTATAATCGAAATTATTCATAATGAAAAATTTGAAACATACATAGAAATACAAAACAAGTGAAAAAAACTTTTACAAATTTAAACCGAAATAAAACAAAAAAGACAAAAAAAATTGAAAAATGTTCAGTTTGCGACACGTGTCGTTCTTATTACCGTTCCTATTTGCTTAATAAAAGACACCGGTCTTATTTATTTTCATTACATATGCATTTTTCTCATATTTTAAAAATAACACCTACACAAAACCAAAAAAAACACTCCTCTAGAGTTTGGTCTAACAAAGTTCTAACGTAAACTGTACAAAAATTGGATCAAATATCGGGCTTTAAAAGAAAAACCTCAAAAATGGGCCTTTAAACCAATAAAAGCCCAAATAATATTATAAATCAAAAGCCCATCAAATAAATTGTAACGCTTGAGAAAAATGCGTATAATCAAAAACCCTTTTCCTTCTTCTTCTACGACTCTTCACAATTCTCAAATCACATCTTCTTCTTCTTTTGCAACAATCAATTCTTCTGTAGTGTAGATTTCAATTTCTCGTAACAGAGAAATCTAACGCCTTTGATTAACAATGTCTACGAAGAATCAAGGAGGATCTTCTTCTTCGTCTTCGATGTCTCTCGAGGCTTTCGTTTCAACAATGTCACCACTAATAGACATGGAGAAAGAAGCAGAGATCTCAATGTCCTTAACCACAAGCTCTTCTCGAAACATCGAAACATCTCAGAAGAAAGGCACAACGATTCTGAATCTGAAATGTGTAGATGTGCAAACAGGTCTTATGGGTAAGTCTCTTATAGAGTTTCAATCAAACAAAGGAGATGGTCTCTCTCTTCTTCCTCCACACAAATTTGGTAATCACGATGTTGTTGTCTTGAAACTCAACAAATCTGATATGGGCTCTTCTCCTTTAGGACAAGGTGTTGTTTATAGGCTTAGAGATAATTCGATAACCGTTGTTTTCGATGAGGTACCCGAAGAAGGTTTAAACACTTCTTTAAGGTTAGAGAAACTCGCTAACGAAGTTACTTATAAGAGAATGAAAGATACTTTGGTTAAGCTTAGTAAAGGTGTGTTGAGAGGACCAGCTTCTGAGCTTGTACCTGTCTTGTTTGGGGAGAGAAAGCCTACGGTTTCTAAGAAGGAAGCCGAGTTTACGCCTTTTAACAAGAACCTTGACCAATCTCAAAGAGACGCGATCACAAAGGCTTTGTCTTCGAAAGATGTGTTTTTGCTACACGGGCCTCCTGGTACGGGGAAGACGACGACTGTCGTGGAGATTATCTTGCAGGAAGTGAAACGCGGGTCGAAGATTCTAGCTTGCGCTGCTTCCAACATCGCTGTTGATAACATTGTCGAGAGGCTTGTTCCTCATAAAGTGAAGCTAGTGAGAGTGGGACATCCTGCGCGGCTTTTGCCTCAGGTGTTGGATAGTGCTTTAGATGCTCAGGTTCTTAAAGGAGATAACAGCGGCTTAGCCAATGATATCAGAAAAGAAATGAAGGCTTTGAACGGTAAGCTGTTGAAATCAAAAGATAGAAACACAAGGAGAGGAATACAAAAGGATCTTCGAGCTTTGGCTAAGGAAGAGCGTAAAAGACAGCAACTAGCTGTATCTGATGTGATCAAGAACTCGGATGTGATACTCACGACCTTGACTGGTGCATTAACAAGAAAGCTAGATAATACGACTTTTGATTTGGTGATAATCGACGAAGGAGCACAGGCTCTCGAGGTAGCTTGTTGGATAGCTATGCTTAAAGGGTCGAGATGTATACTCTCAGGAGACCATCTCCAGCTTCCACCTACGATTCAAAGCGTAGAAGCTGAGAAGAAAGGGTTAGGCGTAACGCTATTTGAACGGTTAGCTGATCTTTACGGAGACGAGATCAAGTCAATGCTTACGGTTCAGTACCGTATGCACGAGCTTATCATGAACTGGTCATCTCAAGAGCTTTACGATGGGAAGATAAGAGCACATTCAAGCGTTGCCTCACACACGCTTTCCGACTTGGAGAACGTAACAAAGGGTTCTTCGACAGAGGCGACTCTTTTATTAGTAGATACCGCAGGGTGTGACATGGAAGAGAAGAAAGACGAAGAAGAGAGCACTTACAACGAAGGAGAAGCAGAGGTCGCAATGGCACACGCCAAGAGACTAATCTCGAGCGGGGTTAAGCCATGTGATATCGGAATCATCACGCCTTACGCAGCTCAAGTTATGGTTTTGAGGATACTTAGAGGCAAAGAAGAGAAGCTAAAGGACATGGAGATCTCTACGGTAGACGGGTTTCAAGGAAGAGAGAAAGAAGCTATTGTGATCTCGATGGTTAGATCGAATCCAAAGAAAGAAGTCGGGTTTTTGAAAGATCAGAGAAGGATGAACGTGGCTGTTACACGCGCGAGGAGACAGTGCTGCCTTGTCTGCGACACGGAGACTGTGACCAGCGACGCGTTTCTGAAACGAATGGTTGAGTATTTTGAAGAGAATGGTGAGTATCTTAGTGCCTCTGAGTACACAAACTAGTTCTCTGTTTATTCATTTTACAAGTTTATATCTTTGGAGAGTGGCAAATTATTGTAAGGAGAATAAATAAGCTTTGTCATGTTGTTTAAGACGAGATCGAGTTTGCAAAATTTACTAGAATTAATCTTGGTTTTTAAAAAATGGCAATTCTTGAAAATTTCATGAAAAAAGTTATTTTGGACAAAAATACATCATAATAATTTTTTAAATAACATTAAAAAGTTTTTAGACAAGAATACCATAAATTTAAAATTGATTTAAAACTTTCAAAATTAACCCTAAACTTTTAAGTCTACCCCATTCAATACTATACAATATATAGCGAATCCGAAAGAAATTTTTTAAATTTTAAACTCTTCAAATTAGATTTTTGGGTTTATGGTATTTTACCAAAAAAAAACAATTTAATGGTACTTTATAAAAGAAAACTTGTAAGCCTTTTTTGTCCAAAAATCCTTTTTGGATGTTATATTTAGGAATTTCTCAAAAGAAACATCCAAATTTAGCACCATAAATAGCTAAATACTATATTTTAAAAACGAAATTGAACAAAATGGTTAATACATTATATATTAATCGGGGAAGTAGCCTTGGTCTAGTGGCAGTCATAAGTTCACAAGAGGCAGGTAGCACCACCCCACCCGGGATCGATTCTCCGCGCCTACGTTTGTGTAGGATTGGCTAATAGGTCGGCCATTTGTGGCCCAAATCGTTGACAAAAAAAAAAAAACATTATATATTAATCAAATTTAATATAGGGCCCAAAATTATTATTAATTAGTCCGATATATAAAAGCCCATAAAAAATGATCATACTAAAAAGATAAAGAGCAGTTATTGTTAAACGTGTCTCGTCGAATAAAACAAAAACACGTGGCAGTCAACATTATATTGACTCTCTTGAGTCTCACTTTCCCGAAACGGCCAAAAAACTTTGAATAACTCTGCAATAATATTTGATTCTTCTCTCTCTCTCTCCTCTTTCTCTCTCTTCTCTGTTTCCGACATGGATGTTCTTCGAAGCTGCTCTTTGGTGTTGATACTTATTATTACATGTTTATGTCAGAGAAGAGTTCTAGCGATGAGATTCGAGCTTGGGTCGGGGCATACGAAATGCATAGGAGAAGATATTAACGAAAATTCAATGTCCGTAGGCAAATATTTTATCGTAAACCCTAACGAAGAAGACAATCATTCTATGCCTTCTTCTCATAAAATCAACGTTAAGGTAACAACCAATCACTCTAATTAACAAAAAAAACAAAAAAAAACAACAACCAATCACTCTGTTTCGTAAGATCTCTACCTACATCGAACAATTTGCAAAAATACACTTTTCTTATTTATACTTTTGCAAATATACACTGACTTATAGTTTATTCTACTTTTTATTTAAGAAGCTTTATGATTCATATATTTTTAAATTGGAAAATCTGCAAAAATACACCCACTTTACGTAGATTTCTTGATGGGGGAATTACAATAATACACTTTTTAAAATTATATTCTTTAGAAATACATTCACTTAAAATTCATTTTCTACATTCAATTAAAAAAAACTTTTCAAATCGAATCTCTCTAATTCGTAGAATTTTATTTCTGTCAATTGCAAAAATACACTTTTAGTTTTATACTTATCAAAAATACACCGATTTGAAATCATATCTCTTTGTTTCGTAGATTTTTTACATTGAAAAATTGCAATAATTATAAACGCTTTTATAATTGTACTTTGCAAAAATACACTAAAATCGGAACAAAACTCAAAACTCAAAAAATAGAGTAAACCATTTGAGATGGTCTAACTTTGTGATATATATATTTTTTTTGTAAATGAAGTTGATGCCACCGAAAGGGACATTGTTGCACGAAGCAGACAAAGTAGAATCTGGTCAATTCGCGTTTACGGCGAGAGAGACAGGGAGTCACTTAGTTTGCATCTCCGTCGTTGTTCATAAGCCGGAAGCGACGGTGACGATTGATTTCGAGTGGAAGTCAGGTGTTCACTCTGTTCACTCCAAAGATTGGTCTAAAGTTGCTAAAAAGACACAAGTCCTTGTAAGTGCATTACTTTACTTTATAATCTTAATGTATAGTTTATAACTACACTTAGACGATTAAAGATTAATTATAACCTTTACAGCAACAACAAAGAGGTTTACTTGTGTGATACTCCATCCATTTCAAAATAAACTAACCGATTAAAAAAAATACTATAAAAAATATTATTGGTTAGAAAATTCAAAATCATTTAATATTTAATCTTTACATTGAAAAAGTAAAATGACACTTATTTTTAATATTTAGTCTAGAATTAAATGGACGGAGTATGTAGTATCAGTGCCAATGTTATCATGATTTCAAAAGGTGTTTGTATTGGTATGGGTTTACATAGTATAGATTATGTGTGAATATGTTTTTATTGGATAATTGCCAAAACTACCACTTTAATATAACAAGGTAAATTAGTTTAAAGATTTAAATATTTTAATACAACCAAATGAAAATAAACTCTAAAGATTTAAATATTTTAATACATAAAGAACCATATTTTAAAATTAAAGAAGCTTTTGATGCTATTTGTAGTAAATAAACATTTGTAGGAGTATATATATATATAAATATATTAAAGAATTTTCTCTTGTTTTTAATTACTATAACTTGGTTGGATATTGATGTTGGGTTTGTGAAGATGATGAATTATGAAGTTAAGAACTTATTCGACACTGTTACTTCCATTCATGATGAGATGTTTTATCTTCGCGAAAGGTAAATTATACAAAAGACATAAAAACTTAGTTTTATTTTTTATGAGAAAATTGCAAAATTATGGTCTAATTTGTAATAATAAATATTGTGGTTTAATTTGTTGAAAAACAGGGAAGAAGAAATGCAAGAATTGAATAGAGACACAAACAAGAAGATGGCATGGTTTAGTTTCTTGTCGCTTGTGGTTTGTTTATCAGTGGCTGGTCTTCAATTTTGGCATTTGAAAACTTTCTTTGAGAAAAAGAAACTCATCTAATCACTAAAACAAAAATACTCATATATTGTTGTTTTAATGAAGAATTATAAAGCTATACAAAATAAGCTATAACTGATTATCATAGTGAAAACATTTTGTGATGGTTCTTTATAATAACAAAAATACAAAAAACAAAACATTTTGTGATGGTTTTTTGACGATATTTTTTTCTTTTCGAAAATTTAAGAGATTGGAATCTAGTATTGTCAACCCCAAAAACCCAAAATGCTTTATCAAAAAATACCTTGAAATGAACTATAAAAATTGTTGTTATTAACCCAATTAAAAGGCTCCGATAAAAAAAATTGACATTTTTTAGGGTTTATATAATAAAAAATTGATATTTTTTATTTAGTTTAATTATTTGATTTAATTTTACTAAGAAAAAGATAAGTGACTAATAAAAAATGGACATTTGGAGAAATCTCCGGAGATGCTCTTTAAACATTAAAAAACAAAGAACATTTTGCATACGTCACAATTATTACGTACAAATTAATGAACACACGTACAAATTAAAAAAACAAAGAACATATTTTACATAGTCACAAATATTTGGTTTTGCTCTTTTTTTTTTAAACTAAAGTAAATATAAGGCTATATATATGTGAGTCTATGAGTATAACGTTTATAAGTGTTGATGCATTAATTTGGGAAGCTCGTGAGTGCAACCACCACTACACACATGAATAATGATACTACTAGCTAAGCTAGCTAGTTTGTTTGGTCTCGACCATGAAAAACGCCCTTAAGTTTTGAGATGACAAATCTACGTTTTCTCCCACAATTATTGTCTCCTTCCTCGTCTCTAGTTTCTGCTATGAGTCTCTTAACTTGTATAACAATTTCTTTGATAAAATCTGTTTCATTATCCATCGAACATATACATTTATATATATATATATATATATACCTCTTGTCTCTCAAAGACAAACCCATCTTGCAGGAGATACCCTCCAAAGCTTCTTTCCATTTCTTGATATCTTCTCCACTTTGATTCTTTTGCCAATTTCCAAAAATTGTCGCAAAACTCACCGGTCTGGCTTCTCACGTCTTGTACCTTAACCTTGTAGAAGATTGGGATGACTTGAAGTTGTTCTTCATCTACAAGTTTCTTTATCTTCACCAACTCATCCAAGCACCATCCCGTCTCTCCGTACCTTTCGTTAATAAATTAACATCGATCGATGATTATTAATTTTATTATGTTTCTTGAAATCTTCTTGTTTTTATTCTTGAAATTAGTCCAAGTCTTTTTTAACCTATATTCATGATATACTCTTTTATATGTAAAAAAAAACCTTAATGTTTAAGTTGAATAAACTTGGTATTCTCAAATATTCTTCTATCTATGTATATATATATATATATATATATATTGTTAGTTAGGTAGCATGAAATTAAGAATGTACCACTAACTAAATATGATTTTTTTAGTTAAACCAAGAATTTTTTTTTTTAGTTAGTGGTTGCGTAATGTTCTTTTTGAAGTTTCTCCTTTTGTTTTCTCAAACTTTATCTCACTAAAATGGCTAATGGGTCATTGCTTATATTTTAAATTATGTTTTTCAATAAAAAAATCATTTAACAAAAAAAAAATCTCTCTATCTTTAACAAAAAAAAAAGTGTGAGAGAGAGAGAGATAACATGCACTCTAAAGATATTAGTTGGTTTGGCCTCGACCATGAATAAGGCCCTTAAGTTTTGTAATGACAATTCTACGTTTCCCTGGATGATTGTCTTTTTCCTTGTCTCTAATTTCTGCTATGAGACTCTTAACCGCGTCAACAATTTGTTTGATAAAATCGACTTCATAGCTGCCAAATAAAAGTGTATACATTACCCATTGAATATATAATCCTTCATATATATATACTTATTTTAAACTATTTTGAACAAAAAAAATAGCCTTGTAAATGTGTTACCTCTTGTCTCCCAAAGACAAACCCATCTTGTCGGAGATACATTCCAATGCTTCTTTCCATTTCTTGATCTTATCTCCACTTGATGATCTTAAACTGTGTGCTAGTTTCCAAAAGTTATCGCCAAACTCACTGCCAACGGTTTGGTTTTTCACGTCTCCTGCCTCCACTTTGTAGAATATGGGAATTACTTGAAGTCGCTCTTCATTTACAAGTTTCTTAATCTCCACCAACTCATTTAAGCACCATTCTGACTCTGCGTACCTTCGTTATTAATTAACATCGACCCCATGATTATATATTAGGGTTCTTTTTTTTTTTGTTTAAAATATATTAGGGTTCTTGAAATCTTCTTTTGTTTTTTTTCTTGAAATTAATATAAAAGACCTTTCTTTGCAAATTTTGACCGTCAAAGTCTTTTTTAACCTATATTCATATATTCTTTTATATGTAAAAACTTAATGTTTAAGTTGAATAAACTTGGTAGTCTCAAATATTCTTCTATATATATATATATATATATAGTAATATATATTGTTGGTGTACGAACCTCGTAGAAAAGATGACCAATGCGATACGAGACTGTTGGATCCTAAGGAATAGGTTTGATAGGTCTTCGCCTCTCTGTTCCAAATTGTCTATGAAGAAGTTGATCTTATTCCTCTTGAAGCCTTCGCTAAGGTGGTTCACGAAGTTATATCGTAGTTGATCTCCCCGGAAACTGATGAACACTTGCATGGGAGATGAGTTTGTCATCCGATATATTTCTTTATTAGCTATGAATTATCAAAAGAGTTTGTGAGAAGAGAAGCAAAGTGTTTTAATTATTAGTCACACTATTTATAGAGGATCGTTTTCTTGTTTATTTATTTTTTATAAAATAATTGAATATTTAATTATTTTGTTTGTTTGAATTGTTAGTCAAATCAGTAAAGCTCATAAATGAGTGAAAAGTCAGCTCCTAAAAGGTGAGAATTACTAAGAACATTCTCTAGTTCTACGATTATTTTATTACTTTTTGTTGACTTGTTGGTGATTATCAATTTAGTGCCTAGCTAGTGAGATTAATCCATATAATTTTTGTTAATGTATTTATATTAAGGTAATTATATGAATATATATTCCTTAAAGTTCCCTATATTTTAACCAAAAAAAATAATCCCCCTATAGTTGATATGCTTTTGTAATGGAAAAATTTACACAAATGATTTTTAAAAATAGATTGTAAAATTTCCGACCTTTTTTATTGCTTTTATTTTTATAAGAAAAAACTTCTGAACCTTTTTATTGCCCACGTCCATTTGCCACAAGAAAAAGAATCACAAAGATTTTTTTTATTGGTGAAAATATTTCTAAAGACAGAAAAGTCAAAGACAAAGACAGATTTGGTGTTTGTTTATAAAGAAAAAAAAGGATATTATAATTGAATATTGGCTAAGTCAAAGACATAACTAACGACCCAAAGACCAAAGTGTGGACCTCCAAATCATGAATGTATTTTTGTAGATAAAAATGATGATTTTGTTATTTTGTGATGAAGAGACAAGTAAACTCACGCATGATCTATACACGTCATGAACACGCTTATGGTTGTTACTACGAATTTTGAGCGTAATTATAACACACAAACATCTTTTAAATCAAAATTACGACTTTTCCGACTTTAAAATTGTTAGAATATTGCCGAGTTTATAGTTTTTGGGGTTTTAAAAAAAAATATATAATATATTGGTGACAGTGATGTTAGCCATTTATGTTAGTTCCCAGAAACTAGGAAGTCAAATGTGATGATGATGATTATTCTTACTATATAACGAGTAAACAACATAAGACCATTAATATAGGTAGATGTTAAAAAAAAATCTCTTAAAATTATTATTTTCCAAAAAAAAACGAACCAATCGCGGACCGCCACATGATGGCAATGAGCCCGCGAATGGTATAAAATGCACCTCTTAAATTTGATATTTTGGATGTGGTTTTTGTCAAAAACTATGAGTCGCACAACTTAGAAGTAGTGTAAGAGGTATTGATATTAGTGATCAAAATTTTGTAACTCAAATTAAATTATCACCGTCAAAAGTTTTATAACTCGAAAAAATTGTGACATGACTTTAAAAAATGACAACATGAATTAAATAGATGATATATATAATTAGTTTTATTATTTACATATTTTCTAAATATTAATGTATAAACATAGAAATATATATTACATATTTATTCTTCTTAAAAGTACACTATTTTATACACTACATTACTCTCATGATACAAAAATATGGAAAGTCATTAGACTCATTATATTTAAAGTTTTGAAATATATCCACTATTAAATAATTTAAGACAATATAGATAAAAATATATGTTTTTAGAAGTAAAAAATCAAAAAGTAGTGTATGATAATTTTAATGTTTCTTTTTGTTAAAATGATACTTTTTAAGTTTCATTTTGTTAAAATAATAGTTTTAATGTTGCCAATGAAATAAAACATAATATATGATATATTTGAAATCAATTATGTATAAAGAATCAATTAGAGCATTAAACTTTTCCAAAGTTCGAGAAAAACAAATACTCCTTCTGTTTTTTTATATAAGATGTTTTAATTAGTTAAAAGCACAAATATTTATGTATAATTTATGTTTCTTGTTTTCTATAAAAAAATATTATTCATAGCTAAATCAAAATAATTCAACCAATCATACAAAAAAATGAATAATACAATTAATTACATTACACTAAATATAATTAATTTTTGCTTTGAAACTCTAAAACATCTTATAAAATGAAACAAACCAAAAACACTAAAACATCTTATAAAAATAAATAGAGGAAGTATACTTTTCTTATTCAATATGTATAACTATTAACTAGAGATGAAGTTCAACGTTATCTAATATAAATAAAAAATATCAATTTTTGACTCATTTTTAACATATTATCTAAGTGTTATATATAAGTTTATAAATACAAATTAAAAATATTTAGTATCCATAAAGTAAAATTTACCATAAACAACCAAACTCGTGTATTCAAGTCGATCCAATCGAACCTCATCCATCGTCAATAGAAACCGATGTTCATGTCTCAGTTGTAGCAGAGAACTATACCACCGATGAGAAAAGAGAATGACGGCTTAATTTTATTCATGTACATAGGATAGTATTTATACATAGAATGCATATGAGAGACCCTAAACCAAATAAGAAAACACATACAAAGATTGTCATATCAATATATTCACAATATATCGCCCAATAACCGAACCTGCTCAGGAATCTATCATCTCTAATAATATTGATTTGAACCAAAATGTGGTGATTACAGCTTCAACTATACTCCATCTGATGGTGAGGAACATCATGTGTCTGGAGATGTTTCGTCCCCTTTTACACCCACTCTAGGAGCTTGGACGAAGCCTCTTCACTTCTCTAGGCCAAGCACTCCTACGGATCCAAGCGCGCCAAAGGTAAAAATTTCCCATAATAATTGTCAGCTTCCGAAATCAGCTTGGCCATCCTTGGCTAATGGGTTGAGAGACGACATTAGGAAGAAACGAACAAAAACTCCAAACCCAATGCCTCAGCTCCTAGTTGACAAACTTCCTCCACCGCTTCTGAAGAAGGATGGTAGTCTCCATTTTCCGTGGGCTGCAAAAATGAATCCTGCATCAAGGTACCTTTACCGAGCAGCTAATCCTACCTACATGATTGATGGTACGCCTCAAGTAACTATTCCTTCCAAAGTACTACAGCTAGGACCAGAGAACCATCAAGAATACGTAATGGATAAGTTCTATAGATGTCACTACAAGAAAAACGGCAAATAGCAACGCCATATATCGTCGCTAAATCGTCGCTATTGGCCAATAGCGACGATTTAGCGACGAGAATATTTTCGTCGCTATACGCTCGTCGCTATTCAAAAATCGTCGCTAAATCGTCGCCATTTTGCAATCGTCGCTATTTCGTCGCCAATGTAGCGACGCCGTATAATCGTCGCTAATGATATTTCGTCGCTAATTCGTCGCTAATTTAGCGACGAATTAGCGACGTTGGTCGTAAAATATTAGCGACGAATTAGCGACGGTTTATAAAAAATAAATTTCCAATTTAAAGATTTTGCGAAAACAAATCGTTGCTAATTCGTCGCTAATTTAGCGACGAATTAACAACGATGTGTTAAAAATTCGTTGCTAATTCGTCGCTAATTTAGCGACGAATTAGCAACGATTTAAAAAAAAAAAAATTAAAAAAAAAACAAATTTAAAAACCAAATTTAAAAAAAAACAATTATAAAAATATTAAAAAAATACAAAATATTTTAAAAATACAAAATATTTTAAAAATACAATAAATTAAAACTAAACAGCGGGATCAGCGGGATCATCGGGATCGACGACGTAATCATCAATCCCGATATCACGTCCAAGGTCTTGTCTTGCGCCGCTACATCCGGAGGGATCACCGGTGGCCGAGTTGGTTGGACTCCCGCGCCGCATCAACCTCGCGAGGTTTGGACTTTCCATCGCGATGATGGAGAAGAAGTCCGTGATGTTCTGATAGCGGACTTCTTGTGCCGCGAGCTGCTCCCTCAACCGAACATTCTCTTCGGCGTGATCTTGGACAGTGGGACGAGGTTGCGAAGAAGAAGCAGCAGGAACCGTCTCAATCGAACCGACTCCAAAAGTGCGGTTCTTCTTCGTCTTCGGGGCCACCTATATAGACAATTTAACATCGTTAGATATTATAATAAATATTATTTTGAATTAAATTAAATTATTTTAAATTATTACCTCATAGTAGATCTGGTCGCACTCGGTGACCGACAGCTGTCCCGAGGAGTTGACCGAACTACCATCGGTCGACGTCGAACCCTGACTAACCCGCTCGGCGACTCTAGCCTCATATGCGTTCACGATCTTTTCAGAGCGTGGACTCACATAGGTCCCGTCCTTCCTCTTCTGGACCTTCTTCAAAACTTCCACAATGGGCGGAAGCTCGTCCATCTCCTCGCGCTATTGAAAATTATAATTAAATTATATATTTTTAAATTTTATATTATTTGAAAAAGTAATTAAATTTTAAATATATATTAATTAATACCATCCGTATACGCCGTCCGGCGTAAGAAGTCGGTCCCGAGTCGGTCCCGAGGTGGACATATGGACCGGTCTCGTCGATCGGTGTGAGTCGGGACTTATAGCAGTTTCCCGCAACTTGAACCGAATGCGGGTTCGTCCAATAGTCGCAAAGGCCCTTCCACACCGCCCCATCCATTGCTATGGGTTTCGCCTCGTCTCCCTTCTTCAGCCACTTAGTCTTCCATTTGTTGATAATTCCAGTGAGGCGATGC